>CM040244.1:143961062-144609719 GCA_022545495.1 Chrysanthemum lavandulifolium
ATTATTAACCATGGTTAAGTTAGGACACTTGTAATGATCAAAATGATGCATGCTTAGGATCAAGCCACATAAATGGTGACTCCCACCATTCGGTCGGTTTTAATGAATGACAAGGCTTAGATGATAAGCCTTGGTCTTATCTTGAGGTTAGAGTAAGTTTTGGTTCCGTAAATGCCAACCGAAGTCGTGTAAGCCATAAAACGTATAAACCGGTATCCTAAAAATACGAAACTTAGGAATGATGAGACTTATCATTATACTCCATCTAAAAATATAAAATGAGTGATAAGTCTCATTGGGTGCAAAACGCTGCTTAAGCTGGAAACACGGTCAAAACGCTGCATCTGCGTGAAACGCAGAATCGAAAAACGAAAATTCCAAAACTTGTGGAATTGTTATAAAATGGTAGAAATACATATTTCTAATGTTTATATGGTTTATCGACATATCGGGATGTCCGAATAACGCTTAACCCTAAAGTAGTTCTCGACACGGTTTCGTGAAAACGGTTCGAATGGATTCAACGCGCCGTCAGACGACTTGTCGAGTTTATTTATCTTGTCATGATAGTAAAATAAAAAAATATATTTACGATATGAATAGTGAAAATGAATAGTAAATGTGAATAGTAAAAGTGAATAGTAAATTCTCGAAAATGAAAAATAACCTGAAAATGCGGGTGGTTACAGAATGGCTATTGTTGAATGTACTTTTGAGATGGATAGCAGTTGTTTAAAGGATCGTGTACTTGACAAATATTATGTAAAATGACGAAAAAATCCTTTGATAAAAATACAGTTGCCCAGCGCTTTTTAGTTGCCCAAAAAATAATACCTTACACATACGGGACACTTGTCGCAATGTGGTTGAGTTGCCCAATGACAGCGGTTGCCCTCGGTCTATTTTCAAATTTAAAATAAAAGTGGTCTGGAAAGTGATAAGCGTCAGGGCGCGCGGTCTATTTGCGTCATTTTCCCTTTTTTATATATATAAAAGAAGTTCGAGTGAGAATGAGGAAGAAGGTAAGGACATTTTAGTCACTTTCTTCATCTTAGCAAGGATTATAACGTGCTTAATTGATTAACATGTGCCACGTCATGTTTTTCTCATAATGACACATATGATAGGAAAATTAGCAAGTTCTGCACATTAAATTTGAAAAACAAAAAGAATGTTACGCAACATAGTAAACAAAGGCAACTTTGACACATTTACAATCAATTATTCCTATGTTTATATATGTTATTTGGTTAATTAACGTGCTTTTGCTACTAATATTGCACAAAGACAAGTTCTCATGTTTATAGCTAGCCAAAGTCAAGAAAGGAAGCAACAACGAAGAAATATGCATATATGAAGATTTCTCGCGTATCATAAGACTTGTGGAAGCATTAACAAGAGAAGATACCAATTGAAGATCATTTAGGGAGCCAAGAATGAAGAAATTATGGACTTGGGGAATCTATAAGTCGACTACAATCAAGGAACGAGCACTCAGAAAGTCAAAAACGGAAAAAGATAAGAAAAATATATGTTGAGGGCCTTCCAACCGTTTTGCATTGCTGCTCAACCATTTTGGTATCATTCTAGCCGAATCAAGAGTAGCCATTTTGGACATCAATCTAACTGTTTTTCCTTAGCCCATATCCAATTTGACCAAAACATTTATGGTATCAATTGACAGTCTCTCATTTCAAATCTGTAAAATCAGAATTTCGATCAAATCACACACCACAGTATACTAGGTCTTCTAATTCCCAACTGATTAGCCTTGCCATTTAGTCGATCGGCTGGATTCGTAACAGTTACCCAAAACTTCATTTAATGAGAGATTTAAGTGTAGTAATCATGAAGGCCGATCATTCCCCTCAAACTAACTGGTCATGAAGGGTTCTTAGAGTTATATAAACAAAGCCTTGGGTTAAGAAACATACCATCATCTTATGAAGAATTAACCCTTACAAAATAAGGCTTATTTTAGTTAAATCTCAACCCCAAAAGGGGAGAAAAAACCTCTGGCAATTTCCAAGAAGTTCTGGCAAATTTCAAGGTGTTAGGTGCTTATTTTGGAGTTGTTCTTGGGTATAAATAGTGGATTGGAGGCGTGTGGATTGCTCTAACTCCACAGTTCTTTTTCTTAGTTCTTGTTTCTTGTAATCGAAAGATAGGGGTATTACAATTGTTTTATTTTCAGTAATGAGGAACTTTGAATCAATGAATGATGTTTATACTTATGTTTGTTATTTGTTTGTGGAAATGAATATTGATATGGAGTAGTTGTTTTATACTTGTGTGGAATGATGTAGAATTATTTATGAGTGTTTGATTATTTATGTATGCATGAAAACATGACTTCATCTTATAAGTTTGTTTGAGTAATAATTTTTCTAATCAGATTTAAAGGTCGAAAAGATTTCCTTTTATGTTTTCATTTCAAAAAGTTAGTGCACGAATTAGTATGGCTTGTGATGAATTAATCTCATCACATGAACTTGTTAAAACGGACTTATAATAATTCAAACACGAGTATAGGTCGAAAGGACTCGTAAGAACAAGTAGAATAAATCATATTTTCACCAAATAACTAAATGGATTTTGACATGTTGTGTTCATAGGTAGAAAGAGTACACTCTATGTTTTAAAGTCTTAAAACGATTTGAATGATATACACCATTGATTGTAATTTCGTTTACTTTAGATTTGCGCATCATTTACCAAATTTCACCAAAACTACTGAAACTCTCTATATGAAGAATAATGATTTCCACACTAGTATTTGTTTTGTAATTGATTGAATCTTGTTAGTATTTCAATTTTTATGGTAATTTGGATTGTGACAACCTTATTGCTTGTTTCGTTGCTTAATGCACTTATGACCAAATCCCTTGGGACGATCTCGACTAACCCACATTTACTATAAGTGGACGAGTATATTTGCTCGTATGTGTTGCTAGTAGAATAGGTATACACATTTATAAATTTTAAAACTTGCAAAATTTGCAAGCATCATCATGCATGGCACGAGTGCAACCCATAGACCAAAATATAAACTGTGTGGTTGTGATGTAGCAGTAAAGTTTATATTTTCATTATTTGGGTTTAAGGGAGGCCAGCATGCCAGTATCCATTCCCTCTTGTAATTTAGTTTTAAGTAGGCTAGACTTAATTACATATAAACCAAGAAGGAGGTGGCACATGTAAGGACCAGATGGTAGATCGACTGACGAAACATAGATGGAGCTAGAGACGAAACATAGTGGTTGTGATGTAGCAGTAAAGTTTCATTTTTTTGTAATTTTTATAAAACGTTTTGCCTTCTAATGATCTAGAATACACCAACAATCACCTAAACACTTATCTAAGTGATCAATGAGTGTTAGAACAAAATAAAAACACAAGCTTTATAGGTTAAGAACTCAACAACTTTAAACATAAAAAGGGTAAAACAAATTTGACACAAAATCACAACTAACCCATCATTTGGCTCTTAATACCAATTGTTGGCCTTTACTTATGATATCATTCATACATATGATGAGTATAGAAGTTTAGAGAGAGAGAAGAGGGAGAGTAGAGAGAGAAAGAGGATGTAGAGAGAAGATGGAGAAATGTTGATTAGAACTTTGTATTACATACACTAAACAAGCTCTCACACACATTACAAATGAGGGGCTTGGCATCTACTATACATGGATGCGACCACATTGTGCCTTTGTGGGCTTAGAATTAAGGAATGGACTTGGACTGGTGAGTTTACATATGGTACTTATAGCCTATTAGATTAACTAACCTGTGGAAAACTAGAAGGGGGGGTTGAATAGATTTACCGATTAAAACTTCATTTTAAAATATTTAGATCGACTTATGTCAATCTATTTAGATGTGTATGTTAGATGTTGATAGATAGATATGTAAATATGTAATGCAAAGGTAAAGAGTAAGAAACACAAAACCATGACACGAGTGTTTATAGTGGTTCGGCTACAAGCATACCTTCCTTGCCCTACTCCACTCCCCGAGTCACCTACTCGAGAGTTCGTAAGCACTAAACGACACAAACTCCTTATGGCGGAGAAGCCTTCACAGCGTCGCCTATTATTTTTCCAGTACAAGGCTAGACATCGGCTTCTTCCACGAGGTAGAACCACACCTATCACAACGTCGCCTACACTTTATCTGGTACAAGGCTAGATACCGAGTACCATTATAAAGGAGGAACTACTACCTAACACTACACAACACCTATCCAGAAGGAGACCCACTCCTTGTTACAACATCATCAAGGATATCAATATCCTTGGACGCAACCTATCTCTATTTGTACATTGATGCACCATATCGATTGTACACCTTTGGCATCTTTCACTACTGCCTTTGACATGATCTTTTGGCACCTTTCACTAGTGCCTTCGACTTGACCCTTTTGGCATCCTTAACTAATGCCTTTGACACGGACGTTCAGCACCTTTCACTAATGCATTCGTCTTGACACTTTTGGCATCCTTCACTAATGCCTTTGACACGGACGTTCGGCACCTTTCACTAATGCCTTCGTCTTGACCCTTTTGGCATCCTGCACTAATGCCTTTGACACAACACTTCTAGAGAGGAAGAGAGAACTATCAACAAGAGAACTTTAGTAGTCTTGATGATGACGAAGCATGGCAACTCATGGACTTGAGCTTGCTCGACTTCAAGAGGTGGTGATCTCGCGTTTAAGAGGAACCTAGAGAATCACAAAAAAACAAACACAAACTACATAGAAAGATCCTTTTGATCTGAGGTTAGAGAGTTTACAATACTAGGAGAAAGTATATGTGGAAGTGGCAACTTACGATGAAGAAATGGCTCACTATTTATAGACAAAAACATGCTACTATTCCACGGATCCCACGAATCCCTTGTTGGAGGGATCCGTCTAATGTATCTTGAGGGATCCGCGAGACGCTCCTCATTACCCATGGGTTATGGGTCATGGGTCATGGGTTATGGGTCATGGGTCCAAGACTTTGGACCATAGGTATTCAAGTAGATACAATGTATCTAGAAGATGCAATGCATCTAGTCAATAGGTTATAGGTTCACTCCATAGGTCATGGGTAATACCCATTATGACTTATGCATGATGTCATGGAATTAGTCATGGGTTATGGATTATGCTCCATTGGTATGGATCATGGACTTTGGGTTTTAACCAACTACATTCAATGTATTAAGTCAATGGTTTAAACACTTAAACTTCTACCCATTCTATTACCGATTCTAATACATACTAAGTATGTATATATCTACCCAATATGTAAACATTAGTTCTTGTACATATGCATTACTAAATCATGAAAGTACTATTATTTGTTTAGTGTTTTATGTGAAAACGTAAGTGTGTTAGTAAACTATTGGCTCAAACTATTTACGTATTTTATTTGTTTCGTTAAAATGATTTTATGTTAGTTATCGACAAAACATTAGAAGATCGTAAAATATAAATAAACGTTTTTACGGCTTATTTGTATTAACAATCTCCCCCTTTTTTGTTGATGACAAAACATAAGATTATTTTAAGGAAAACTAAAATTGTAAAAGTTTGAATTAGAGTTTTACTCTCTTCTCCCTTTTGTCGAAACAAAAGAGCGTGAAAAGAAACTAACACATTATTTTAAGAAAACATGTAAAAAAAAGAAGATATGAAAAAATAGAGAGTAAGTGACGGGAAGTGTTCTCATCTTAGCTCCCCTTGACGAGTCCATCCCTTTGTGAGGGCGTCAAGTAAGTAGAAATACTAAACTAGTGCATTGCAATCATGTTTGCAAATGGTTTCGTTTTTGTGACGAATATGCTCCCCCTTGATGATTGCACCTTTGCAAGGAGGACATTATGTAATGTATTCCTATGTGAATGATAATGCAAATGATTTTGCAATATTTTGCTTTGACAAGAAACTCCCCCTAGCTAAGGGTGTCAAAGTCTTCATGTGTATATTGAAAATCTACAAAACAAAGGTTAGAAAACAAGTATATAATGCATAATTTCTGCAAATAAGACTTAAGTTAGTAATAAACAAGTCTTCTATTGCACGGATCCCACGGTTCCCTCTTTCGAGGGATCCGTCTAAGCTAAACTGAGGGATCCGTCTGTCTGTAAGCTTAAGACAGCAATAGTGATGTAAAAATTGATGTTAACATCAAAATGAGATATGTATTAAGACACCAAACATATTCTCAAGACAATATGGCATATAACATGTAATTTCATTCAATAAAAATACGAGAAATGATCTACATATCTTTAAAACTAAGAGAATGATTTAAACATGTAATACATTTTCTACCAATTCTAATAAGTAACGGAAACCTAAAAAGCATCAATGTGCTTGAATATAAGGATGAGTAGACTTTTTGATTTGGTCCAATCGTTCAAGAAGATGATTAAACATGAAATGCAACTCATTTCGTACTTCTTAAACAAGTCCTTAGGTGATTTGACAATTAGAGCAATTAT
This sequence comes from Chrysanthemum lavandulifolium, assembly GCA_022545495.1. NCBI lineage: Eukaryota > Viridiplantae > Streptophyta > Magnoliopsida > Asterales > Asteraceae > Chrysanthemum > Chrysanthemum lavandulifolium. The sequence continues at coordinate 143,967,561 of CM040244.1, forward strand.
TGTCAAGACTAGGAACCGGAGGAGGTTGGATGTTTTGAGGAGGCTCCACAAAGGATGGTGGAGGTGCGTTGAGCAATGTAGGATGTGGTTCCACTAATAATGATGGTGATGATGCATGGGTTGGTAGTGGTAATGGAAAGTCCTCTATATGGTTAGATCTTTGGTGATTCCTTGTCTCCAAAGGTAGACTATTTGGTGATGTAGGTGGTTCCCTATTTAACAAGAAAGTTGGTGAGTGGGAAGTCCTTGGTGGTGAGTGCTCTAATGAGTAGAGATTTGGATGGGAAAGAGGTTCGGTAAAGGAATGTAGTCTTGGTTCTAGAAATAAAGGCTTGGGTGTTTTACTAGAACTAGGTGCGTTTGGTTTAGAGCTTGATGAAGCCTTTTCCAACTCGAAAGGTCTAATGCTAATTCTCGCGGTTCTTTTAGCTATTGTTGATTGAGATTGTTGGGGTGGGATTCTAGCATTTGGACTTCTTACGGGTGATGACTCGGTGGATGATATCTCATGAACCATATGAGTATTCTTTTTGGATGAACCTTTGGTTGAAGAGTTTTTGCTAGATGCTTTAGTCATAGTGAAGGAGAGGGTGTAGTAGAAGTTTTTAACTACTGATTTTAGGATTGTGGCAAGAATGGTGGCTTAATCTCTTAAGAGTGTTTGGTTTATAAAGGATGAATTTGAGTTAATGAATTAAATTCATGACCACTAAGATGATTTGGCATGCACCAAGGTCACTATGGTGTTGTTTCTACTTAGGAATCATTAAATGGTAAGCAAAAGTGTTTAGATTACCAAAGAGGGTTGAATTTGGAAAAAGTCGATCACAAGTTATTCTATAGACACGGATCCCACGATTCCTCTCACTAGGGATCCGTCTGTTATAAACCAGAACCGCTTGTCGACGTAAAATAGTAAAGTGATTATGCTCTTTTAAAGTCTAGTACCTATAAATATTGAGGGTTTGACTTTCCTTAGATGTCTTAAGTGATAGGTGACTTAAATGTCCAACCATAAGGAGTGAGGATACTTAATGATGGTATTTGGTAGGAAAGTGGACTTTTTGAGAGTGCAACTAAGTGTTTAAGGATGATACTCATTGATTTGAGAATGACAAATGGGGGAAACTGATCCTAGAGTTTAGATGGTGGCTTAAGAGAGATTTAAAAAATTCCTAAAAAATAAAAAGAAATGAAAAACTTGTTTTAAGCCTATTTTAAGGTAAGGATGACTAAAATCAATTTGCTAAAATTGAGAGAAATATCAAGCTAAGTGTTTTGAGATGTGAGGAACAATGTGTAAGCATTGGAGCGGAAATATGGTGAGTTTAGGTGAAATTGATAAATCAAAAGCATTTTGAATTTGATCCTAAATTAGCTATGGGTGAGTGTGAGACCTACTGAGCTTGAGGAAGACTTAAGTGGTCTTAAAGAGTCATGTTTAGCTAGTATGATGTGATCTAGGGGAATGATTTGATGTGTAAAGGTCTGCAGCTGCATGTCTGTTTGCCCATATCCCACGGTTCCCTCATCTGAGGGATCCGGCTAGTTATAGCCTGTGATCCGCTATTGCCGACCAAGAGCTTCTAAACAAATGTGCAGTTTTTGCACTCTTTAGCAAATGCTCATCCTAATCATTTCTACATTCAGTAAACATACGCAAACAACAAATATAACGCATAGTAAGTGGGGATGACAAAAATGTAAGAAAAAATGAGTGACATCGGCTACTTGAATGAGATCAAGTTGTCATGTAATTCTCATTTTCCTAGTTCCTAAGTTAGAGTGTCTTAGTCCAAATCATGCCAACTTCTACAAGTTACATCCTAATCTACATAAATAATGTTTAGATTGTTTACAGACCATTGTTTCATAAATTGTTCACAAATTAAGGTCTAAGACCTTACCTTCCTTCCACTCATCTTCCTACTTCACCTCCATCTTCATCTCCATCTCTATCGCCTTCACTCTTCACCCCTCCATCTCTACTTCTTCTTATTCATCAAGAAGTTAGCAAAACATTTGAATATGCCCCTAGTTTGTTGCCACTCTTGTGAAGGGCTCGATATCCGATAGTTGGTCGATGTATGATAAGTGGGTCGAGATCGACGTTGTCAAGAGGGTTTCGCCTTCTCCTCTCTTTGTCTTTCTCTTCATCCGATGAGTCCGTTGGTGGGTGAGATCTCTTACCATCCACCATGATCCTTGTAGTCTTTCCATCGGATTGAGGTACCATGACCTTGTTGCAAAAACTATGGTCATAGGAATAAGGAGAAGGATCTAGAGCAAAGATGAAGGTTGCTAGACGAGTCAGGAGCATTGCATAAGGGAGTACCATCTTGTCCATGCTTTTCACACTTGCCATTCTTTTTACCATGTAATAGGCGAGGTTGAAGTGAGTGCCGGTTACAAGGCAATAAATCATGAAGCTTAGGCAAGCATTGGGATGATCCTTGTTTCCTCCCAAGCAAAGTACGTTCTCCCTTAGCACGAGTTCCCATTTCTTGTATAATGGGAACATTTCTGAAAGCTCCATTTGAAATGGATCCCTATATATCACCTTGGAGTTTCTTGTTACTCTTGATGGAGATGCTCTTTCAATGAAGACGGTATCCCTTACTATGGTTGCTTCCGGGATGACTGTGAAGTATACTTCATGATGATCCACCATGTCATGTAGCTCCGCCAATGACCATTCATTAGAGTACATACATACTCCTTGACATGGGATACGGAGTATCCTTGCAAGCTCTACAAGAGTGAAGGTAAACTCGTGCTCATTGATGATGAAGGCTATCGAAATGGTCCCATCTTCATTCCGAATAATTCTCATTGTCTTGTAAAACTCAAGTACAAACACCGGACAAATTTGTTCATTAATGTCCAAGAGACAATCGAAGTTAATTCTCCCAAAGACTTGGCGAATGTTGGTGTTGTTGAGGAATGATGGTTCAACCATCACCTTCGTGGAAAGTCTCTTTCCAACATCTTGAAGGCTTTTCGATCATCCGGCTTAGGCCTTCCTTACGATGATACATAGGAATGTAGCGAGTGTGTCATGGTAATATTGTTGACGGTTGCTAGGCATGATTTTTCCTAAACATCAAAACCACAATGTGGTGTTAATTGTGTGAATAGTAACCTAATGGGATTAATCATAATTTTGCTCAAAACATCTTCATTGAATTAAAAAACTGAGTTTAATTTGTATTAACAATGTTGATTCTTTGATTTAGATTATCTTAGAAAACAATGTGGTAACAAATTGTGACAAACCCATTTGAACTCAATTTCTAAAGATGAAAATTGTAATCCTAGGAATCAAGGAATGGAAATAACAATGTAGTGAATATTATACTTACACAAGAGATTGTTTCCTTGGAGAAGATGATCAATTAACTCATGTGAACAAGAATAGGTTTTATGTTCGTGAGTCTTGATAGAGTAAAGTGAGGAGTGGAACTTCCACAATGATCATTTTTCTTATTTCGTTTCTCGTTGCACGGATCCCACGGATCCCTTGTATGAGGGATCTGCTAGTTCAAGCATTGTGGATCCGCATATCACCAATTTGACAAATTTTAAGTGATCCTTGATAATTTTGGTTTGGGAGTTCTAGTTTTGTGTTAGGAATTAGAAATTCCATGTTAAAGAGTCGGTCACCCCAATAATGGTCTAGCATATGTTAGCTCGAGATTTGTCGTTGTTTACGTTATTTATCAGTTTATTAGTTAGTTATTAGTTTAGTTTAGCGTAGTGTTTCACCGTGGAGGAAGGACGGGTCTTTACCCACCGTATCCCCGATCCACAGCCGATAGGAGGTCGTTGTGTTCAGTAGTATAAATACCCCTTCCATCCATGGAAGGGTGGTGCTTATCATTCAATCTAATATTCCATACTTTGTGTAAACCTCTAGCAAGAACACCTCTCTCTACTAACTCTCTAACTATGGCAAACATGTATTTTGATCATCCAAGACCACCCGAATCATCAACACAATAAAATAACGATCCTACAATTGGTATCAAGAGCCAAGGTTTTTGTGTTATCTTTGATTTGTGTGGTCCGTACCATGGTTGTTGTTTGTGGTTTGTTTTGATTCATGTTGTTCACTGTTTCAAATCTTTTTGTGGTCGTAATAAATAAAAACTTGACATTCGTTTTTGTTTTAACTGGTTCATCATATGTTTGTGTAAATGTTTTGTCAATGTTTTGTCATGTATACTTGTGGTTAAGAGTGTTCACATGGTTTGCATCTATTTTGGTCCAAAAAGTCTCGTGCTTTATCCATGTATTCATATATGTCTCTTCACTTGTGTCAGTTTATGGTCCAAACATCATGCACTGGTGACGGTTTTGATTATTTGTCCAAATCTGTGAAGTCTATACGTGGTCAAACATGGGTCAGAAACAGTTATATGCAGATTTCTGGGTTTAGTATGAATATGGTCGGAAAACAGGTCGGAAAACTCATCATAAAATGTCAAAAGTCTTGGTAGCGAGTTACGTCAAAAGCTAAGTAGCGACTTGGTTAAAAGATGGCCTGGCGACTTGTTATTTAACACGTCGTAGCGACTTGCTTTGTAAAAGTGGGTAGCGACTTGTTTTTGAAATAGGTAGCGACTTGTATTAAAGACTCATGGTAGCGACTTTACTATTGACTATTGAGTCAATAGCGACTTGTAAGGTCTAAACGGCTTGGCGAGTTGTTATGAAACTGCTAGCGACTTGACTCTTTAAAACGGTAGCGACTTGTTATTGAACAAGACGTAGCGAGTTGGCTTAGCGACTTGGCTAGCGACTTGGCTTAGCGAATTGGCTAGCGACTTGGCTTAGCGAATTGGCTAGCGACTTGGCTCAAATATGAGACCTAGCGACTTACTCACAAAGGATGAAGAAGAAGATGTTAAGACTTGTGACCGTGAGCACAACAAGACTCGACCACAAAACAATACCAAATACTCAAAACCCATCGACCTCTGTTATACTTATCATCATCAGTCCAAGCAAAAACAAAATGAAAACTTGATGTAACTGCTAACTGACTCGACCCATCTCCAAACAACATCCAATCTATACTAACCTAAACTCATCCTCCATATCCTCTAGCTCTTTCAAGACTCTTAAATAAATAACAAGACTCAAAATGAAAATAATATTACGATCTCAGATTAATTCAAGGTATGGTTAAGACCGTCAAGATCTCAACTCAGGTTTTCATAAAAACCCCTTGTCATTCATCCTCACCGATCTGGACTCATACAAAACGAAAATATCAAAGTTATTACAAGATCTCATATTCTCTTTTTTTTGTGGGTTAAAGTTCTCTCAAAGATCCTTCTTTTTAGATCAATACATACCCAAAAGAGATCATCATAGATCGACTTTGCTTTGAAAACTTTATTCAATATTCGAAATTAAAGAAAGCTTGAGAAACAAAAGGTGTTTCAAACTTCTCTTTTGTTCGATTAAGTTACATAAACACAAAACACCTTCGTTACTTACCTTTTCAACATACGGAGTTGGTCTCATGTCACCAAGCCATCCTCGGTCATAAATCGCGCTCTTGCCAACCCCGTGGCGAGGTCTTAGTGATTTAAAGATGAGTTGATGCTGCTTTCTTCATCATTAGAGGCGATATGTGTAAGATAAATTGGTGTTTTGATTGATGATATTTGTTGAGATGATTTGTGTTTTGATGATGTATTAAGATAGGTGAGTTTAGATTGTTGAGATGGTATGTCTTTGAGTCATGCTTTTGTTTCTAACAAATTTGGTGTTTGAGAGAGACTTGGAGAGTGGTAGGCGGATTGTAATGTTTTTAGGGTTAGTGTATTTTTTTAGGGTTATGAAGTGTTATGTCTCCTTTATATCCGGTTGTATTTGCTAAGTCTTTTGGATTTGGTTCATGGGCTGCAGCAGGATCGTGATTATCAATTCTCTTGGGCTACACATGGACTATAAACATTGCTATCCTAATTCATGAATCGTGGATTTTGCCTTGTCACACAAATTCATGAAATGAACTATGATAGGCTTATGATCACTGACGAATAAACATTGCTATCCGATTTTTTCAACAATAATATTGGATACAATTTTATTTTTTTTAAATGAGAGGTATTATTGGTATGGTATATTTTCACGGAAAGTTACATAATATCATTTTGCGCTTAGTTTTTGATATAAAGATGGCGCCGGATTTTTGTACGGATATTAATTACGGGACTCTTGTGTTTATATTTTACTTGGGCTTAAAATTAATTTATTTGGACTGAATATAAATCAAGTGGGCCGATGGTAGATTTGTATTGGACTGGGCTTAATGGATTTTTGATTGGATGATTATTGGCGATAATGAGATTCGATGATAAGATTGGGTATGATGATGAGTTTTTGTTTTGTTATGAGGTTTTGATACTTTGGTTAAAACATTTTCACGGTGTATATCATGTCTCGGCTTGAATTGATGGTTTAACAAAGTTGATTACAGGGTTGTTTGGACGGTATTTTTATTTGAATTTGAAGTGAGGTTTTCTAGGCTGTTTATTTATTTCGCCTTCTTTCTTTCTACCCTTCCGCCAAGATGACTTGTTTGGGCATTTACAGAGGGTGATAAAGACTTGGCTATTTAGTTACGCTTGTGATTCTTTCTCGCCGACCCACAACGTTGTTATCACTTGGTGTCTCACTCATTGAGAATGTCAAGAGGTTTTGTACATTGGGTACACCATTTCTTCTTCACAAGGATTAGTACAAGTTTAAGTAACAAACTGGGGAATTCTACTTCATGATCAAGTTTGACATATTGGATTTACTTCTCCAAGTAGTCACAAAGAATCTGCCAATGTAACGCGTGAATGATGTGTTTACCAAAGTGTTGATTGGATGGTTGATGATGTTGGATATTGAACCATTGATGAACCGCTGCATGTTCCCTTAAAACAGATATTCACCGAAACCAAAACTGTCATAACACGCTCGTCGACATTGTTTACGGTTTTGTCTTGATTTTGTAAAATCCCGCGAAAGAAACAATTTCTGTTTAAATCATAGAGTTGTAAAATCCTCGTAATGATGGAACCATCCCGGAGAAAAGGAAAGTGTATTTTCGAGATCTTATCGTCGATGGAACCATCAAAGTGTATTTCGATCTTATCGATGCCGGTGCTAGCGCTTTTGTTTCAAGAAGGGATAAAAGGGTGTACTTCATGAATTGGGTGTGTGTTTGGGTTGTCTTCATGGCGCTTGGTTATTACATGGTTTTACTGGGTTACGTGCTTTTAACCATGGTCGGATGAAACCATTATCAAAGTTCGCTTAAATGTCAAAGAAGGCTAGATTTGAGCAGCTCGTAAGATGTGACAACGCGTTAATTCAAGATTATTTATTTGAGGTTGAAGTGAAATATCACGACGAGTGTACTTAGTATCCGAAGGTATCGAGGATGGATGGATGAAGATTCTTCATGATCCTTGTTCGAACTTATTATCAAAAACGAAGACTTGGAAATCTAGTTATTATTGGGTGTCTTTACTTTTTCTTTACCACTTGGGGAATTGGGCTCTTATCACCTCAAAATAACTATCACTTAAAGGAGTTACGTTGTAGTGCTCGTTGTCACATTCAATTGTGGATTTTCAAGAGGTGATGTACGCCTTATACTTGATGGTTGGTTGGATGAAGAGTATAGAGTACTTAGAGATTCAATGGAGCATGAAGTCTCGCACCGCTCTTTGTTACATATGTGCAAGTTTAAGTCACGAGTTCGGTTAGCTTACTTCGAGTCAAATTCATCATATTGGGTTTTTCCATCGCTTGTCACAACAAAGAGCCTACAGTAATGATAATGGGGATGATTGCATGTTTTGCAAGAGAATGTAAATGAGAGAGATTATGACGATGAACACAACAATTCATGCCTCGCTCTCTAAAGAAAAGAAATGTACGCTTAAAAAGATTATCTTATGAAGAAGAGAAATCTTCTTATGACGCTTTGAATACTTCAGCTCAAGCCTCTGACTTTTAAGAAAAGAAAAGTGTACGTGTCGAAGGCGCTTTATCTTCTCAAGAAGAGAAATCTTCTTATTATGACCATTCTCATCAACATGCTTCATACTTTTTCCATGCGCTCACCATCAAGTGAACCGGCTACCACCGATTGTTTTCTCATTCCACTTGCTCAATTATAATGAAGATGGCGACATCATGTGTCGATTTATGGAGAGAAGTGTGAATAGAACATTCGGATGATTTTCACTTATTAAGTCAAGAATGGCATCTCCGTATGCAATTCTTGAGGGGGAGAAGAAGTGTGAATTTTTTTGCATTGCTGATTGATATTTGAGAATTTAAATGGTCATACGGCTCGAAAACTCATGTAAGAACCGAGCTTCTTCTTATCGTATCGGGTAATCTTCACATGGAGTTTCTTCTAAGAGCCGTTGGTTGACATCTTCACTCGGATTTATGAGTTTATCATCAAAGTGCTTCCGGTTAATGCTTCACGTATACATCAACATGATGATTCCGAATAATCTCTCTGTTCTTGTTTGATGTGATTGGTTGTTTGGTGTTACCATCTTGTGTGTTCGCAGTACCGATTGTTGATTTCCTTGATGAACATCTTTCGTTCTTGTTTGATTGGGAGGATTTTAGTTAAGGGATTTGCAAGATGTGTTAATTGGGATGCTTTTTGGTGGGATGCTTTTTGGTGTGAGTTGAAGATGTTAACTATCTATTCCCAACCGTAAAATCTTGAAGAAGGTCGAGTCTACATCTGTTTCTACATTTTTCGCTACATGTTAGAAGACTAAAGACGAGTTGCATTTAACGATCTAAAGACTTCTTCTTAACTGGGCATCTATCAAATGTATTGTCGGTTTAGGGAGAGCACTAATTGGGAGAGTGTTATAAGTCGATTCAATCCCAATTAGACTTGCTCATATTCTTTAGCAAAGGACTCCTCGAGACGTTGTTATTGACTATTTCACGATTGACATTTGACACAAGTTGATTACTTGAGTTAATCATTTATCACTTATTTGAGATTGAAGTTGACTTTCACAAAGGCGTGTTCTTATTTGATAACTTGCTCGGGCTTAAGAATTTGAGTTGAAGACTTGGTTTATCTAGTTACCAGCAATGAGGTAGATGGTTGAAGACCGGTTAACTATCACTATTAGAGTTACTTTGTTTTACTCAAGGTCACACGATATGACGGTGTGGATAATCGCAAGAGGTGTTAATGTCTCATACTTTGTTTGGGTAGTGAGTACTTAGAGATTTGCTTGAAGCATAAATTTCTACACCGCTCTTCCATCATTAGCAAGCTTAAGATACAAATGTGGGAAGTTGACTTCATTTCAAGTGGTATATCGGTTTTTTCTTCATCGGTGGTCACTCAAATTGTCTACATAAGGGTTGATAAAAATAGTCGAGAGAGTCTTCAAGAAGTTGATTCTCACAAGAGTTCAAGTGTTCCTCTCATAAAGATTTCAAGTATTGGCTTATACAATGTTGCCGATTTCAAGTGTCAAAACTAGCAAGGGAAAGGAGACTCACATCTAAACACAAAGCGAGTAAACTTGATGAACTTAATTCTTCTAAGTGATTGAAGATATCCCGGGAAGACAAATGTTATTACCGCAGAGAAACTCAAGGTTTGACTCATGGCGAGTAAACTTGATGAGCTTAATACTTCTAAGTGATTGAAGATATCCCGGGAAAACAAATGTCATGACCGCAGAGAAACTCAAGGTTTTACTCATCAAGACTTTTAGTGTTATTATTCCAACGACGTGGGGAAGTGATGTAAAAGAAAGTTTCAAGATAAAAGAGGTACACAAGTGTGTGATTCATTGGGGAGAGATTGTGTACATTGGGGATGCTCAAATTGCTTTACTTGAGTGCTTAATCGCTGATTCGTAGATATAATCACTTATTCGTGTTGACATCCGCAGAGATTGTCACCCGCAGAGATAATCGTGACTTGGCCCGCTTCTTCAATGTTATCGATTATTCATTCCTGTATTGGTATACTGAATACTTGAGCTTCATACACGATCATCCGGAAGAAAATGAACATGGGAGGTGTTTTCATTCCCTCATGATGTGTATTCGTGAGAGCTCTCGGTATTGGTGTAATTGGTTCTTGAGCTTCACACACGATCATCCGGGAAGAAAATGTGAACATGGGAAGGTGTTTTCATTCCCTCATGATGTGTATTGGGAGAGTTCTTGAGCATTATACAAAGAGACCGATCGCATCAATTCAACTACGTGGGGAAGTGTTCTCTTGACACCTTTTGAATGGATCGCTTGCACTTCAAATGGGAAAAAGAAATTTGAGAAGATTATTTATACGTGGATGATACGTTGTCGTTCTTGTTGATGATATAACCTCGAACTAAGAATCACGGTGATTATTCTTGAAAGGAGCAAGGATTTATGATAATGGTGTGCTTATGTGCACATGGCTAAGGCAAGCTTGAAATAGAGTCAATCGCGCCTAAAGGATTTTCATTGGGGAAGTCGCCAAAGTCTCACTTTCATTGGTTTAATTTCTTTCTTCGATTCAAGAGCCCCGAAGCTTTGGTGGTGAATGTTTAAGAGTTGATGACTTCTATCTTCTACGACGTGTCGCTCGATATCCTTATCTCGCACTCGTATCATCATCTTCTTTAACTATATCATCTTTCTATCTTTGTATATATTTTTCGGAAAAGCAAAATACAAAATTAGAAAACCTCAAAAGAAAATAGAAAAATATAAAACCTTCAAAATCCATAAAAATCGAAAATTTCAAAATACCAAAAATATGTTTTCTAAAGACATGTCTTCGGTATCGATAACATCTGCGGTCTTAGAAATGTCATTCAATAATGGCACGGGACTTTATATGAAGTTCGAACAGGAGGTGTAAATATTTCTTTCTAAAACATGTCTCAAAATATGGCTTGCAGTTATTTTCTGACTGTAACCCGTGCTTAAACTATGGCTTGCTATTATTTCATATAGCAACCCGTTTTTCAAAGGAGGAAAGTGTTGCGCTAAACTATTTTCAAATATTTCGTGCACTTATCCTAAAAACAAAACAAGGAAAGTATGTCGAAGGACTGCTGTTCCTACACAAATGTTTTTCCGTCTAAAATTCTTCAGAAAAATATTTGGTGTTTTCTAAAATGGTGGTAAATGAGTTGCTTTTAAAACAATCGATTCGTAGTTTTTGTTAAATTGAAAACTCAATCAATGACTTCGCAGCTTTTAAACTTTTCATAAAATGAGTCATGGATTGAGGGGATAATGTTTTCAAATCTATATCATCTAACGGGCTTTCTTAATTATCCTATATGCTTAATTAAAAAATGATATTTGCCTATGTAGAAGGACTAGGAATTTAGGATATGATTGTTAGGTTTAGATGATTATAGTTTGATGAAACACGTTATTCCCATGCCTTATATGAACTGATTGATATGTTGAATTGACTTTTATTAGTCGATTGCTGTTTAGGTGATGTCGACCAACATATATTTGTATGTGTGTTCACTAACATATGCAGGTATATTGGTATATAAGAATGTTCCCGATCCGGATCCCACAGATGAATATGATTGGATGCCGAAAGGAAAGGGTAACTTCATCTTGGGTTGACATATGAAGAAACGGAGCTTAACTGGACTTCTATTGAGAGTTGGCATATATGCAACGAAGAGGTCTCACCGCATCGCCAGATGGTTTTCTTCTAAGTGATTGAAGAAACGGAGCTTAATTCGACCTCGCTGGCATTCTTAATGCAACGTAGAAGAAGTCTCACCGCATCCGCAGACGGTTTTCTTCCAAACCCTACAAGAACAACAACAAAAGCTTCTCAACCATCTAACATATCTTTAGGCAGATACCATTTTAAACAATTTTGAATAATTTGATTAAATTGTTTTTAAAATGGAAAATATTGTTTTGAAAATATATTGACTAATTTTTGAAAATCACCGGACTTCTTGTTATCAAACCTAAGTCACTCAATTATTGACTTCATCATGGATTGAGGGGAGTGATTTAAGATAAAATATTTTCAAACGATATTTCTTCACAAAAGTTCCGCTTTGTACAAAATGTGGTGATCTAAAGATTTAATGTTATGTCATGGTATGATTTTCTTTAAAACTCAAAGATCCACAAATGAAATTTTTCTCGTTTTGTTTGATTGTGAAATTGTTTTATTTTACTAAAAGATCTCTTAAAACAATCATACCGATACTAACAATCTTTAATGTCTTACAATGGTCCTTATCCATCATTTTCAAAATCAAATCTTGCCACGCCTTTTCCCAAAATTTTCTAAATTATTTAAATATTTTGGGATCACTAATCTCAAAAGGTTTGAAATCTTTGATCGGTGAGAGATCGTGATTTAAAACTCAAATCTGCTTTTGATGGAATTGGTTTTAGTCCTTCAAAGGCACTCCCGCCTCCATGTGCCAAACTATTTCAATATACATAATGCACATGTTGAGGGGAGCATTTATCCAAAAACTAGATGAGTTTTAAATCGTGAACATTTTCTCCCATGTTTTCTAACCCTTATTAAATCACTTGGGATCCAAAATCTCAAAGGGTTTGATATTTTGATCGGGGAGAATTTGTGATTTAATAATGAAATTTGATAAAAGGTGATCGTTTTGATTTAATTGTGCACGCCGCCGCTCATATGTGCTAAACGCCGAATCTTGAAGCACATATTGAGGGGAGCAAATAAACCATCGAGGTACGAAAGCTTTTTAAAGTGATTTATAAAGTACCTTGATTGAGTTTTCGAATGGTTTCTTAATGGCTTTTGTGATCGTGGATGTACTTCAAAGAACTCTTGCCTCTATGTGATAAAATGATTTTAAATATCCTATGCATATTGAGGGGAGAATTTTACCATGAAAATCAAATGGCTTTTTCGTATGAAAATTGTGATCAAAGAAAATATTTCAAAGTCCTCTTACCTCCTTGTGCCGAACAATTTCTAAATCATACGCACATGTTGAGGGGAGGTTTTCTAAATGATCAAAACTATTAAGGTACAAAATGCTTTGATCTCGTATCACAAGTACCTTGATTGTTTTTCCAAATGATTTTTCAATTGGTTTCGAGAAGGAAAGAACAATACCAAAAGACCCACCAATTTACTTTATGCATGGTGTTATAAGGATGGTTAGGTTAGGTATTCGTTCCCATGATCCGCCGTAATCGACGGATCTACCCAAGGACAATCCACTAGATAGTGTAGAGTCCTTAGGTATGATGAAAAAGGAGAAAATGAGAAATGGGAAGAGCGGATCGAGACAGAGCTAGTAATCGAATAAATCCAACAAGGTTCTAGTTATGAAGTCTCGTAAGCAATCAAGGTTGAAGAATGAAAAGAAATGAATATGAAAAGGGTGAAAAGAAATAGCCCTCCAATAATTCAACCTTAGGGCAAGAATCGGGTTCAATACATATGCTATCGGTGTTTACTAAGGTAACACCGGTATTGAAGACAAGACATCATGGACCCAAGGATGCACCGCACTAAACTTCCCAAGCTACTCAAGTTCCTCTTAAAAGGGCTTGTTTCATTCTCACGGGAACCGACATAATCTATCGACTTTCTTAGAGATTGTTGATATTGAAGAAGGAGACCTCTCCCAGTCTCCCACACGTGAACCAAATGTGCACTATTGAGTCTAGAGCCAAGAGATCATCCACAATATCTCGTTAGGACACTAAATTCTTGAAGACTTGCTTTTCACACAATGTGAAAAGTAAGTATATATTAAGAGTCCCACGATTATCCTTGTGGTATTGCCGTAACATCCGAGTGATATGTAAAATATTCACAATGAAGATGGAAATCCTTCTAGAGCCAACATCAAACAAGCTCTTGGTGGGTGACATGTGAGATCTTTTCAAAAGATTAAGCTTGTGACAACCGGATAGAAACGATGGGGAGATTCAATCTTGAATCAACCTTGGTCCAGAATGGAATTGACGATACTTTTGGAAAACCATTCGATGTGCAAACCTTCTTTTCTAGCACGTCGAATGTGTACTTATGTTTTCAAATTCAAAAGTATCTCGATTGAAAAATACTTTTAGAAAACCGCTCGATGTGCGAATCTCTTCTTTTCGCTAGCACATCGAATGTGTACTCATTCTCTAATACAAAAGTATTTTGATTGAAAATTGATCTTTCTCATAAAACCTTCGTCAGACAGCAAAACTCTTTCTTCAAGCAATACGCGATTGTTTTTCAAATCATTTTTCATCAATCGTTGAATCTCAATTCATTGGTTCACTCAATCCGTGTTGTCTTCTTTGAGATGTTCCGGTTTGAGAACGCCTAGAACAATTTGCGAAACCCCGTCAGGAGATTCTTAGAATCCCACTGCTCACAGCAAGACTTGTATTGATCAACGGGAACCGTGGGTCGTGTACCTCAATTCGATAAAGTGATCAAAGACACTTTGTGTGTTTTATTGTCGATCGTTGTTTGCGGTACATTTGACGGTTGCGTACCGATAAGAATTGAGGAGTCAATCCAAAGTCAAGATGCTCACAAAGATCCACCCTTAATTTGAAGAAATCATGACCGGTGCATATCTACATAACTCGGCTCGATATTTCTATACTATGCTTCGCTACGCCGCAAATATCATGAGCTAGTAAAGCTTCCGCTACTCGATGGAAAGATGTCATGATTCAAAGTGTGAGCATGTCGGTCCGAAAGTCACAACATCACATGAAGGCAACACAACTATGGATGATCCAGAGATTTCTTTGCCGGGTCGATGATCTCAAAGAAAGCTCAAAGATCATCAAAGATGTGGATCGCTTATAGGCCTCCACCGAAAGTACAAATCAATGCGGACTTTGAAGATTCGCTACTAAAGCACAAAGATTGCGGAAATGAAGAATTCAAGTCTACGAGCTCAAGAACTAAGTCAAAGATAGAATGCTAGGAAGCAAAATGTATTTCATGGGGTGACCTCCTTGGGGAGATTGTTAGGAATTGGAAATTCCATGTTAAAGAGTCTCACACCCCAATAATGGTCTAGCATATGTTAGCTCGTGAGATTTGTCGTTGTTTACGTTATTTATCGCTTTATTAGTTAGTTATTAGTTTAGTTTAGCGTAGTGTTTCACCGTGGAGGAAGGACGGGTCTTTACCCACCGTATCCTCGATCCACGTGCCGATAGAGGTCGTTGTGTCTGTAAGTATAAATACCCTTCCATCCATGGAAGGGTGGTGCTCTCATTCAATCTAATATTCCATACTTTGTGTAAACCTCTAGCAAGAACACCTCTCTCTCTACTAACTCTCTAACTATGGCAAACATGTATTTTGATCATCCAAGACCACCCGAATCATCAACACAATAAAATAACGATCCTACATTTTGCCTAGGGTTGATGTTTATGCTCTATAACTTATGGTTTGGGGTTTTGACGTGTTATACTAGTCCTATTTGACGAGGTTCCCTTTTTATGAATAAATCATAATTCTTTGGGAAGTTTTTAAAGATTATGATAAAATCCCATTTTATCATAATATGAGAAGTCTCTCATGGATACTTATTGACATAGATTAAATGTCAATAATCCTTATGAGAGGAGTGATGATCAAGGCTCTCGAATAGCCGAGATATCATTATCACTAGTTTGTAGTTTTGTCTATAGAGATCAACGAAGAATACCATTCTTGATGATGAGTCCAATATAGATAACTACTTTAGTGATTTTTAAGAGAGCGTAATAATACTACTAAACTTAATCATGTTTAAACAACAATGACATTATTAATTCATCTAGAAGAATATATGAAAATAATTTATTTGTAAGCAATTTATTAAAGATCATACCTTTGCTATATGTTCTCTTTAAGAAAAGAAGTATTAGAGAGAAATTCTTCATGATCTTCTTAGGATGCCCAAATCCTAGTGTAGAGAATTCTCAACAAAGAAAATATTAGAAAGATCTATCATTATCCAACATTATAAAATATGATGATTTTAAAACGTGACCTTTTGTTTTTAAGGAATTTCCTTCCTTGTAGTTTTCAATCATACATAGATCGTATCAAGTTTTAAAAGTACAATATACTCTTAAGAAATTTGGTAACTAAGCTCGATGCCAATGTGGAAAATTAGAAGGGGGGTTGAATAGTTTTACCAATTAAAACTTTGTTTTAAAATATTTAGATCGACTTATGTCAATCTATTTAGATGTGTATGTTGGATGTTGATAGATAGATATGTAAATATGTAATGCAAAGGTAAAGAGTAAGAAACACAAAACCACGACACGAGTGTTTATAGTGGTTCGGCTACAAGGACACCTTCCTTGCCCTACTCCACTCCCCGAGTCACCTACTAGAGAGTTCGTAAGCACTACACGACACAAACTCCTTATGGCGGAGAAGCCTTCACAACGTCGCCTATTCTTTTTCCGGTACAAGGCTAGACACCGGGTTCTTCCACGAGGTAGAACTACACCTATCACAACGTCGCCTACACTTTATCCGGTACAAGGCTAGATACCGAGTTCCATTATAAAGGAGGAACTATTATCCAACACTACACAACACCTATCCCGAAGGAGACCCACTCCTTGTTACAACATCATCAAGGATATCAATATCCTTGGATACAACCTATCTCTATTTGTACATCGATGCACCATATCGATTGTACACCTTTGGCATCTTTCACTACTGCCTTTAACATGATCTTTTGGCACCTTTCACTAATGCCGTCGACTTGACCCTTTTGGCATCCTTCACTAATGCCTTTGACACGGACGTTCAGCACCTTTCACTAATGCCTTCGTCTTGACACTTTTGGCATCCTTCACTAATGCCTTTGACACGGACATTCGGTACCTTTCACTAATGCCTTCGTCTTGACCCTTTTCGCATCATTCACTAATGCCTTTGACACAACACTTCTAGAGAGGAAGAAAGAACTACCAACAAGAGAACTTCAGTAGTCTTGATGATGACGAAGCATGGCAACTCATGGACTTGAGCTTGCTCGACTTCAAAAGGTGGTGATCTCGCCTTTAAGAGGAACCTAGAGAATCACACCAAAACAAACACAAATTACATAGAAAGATCTTTTGGATCTAAGGTTAGAGAGTTTACAATACTAGGAGAAAGTATGTGTGGAAGTGGCAACTTACAATGAAGAAATGGCAAACTATTTATAGACAAAAACATGCTACTGTTCCACGGATCCCACGGATCCCTTGTTGGAGGGATCCGTCTAGTGTATCTTGTGGGATCCGTGAGACGCTCCTCATTACCCATGGGTTATGGGTCATGGGTCATGGGTCCTAGACTTTGGACCATGGGTATCCAAGTATATACAATGTATCTAGAAGATGCAATGCATCTAGTCAATGGGTTATGGGTTAGCTCCATAGGTCATGGGTAATACCCATTATGACTTATGCATGATGTCATGGAATGGGTCATGGGTTATGGATTATGCTCCATGGGTATGGATCATGGACTTTGGGTTTTAACCAACTACATTCAATGTATTAAGTCAATGGTTTAAACACTTAAACTTTTACCCATTCTATTACCCATTATAATACATACTAAGTATGTATATATCTACCTAATATGTAAACATTAGTTTTTGTACATATGCATTACTAAATCATGAAAGCACTATTACTTGTTTAGTGTTTTATGTGAAAACGTAAGTGTGTTAGTAAACTATTGGCTCAAAATATTTACGTATTTTATTTGTTTCATTAAAATGATTTTATGTTTATTATCGACAAAACATTAGAAGATCGTAGAATATAAATAAACGTTTTTATTGCTTATTTGTATTAACATACCCTTATAATAAGTCCATTAGCCCACTTTTTGATCTATTACAAGCTATTATATGGTTACAACGTTCATAGTAGATAATTGACCATTTAAAGCTAACATAACTATTTCATTATATTATCATATCATAATTTCTACTAAATTGCTTCTTATAAAATTTCATACATAACATAAAAAAAAATTATCATAAAACATATTAAATAAGGTTAGGGTTATCATAATACTTAATTCACAAAAACCCCAAAGTGACTAATAAAAATACTCATGAAACTAATGACGTCATGAACTTACCTTGATAAATAACTAAACAATAATGCTTGAATCCTTTTTATGATTAACACAATATTACCAACTATACCAACCATTTCGATTAATGATATGACGAACTCATTTCTCACTTCTAAACCTCCTCTAATTACACATATTGAACACACATTAAACCCTACAATTTTTTTGTTATAAGCCCACAAGGGTAATTTTATCATTTTACACCTTAACTCTTACTTTTGCACCATTAGTCCTTGTCGTTAATTTTGTTACATGGACGGTCCTTTTTCAGTTAACTATTTGAAATTCAGATCCTTATTTCGTTAAATACTAACTCTAATAACTTTCTAAAATCATATAAACACTATTAATATCCGTGATTGAAATTTAAAATTTCGGGGCGTTACATTTTTTTACTTTTGCTTTCACAATTTTGGCGCATGTACTTTTATGCATTTTCTTTATATGAACAAAAAAATTAACCAATGTTGAACAAATAAACTCAATTTTGACTTTTTAATTGGCCAACAGAAAGTCTTAGATTTTGAAATTGAGCTATATAGAGATATGCATGTTTAATAGATATGTGTTTAAAAAATTAAGTTGTCTTATTGAGCTCTTCTATAGAGATATGTGAAACATCTATATTTGTTTTTTTATTTTTCTCTTATTGAATAAGTGATATGTGTTTTTGGTGAATTTAAAAGATGAAGTTTTTTTTAAAAAAAAATGCATTTTTGGATATGTATATGTAAACTTTAGATAAGAATTACATGATTCATTGTTACAAGTACAATCTTGTATATTTATTTTCAATTCAGAGTAGGTTGTGTTTATAGTTTGATAATTATATTCCCGTTATAGTAATTTTAGCCGTATTTAATTTTCAAACTTATGTACACATGAGTTAAAATTATAAAAGGAATAACATTAGTTGTATTGAACACATATAGTAAACAAATAATTTTTCGAAGATCCTTCCTTAAACTCATAAAAAGGAATAACATGAGTTGTTCATATATGCACAATAACATGAGTTGTTCATATATGCAAAATCTTGTATATTCATTTACATATCACAATAAGTCGTGCTTTCAGTTTGATTTTACAATCCCGTATATATACACGAGTTTAATCTATACTGATAGTTATATCTATAAATAACAACATATATGTTGCTTAAAAAAAGTGTGATTTGGATAAATGGTCGTATTTACTATGGTATTTTCATAAAAGGATGTATTTGGACCGTATAAGCATTTTTTATGCCCACGCACCATTCCTTGCGCACCAAATATTAAATAAAGATGCATCTTCCTTTTAAAGCACCAGAATTAATTTATTGACCAATGGGAATGTGCCACATATTTTTTGGTGCCCAAAATCCGTTCCTTGCGCACCAGATATTAAATATAGATGATTATTCCTTTTAAAGCACCAAAATTAATTTATTTACCAATTGAAATGTGCCACATATTTTTTTGGTGCCCAAAATCCGTTCCTTGCGCACCAGATATTAAATATAGATGATTATTCCTTTTAGAGCACCAAAATTAATTTATTTACCAATGGAAATGTGTCACATATTTTTTGGTGCCCAAAACCCATCCCTTGCGCACCAGATTCCTTTGAAAGCACCAAACTTAATTTATTTACGAATGAAAATGTGCCACATATTTTTTGGTGCCCAAAAACCATACCTTGCGCACCAGATTCATTTTAAAACATCATAATCAATTTCTTGACCAATAAAAATCTGACACCCAGTTTTTGGTGCCCATAAACCATTACTTGCGCACCAAATTCATTTTTTGCAAATTATGTTGAGATTTTGGATATATTTACTTATCCATTTGAGATTTTCTTAGATTTTCTTATCCACATTCAGATATAAAATAACAAAACTTGTCAACTAGTCATCCATGTTTGAAACAAAAAAGAAAATCAATATGAGTTATTCAAGGGGAAATTTTCGTTATGTCTTGTTAGAGATGATGAAAATAGAAACATTTTGTTACAAAAAACGATTAGTTATGATACTTTAAGGGATTATGTGGGCAAAAATTCAATTTAGATGTTACAAGGGGGGTACGCTGTTCACATCGTTATCCACCGAACAATAAGGTTTATGAAATCACCGACGATGACGAATTAAGGTTTTTAGTCAATTATATAACTACGACAAGTCAAGATCATATGGAATTGTTGGTTACTCAGCATCGTCAGTCATCACATGTAAATCCTACAAAAATATCTGCAGAATACTCATGCTTCATATACTTTCCATAATTCTCAGTATCCACAAAATACAATTCAACATCAAATACTTCTTTCAAATGACGAACCATTACATTATCATGACCAAAAACACGATCTCTAAAAGGGACAGCAGGTGCTGACTCGAATGGCTCAATATCATAGTGACCAAACTTCATTCCTGTACATATGCAAAGTTCTCTACGACCAAAATTGAAAATATATTTCTAAACATTAAATTGTAAGTCTTCATACTCAGTGTGGGACTCGTTTACTTTTTGCTGATTTAGAAGCATAAAATGTATCAAAAAAGGATCATGATCTTTAAAGAGGACATCTAACCAGACACCAAAACAATTGTCCCTAAACAAACTCAAACGGGCAGATTTCGTTCCCAACAACTCTATCATATCCTTAATCAATCTCATTCTGAGACGCTTGTCACCAAACTACCCCTAAATCTTTGAATGGCGACCGCCGCCACCATCCTTAAATTCCGATCAATAATCTCTTAGCCTTCGTTTCTGTTTCCTTTCTCTCCCGTTTTCCTTCATCTTTTGCTTCTGATCTCCCTTCCGTTTCGATCTCCCTTCAATCCAAACCATGGTGTTTTCTAAATCCAATGAAGATCATACAAAGAATATTTCTCATTCAGTTTATGTGACGAATTTTCCAGACGCTACTCAGTCTGGTGATTTGTGGAAAGTATGTAGTGCATATAGAACGGTGATTGATGTGTACATCTCCATTAAGCGAGCTAAATCAGGTAAAATATTCTCGTTTGTTCGATTCATTAAGGTTTCTAACCTTACTCAGTTATTGGAGAACCTCTGTACCATCTGGATTGGTCGATGTCATCAGTACGCGAATCAGGTCGGGTTTGAAAGACCACAAAAACATAATTCATCCCTTCCAAAGGAGACGTTTGGGATTCCTGTTAAAGTGCCAAATTCCTTGGGTCCTAATCACCCAGCGAGACCTGATGTCAATAGGGCCCCCTCATTTGTTACGATGTTGGCTGGTATTCCTAAAAATCCTTCTTATATCTCTCCAGCCCCAGCTATGGTTTTGGGAGATGAATGTGTAGTTAATCGTGAATTGGATAATTGTGTGATGGGGGAAGTTAAGGATTTTGCTTCCATTAATAATTTGTATGTTTTGTTATCGAATGAGGGCTTCCAAGAACTGAAACTTGTGTATTTAGGCGGTTTGTGGGTTATGATTGAGCTATCATCATCTAAGGCTAAATCGGGATTCATGAAACATGCCGGTATAGCCTCATGGTTTCGACAACTTCGTAATGCGCAAGCAGATTTCATATCTAGGGAGAGGATTGTTTGGGTTGATATAGAGGGAGTCCCTCTTCATGTTTGGTCGCGGGCTACCTTCTCTAAGATAGGTTCCCGTTGGGGTGAAGTAATTGACTTGGAGGAGAGTTCTGATGATAGTTTCGCCCGCAAACGGATTTGCATTAAGATGTCTCAAGAAGATAACATTCTAGAATGATTCAAGATAATTGCTCGTGGCAAAGTTTTCATTACAAGAGCTAACGAGTTATTCGTCTGGTCCCCGTCCTTCAAAGCTGCCAAGGAAGCTTATTATTGTTCGGACGAAGATGTAAAGAAAGACGCTACTAATAATATTGAAGACGCTGGTAATTATGTGAATGGAGATGCGGAAAGTGATGTCGAGCGTGTATCGGATACTGTCTTTGCCGACCAGGAGGATACATTGGGTCATGTTTCACCTCCAGCAGAAAAGGAGGTTTCTAGCGACCCTTTTAACCTTAACGATCTCATCAATAGACAAGGAATGCAAGCTATAGGTGCAGCAAACTCAGGTTGCGAGACCAGCTTGCCCTTTCCACCTGGATTCACACCAGACGATGTCCCAATTTAGAATGATGTTCCGTTTGAGGCTCAAGGGGATGCTAGTGCTAACTCTCCTTTATCATGTCATTCAGAGGGCCTCAGTTCTCGTGTTTTGGAGGATGCTCAGCCCATTAATGTCCATGATTCTCCTAGAGTTGAGCATAATATTAAAACATGTGTCTCTATTTTGGATGTTCTTGAGAATATGATCAAGGTTGGTAATACTATTGGATTTACCATGGAAGGGTGTATGAACGACATGGAGAGTTTTATAGGATCCCAAGGAGCTCGAGACAGTTTCCAATGAATTATCTTTCCCTAAACTCTCAAGGTCTTGGATCCAAGACCAAAAAAGATTGGATCGAGGATTTAAACACTAAACACAAGGTGAACTTTCTTTCTATTCAGGAAACTAAATTAGATGTTCTTTCAGATATGGCGGTGAAAACTTTATGGGGCAATCATAGGTCGAGTTTATTATCAGTGATGCAGCGGGTAATTCAGGTGGTATTTTATGTGTGTGGGACCCGAGTTTTTTCGGTAAAGAGCAACACATAATTTCAGATAATTTTGTTGATTCATATGGTACATGGATTCTTAAGAAGGCGAACTTACTAGTGATCTCTGTTTATGCCCCACAGCCTCTCGCGTGTAAACGTGTGCTATGGGATTATATTTCGACTCTCATTAATCGTTGGGATGGTCATTGCTTGGTTATGGGAGACTTTAACAAAGTAAGGTATCCGAGAGACCGAATGGGTACGGTGTTTAACGTTCAAGGCGCTAATGAATTCAACTGCTTCATTTCTAATTCGGGGCTCACTGAAGTTCAATTGGATGGTTACTCCTTTACTTGGTCCCACCCGTCGACCAAGAAAATGAGCAAATTAGACAGCCTTTTCGTCACTGATGGTCTTCTCTCCCTCTTCCCTCATATATCGGTTGTTTGTCTCGATAGAAACCTTTCGGATCACCGCCCTATCCTGCTGCGAGAAGTGGTCGTGGATTACGGGCCTTCTCCTTTCCGCGTTTTTCACTCCTAGTTCAGTTATGAGGGGTTCGATCAAATGATATTGGATACTTGGAATGGTATTCTCTCGATGATAGTAACTCGATGGTTCGGTTTAAAAAGAAACTCCAAACTCTTAAAAAGAGATCCGGATATGGGTTAAATCTACAAGCAAAACAATACTACCGCTCTCGTGATATTCGCTCCAAGTTACATGATATAGACATTGAATTAGACAAAGGGGCTCCAATGACGACATTATTTTGGCTCGAATGGATCTGCTGAAAAAATTGAATGACATTCAATCTGCCGAGGCTCGCGACAGACTTCAAAAAGCAAAAATCCAATGGGCGATCGAGGGTGATGAAAACTCAAAGTTTTTCCACGGTATCATCAATCGTAAACGTGCTAATTTAGCTGTCAAAGGAGTCATGGTAAACGGCGAATGGTTGGATGAACCTTGCCGTGTTAAAGAGGAATTCAAACTTCATTTTTCTAATCGGTTTTCAGCTCCTTCTCCTAGTCGATGTAAGCTCAATTTTGTCTTTCCTAATAAATTATGTCCTGATCTAGCTAACGATCTAGAGAGGCCGATTACTCGATCAGAAGTGCGTAATGCCGTTTGGAGATGTGGTGAGAATAAATCTCCTTGGCCGGACGGATTTACGTTTGAGTTTTTTCGTAAATATTGGGATATTCTTGGATCTGACTTTTGTTCTGCGATTGAATGGTTCTTTGAGCATTGTATGTTCGCTAGAGGATGTAATTCCTCCTTCATTGCCCTTATCTCGAAAACCCAAGATCCCAAGTTCGTTAGTGACTTTCGCCCTATTAGCTTGATTGGGAGTCTTTATAAGGTTGTCACCAAAATCCTTGCTAGTCGTCTCTCTTTGGTTATCTCCGACCTTATTTCGGATGTACAAACCGCTTTTCTTCCTAATAGGCAAATTCTTGATGGTCCGTTCATTATAAATGAGCTCTTATCTTGGTGTAAACATAAAAAACAACAAGCCATCGTGTTTAAAGTTGATTTTGCTAAAGCTTATGATTCGGTTAGATGGGACTTTCTAGATGATCTGCTTGCTGCGTTTGGTTTTGGTTCCAAATGGCGCTTATGGATCCGCGGTAGTTTGTATTCTGGTATGGCTTCGGTTCTTCTTAATGGTAGCCCATCATTAGAATTCGAATTTTATCGTGGCCTTAAGCAAGGGGATCCGTTGGCCCCTTACCTCTTTATACTTATCATGGAATCATTCCACCTATCGATTTCAAGTGGTCGTTGATGCGGGATTTTTGGGGTGTGGAAAACTAGAAGGGGTTGAATAGTTTTACCAATTTAAACTTCCTTTAAATATTTAGATCGACTTATGTCAATCTATTTGGATGTGTGTTGGATGTTGATAAACAAGCATATAAAGGTAAGTAATGAAAAGATAAGAGTAAAAGCACAAAACCACAACACGAGTATTTATAGTGGTTCGCCACAAGGACACCTTCCTTGCTCCTACTCCACTCCCCCGAGTCACCTACTCGAGAGTTCGTAATCACTACACCAATCTCCTTATGGCGGAGAAGCCTTCACAACGTCGCCTACCCTTTTTTCGGTGCTAGGCTAACCACCGGTTCTTTCACTCCAAGGTGAACCACGCCTACACAACGCCGCCTACCCTTTATAAGGTACTAGGCTAAGTACCTAGTTCTTTCACCCAAGGTGAACTACACCTTCACAACGCCGCCTACCCTTTATTAGGTACTAGGCTAAGCACCTAGTTCCATTGCAATGGAGGAACTACTACCACACTACACCAACGACTAATCCCAAAGGAGATCTACTCCTTTACAACATCATCAAGGATATCAATATCCTGGATCTAATACTAGTCTATCTTGTACATCGAAACACACCATATCGAATGTACATCTAAGGCACATTTCACTAATGCCTTTGACTAGATCTACAAGACACCTTTCAAGAATGTCTTGTGTCTTCACTTCTAAGCACCTTTCACTAATGCTTCTTTGTCTTGACTTCTAAGCACCTTTCACTAATGCTTCTTTGTCTTGACTTCTAAGCACCTACCACAAGTGCTTATCCTATAGACGATAAATACCCTTCACTAATATCTTCGCCTTGACACTTGAGACATCTTTCACTAATGTCTTCAACACTCACGCCCTTTGAAGAAAGAAAGGAATCATCAACAAGAAGACTTCAAGAGCCTTGATGATGAGGAAGCATGGCAACTCATGGACTTGAGCTTGCTTAACTTCAAAGGTGATGATCTTGCCTTTAAGAGGAACCTAAAAGATCACACAAAAACAAACTACAAACATAGATCTCTTAGATCTAAGATTAGTGAGATTTAACTCAGGGGGAAAGTGTGTTAGAAAGGGATGATCAATAATGAAGAAATGGCTCACTATTTATAGAGGAAAAATCCCATGTTCCTCGGATCCCACGGATCCTTCCACTGGGATCCGGCTAGCACAAAGCTAGGGATCCGTGGAACGCTCCTCTTTACCCATGGGTATTTTGGTTATGGGTCATGGGTCATGGGTTGAACCATGGATCTTTGGCTAGATACAATATATCTTTGAGTGCAATGCACTTAGTCACTGGTATGGGTTGATCCATGGGTTATGGGTATTATCCATATGTGATATAAGCATGATGTCATGCAATGGGTTATGGGTCAAGATCCATGGGTTATGGGCTTGGGTTGTACCCAATTACATTCAATGTATTTGCCCAATGGGTTGTGATACTTAAGTTTCTACCATTTATATTGCCCAATATACTACATACTAGTTATGTGTATATTTTACCCAAATATGTAAACACTAGTTGTTGTACATAAGTATTGCTTAAATCATAAAATCACTTATACTTTTTTAGTGTTTTATATGAAAATGTGAATATGTTAGAAACTATTAGTTCAAACCATTTACGTATTTTATTTGTTTCGTTAATATGATTTTACGCTTGTTATCGACAAAACATTAGAAGATCGTAAAATATAAATAAACGCTTTTACGGCTTATTTGTATTAACAATCTCCTTTTGTTGATGACAAACATAAAATTATTTTAAGAAAAGCTAAAATTGTAAAGTTTGAATTGTAGTTTTACTTTCTTCTCCCCTTTTGTCGATACAAAAGTGTTTGAAGAAAGCAACACATCGCTTTTAAGAAAAACATGTGAAAGAAGTAAAAGTAAAAGAAATAGAGAGGTGTAACGGAAAGAATCTGTCGTTACTCCCTTGACGAGTCCATCCCTAAGTAAGGCGCCAAGAAACTAATTCTAATCTAGTTCATTTGCAACTAACTTTTGCAAAAGATTACGTCTATGTGACTGGTGTGCTCCCCCTAGATGATTGCAAATTTGCAACGGGAAGTCATGAGATATAAATCTAAGATTGCAAGTAAGTTTGCAATGTATTGTTTTGACACCAAGCTCCCCCTAGCTTTAGGGTGTCAAATTCTTCATGTGTTAATTGAATAACTGCAAAACAAGGGTTAGAAAACAAGTATAATTCACAATTTCCTGAAAATGTGGTCCAAGATAGTAGGAAAAGAGTTTTCCGTTTCACGGATCCCGCGGTTCCCTCCTAGTAGGGATCCGTCTAGGCAATTCGAGGATCCGATTAGTCGATTAATTTCAAAGAAAGGTGATATAACAAGTAATGTTAACACAAAAATGAGATATGAATACAAGGTAATCATATGCTCAGAAAAATAACAAGTAGCATGTAATTCCATTCAATAAAACTAGAGTTATGATATACATGACTCTAAAAACTAAGAAAATAGACAATACATGACTAGGAATTTCTAGACCAACTAACGCTTGATGCTAGGACACCACTAAAAATCTTATAGCTCAAGTTTTGTTTAGGTTTGATCTCGTCGAAACGTTCGAGGAGATGATAGAACATGAAATGTTGGTCTTCTCGTACTTCATGTATCAAACTTTCAACATGTTGACAATGATAGCAATCTTTGTCATGGCTAGGTAGTGGTGGTGGAAGAGATGAAATGGCTTGATGCGAAGGATCGTGAAGCGCTTCATGAGCTTCAAACGATGGAGGAATTGGTGGAGGTGCATTTGAAAATGACTCAACCAAAAATGATGGTGGTGGTATAGAAGTGTCAACATCCATATCGTCGGGTGGTTGACTTTGATGATTTCTCATAATCCAAATGGGATTATATGATGGAAACGGCGAAAAGGAAGCCGGAGAAAGTGTTGACTCAACACCTTGATTTTGAACCATTATTCCTCCTAATGAGGAGAATGTTGTCGGCGGAAGCGGATGAGACGGCCTAGGAGGCAAGTCCTCTAAATTGTAGAGGTGTGGTGATGATAGTGGGGATGTAAATGAAATATCTCTAGGGACCAATGGTGATGGTTTGGTGGAGATGATATTGTTTGGCCTAGGAGGTATGGTGGTGTTTGGCATAGGTAGTTTTGTGGGTACTATCCTTTTAGGAATTGGTTTGATTGGAAGGATTCTATCATTTGTTGGCTTGACCGGAGATGATTCGGTTGAAGAGATTTCGTGTATAATACGAGCCTTTTTCATGGGTGGTTCTTTGGTGGATAGGTTACTACTTGGGGTTTTCCTCATGATGAGATGATTTCAAGAGGTTGCAAGGGCAGAAATTTAAGATGAGAGGGATGACTATGGAGGTCCTAACAAGGTGGTTTATAAACCAAGAGATTTGGCAAGTGCATTTAAGCCTTAAGCCATTAAGATTCATTGGAATGTGATGATTAACATGCACAAGAGTCAACTTCAGAGTTTGCACTGATCTAGGAACTCATTTAAGATGAGATGGAGTGTTTGAGTTAGGAAGCTGAGTTGAAATGATTGTTTTAGCAAGATTTGACCTAAACTGTCATCCGGATCCCACGGTTCCCTCCACAAAGGGATCCGTCTAGGCTAATCCTAGGGATCCGGCTTTCAGCAGTTATGAAAGGGTGGAAATGATGTTTCAAGATCTAAGACCTATATCATCTTGAGTGTTTCATCCTCCTAAGTGTTTTAAATGAAGGGTGCTTGAGTACTTGAAGGTAATGAATGATGTAGCTAATGATTGTTATTTATGGGAGGATTTGGAACTTTCAAGAGTACCAATGGATGAGCAAGGATGACACTAAAGATTTAGAGTGTCAATTGAAGCTAAATGATCTAGAGATCAGGTTGTGTTTTAGGATAGTGTTTTAGAAAATATCCTAGAAGCTTTGAGATGGGAAAACTAAGATTTTGATCAACTTTGATCAATTTTGAGGCGAGGATGATTAATGATCAATTTTGTCATAATCGAAAGATCTCTAAGGCTAGATGTGAGGAATCAAGTAGAAAATGAAGTGTGAGTTTAAGAGCGGAAGAGTAATGGATTAAAAACGAAATGGTAGATCTATAGTCGTTTTAGAGTGTGATCTAGGTGAGTTATGTATGAGTAGGAAAGATTAACCTATCTTGATAAGGACTTAATTTGCCTTAAGAAACTATGTTTAGCTTAGTGTGAGATGTTCTAAGGATATGTTTGAAATATAATGCTTGCAATTGCATTTTCATTTGTTGGATCCCACGGTTCCCAAGAGTAGGGATCCGCCTAGTACAATTTTTGGGATCCGCCTATCTCGCTTCGGAAGAGAACCTTTACTAAAGGTATGCAATGATCTTGACAATGCATTATATCTCAAGGATAGTCTAAAAGAGTTCTAATACTAAGATATCAAATGTAAGATATTTTTATTTCATGAAAGAAATCGATTTCATTGATAAAGCACAGTACAAGAGATTTGATCCTATTTTGGAATACTAGTAGTTTCTTGAGTGTTTTCGCTAGAGGATCATTATGTGATTGATGAGTGTTGGTGGAATCAAGAATGAAGAAAGTCTTCATGAGAGATATGTTTAGTGGTTCCATCATCTTGTTCACAAGCACGCATACAACGGACTTTGAAATTGAGGATGAAGTGCATAACATTATGGTAGGCGTGTCAAGAACATTCCATAAGGGATGAGTTTATTCTTGGAACCTTGAAGATTTGCGATTAGCCTTCATGAAGAAGTAGGCGAGATTGTATGGTTGTTGTGTTAGCAAACAAGACAACATGTGAGCACAACAAGCGGGAAGAATTCTCGATTTCCTAAGACTCCAAACATTTTCACGTAGGTTGAGTGCAAGAGGCTTGTACTCTTCTGGATATCCCTTGTAAAGATAATGTTTGGATCGGAGTAATATGGTCGAGGTTTGCATATTATGCGATTTAAATCTTCCGGAGAGGGTATGTGTGAACAATATGGACTATTTTCTTCACGAAAGTCAAGAGAGAATCAAGAGATCAATCTTCGATGAAGGCACATTGTCCATGATTTGAATCCGGAGGATGTGAGCAAAATGCCCAAGGGTTAGAGCGAACTTTGGTTTTGATATAAACCAAAGAGATAAAGAGCGATCCTCA
Source organism: Chrysanthemum lavandulifolium (assembly GCA_022545495.1). NCBI lineage: Eukaryota > Viridiplantae > Streptophyta > Magnoliopsida > Asterales > Asteraceae > Chrysanthemum > Chrysanthemum lavandulifolium. Next base: position 143,997,313 of record CM040244.1, read on the forward strand.
TTACGAATCCAGTTCGACTTGACGGAAGAATTCCATTATGAACCTTGGACATATCTTCTCGTTGATTTCATGAAGACATTCTAGTCCCATGGCTCGGAAGGAGGTATTGATACCTTCTTCGAATTGTAGAGAGGTGTCTACAACACGCCCTTCGTGGAAGTGACGGTTTCGAGATTATTGAACCCACTTGACATGATTGCCAAGCGTGTTAGGTTCGAAAGATGTTCGAGTGTAGACGCTAGTGAGTGAAAAATCAAACTCATATTCATGCGTCATAGTTGAACCTATAGAAATGATAAGTTAATAAAAGAAGATGCTTGTGATCAACCTATGATTATCTAATATTTTTACTAGATTTTTATTAACAATGGTATTTAACACTTTAACTTACTCAAGGTTTTGACTTTCAAGTGGATTATTACATTTAGAAATATAGTATATGCATGAAAAACTGTTTTCCAGTAGGACGGATCCCACGGTTCCTTTTCAAAAGGGATCCGCTAGTTTATCTTTCGGATCCGTGGATCCTAGTAATGTAAATGCTTTTGATAAAACAAAGGTTTTACAATTTTTATACCACGAAATATGTTTTATCCTACATTTTCTTCTAGCATGCATACATGACTTCTAATGTATCACGAAGAATATAAAACATATAAATCAAAATAAGTGACAAACACATTATGATAAAAATAACCTAGATAAACTAGATTATTAATAATATTGCATTTCAATACTAAGGATGATACAAAGGATTGGGTATATGATCCCAATGTAGATTAACAACACAAAGTAAATGTCTCCATATGTGAACTTCATCATAGGGAACACAAGTACGATGAGTGTTAGGGCGATGAGCACAAGTGCGATGTAAACCATGTTGATGACGGATCTTCTTGGTTTCGGTTGAGATGGAATGAGGAGGAAGATGAAGTTTTTGAGTGAGAGGAAATTTTTGAAATTGGAAGATTTGAAAAAGTGAGGATTTGATAGATAGGTCGACGGTGGGAGTTTTATAGGGAAGGAGGAATTTTGAAATTCGTGTTTTGTTTTATTATTGAATTAAAAGAAAAACAAAACATAAGTTTTATATACCACGACTTTAGACGAGAATTAAGACACGATGTAAGAAAAAGGCTTCCTAATGAAGCTACATGTAAAACATGTAATTTGCACAAAAGATAATCATATAAATACCTAAATAGGTATACTTAATTATCAAGCAAAGTAAAAGGAAAATCATACCTCTAGCGCACTTAGGAATGTCTTTACAAATGACACAGCAAATGTCACTTAGACGATTCCCGCTCCTTTGAGTTTAAGATACCTTCTTAATGAAGGTATTCTTGTTACCAAGCGACTCCTAAAGCTTGGTGGGTATGAGCTTTGACACATCAATATGACCAAGAAGATTAGTGCAATTAAAAGAAAAAGAAGAAAAAAAATGTTGTTATTAACTCAACATCCAAGCATATAGTTTTGAAAAACATGGTGTTTGCTTTTATGAAAAACCTTCTTTGTAGTTTTCAATTAACCATAGATCGTATCAAGTTTTTAAAGTACAATATACTTCAAGAAACTTGGTAACGAATCTCTGATGCCAATTGTGGAAAACTAGAAGGGGGGTTGAATAGTTTTACCAATTTAAAACTTCCTTTTAAATATTTAGATCGACTTATGTCAATCTATTTGGATGTGTGTGTTGGATGTTGATAAACAAGCATATAAAGGTAAGTAATGAAAAGATAAGAGTAAGAAGCACAAAACCACAACACGAGTATTTATAGTGGTTCGGCTACAAGGACACCTTCCTTGCCCTACTCCACTCCCCGAGTCACCTACTCGAGAGTTCGTAATCACTACACCAATCTCCTTATGGCGGAGAAGCCTTCACAACGTCGCCTACCCTTTTTCCGTGCTAGGCTAACCACCGGGTTCTTTCACCAAGGTGAACCACAGCTACACAACGTCGCCTACCATTTATAAGGTACTAGGCTAAGTACCTAGTTCTTTCACTCCAAGGTGAACTACACCTTCACAACGTCGCCTACCCTTTATTAGGTACTAGGCTAAGCACCTAGTTCCATTGCAATGGAGGAACTACTACCACACTACACCAACGACTAATCCCAAAGGAGATCTACTCCTTTACAACATCATCAAGGATATCAATATCCTTGGATCTAATACTAGTCTATCTTGTACATCGAAGCACACCATATTGAATGTACATCTTAGGCACCTCTCACTAATGCCTTTGACTAGATCTACAAGACACCTTTCACTAATGTCTTGTGTCTTCACTTCTAAGCACCTTTCACTAATGCTTCTTTGTCTTGACTTCTAAGCACCTTTCACTAATGCTTCTTTGTCTTGACTTCTAAGCACCTACCACAAGTGCTTATCCTATAGACGATAAATACCCTTCACTAATATCTTCGTCTTGACACTTGAGACATCTTTCACTAATGTCTTCAACACTACACTCCTTTAAAGAAAGAAAGGAATCATCAACAAGAAGACTTCAGTAGCCTTGATGATGAGGAAGCATGGCAACTCATGGACTTGAGCTTGCTTAACTTCAAAGGTGATGATCTTGCCTTTAAGAGGAACCTAAAAGATCACACAAAAACAAACTACAAACATAGATCTCTTGGATCTAAGATTAGTGAGATTTAACTCAGGGGGGAAAGTGTGTTAGAAAGGGATGATCAATAATGAAGAAATGGCTCACTATTTATAGAGGAAAATCCCACTGCTCGGATCCCACGGATCCCTTCCACTTGGGATCCGGCTAGCACAAAGCTAGGGATCGTGAACGCCTCTTACCCATGGGTATTTTGGTTATGGGTCATGGGTCATGGGTTGAACCATGGATCTTTGGCTAGATACAATGTATCTTTGAGTGCAATGCACTTAGTCACTGGTATGGGTTGATCCATAGGTTATGGGTATTATCCATATGTGATATAAGCATGATGTCATGCAATGGGTTATGGGTCAAGATCCATGGGTTATGGGCTTTGGGTTGTACCCAACTACATTCAATGTATTTGCCCTATGGGTTGTGATACTTAAGTTTCTACCCATTTATATTGCCCAATATACTACATACTAGTTATGTGTATATTTTACCCAAATATGTAAACACTAGTTGTTGTACATAAGTATTGCTTAATCATAAAATCACTTATACTTGTTTTAGTGTTTTATGTGAAAATGTTAATATGTTAGAAACTATTAGTTCAAACCATTTACGTATTTTATTTGTTTCGTTAATATGATTTTACGTTTGTTATCGACAAAACATTAGAAGATCGTAAAATATAAATAAATGTTTTTACGGCTTATTTGTATTAACATGGGGGATCAACATTAGCGATGACCTCAACATTTCTCATATTTTTTACGCCGATGATGCGGTTTTTATTAGGAAATGGAACGAACTTAATCTTTCAGGTATTATTCAGGTTCTTCGATGTTTTTCCTTGTTGTCTGGACTTAACATTAATCTTTCCAAGAGTCATCTTCTTGGAGTCGGGGTTCCTTTTGAATCTGTTAACAATGCTGCAACGATTATTGGTTGTTCTACAATGAGAACTCCTTTTAAATACTTAGGGGTGATGGTTGGAGATAACACTTCTAAGGTTGATGCTTGGGATGACACTATTTCTAAGGTTAAGTCTCAGTTATCTAACTGGAAAAGTAAAACTCTTTCAGTTGGCGGTAGATTAACTCTACTTAAGTCGGTCCTTGGGTCCACCCTTATCTACGCGATGTCGATCTACAAAGTTCCAAAAGCGGTGTTGAAAATTTTGGAGTCCATTCGCCGGAATTTTTTTATGGTGTTAATAGTGGTGAGATAAAAATTACTTGGGTTGCTTGGTCGAAAATCCTTGCGTCCAAAAAACACGGCGGTTTAGGGGTGCCAAGTTTTTATGCTCTAAATACAGCCCTTCTCTTTAAGCGGGTTTGGAGACATATTTCGGGTGACAACTCCTTATGGTATCGATTCATTAAATCCATGTACGGTACTTCGTTTTCTATTGTTTCTATGTACAGGTCTTTGATATGGAACTCCATTCTCAAAGAAGTATCTCTGATCAAATACCACGACATTGATCCGTCCGTCCCAATGTCAAATTGTGTTGGTAATGGTCTTCGCACCCATTCGAACGAGATTTGATTCTTTGGTACACCCTTCGAGATCTTTTTCCACGCATCTATGCACTCGAGACTCTTAAAGACCGCGGTGGCTTCTAAATTACTTAATCCGATCACCTTTTCTTAGTCGTGATGTTAGAGGCGGAGTTGAATCATATCGCCTAGCTCTTTTGGAGGAGACCATCTACTCAACTATTATGTCTAATATGGAGGATAGGTGGACTCGGGACTTGAATAGGATGTAGTCTTTCGGTCAAGGACGCGGAATCTTTTGATGATCATTTTCACCAAAGTTGCCACAACTACTAGATGGATCAAGTTCGTTCCGATCAAAATAAATATTTTGCTTGAAGCTCTATTTGACCGCCTCTCACCCGCCCAATTTATTGCTTCGTGGTGTTCATATTCAATTCCTATTGCTCGGTTTGTGCTCGTCACGAAACATCGTCGCATCTCTTTTTAGTCAGCCGCTTCATTTCGGATGTTGTTAGACTTGTTTGTCGTTGGTGGAACGTGACTTGGTCTCCCTGGTCTGCATCCGAGCGGCTTTCTTGGTTTAATTCTATCAGCTCAATTCTTTTGCTAAAGGGTTAATGGAGGAGTGTTTTATGTCTCGTGGTGGAGTGTTTGGATATTTCGTAACCAATTGATATTCTCGGCACAAACCCCTCGTAAGGATGTTATTTTGATGACATTGTTTCTCGTTCGTTCACCTTTTGTCATTCTAGGTGTAGTCGAACTTTTAATTGGGATAGTTGGTTACAACATCCTTATTTAATATATTTCTTTGTAATTGTTCTAGCTCCTTGCTAGTTTCTAATAAAGTTGCCGTTAAAAAAAAAAAAACCAATCTCATTCTAGAACGTATAGTGGGTTTCACATTGTAATACTACAAAAAAACATATAAACATAAATTTAGACATAATATACGACAATGAAAAAATAGTTACGCACACTGCTCTTTCAATTTCAAGTGTACTAAAATAAACAAGATTCTCGAACTCAGGTGGTAGTGACGTTGGTATACTATAGTTCAAAAAAAAATTAAAAAAAAAATAAAAAAAAAATAAAAAAAAAGTTGGTATACTACTAATAAGACTGCATGATTCAAATGACACTTCAAGTTAAGACTACATTTATCCAAATCACACTTCAAGTTAAGCCTAATAACGACAAAAACTCATCCATATAAAAGATGAATTTGCTGATAAAGAGAAATTGATGGATTAACCACTTACTACCAAATTAGAGTTAAAGGGTCAATAATAATATTTATATTGACATAAAACTTGTACATATGTCATGACCCACCAATCATCAATGTTATCTGTAATTCGGAAAGAAAAGTCCAAATTTTGTAACTTGATCAATTCTGCTATTAAGAATTAATAAGATTACAAAGTTTCATTGCAAGTTAAGATTAGTATTACAAGTTAAGATTGCTCCCCGCGCAATTGGTGTTACAATAATAATATTAAGAAATAATAAGCAAAATCACTAACCGGTAAATGTTCTTATCTTGAGCCATATTTTAAGTTTAAAGTGGAACAAAATGACCGGGGACCAAAATACATTCAATAACCGGGGACCAACCACAAGTCAATTAACGCAACCCCACGCACCAAAACTCGCGCACCAAATGTGAAAATGACTTTTATTTTTCAGATTCGTTTTTCATTTTTGATAATTGGAGGATGTTTTTTTTAGCAAAGTAATAGTATGAAGAACATGAACAAATACGAATATGAAGATGAAGTTGGGTAAATGAGCACTAAATTTTTATGGTTGGGGTTATTCAATGAGCATTAATGTTATGGTGCCCAAAAGATTTTCTTGCACACCAAAATTTAAAGTGTTTTCTTTCCTCCACACCACAATTGGGGTTGATAGTGACAGGTTTATGGTTTGGTGCCCAAAATGAAATCTATGCGCACCAAAATGGACATTTTAGTGAAGGAGAAAATTTTGAGCATGTTTTACTAAAGTGATAGTGTATTTGGTATGTATTTGTAATTAATTTAAAAAAAAAATCTAGGTGTATAAAGTCTAAAGGGGTATTTATTTATTTTGTAAAGTTATTATAAAAACAGAAAAATTGATAAATTTACACTTAACTTCATATAATTTGTTTAAAATTTAGCAATTAAAGTTTTATTAAGTATCTCTTTTTCAATTTTTCTTTTTAAGAAATCAACAAATGTGTTTCTATACATATTTATTTTCCTGGACGAAATTTATAAGTTTAACCAAATGAAACCAATTTTGTTTTTTTATTAACGTATAGGAAAGCTCGATTTTGAAACTAAGCTCTCCTATAGGTTTAGTAAAAGAATTGATTGAAAGAAACATTTTTCTCTTATTATATTAAAGAGAATATCTACGAAAAACAAATATATAATTATATAGTCGCATATAGAGTCTAAGAGGGTAAAATTTTAAAGCCAACTAAAACATCATAATGACATATTTACTCAAACCATGTTTTAAATACATTATATATCATGCATTCAAAACAAGTATTTTGGGTATATATGATATTTTTTATGTTTATATCAGGTATATATGGAATTATCCTTATTGAAAAACATAGAAACTGATAGTTTTACACTTCATTTTATATAATTTATTTAAAATTCAACATTTAAAGTTTTATGAATTATGTCCATTTTTTTTATTTTTTTTACAAAATCAACACATATATTTTTATACATATTTATTTTGCTGAACTGAATTTTGATAAATTTGATCAAATGAAAGTCAATTTTGACTTTTATTAGCAAATTATATGACTCAATATTAAAATTAATCTCTCTTATTAATCAATAATGAGTACAAAGACTGATTTTCACAAACCATTTTTCTCCAATTATATAAAACATTTGGCCTGCATCTCTTATATAGATGAAAAGAAAAAGAAAATTTAGAAACAAGTGGCAAGCTTGTAAATTATAGTGATAAGAAGGTCAAATGATGATGATGAAGGTAAAAGGAAATGATGAGAGTATGTTGGGCTTTATCTGGCCAATCCTGTTGCTTAGTCGCGGAACAGGAATTTAATAAAAGATGTCTACTAACGGTAACGACAATATCTGTCTCTCGTAACCCCCGTTTGGTGAATTTTATGTTATCCTCTTACTTACTCAAAAGAAAATAATATCCATTTAAACATTTGTATAAACTGTGTTGTACTCAATACATGATTAAAGTAAAAATATTAAAGTTTAGCAATAAGGTGTATATTATCTTATTGTTTAAATAACTTATTTTTAACCTTTTACTTTCATGTACCAACTACTTTAAAAAAAAAACAACACATCTTCAGCTTTTTCATTGGAGATGATCTTACTTATTTATAACTTATGTTAGTGGTGAACTACAAATAACTTGTCAAACATCTTCAAAAATAAAAAGCATCAACTCCAACTTTTATAAACGCAAGCTGTAAATAGTTATGCCAAACAAATACACTTGAAATAAATAAGACTTACAGTAATTTTGTAATCCAGATTTTACGTTTTATCGCATTTAAAAAAACAAAGACAAAAACAGCAACCACAAAAAGTTTACAAAATTATACACATAAAATGATTTGGCATGTGTAGTAGTCCATTTTGCATCATAATCTCTTTTCTTTTTTTACCATCTACGATCAACACAAATCATCACATGCGGATATAATTTTATAAAAAATGTAAAATATTCTAGAGATACATGAAATGTAGGCGTGCACTAATATATTAATCAATAAATATAAGTTAGTTTATTTTTGAGCAAAATATATAAGTTAGTTAAGTAACGGCGTTTTTACCATTTCCTGGATTCTAGTTACAGAAAGTGAGAGAGAGAGAGAGAGAGAAATATAGCATATTCATATGATATGAATTCATGATCTTTATGTTGCAACACAAAACAAAACACTTTTATCTTAATGGTTGGTATACTTATTCTGGGCTGTTAATGTCATGATCATATATATCATAAAGACTTAAGTTTTTACTATAGATAGCTAGATTATACTATCTTTTTGTTACAAGTATTAATCATGGATAATCAACAGTCAAGATTTCTCTCAGAAGGTGAAATTTCTTTGCTCAACTTACTTATGTAGTTTTTTTTTTTTTTTTTTTTTTTTTTTTTTTTTCATATAGTATTAATTAGCTCACTTGTGCATATATTTTTTCAGATACAAATTTATTTTGTAATCTATGCTAGAATATATGTTATATAATTTATGGCTTAATTTGATTATTAATGAGGTATGGAAGATATGGTGTATAAGGAGCTATGGAAGGCATGTGCTGGTCCACTAGTGGAAATTCCAAAACATGGTGAAAGAGTCTTCTACTTTCCTCAAGGCCACATGGAGCAAGTAAATTTACTTATTTCACTTTTCCGATATTCACGATTCTTTTCAAAGGTTTTGTATTTGATTTGGTGTTAGTAATCTGGTTTTTGTTAGTTAGAGGCGTCAACGAATCATGAATTGGATCAGAGTATTCCTAACTTCAACCTCAAGTCAAAGATACTATGTCGTGTGGTTCATACGCAGCTGCTGGTATGTAACATGTTCTTTGTTAGAATTTTTATTTTATTTTGTGAATTTTAATGTTGTTGAGATTCATATATCGCTTTACTTTGAGTACTACATACATTCAAAGATCTCTTTCGGAAGAAAAAAAAAGACAGCCAGCTTGATCAAACCATTTAGTTGTTTAATAACTCTCAAATAAATAGTCGCATAGATGTACTGGTGATTGGTGTCGTATTTCATAGGTTGTTCTGCTGGAATAGTGTTCATGTGTCAAGAAAACATTTTTTAGCATTTAATCTCTCGATTTGTTGGAATTTAAATCGAGGGCAAGAGAGGTGGTATATTAGTTTGCTTGTTGGTGGTTTGAATTTGTTTAAACTTGGTGAACATTGCAGGCTGAACAAGACACAGATGAAGTTTATGCTCAAATCACTCTGCTTCCGAGCAAGATGTAAGAGTTCATGTTTCAGGTTCTTTTAAACTAAAAGGAAAATTGAAGAGTTTTGTTTGAATGTCTTATGTTTATGGTTTTTTACTTTTCTATAACAATCCATAGCAACGTGATCCTACAAGTCCTGACAAATGCGTTGCCGAGCCTCCAAGGCCAACTGTCTACTCTTTCTGCAAAGTCTTGACAGCATCAGATACAAGCACTCATGGTGGCTTTTCAGTGCTCCGAAAACATGCAAATGAGTGCCTACCTCCATTGGTACTTTTTCATTCTTTAATCATTGCTTCCTTCTCTAATTCATATGCTCAACATATCGGGAGGCAATTTCGACCCATTTGTATGTGAATGGGTTGATCTGGGTAATGTACCAACTTTTATCTCTAGTGGGACAAATGATTATGCATAAAGATTTAGATAAACAGGAAATGGGTCAAATGGGTCGAGCTACAAGTAACAGAAATTTAATTATTAGAACCCTGGTTTAACAGTGAATTTATCTTTTTTCAGGACATGGCTGAACCTACTCCTACTCAGGAGCTAGTAGCTAAGGATCTCCATGGCACTGAGTGGCGATTTAAGCATATATTCAGAGGTCATTATGTTCTCACATTGTTTTTGCCTACGTGTCAATTGTGAACCATAAAAAAAATATTGGATATAGAGACTGATAATTGTTTTTTGACTTCACAAATCCATGGTTTCTATTATTTTATCTGATGAATGTGCTACTATTAGATATGTGAATATATCATAAGAACCTTCGCAACAACTACAAATTCAAACATGCTAATCTTTCTTTGAGTTAGCTGAAACCGTATTATCAGTTGCATGAAAAGTAACTTATATTGGATGGATCAGGTCAACCACGAAGGCATTTGCTTACAACAGGATGGAGTACTTTTGTTACTTCTAAAAGATTGGTGGCTGGGGATTCATTTGTATTTCTTAGGTATTGATTTTGATTCTTGCTTTGATCTTATGCACTTTTGTCAGTTCAATGTAAATTGCAATGTTTGACTCGTCACATAGTTTAAGTATTAAGTAAAGACATATTAGAATCTTTTCACAATAAGAATGTTGCAAAGGGGAAGTATTTGACCTCACAGGCATGATTATCTCTGGTTATAGTTGGTTTGTAATTTGTAGCTTTGACTACATTCTATATACAAATATGTGATTATAGGGGATAATGGTGAATTACACGGGAGTAAGACGTGTCGCTCAACAGCACAACTCAATGCCATCGTCAGTGATTTCAAGTCGGAGCATGCGACTTGGAGTCCTTGCCACAGCATCACATGCTCTTTCTACCCAAACCCGTTTTCTTGTTTATTACAAGCCCAGGTATGCTAATTTGCTTGATTCCTTAAAAAATACTTCGTAGAAGTGTAATTTACCGGGTCAAGTTGGATTATGCTTTACCTCTAATGGGTCATACGGGTAAAACCAATAATTTTAGCTAAAAAGTAAACGGGTCAACATGTCAAATTGCTCAAAAGTCATCCAAAGTGTATTTTAATGCATAATAGATTTTTTTTTTAAAGTATTAGATGACATGTCCTGATATGACATTGACTATTCTCTAAGGGGAAGGGACAATTTTATTCATTTTTTTTTCGTGTAATGATGAGCATCTCAAAACCATGACCAGAAATCGAAAGTAATATGCATGTATTACTCGTAAATGAAAAAATGGCATACCAAGTAACAAAGAAAACTAAATTCATGATTAGGCTTTTGTTTCCGTGTATGCTTATTTTCCTTGATGTCTGAAGTCTGAACTACAACATCTTTTTTCATGAGCTTGGTCAAACACATATATTTAAGAATATGACTGATCTTCTAAAATTGTCCACTCCTGCTATCAATGAATCACACACCTGTATCCTTGCAGCGTAGGTTGTTGCAATAATTAATATGCTGAAATTTTACAGGACAAGTCAGTTTATCATAGGATTAAACAAGTATATTGAATCTATAAACAATGGATTTACTGTCGGTATGAGATTCAATATGCGATTCGAGGGTGAAGATTCTCCTGAGAGAAGGTTGATTACAATTATAAGTTCTTGGTATTCATTATTATGTAAGTTGATATAAGGAGATGGTTTTCCATTAAATATACATCATTTTATTAGGTTTACGGGTACAATCGTTGGAGTTGAAGACCTGTCTGGCCAGTGGGAATGTTCTAATTGGCGCCACTGAAGGTAAACATATGACATAAACTGTTAGACTGAGACTTCTCTTTGACTCGAAAATAATCAGAATTTTCTCTCGTTAACTTTAGGTCCAATGGGATGAGCCCACATCTATAGTGAGACCGGAAAGGGTTTCTCCGTGGGAGATCGAGGCATATGCCAGTACTATTCCAACAAGCTTGGTTCAACCGATGACACCTAAAAATAAAAGGCCTCGACCTCCAACCAACATCCCTATCCTTGGTGAGTTTTCTTACCTTTATTTTTTTTTTGTCTCCATATTAGAGGTGGCAACTGGGTGGGTTGCTCGGTTGAGATGGATCATTTTATGGATTGCCTGACCTGCGAACACTTCTTTTTCCTTCCATTTCTAGTTTTTGTTTTTTACTATTGCGTTGGTTATTTCTAAAGAAATGGCATCACTACAGAAATCTAAAATTTGAATTAAACAATTCAGATGGGCGTATGCATTAGAATAGACTTTGGGTGACTTTCGACCTGTTTGGCGTGATTCACTTTTAGCTATTATAGAATTTGGCATGTTTGAGATACAACTTAACCCAAATCCACCCATTCATAAGTCAATGGGTACCATATCCATATTAACGTCTTTTATTACATACGTTGGCTGCCTATGTTCTAGAACCGCCATGTTCGACTGTGTCAGCTGTTTGGAATCCTACACACGAGCAAACAGAAAATGGTAACAATGGGTATCTTTATGGATCCAACTTAATGCAAGTTGGCTATCATCATCACCTTGAGTCAAATCTTCATGTCATAACTTTTTCAGGTGAAAGGAAGACAGGAAAGGTGTCTCGGACTGGTCTGTCCATTCAAATATGGCTCAAGAATCCACAAAACTGACTAAAGATTCAACTAATAAGCCAGTTGACTTGAAAAATCCTGAAAGCGTTTCAAGTTGTAGACTATTTGGTTTTGACTTAAAAGTCGCCCCCAAAGGTGATAATATCATTTCTGAGGTATCCCCTTCTGCCGAGAGACATGAATTGGCTGGGATTTCAGACCAGAAGTCGAATCCCCATCAAAGGATTGTATAGGTGTTCAAAACAAACAAAGTACTTTGAGTCGGAGCCGTATTAAGGTACATCTGCCCTTAAAAAATCCAGCTTTACTGATAAGAAAGTAGTCCGTTTTTATTTAGAGCAACAATAGATAAACCATGGGTCATTTGTAATGTATCGATAAGTTAACATAGGGTATAATGATTGAAGGTTCAAATGCAAGGAGTAGCAGTGGGTCGTGCAGTGGATTTAACCATGTTAAAAGGATATGATGAGCTCATAGATGAGCTTGAAGAGATGTTTGAGATCAAGGGAAAGCTTCACCTAGAAATCAATGGGAAATTGTGTTTACTGATGATGAAGGAGATATGATGCTCATGGGGGACGATCCATGGCAGTAAGTAACCAATAACTAGTTGCACCAATAATGAACTATTTTTCTTCCGCATTAACCGTCCTTAGAGGTGGCAAAACTGTTTGACAGGGTAATGGGTCAAAATATGCTATTCTTAGTATGGGGTTGGGTTGACCCACATACACTTTTTTTTGTCCATTCCTTTAATTTCTTATTGATAGTCAATATGTTGATTATGAAGACAAACAACATTAATCTTATGCAGGGAGTTCTGTAATATGGTGAAACGAATTTTTATATGCTCGAGTCAAGATGTGAAGAAATTGACGTCTGGAAACAAGATGCAGCTTTCTTCATCCGTAGAAAATGAAGTCTCAGGCATTTAGCTTGGAAGCTGCTGAATTAAAAAAAATGCGTTTTCTTGTATGTGATGTCTCGTGTTAAATAGGTTTGTGGACTGTGTTTGTTTTTATCGAAGTGGGGAATAAGTGCTCGCGTAATATGGTAGTGAATTTGTTAGAACACTGACCTTATTAAAGAAATGGAAGCAGGGTAGAGTTAAGGTCTAAATGTTTGATATTGTATGTTGAAGATATTAGATGCAGTCATTTGCATCTTAGTACTGGTCAAGTGATTTGGAGTTTATCTGTAATGTAATTATAAATGGACTTACAAGATATATGTTGAGATTAGTAACTTACTTTTATTGATGTGCGACTAGTGGATACAAATTTTCTCACCTATAATCCTACATACCAAGAATTGATTCCGGAAATGCACGAGTTTCAACTCATTGTAGCTTTGGAGGCTAATGCCTTAATACTATTTGTTTCACTTAAACAAAAGTAATAGGCTATTAACTTTCAAATACACTTAAAATCATGGTGGAAGGTACTAAAAACATAAAACATAAAGCTTCTAAGGTGTCTGAACTCGTCACCCTTCTATCCATGCAGTTCTGGTTGTTACAACCAATTTTACAGATAAAATATAAGATGTAAAGAAGTCATTTTACTCTGTTTACTGGTTGTTTCACGTGAAGTTGTTGGTAAACTCAAGTCTTTAGTTAATTTTTGGCTTTGAGCTTTTAGATATTCAAGTTAGTTTTGTGTCCCAAGATCCTATATCGGAATTCGTTATAGATCTTGTGAAGTGTTCTGTTTGTCAGGAACTACGTAGTACCATTGGTGTGTTGTTTTAGAATGAGTCCATCTTTAATTACTGAACTTCAGACTTTACCTCATTTTCGACAACATATTACGGCATGTATTAGTGTAAATTATGCATTCTGTTATTCATGGTTTTCGATTTCAATATAATGGATTCATCATTCATGTCTTGTTAGGACCTAAATTTGCAAATAGATTATTTATTACCAAATGTCATGAGTCATCTTGTACTTACAACTTGGATAACATTTGGTAAAACAATGATGCATATATACCCTCCTAGCAAAATTTCTTTCTTGCACACTCATGAATCATGGATTTGAATATTGACAACAACAGACTCTTCGTTTGGATGAGACAACTTGTTGTCCATACCTGAACTAGATGATCAACGTCTGACCAAGACAGAGGAATATCACCAGCTTGATTTGGATCCATTGTGAACGAATTTGATTTTTGAATTATGAAAGTGTGAAGAGGAAGTATATAAAGTGTGAATGGAAGTGTGAAAAAATAGAGTTTTAGTTGGGTATTTATAGTGGTAAAAATGTTTTGATTTTTTTTTTTTTAAAAAAAAAAAAAAAAAAAACCGTTAGGGGTTTTTGTAAATTTTTGAATTTCTAACGGTTACTAGCCGTTGAGGATTAGTTGTGTAACTTTTCAAAATGTTTTTTTTTTCCTGCCCTTAACGGGCGTTATATGCCCAACGCCCTATAATGGCGTTACCCATCTTCGTCTCCAACGGTTTCAACGGCGTTAAAAAGCCCTAACCAGGGCACTATGTGCTCTAAAGGAACCCTTGTAAGTTTAAACTCATGTTGGTAACCGTGTCTGGTTCAGGAACGACTGGTGGCTCATGTTGGCCACTTTTCACTGTATTGTCAACTGAACATCTGCAAAGTGGACATGTTATGTTTGAATAGAGCCAGTTTCGTATGCAATCGCCATGGAACATGTGCTGGCAGGCTGGTATTTGATGTAGCTTTTCATTTATCTCGAATTCTCCTAAACAAACACAGCACCTACAGATTGAAATTTCATGGAGTTTCCATTAGTTGTCTTCATCAAGTCATGCATATGCAAAGAAAATGAGTCTATGGAGGCCTTGCTTATAATTTTTAAGATGAAAAAAAAAAAAAAAGAAAAAAGAGCCCATTTGACTTGTTTCAAAAAAAAAAAAAATTATATATATATTTTTATCAAATTGTTATTCTGGTAGAAATGGATAGAAATGTTATTATTGTATAAAACATAATTGTCTTTGTTAACTTTCCATTTCATAGAAAATTTAGCACTTTCAACAGTTTCACATTCAATGAAAAACCAAGTATATAAGATGGTTAAAGAAATCAATCACTCAAGAATGTAATCAGAAAAGTCGTATACTTACATTGAATCCTCTGCATATAAATCCTCATCAAACAAGATCACAATAAGCTTGTCTTCAAGATTTATCTTTGATCCTGTTTCGCTCTATAAGAACATAGGCACCAAAAGAATATACATTAATTTAAGGGAGGTGATCGACAAAGTGAGAGGAATATTGAGATAGAGAGGCATATACATACACATTGAGGGAGAGTTGAAGAATCTTGATTCCTTGAGTTTCTTGGATGGATTATGGATGCAGATGATGAAGAATTGCTGTTGCTAAAAGTCTTCTTAAGGTAGAACAGGTAAAACAAAAGAAATAGTATTACGGAGAAGAGTATTGGAATGGAAAATATGAATGCTTGGTATAATTTCATTTGAAGTGCTTCAGAATACAAGTGAGAGTTAACACCACTAGTACTTGAAGATGTAAGATACCCCATTGTCTTTTTAACTACTTAGCTTATTGTCAATTCAAAGTATATATGAAAAAGAGTGTGTATAGAAAGATCCTTCTTTGGCTTCTACTTGGAAACTCAAAGAAATCCTAGTGGCGGTTTTCTTGATTTCTTGATTGAGCAAGGATCCGACTATGCAGATGAAAAAGTGCAGAATCAGGTTAGAATCTTTTGAAAAAGAGATGATTGGTATTATGTGATTTGCTGTATCGGTCACCTATACGAAGTTTATATAAGAATGGAGAATACATGCTTAAACGAGTTTTTTTCCATAAAACTGAAAGGAGCCTTAGTGGATTGTCGGTTTCTTGATTGATTTAGAATCCAAATGCACTAGTGCAAGTCAAGTGAAAATTAGAATCTTTTGGTGGTAGGGAATGTGGGTATTATATGGTTCGTGTTTTAAACATCAACACCTAGTTTATCCAAGAATAGCAAAAAGACGCTCGTCCAGTTTATATGGATGAAACTTAAAGAGACCCTAGTGGATGCCCAATTTCTTGATTCAGTGAGGACACGAGTCTACAAATGCAGTTACACAAAAGAGTGGAATTTGGAATATTTTGGAGAAAAAGAAGGTTATGATTCTAGTAACCAAGAGAATTCATATGTAAAGAGTTTAAAGACCCTTGTTGGTTTTATATATGAAATAACTTAGCGAAACGATAGTGGATTTCTTAATCGAGTGAGTAAAAAAGTGATGGGGTCTATGGATTCAGGTATAAGTGATCATGTTTGATAAAGATTGTATGGGTAATGAGTTAGATGTGAAAATGATAGAAGAAAGGAAAGCAATGGTGTGAAATATGATCACTATATGCAATAGCTTTTTGAGATGAAGCAAGATTTCATTAAAGGAAATATGATGATTATTCCCTCCCATGTCTACAACTTATAACATGGCATTAAGTACCAAGAGACCCTCAAACACTAGCACCAAATTCTGTATTCATATAATTATACAGAAACATCACCTCAGTGTGGTGATGCTACCTCAAGGCCCACATTCATGGTTGTGCACTATCTTGTATGCTTGTTTCACTAGCAAATGCTTGATATTGGGGTGGTATTTTGTTAGCATAGTATATAATAGAGAATGCAATCTCTTGTGGGCATAACTGGCATAACTTGTTCAGGATGGAGAACGATTTTGTACCTTTTTTTCATATCATATTTAATTAACAAATATTCTATGAAGTTGTAGATCATTATTGACTTTTTGTATCCTCGAAATTCAAGTTATTAGTTGAAAAATGAGTTACAATTCAGTTGCAAATGATTATTCATGATCATGTGTTGTGCCAAACAAAAATCCATTAATAGTACTTGAAAATTGAGAATCTCAATGACTGGATCGGATCAAAACCAACTTTAAAACCTCAATCATAAAGGAATCATTAGCAGGATCATAGTGGCTTGAGATAGAACTCCCATGCCAAAGTAAGTCGTGGTGATTAGAGTGTTGCATGTGCTTGAAAAGTGTAGTGAAGAATCGTGTGGTCCCGTGAAATTTAGGGCCCTGTGCCATAATATTAACTACAAGACATGCCCTTTCGCAACAACTCTTATTTTTAGATAACGTCAAAAAAAATTAAGATCAGTTAAAAACTCTTAACAATTGCAAATTATGCATAACTTTAGCCAGTTAGTAAGTTCTGTAAAATGCATTTTGAGTGAGTTTTGATCATTTTCTAGTAATGATTTAAAAAACAAGGGTTGAATATGTCAAATTTGTAAACCTTTACATCTTTTTGGTACCCTATAAACAATAAATATAAGACAAGTGTGTACATGTTATAAACTTAAGGGGAAAAGATGTACATAACTGAAAATAGTCCTTCTTCAACCTCTCAATGACACATACCACCGTAACCCTGTGTGTACCTCGTTTTTTTTATTACCTTATAATATGAACTTATTCTTTCTTAAAATCAATTAGTTTTTCATTCATGAACACATTGTTATCACTTTTATGCCCGAAACCCATTTAAATCAGTCACAATGACCGTAATCTTGGGGCCCCTGAAAAAATGGAGGCCCTGAGCGATCGCACACCCCGCACATGCTCAAATCCGGCCATGTGAAGAATATACCTCGGTGGAGAAGCTATGGTATTTATAGGTTTACCATTCTTTTTCATGTCCGAAAAGTGTCCATCAATGATGTGAGAGGAATTTCAAGTGTCCACAATGATGTTATGGCATGCTCTGCCATCAAATGTACGCGGAAAATCTTGGCAGAATCCTAGTATAGGGCCTACGTGATATTCCAAGGTGTTATCGTTATTGTCTTACAAAGACCACTAAAATTTTATTGGAGTATTAACGTGCGTTCAGAGCATTTCTCAAGGTATAAGCACTCCAAGAGTGTAAACAAGCATCTGCATAAATGGTGTTTTGGGTCAAAACCATACAATTGATAAAGTTTTACTTATGTTGTTACAGTTCAACCAAAATTATATTTGTTACGGGTTTGACCACTTTATAAAACGAAAACATGATTATGTTGAAGTATATGTTGTAGATTTTTGCTGTGAAATCAAATGGTCATTTAATTTGTGAAAGGAAATGGGTAAAAGAGTAAAAATGCAGAATTCAAAAAATAAAGATAAAAAAAGTTGGCGTTTCAAGTTGATGCCAAGTTAACAACCTTAAGTAGTTCCAAAGCATGAGTTCAGGATATTTTCATGATCAGATATTCAATTATTTGATGAAAAACTGTTTGATTGGTACACTTGTTTTGATAAACGAATATCCGTTTTATTATTAAAACAAACATCAATGGACAAATCTTAGTAGCAGCTCATCAAATGTTATCCCCTTAAGCTTTTGATGTGCTGCTAACAATATACATGAATTAAGAAGGAATCCAAAGATCATTATACCCATTGGTTCACGACTTCATCTTACTAGATCCCGAGTGATCATTACATTGATAATATTAAAAGACATCTGATTATGATTTATAATTGGTACACTTGTTTTGATAACAAAACGAATGAGATCCGATTTATATTATTAAAATTCAAACATCAATGTTGAAGTGTTTGTTTGGGTTCTGTAACTTTCACGCGACATCATTAGTAGCAGCAAACACTCCCCCAAAAGTATATGATTTTAATCAAGATTATATTGATTGAATAAATGAAATAAATGTTAAAGTTGTAAAATTTGAATTAAAATAAAATAAACCCACTAAAAATATAAAACTAAAAACTCATAAAATATATTAAAATTGATGTTGAATTAAAGAAGATAAAATCTAGAAAATATGGTGAAATTAGATTATAATATAAATAAGAGATTAAGATAAGGAATAAAATAAAGATATTTTAATTAAAATCATTATACCCATTTTATAATCGGAGCCCTTATCTTAATTTTTGTTAGTTAAGCATGTTACTAGATCCCGAGCTATCTCACGATTGGAGCATTATCTTAATTTTACACGCATTATAATATATCTTTATAAAGTAAAAAAAGTCTGAATTTTAAGATTCTAATTTTGTAGGCCTAAACGCATTATAAAGAAGATAGATATAGATAGACGGACGTGTTACATTTCTCCTTCTAACAAAATAGTACACTAAACATGCTACATTTCTCTGAGACACCAATAAGTCATGTTTGAGGTATGTAGCTTTTGAGCATTTCCATCAATAAATACTTCAGAAAATAACTCAACCACACAATTGAACATTTGGACACATAGTTTAATAATAGAGTAGATAAAGAATAAGCAACCTTCAAAACACCAATCAAGAATGCTAAAATATTATCATAAAGGACAACCAGATCAATTTAGTGGAAAGACTGTTACAATGAGTTGCACATTGACATAGTGGCTTGAGATAAAACTCCCATGCCGAAGTCAGTCGTGGTAGGGTGTTGCATGTGCTTAAAAAGTGTAGTTACCTCAGTGGAGAAGCTATGATATTTATAGATTTATCATTCTTTTTCATGTTTGAAAAGTGTCCATCAATGATCAATGATTTTAGGGCATGCTCTGTCACCAATATATATGTACGCGGAAAATCTTGGCAAAATCCTATGCCTACACTAGCGCAAGATTTATACATGTATTCAAATAGAATCTTGAAAGATCATTATTCCATAAATTCTTGACTTCATCTTACTACTTGAGGCACCATTACCTTGATAATATCAGAAAAGGACATCTAATTATGATTTATAATCAATGCGGTCGTGTGACAAGAGTAACGGTTCCACATCTTGGTTAGCAAAACCATTTGTGTACTATTCATCAATCGTAAATGCACAGTTGACCGATGACGATGTATGGTTTGGGCCCGAACCCGATCCATGAAGAACAGTCATCCGGATGTTGGAACAGTATAGCGAAGATACTAATTTTAGGCAGAAACCGATTAGGGGGCATTAGCATCCTTGAAGGAACAACCTGTTAGAAAGCGGATCAGAAATCAAGCACCACGAACAAGAAGCACAACACCAAAACATATCGACTGGTCCCGTGACTCTGATGGAACGGCGGGGCTAGCGCATTAGCAGAAGAAGCGTGAGCCACGAACTGCTAGATAAAAGGATGCGTCGAAGAGTATTATAAATACCCACTTGATTTGGTAAGGTCTGTGCTAAAGTGTTTGGGAGTTGGCAATGGCAGCATAATGAAAGCATTAGTAGTAGAGGATGCAGGATTGCAGTTGGATGAGATGCCAGCAATGTTATGTGTTCACTTGTACATGCTGCTTCTCAATCTATGCTATACCTGATTGAAGTGTTGAGCACTAATAGGAGGTTTTTCTGCACCTTCATATATGCTGAAAATAAAGGAAGGGACAGAAGAGTTTTATGGAAGGATTTGAGCTTATACAAGCAAATTGTGGATGGCAAAGCATGGGTGATTATGGGGGATGTTAATGTGAGCTTAAAATTAGAAGACCACTCTGAAGGTATGTCCCATTCTACTCAAGATATGGTTGATTTTCAAACTTGCATTACTGATATTGAAATGGTGGACTTGGGGTGCACTGGTCTACATTTTACTTGGACATAGAGTCTCCTTAATCCTAAGGCCACTGTCCTTAAAAAGATTGATAGGGTTATGGGGAATGATACTTTTATGGCAGAATACAATAATGCCAATGCTATTTTTCTACCATATGGCATCTCTGACCATAGTCCTGCTATTTTAGTGTGCCCAATGATTCTTAACAAGAAAAAAAAAGCCTTTAGATTTGCAAATTATACAACTGATAAGGAGGAATTCAAAACTATTATTAATAAATAATAATCATCGGAATATGGAAATGCATGGGCATAAAATGTATAACTTGGTCAAGAAACTCAAAGCCTTGAAGCCTCTTCTGAATAAACTAAGCTGGATAAATGGTAGCCTTACTCAAAGAGTGTTGATGTTAAAAAGATAGGTTTGTTGTCTTCAAACCCAAACCCAAATTGATGTTGATCCAAACAATAAGAAATACAGAGAAGAAGAGGTCAAAGCTTTTAAAGAATACAAAGAAGCAGTAGATGATGAGGAAAAATTACTTGCTCAAAGAGAAAAAGTTATGTGGCTAAAAGAAGGGGACATGAACTCAGCTTATTTTCACAAGGTGCTTAAAGGTAGACAAAATAGGAGTAGAATTCTGTCCATTTGTGACGAAGATGGTACTAGATATGAAAATGAAAGAGTAGCTGAGCAATTTGTTAAACATTTTGAGAAGTTTTTGGGTACCAATCCTGCTGTGAGTGCTATGGGAGAGGAGGAAGGTAACATGTTTTCTAAAAAAGTTTGTTAAGATTTATAATCTAAGTGCTTATTATTAATATGATACTGCTTATTATGATTGCAGAATAATGTGTTTAAGCTTATTTGGTGATGGAAAGTTGAGAAGTTGGATATTGAAGTATTAGGATTCTTGAGGGACTTGAAGTGAAAGTGTTTAAAGCTGATTTTATACTTTGGGACATTTTTAGCATGTTGGTAAAGTTGAAGGCTCAAGACAGAAGATTTGTTGCTATATAAAGAGAAAGACAGTCTATCTCATTTATTCTGAAATACGACTATCTCTCATAAATCTCTCTCTAAAAACTGCTCTCTTGTAAACCCTAGTTTGTGTTCTTGATTCCCTTGATCAAAACACTTGTTTCTGAAATTGTTATATTTGATTGAGATCAAATATATTGTTCTTGTTAGTAAAACTGTTTGAGAATAGTTTTTGGTGATTGTATAACTTGTTTTGTGAGTAATAAAAGTGTTTTGTTATCAATTGAATCTGTTTTTCCTCATGGTATCAGAGACAGGTTGCTCTGAAAATCTTTTTTGAAAAATTAGGGTTTCGTTAAAATTGGGGATTTTTAATTCGTAAGTTGATTTGTCAATTAATTTGTGATAATTGATAGATATTGTGGTTGATTTCATAGATCTTTAAGTTTTTGATAAACGCCTAATTTTTAGAAAATTAGGTTTGTGAAATTGGGCTTTTTGATTAGTTATTTCGAGATCGATTAAGTTTCTTTAATCGATAGATCCGTGATTTGATTGTTTGGAAGTGGTTCTGTGATTTGCCCTAATTCAAAATTGTGGTTTGGTGGTTCTGGATCTTGGTTCCGGTTCTTGTCAGATATCCGAATAACCCTAAAACCCGAGGCGCCACTCAATTGGCATCATAACGGTAATAAAGAACGGATAATAAACCCGCTTAAGAACTTTTATTAATAATATAATAAAGTTTACAAAAGTTTAATTGTTGCGAAATATGGCCCATTGATAAAAGGTGGTCCCAATTACATCAACAGTAGTCTACACCATGCCATGCCAAGTCCCGCCTTGATATCGCCACACTTCAAAATCAAATACCCGAAAACATGTTAAAAGGTCACTATAAAGTCGTGAGTTCATAGGTTTACATAAAGCGCTTGTTGGACCAATAAGTTTACGAGTTAACATTATAATGCATAATGTTATACGAAGTCTACTACGCGCGCTTAAGTTCCATGTTACCAAGCTCGGCAGACAAAGCGTGCAAAATGTAGTCACGTAATGAATCAAGCGGCAAAATGTAGTCACGTAAAAATGAAGCGTATAAAATGTCGTCACGAACAAATGATGCGTGCAAAATGTAGTCACGCAATAATGGGCATGAATTTGGGATACAATACTTAGGCTAACACGTAATAGTTTTATAAACAAAAGCATTGTTTAAATGGTCCATAAAATCAAGCATGTTTCTCACCCCAAGTTTACAAAACAACACGGGTTAAAAGTGGGCTACGAACTCACCTCTTAAATAAGTCATCCGAAATGAATAGTCAAGTAGTAGCAAGTGGCACCAACACGCCGACCTAAATTAGTATGGAAATTTTAGTTTACAGCTTTGTGTACTCACGACTCAAAGTGTGAAATTAAATTTAAGTATTTACAATTGGTTGTGTTTAATGTTGCTTGTGTGGCGTAGTTTATGTTTAAGTCGCTTCAAAGTGTTTGTAAGTATTGACTCATGGACAAACGTACAATTATATATAAGAGTATATAAAAGTATTCATGACGGTAAGTTTCAATTCGGGAGTAACCTGGACAACCATGCGGATTGCATTCACTATAAAAGTGTGAAAATCATATATCGTTGATATTAATAAATACTTTACGTTATGTATTTGTATTAATAACGCTACGTGATACGATATATATGTATATAAATGTGTTTATATATATTTAGTTGGGGATAATAAGTTTAAAAATATCTTTTGCATTCGTTATAAATATTTTCTCGCTATTTAGTCTTCATCTTTAGTCGGGTTTAGTAAAATTTTACTAAATATATAAGTTTAACAAGATGTGGACAAAAAGTGTTAGAAAATATTAGTTTTGAAAACTTATAAAAGTTTTAAGAAAGTTAATAAATGACATGAAGTGAGGGCTAAAGTCAGTCAAATGATGAAACTTGTATAACAAAAAATAAAAGGCAAAATAGCCACCGATGGGAATCGGACTTGTGACCTCTTGCCTAACATGGCAACGATTCTACCAACTGAGCTAGGTGGTTTAGTTGGTTATAATAGGCGTTTAATTGTACTTAACTAGTAACTAACTGCTTTGTTTTAGTTTAGATGCTTCTTAATCTAACTGAGCATGCATGCGTGAATGTTATTTGTGTTTCTTTACTTCTTCCAAAATTGTGTTCCATCTTTAATATCAAACAAGACATCAAGCTTAAGTTCAAGTCTACCAAAGAGAGTCCAAAACTTATGTTCATTCTAGTGTCACGCTTTTCTTTAGTCATTACGAGCTCAAAGCTTTAATAAGCTCGAAATGTTACGCCGCTTCAAAGAAGTTAGGTTAAGACAATCAATGACAAGAGCAATACCACTAGGTGGTTACCGGATATCACTTGAATCGTGGTGATCACTTTCCAAAGTAAACTATTCACCCTAATCTCGGTATCACGAATATCTACTGGGATAAGACCAAATGCGCTAGAGAATTAGGCACAATTCTATAACCCTTTCGCTAATAAGTGTTTTGTGTTTTCTGTCTCATACTCATGCATAAACAGATCTCCTATTTATAGGAGGTTACTTGAGCTATTCCAATGGAATTATGAGTATTAATCGCCCATTAATAGCCCCATAATTATCCCCATTATAGTCATAGTGGTTACATGACCAATTAAACGTGGTCATAATGCGCTTGTAATCGCCATTTAGCAAGATTTCATAAGCAAGATTTCAATAAGCAAGATTTTCAATAAGATTTTCCACTAGCGATTTTCACTTGCATTGGAAATACAAATTTATCAAGTGGAAACACCGCCTATCGCTGAAATATCGCTTATCGTTGAAACATCATCATCGCTGGAAACATCACTATCAATGGAAACCACAAGCAAGATTTCTCCACAAGCAATACTTTTCCACAAGCAGTGACTTTCTACTAATACAAACCACTATTAGAGTCGTGGTGTTCATGAACCTTATGGGTGTACACTTGCACCTCCTAACCCATTATAAGGTGTGAACTATCCCACAAGTGCACTAAATTTTCCAACAATCCTCCCCAAATTTAGTTCACTTTGCATGAAAAATAAACATCAATCAAAACATGTGCATAAACGAAATGTCCCGAGGATTGAATTTCCATCTTAGTAAATTACACGCTCAAATATTCGAGAATCGTGGTGTTCTAAGAATTGAGCCCTTCAACCCATTTGAATACCAAATACCAAGATAAAATACACACAAGTTTTCAAACACTTATCACCCCCGACACTATACAAGCCATGTGTCCATATCCAAATTCATAAATGTTGTAAAGCTAAAAGTCCAAAGCTCTCAAGGCAAAACTTCAACATTTACATAGGTGGTTCCTCTTAGTCATGCTCCGCCAAGCACTTTTTCAAAGAAAATTAACCATTAAGAAGTAAAGACTTCATCCTCCTTCCAAGAGGTTCCCGAGCACAACCTTGGGATGTAAATAAACATGTGCTCCACCCACCGAATGTTCGATTTCCACATTGAACTCAGCCCCAAGTTTCCTCAGAGGAGTGGGTGTCCTAGCATTCAAAGGACTAAGTTGGACTTAAACCCATCCCTTTAGCGCACTTTATAACCAAGTCTCTAGCCGCACCCTTCGTCAAGTGATCGCCTAAGTTCGCTGAGATCTCACAAACTCTATAGATACCACCCCATTCATGATAAGCTCACGAATCATGCTATGTCCGACACCTAAGTGTCTAGACTTACCATTGTACATCCGGCTATAAGCCTTAGCCAATGTAGCCGCACTATCACAACCGGATAGAAATAGGTGCTATAGGTTTAGCCACAATGGAATCTCAAGAAGCAAGTTTTTCAACCATTCACCTTCTTTACCAAACAATGCCAGAGCCACAAATTCGATTCCATTGTTGAACCGGTGATGCAAGTTTTTCTTGGATGCCCAAGAATTGCACCTCCACCAAGTAGAATACCAACCATCGGTAGATTTAATTGTCTTTGTTATCGATCCAACTTGCATCGTTGTAACCTTCCAACATCGATGGGTAACCAAGATACGAGAGACTATAATCCATAGTCCTCTTCAAATACTTCAAGACTTCTCCGAATCGCCGCAATGATGAGCACTAGGATTACTAGTATACCGCTCAATTTTCCCACCGCAAAACCAATATCGTGTCTTGTACAAGTCATGGCATACATCAAGTACCAATTACCCTAGAATACTCTAGTTGAGATACAACCTTGCCATGATTAGGCATCGCCTTCTCACAAGTATCCATAGGTGTACTCATCGAATACAATCAAAGTAATCGAATTTCCTCAAGACTTCTCAATATAATGAGACCGAGATAGAAATTTATTACTTTCATGTTTAATCCTTATACCAAGGATAACATCGCCTCCCCATGTCTTTCATGGAGAACCTTGATGACAAAAATTCCTTTGTCGTCAACTGATTTTGGTCACGCCAAAGATCAACATGTCATCAACATATAGACAAATGATGACCTTTACCGTGATTCATCAAATTTGTTATATACACATTTGTCGCCTTGGTTAAGAACATAACCACTAGACAAAACCACTTCATCAAATTTTGATGCCATTGTTTAGGTGCCTCGCCACCCATAAAGAGACTTAATCAGCTTACACACCTTGTTTTCATTGCTCGGCATGATGAAGCCCCGAGGTTGGTTTATATAAACCTCTCTTCCAATTCACCATTCAAGAAAGCTATCTTCACATCCATCCGATGAATAATCGATTGTGAATAGATGCCATAGCAATCGCCAGCCTTATGGTAATCGACACGAGCCATGTGGGCATAAGTATCAAAATAGTCATCCCCGACTTTTGTTTAAAGCCCCGAATAACTAGTCTAGCCTTGAACTTTTCAATAGTTCCATCTACCTTCATTTTCCTTTTGAAAATCCATTTGCAACCCGCAGGTTTGCAACTCGGTGGTAGATCAACCAACACCCAAGTGTTGTTGCCCATGATGGAATCCATCTCATCATTAATTGCTTCTTTCCGAAAGCAATATCCTCGGGACTTCATTGCTTCTTCAAATGTTTTGGGTCATCCTCAACAATGAAGCAATAGGAGTATTGGTCCGAGACCTCATCCTCGGTACCTTCAACTAAGTATAGTTGAAACTCGTGTCCAAATGACTTTGGAGTCCCGACCCTTTGTTTTTCCCGAGCACGTGTTCAGTTCACGAACCACAACCTCATCGTGACCACCGATGGTTCATCATCGTGGACCTCTCGATACACCAAAGGTCATGAGTTCCATTAGGAATCCTCTCGACTTGGTCTAGGATCGATGAGAATCTATTCTCATCAAAGTTCCGCATCCCTTGATTCAATTATGAGTTAATCGAACATGATCATTAGGTTCAATAACATAGAACCTAAAAGCCTTGGAATGCTCAAGATATCCAACAAAGATGCAACAATGCCTCTTTCACCCAAATTCTTTTGCTTTGGATCGTGAGTCTTACAATGTACCCTACAACCCTGCACTCGAGATAGTTCAGTTGGGTTTTTTTAGTCCGTAGTTCATAAGGGTAACCTTGTTCCTTTTGTTGGGAACCCTATTTAGCAAATAGCAAGTTGTTAACATAGCTTCAACCTGTAACCTTGACTCACCCCTAAATAGGACAACATGGAATTAACCATCTCCTTCAAAGACCGCTTTTTCCTTTCGTAAATACCATTTTGCCGAGGAGTATGTGGGCGTCGTTTATGGATTATTCCAACAGATCGAAAGCACCGAGTATCCATGTACTCACCTCCCCTATCGCCCTAATCTTTGATCAAAGACCCAAGTTGTAATTCAACTTCGCTTTAAACACTTTGAATTTATCTAATGCTTCATCCTTGGTATGTAATAGATAGACATAACATAATCTAGAAGCATCATCAATAAATGTCACAAAGTACTTTATTCCCCAAAGAAGGAGTGGTATGCAAATCACACAGTCATCGTGAATAAGCTCCAAGATCTTAGTCTCACGACTAACACCGTGAAAGGGTTTATTGGTTATCTTGGTCAACATGCAAGTTTTACACTTTTCGTTGTCCATGTCAAAAGGTGGATTAAACCATCCCTAGACATATCTTGCATCCTTTTATAGTGAACATGACCAAGTCTAGCATGCCAAAGGTTAGAATCACCGATCATATGTAGTCACAAAAGCATTGAGAATAAGACCTCCGCACATGTAGTCATCATTCTCCCATTTGCTCCTCCTTCCGATCCGCTTCCACAAGAGCATTATCCCCATCATCGTGAATAGGCGTAAGTACATACACCACACTCATGCTTGATGTTAATAAGTGCATCTTCTTCCGCCACCTCCTAAAGTCCACCCTTCAAACTTATCAAGCTTGGCAAAGTTTGAAGCCATGTGTTTCATTGCGAAGTTAAACCATTGATTATCACAAATAGTTTACTTTGATTGTTGGCGTCAGTTTCAAACAGCAGGTTAAGACAATCAATGATGAGCAATACCACTAGGTGGTTACCGGATATCACTTGAATCGTGTGATCACTTTCCAAAGTAAACTATTCACCCTAATGCCCGGGTATCACGAATATCTACTGGGATAAGACCAAATGCGCTTAGAGAATTAGGCACAATTCTATAACCCTTTCGCTAATAAGTGTTTTGTGTTTTCTGCTACTCATGCATAAATGATCTCCTATTTATAGGAGGTTACCTTGAGCTATTCCAATGGAATTATAAGTATTAATCGCCCATTAATAGCCTCATAATTATCCCCATTATAGTCATAGTGGTTACATGACCAATTAAACGTGGTCATAATGCGCTAGAATCGCCATTTAGCAAGATTTCATAAGCAAGATTCAATAGCAAGATTTTCCACTAGCAAAGATTTTCACTTGCGGCGGAAATACAAAATTTCTATCGCTGGAAACATGCCTATCGCTGGAAACACCGCCTATCGCTGGAAACATCGCTTATCGCGAAACAAGGTTTATCGAGGAAATATCGCCATCATTGGAAACATCGCCATCGCTGGAAACCACAAAGATTTTCCACAAGCAAGATTTTTTCCACAAGCAAAGATTTCTACTAATACAAACCACTATTAGAGTCGTGGTGTTCATGAACCATGGGTGTACACCGTGATATCCTAACCCATTACAAGGTGTGAACTAATCCCACAAGTGCACTAAATTTTCCAACAAAATATATGTCGGTTAATAAGCTATACGTTACTTCTTTAAGTTTGTACGTATGATGCAAGTTCAAAAAGGGGTTATCACACAAGCTTTAAACATGATTTTTAGACCACTTATGCATGAAATGTCGTTAGAGTAATCATGTATGTCGAGTGTATAGATTTTAAGGAAAGCTCATTTGCTATATATATATTCATGGTTACTACATATATAGATGACAAGAACACCAAGCAAGAAGATGATTACAGTGGTTGAGTGAAATGTGTGTTTAATGAGATGAAAGACTCAGATGGAAGAAACCCGATATGCCAATAGATTTTCAAAAGCTTATACCCGAAAGGAAACTTAACCGAAATAAACTCTTAACTTATGGAAATGGAACTCAAACTTTGCTTTCTCCTTCTTCAATTTCTCGACAAGGCACAAGAAGTGACAAGAGTTGTGTTTGTGTGTTGGAGAGTCTTTGCAAGTGTGAGGATTTGAGACTGTTATCTCTTTATAACCAAACCATGGCATGGCCTCTGCATATTTTATGTGCTAGCTACCTAGGGTTCAAGAAAAGAGGAGAAAATGGAGTTGTGGAAGAAAGGGAGCATGCATGGAGCGGCTAGATGTTGGGCATGTATGGTTTGTCATGTCAAGTTGTTGGGTAATTAGACACGTTACACAATGGTTTTGCAAGTCAAAGGGAGGTTGAAGGTATTTTTATATTGATGTAGGGTGGCTTAAAAGTAGTCTTGTCTCCTTTGTTTAGGTTGGTCTTACACGCAAGAAGAAGCAAAGGAAATATACATTGTGTTTTATTTTGTGTTTCTGTCGAGGGTTATAAGCAGAGGAAAAAGAAAGAGAATGTAGAATTTGACCAAGCAAAAGAGAGGAAATTGCATTCTGGTATTTTGTCGTGTGCTTGTGTGAGTACCAAGGAGAATTTGCAAGCAAGACTGTCATATTGAAAGACATGTGCTTCTGTTTTCAGTTGCAGCCACACAAGACCAAAGTGTCAAGCAAAGATAAAAATATATATATATATATAAGGTTTCATTCGGATGGGCAGGCCCAAAGGAGAAAGAAAAAAAATAAAATATAAAGTGTATATATATATATATATATATATATATATATATATATATATATATATATATATATATATATATATATATATATATATATATATAATATAAAATTCAAATAATTTAGAGATGGAGTAGTTAACTCGGTTGGGAGAAAATGATTCGAATTGTTTTGCTCGACATATGTATAAAAGGATTAAGGTTGGTATGTTTGAGCACGCTTACTTGGAATGTGAATCGTGACGTCCGAGTTTGACACTTACAAATAAAATGTGAAAAGAAACACATTTTCGGAGTGTTTTTATATAAGTATTATAAAATATTCGTACACTCGAACATGAGGTAATTCAGCTTATTGCCATAACTAATTGGGTGTCGGTACTGCTCGTTGGTTGTGTGAAAATGAGATAACTTCTCATTTAAAAATTTTTTTATTCATTAGTCCCGGTCGAAAATATAAATGCGCATTTTCCGATATTCATAATTATTTTAAATTGTTTCAAGGTGTGGGATAACTTCTCATAATTATATCAAGTGAGCTAATGCTTGCTCAAAAACGTTCAGATAATAATAAATAATAATTTATTATTAAATTAGAGTTTGGAAATTTACCGATTGTCACAATATCCCTAGACTAAGTGAATCTAGGGTATAGTAGGTCTGTTATTCCGCTGCTGTATTTTCTTTCGTGCTCTGTAACACCTCTCACACTCTTCTATTTTAATTTCAGTTCTTTTTTTTTCTGTTTAGATTGCCGGAGGATAGGATTTGGGATTATTGGAAGTTGTGATTGGTTGTTGGTGAGTAGTTTGTTTCTTTCTGATTGATTGTTCTTTTTTACTTGTTGTGTGATTGTGTGCGCCCTTGACCTACCACTTTAGTGGCAAGGAAAGCCTGGGAACTACTTTCTCTACTTATATGTGTGCTTGATTTCTTTTTTTCTTGATATAATGTATGTTCATAATTCTGTTCATGGTTATATTGATGATGCGTATGAACCTGATAACCCTGTCACTTTAATAAGTAAATTGGATTTGAGTCATCCTCTACATTTACATCCAAATTATTCTGCTTCTTTAACTGTTGTTTCAATAAAACTCAAAGGAGCTGAAAATTATAATGTTTGGTCTTGTGCAATGCTTTTAGCATTAGAAGGCAAAAATAAAACTGGTTTTATTGATGGAACATGTAGAAGGTCCAACATCGATGAAGTTTTTTGCAGACAGGTGGGACATGGTTAATGCTATTGTTTTGGGATGGATTCTAAATTCCATATCTCAAGAGTTGTTTCTTGGGCAAATCTTTTCTAAAAGTGCATCCATTGTGGAATGAGTTAAAAGATACCTTTGAGCCATTGATGGTTCCAGAACCTTTAATTTGCATCATAAGATAAATTCATTGACCGTAATGGTACTACTATCTCGAATATTTTAATAAATTGAGTACTTTGTGGAAACAATTTGATGCTATGGTTTAGTTACCTAGATGTACTTGTCATGCTGCTGATGATTTTAAAAAGCATAATCAACTTATGAAACTAATGCAATTTTTAATGGGATTGGATGATACTTATATGCAAATAAGAAGTAATATTCTTTCTAGAGATCCTTGCCTGATGTTAAAGGTGCTTATGCCATTATCAGTAGTGAGGAGAATCATAGGAATGTTGTGTTTGGAAGTACCAACAGAAATCATAATTCTGCTTTTACTTCTAGAGTTGTGAATCAGACTAATAATCAGACCAGTCAATATGTTAGACCTGTTAATCTGAATGCTTAATCCTGCTGCTAATTTTAATAGAGTTTCGATAATAGAGGAATAATCGGTTCTACTTTGTTTGTGAAAATTGTGGTTTTAATGGCCATACTCAAGAAAGATGTTTTAAATTGATTGGGTATCCTCCAAATTTTAGAAAAAGGGTAACAATAATAGACCTTAATACTACCAAAAGGTTTTCTAATAATAACTCCTGGGTCTAGTTTATCTTCCTGATTTACAGATGAACAACTTACTACCTCATTTCTCTCATCAAAGACAATACACTCAAAGGAAATAATGCGCAGCCAATATGGCGTGTACTTATATTAATAATAGCAGTAGTTTTTAATCGAATTTTCATAAGTTTTTTCAACAAATTGTAATTTGAAATCTAAACTTACTTCTTGTTAGGAATTAGAAATTCGGTGTATTAAAGAGTCGGTCACCTCAAGTATATGTAATCATTAGAAAGCTCGTAGTCGTAGTAATTTCTTAAGTTAAGTAGTATTTAGTTAAGTAACACCGTGGAGGACTGGACGGTCTTTACCCATCGTATGCCCGATCCATGACCCGATGTGTGGCGATTTATGTAAGACTATAAATACTCTCTACCTTCCAAGGTAGAGAGTTGGAGCTCATAATAATATCTTTCACTTTCTCTCACTAAGTTCCTAAACCTCCAACTTTCTCTCTAGAATTTCACTTATAAGCCACCTTGTTGTTATGGTTTGATGTGTATGTGAAAAGTTATATCTTACAATTGGTATCAAGAGCCATGGTTAGATCATATCTTACATCCTTGGATTTCTAGTGGTTTTAGGTGGTTTTGAGTTTGAAAAGTTTAGTGGTTTTGCATCATTTGGTTGATTTCTTGTGTTAAAGTTTGAATTTTGTTAGTACTTTCATGTTTAGAATCATCACAAGTGTTTAGGTTTTCATTTGGTTAGCTTGAATCATCTTGGTTGGGTTGTTTTGGATTGAAAAGTGATGTTTATAAGGTTTTCTTGCTAGCGACTTAGCTCACGGTTTAGTTTTCTTCATAGCGACTTGCTTCACAAAATTGTAGCGAGTTATAGTTTTAAACCTAGCGAGTTAGATCTAGCGAGTTAAAGTACAAGTAGTGGACTCTCCACTCACGAGTAGCGACAGTGGTAGCGACTTGGTGCAGAGCGAGTTGCTCTTTAGCGACTTGTATTTCTAGCGACTTGTGTAGTAATTCTTGCCAAAATTTTGCTAGCGACTTGAGGGTTAGCGAGTTACTACTTAGCGACTTGCTTTGTGTCTAGCGACTTGGGACTCTAGCGACTTAGTTGTCTAGCGAATTAAGTGTTAGCGACTTAGTGCATTATCTTCTAGCGACTTAGTGCATTATCTTCTAGCGACTTAGTGCATTATCTTCTAGCGACTTAGTGTATTATCTTCTAGAAACTTGAGTGATTGTTTACGGTTTCTCTTGATTTAGTAAAATCCGTGAAAGAATCTATTTCGGTTTAATCATAGAGTTATAAAATCCGTATAATCTGTTAACATGTCTACCAACGTCCTACCATCATCTCCACCGTGCCGAGGATGTACAAGCGGTGGCTGAGATACTCGCCCACCCATGTTTGACAGAATCGACTACGATTCTTGGGCTCAACGAATCGATTGTATTGCCTTGGAAAGGAAAATGGTGTCAACATTCTCAAATCCATTGATGAAGGACCATATCGAGTTGAGACGACTAAAGACATACTAGATACTAATGAAGATGGTACTCTGTTTACGGAATGGATGGACCTAAGATGTATGATGAGCTTGATGATAAGGAGAAAAGAGATTCGATGCGATATCGTGGCTTCAAACATTGTTCTTCAAGGTCTTCCTAAAGACATCTACAAGTCGATCAATCATAACACTAATGCAAAGGCGGTTTGGGATAATGTAAAGATGCTTCTCTCGGGTTGAATTAACCATGGAAGACAGAGAATCCCAACTCTATGACAAATTTGAGCACTTCAAGATGAAACCGATGAGAATGTCTATGAGTACTATGTGAGATTTCATAAGTTAGTGAATGACATGAGGAACATCGAATGACTATGCCTAACATTAATTTGAACTCAAAATTTGTGAACAACATGAATCCCGAATGGCACAAGTTTGTCACATTGTAAAGCTCACTAAAGGATTGAAGAATACAAACTATGAGCAACTTTATGCCTTCCTCCTTCGGAATGAGAGACATGCTATGTTTGAAAAATTGATTCTCAATCGGTTCAAAACCAACCGAGGAGAGACAAGCTCGGCTAATGACTCAACGACTTTCTACTCTAACATCGGAATCACAACCAAAGCATCACAAGTCATACCCTTGGGTAATGGTAATCACAAACTCATTCCACGATCCTATGTTCAAACAAGCCGATCTTGATGCTCACGTGGTAACTTCATCAATCAACTAGCTCTTCTCATTAGTCAAAACATGAATTCTCTCCACAAACCAACAACAACCTCATAGGCGCATCTAACCCACACAATCAAGCCCTTTGTTAAAGATGGAAGGATCGTGGTGCAACCGATTCGGGAAAGACAGTATGATCGGGGAAGAGGTGGTGTTGGGAGAGGTTATGTTGGCAACCGAATCGAGGAAGAAATGGTAACCAAGGTCAAGCTAAGCCAATCAAATGTTATAAGCGTGGTGGTGAAGGACACATTGCAAGGCGCACATCTCAAAGCGTCCACAGAATCGATTACTTCGGAGATAAGATCTTTGCGCACAAGCTCGGGACAATGGTCTTTGCTTTGGATGAAGAGGAATTGTTGTTTCTTCTTGAAGGCAATGCCAAGACCTATGATGTAGATGTGGATGGCGACTATTCGGAGATAGGTCACAATCATCGAATGCCTTTCAAGTCGTGGCCGTGATGCATACGACTACGATGTAGATGATGGACCTCTTGCACACATGATGAGTGTCCAAATACTCATCATTTTGTACAATATAAATGCAAAATCATCGAAAACACTCGAAACGCATCAAAATGATAAAAATATCACAAATCGGTGTTTTATGTGTTTTAAATGCAAAAATATCAAAATCGGATGAAAAACATATCAAATTTGCAAAAATTGCGGTTTAGTCCCCGACTTTCAAAAATTGTCAAAAATAGTCCACGAGTCAAAATTTCAAAGAAAAGTCACCAAAGGTCCTTTTAAATCATAATTTGTCAAATTTAGTCCTTTGGTGAAAAATGTATAAAGTTTTGAGAAAATTACAAATTGGTCCTTGAGTTTCAAATTTGCGAAATGGCCCTGGAAAATGGAAAAATGGCAAGTTTGGTCCTCACACTTTTGAAGGTTGTCACTTAGGTCCTTGGAATAACATGGCGAATTGCGATTAGGTCCTCTATTTTCAGATTTTACTAAAGGTCCCTAGATATTAAAGCCTTTTACCCATTTGACCCTTAAGCCTATACCTTGGACCCCTGTCAAAATTGAATTGTGAACCCACGGTGCTAATATCGGTCGGTCAAACTTGGTCAAACAAAACACCCATTGGCCATTAGTCCACCATCTCATTATACACTGAAATTCTCTACCCACCATCCCCCCTCCTCTCTTTCCCACCCTTGCCCCCCTCATCACAACTCAAAAACCATTAATTACATCTCATCCCATTTCACTCAACCTTAAGCTGTTAAAACACCTCTTTGGCGCCAAATTCAATAAAATGGCCAAAAATGTCTTGACTCGTCAATGGCGCGAATAATAGTGGGAAATGCTCGAGAAAGTCGAGGAAGCAAGTTGGTATAAAGGAAAAGAAGAAGAAGCGGTCAAAGCGTTAGCTAGTTTTATTTTTTACTTTAATGTAGTTTTTAAAAATGTATTAGTTAAGATCAAATATTGTAATTTCGGTTTGTTTTGTATCACATTTAAGTTGAAACCTTGTTGTAGTGAGCTTTTGAGCATAATTCTCAAGTTTTATAAAAGTTTTAAGTCCTATAATTCTTTGTTGAGATTTTCGGTTTAAAAATCCTTTGTCCGAGTTATTGGTTGTTTGTTTTAAGCTTAATAAAACTTAGTTAAGATCTCTACAAGGTTTTTATAAGCACCTTTCATTCTCAGTAAAAATGGGTGGTGGTCAACAAAGTCAACCTTGACTCAAAAATGGAAATGGTGATGAAAATGATGATGCGGTGTTGCGAGAGGTTGGAATAGACTAGGATTAGTGTAGTAATGGGTTTGGTTACAGTGCTGCAACCGGCTAGCTCATGTGAGTAAGTTTCAAGTTTTAAATTTTCAAGTTTATTTGTAGTTTTGCTTGATAGTGTATCGTGGTCACAAAATGTTTTCTAAGTGTTTATATAGTTGTAATATGATCATATAAACTCATTTTGATCAAAAGTCTTGTTTGGTTCGATGTTAGTTCTCATTTTAGTTTGTATTTCAGTTTTAAAGGTGTTTGGTTGTAGTTTAAAGCGCCTTTAAGGCTTGTTCGATGATAGTTATCTGTTAATTCATGTTGCTTGAGCTCATTTGAGCACATTTTAACCTTAGTTTAGGTGCAGAAACACCACAAAGTCAAAATTCCATAGTCGGCTGTCTTAGCGACCCTTTGTTGAGGTTTTGCATGTCAAAATCTCATTTTGTGTTTAAAATACTTAGGGAAAGGTTGCATTAGCTTTATTTCATTACTTTACATCATTTTAGGTCATTAATTCAAGCTCAAAGTTAGTAAAGTCAACTTTTTAGTTTTTGTTGAAAAGTCGATTTGCAAAATTCGGTTTGAGTCAAAATGGAAGGATTTTTATCAAGCTCATTTAAAGGGCATTTTATATGAAACTTGTGGTTTTAAAAGCCTTCTTGATCTATTTTCTTATGTACATTTTAGAATATTTTGTGATTTTATACAAGCTTCAAAGAGCTTGTTTTAGGGTCTTAAGTGCCTGCTCAACTCAATGAGATCTTTGAGTTTTCTCAGTGATGCAAGCCCTTGCAGGGCTCATCGGGGCTCACTTAGGTCTATAAATTGGTTTAAATACTCTCAACCAGGTCTTCTATAAGTTCCAGTTGGTGTTTTGCAGTTGTAGCTTATTTTTAGTGCTTAATTTCTTGCTTAAAGTTGCCCCCCTCACCACTGTTTTGAGCATATTAGCTCAATAAGCCATATCTGTTCAGCTAGCTTATCAGTGGTTAGAGCCTGTTGTAACTCATTGTATTTTGGTCCTTTTAGCTTATTATAGTCCCTGTTTTCAGTTGGTGCTTGTTAGTCCTTATTTTGGCTTATCCTAGTGCTTATTTCATAAGCTATTTCACATCAGTTTCAAATCCTTCCATACAAGCCCATGTTTTTCCATTTTTCATAGCTTCCTAATATTATTTTAAGCATTTCCTGAATTTTTCAGATTTTTCCAAGCTTGTTTGCTATTTTCTTAATTTAAATTAGTTTTAAGCATTTTAATTAGCTTTAAATACAAAAATTAAGAAAAGGTTCAAAAATAATTTTCATTTTCTTAAGTTTAGATAAATGTAAAAGCTTAAAAGTATTTTCCTATTTTCTCCTTTTATTTGGTATTTTAATAATTTAAATTAGTTTTAAATAGTTTTAAATTAGTAATAAATACATAAAAGTCTAAAAATATATTTTCAATTTTAAAATTAGTTTTATCATATTTTAGATTTTCTAAGTCTTAATTTTATTTTTCTAGTCTTATTTTGTATTTTCTTTTATTTTAGTCTATTATTAAATAGTTTAAAATAGTTTTAATTAATAATAATTAGATAATTAGTTATAAAATAATTTTCTTTTTCTAATAATTTTCTTTTATCATTAGGATTGTAAAATGTATTTTCATATTTTTAGGATTTATATTGTATAAGTTTCACTTTTTATTTTATCGTTTCGTTATTTTTATTTAAGCGTAAGTTTTCGTTTTAGGTTTTAAGCGTTCATCACTTTAAATATAGTGATAGCGTTTATTTAATATCTTTATCTTTTAATTTTCTTAATTTGCATTTAAGTGTTGTTATTTATTAATTTTTTACGTAGTGTAATATTGATCTAATCCTTTTCGATCGCTATCATTGGTGATCATTCTATCGTCTGAATCGGTGTTTGCACACCATTGAGTCTCCGTGGGACATAACGACCGGGAATTCACTATATTCTCGATCTTCATTGCATTTGCGTTTAAGCGGTTTTAAGTCTTTTGACTTGTTGTTTGGCCTTGAGATCAAAATTACAAGCGTGCATTCTTGCGGGAGGCTTTAGCGTGTGTTTAGCCTTTTCGGACCCATTCTTGTGCATATCCATCTTTTGTAAAAGTTTTTTGTAAAGTTATCGGAAAATCTCAAAAGTTCATTAACACTTTTCCTAAAGTGTTAAAAGCATAAAAATATTTTCATTCTTTGTTTTTATCGTCATGTTTTTCAAAAGCACCAAAAATATTCCTCTTTACCCTCTTACCTTTTTGATTCTTCATTTCTTACCCTCGATAACCTTTGATTCTTTCTATGTCTTATCCTCACCCTCTTGGTTGTCAATGGTGTGGTGGTCCTTATAATGGTGGCAATTGCCCCGGTTGTAGCGTGGTGGAATCGGAAGCAGGTGCATACATAACCAAGATCCTATTCCTACTATAACACGATTTATTCCATCGGCTACCACCTTTGTGAGACACATCAGTTGTCTTGTTGTGAGTCTTGTGGTGGTTCACATTCGATTCGATTGTCAATCGGGAAACACGCTTGTCTATGGCGGGTTCACGATAACAATTATGACTACAACACATACCACTCACGGTCGCATCGGTTTCTTGTTGTGAGTATTGTGGAGGTCCTCACTCTAGCTCGGATAGTCAAGCGGGAATCCATTTCCTTGTAACAATTACGACTCTTCGTATAATGACCAACCTCTTGATGCCAAATGATTCAAGCGACTCCTCATGAAACTCGGCGGATCTTCTGCGAAGACTGGAGTTATTAAAAGAACAGGAGGGTCGGCTATGTCATCCATAATCCAAATGAAAAATCAATGGAAGTTTTGTTAGCGAAGGCGGGTGCTAAATTAGATTCCCAATTGCCTTTGAACAATCATTGGGGAATCAATTGCAATAGAAAAAGCGGCCAAATCTAGCTCTCGATTCGTTTCATTCGATGGCGATGATGATGAAGATATCCTTGATATCCTACAATTTTATAACAGTTCATCAAGTTCATCGGTTGAGACTCCTTCCATGATCCATCGGGGAGAAAAGACTATGATGGAATTACTAGCGGAAGAACAAATGTTAAGTATTAAACATATGTATGCTAGTCCGTCTAAACTCCTCGATCATTGTTATCACACGATACTCCCGCTCACTCTCTAAACATGGGGATGAGCTTAGCACTATTCGAAATGGAATCGTCTAGTGTTGAGGACCTTATCCCAATCCGAGAGAGTCACGGGGAATTTCGATCTTATGTGTGATTCTCCTTTCCTCTTGAGTGTTCTCAAGATCATTTGAAACTTTCTCACGATCTTAGTGGCGATTGTGCTTCCTATGGAAACATCGAGTTCGTTGAGGCATCACTTCACAATCGATCTTTGATCCCTTCTTGAGGAGTTCTCGGTGAACTCGCTCGCATCAATCCACTCTTTGATTTGAAGGCGATCACGGGAGGCGAAAGTCTCATTGATAATGATCATTCACTCACTTCTTATCCCAGCGGTCCAATCGAGAATGTTGATCACTTTGTTCGAAACATTCAAGCTACTTTCACGATCCTCTATTTGAATTCGACTCGAATTCACTTTAATTCCGAGAATCCACTCTTTGATACTCAGTTGAGGATAGTGATGAGCCCACAATGGAACAAGAGTTCACAAATTCACATTATGTGATTGATTCTCTTCATGAGGAGTTCGCGGTGAACTTTCTCATATCATATCTCATTGGAGTATGATTGCGTGGATGCAAAGATCATGATCGGGGAGAATCTCAATTTGCATAGTTATGACAAATCTTCCTACCCTCCCCACCGAGATGCCTTCCATCCCAAAGAGCTCTACCAATAAAATCCAAATAAGTGCAAGCGCACTTAATCCAGGAAGAAGATCTAGTTATGATTGTTATCATGATCTTCCTTCTTTTCTTCACTACTCGGTGACTTCCTCTTCTTCACTCCTTTGGGGTGAGGACACTATCTTTGACCCGGCATTTTCATGTACCATCGTGAGGCGGATGCGTCTTTCTATGTATATCTCATCGGTGTGGAACTTTCACGTACTTCAATGTTTATCGAACATCTTGAATGAAAGTCCGATGGAATTGTATCTTCACTTGCTTCCCATGAACCAATGAATGCGAGGTCGAGTCAAGCTAGCGACTGGAAATCAAAAACATTAGCACACACCATATGGGTTTCACCCATATTTCGACTTCTTACCCTTTCTACCACTTAAGTGTGGAGTTACCCGCATGTTATATATCTATATATTAAAAAAAAAAAAAAAAAAATCTTTCTAAATAATGGTAGTAGTATTTCCCTTTTCGTTCTCGGTTTCGGCATAACGCGGTACTTTGAATATTGAGGCAATATTCATTTCTAAGTGTGGAATTCTCACGAATTTTATCATATAATTATACCAATTCCCGTTTTGGCCAAAATTTTTTTTGGAGTAAGTGTTCTACACTTACTCAATTGATTATCGATCCGCCTTGTCTTATGAACAAAAGGTTGGCTAATCCGAAGCAAGCGGCTCTTGGTAAAGATTTATCAAATCCGTTTATATGGCTTGCAATTTGCCCAAAATTGTATGGTATTCAACTCACCATATCCTAAAAGTGAAGAGTTGGCTAGCCCATGAGATTATGGCTTGGTAAAGCGATGGAAAAACCATAATTGGTAATCACTCACCAAAGATAATTCGATAATTTATCTAAGAGTTGGCTAGTCCGAGGAAAGTGCAACACGGTAAAGACACATCAAATCCGTTCTGACTTGTGGTTTGCTCAAAATCACATGGTTATCGGTGTACCATGGTTCTTACTTGAGCTGAAACATTTGGCTACTCCGAGTAATGGCTTTTGGTAAAGAGATTAAAATCCATTATGTTTTCTCAAATCATTGCTAGGGACTAGCAATATCTCGATATGGGGGATTGATGAGTGTCGAAATACTCATCGTTTTTGTCTGATATAAAGCTGCAAAATCATCGAAAACACTCGAAGCGCATCAAAATGATAAAAATATCACAAATCAGTGTTTTATGTGTTTTAAATGCAAAATATCAAAATCGGATGAAAAACATATCAAATTTGCAAAAATTAGGTTTTAGTCCCCAACTTTCAAAATTGTCAAAAATAGTCCACGAGTCAAAATTTCAAAGAAAAGTCACCAAGGTCCTTTTAAATCATAATTTGTCAAATTTAGTCCTTTGGTGAAAAATGTATAAAGTTTTGAGAAAATTACAAATTGGTCCTTCAAGTTTCAAATTTGGCAGAAATGGCCCCTGGAAAATGGAAAAATGGCAAGTTTGGTCCTCACACTTTTGAAGGTTGTCACTTAAGGTCCCTTGGAATAACATGGCAGAATTGGCAGATTAGGTCCCTCTATTTTCAGATTTTACACTAAAGGTCCCTAAGATATTAAAGCCTTTTACCCATTTTGACCCTTAAGCCTATACCTTGGACCCCCTGTCAAAATTGAATTGTGAACCCCCTGGTGCTAATATCTGGTCAGTCAAACTTGGTCAAACAAAACACCCATTGGCGCCATTAGTCCACCATCTCAACTGCTTCTGCCTGAAATTCCTCTACCCACCATCCCCCCTCCTCTCTTTTCCACACCCTTGTCCCCCCACCTCATCACAACTCCAAAAACCATTAATTACATCTCATCCCATTTCACTCAACCTTAACTGTTAAAACACCTCTTTGGCGCCAAATTCAATAAAATGGCCAAAAATGTCTTGACTCATCCAATGGCCACAAATAATAGTGGGAAATGCTCAGAAAGTCAAGGGGAAGCAAGTTGGTATAAAGGAAAAGAAGAAAGAAGCAGTCCAAGGCAGTAGCTAGTTTTTATTTTTTTACTTTAATGTAGTTTTTTTAAAAAATGTATTAGTTAAGATCAAATATTGTAATTTCAGTTTGTTTTGTATCACATTTAAGTTGAAACCTTGTTGTAGTGAGCTTTTGAGCATAATTCTCAAGTTTTTATAAAGTTTTAAGTCCTATAATTCTTTGTTGAGATTTTGGTTTAAAAATCCTTTGTCGAGTTATTGGTTGTTTGTTTTAAGCAATAAAACTTAGTTAAGATCTACAAAGGTTTTATAAACACCTTTCATTCTCAGTAAAATGGGTGGTGGTCAACAAAGTCAACCTTGACTCAAAAATGGAAATGGTGATGAAAATGATGATGCGGGGGTGTTGCGAGAGGTTGGAATAGACTAGGATTAGTGTAGTAATGGGTTTGGTTCAGTGCAACCCGACTAGCTCATGTGAGTAAGTTTCCAAGTTTTTAAATTTTCAAGTTTATTTGTAGTTTTGCTTGATAGTGTATACGTGGTCACAAAATGTTTTCTAAGTGTTTATATAGTTGTAATATGATCATATAAACTCATTTTGATCAAAGTCTTGTTTGGTTGATGTTAGTTCTCATTTTAGTTTGTATTTCGGTTTTAAAGGGTGTTTGGTTGTAGTTTAAGCGCCTTTAAGGCTTGTTCGATGATAGTTATCTGTTAATTCATGTTGCTTGAGCTCATTTGAGCACATTTTAACCTTAGTTTAGGTGCGAAACACCACAAAGTCAAAATTCCATAGTCCATTTGTCTTAGCGACCTTTGTTGAGGTTTTGCATGTCAAAATCTCATTTGTGTTTAAAATACTTAGGGAAAGGTTGCATTAGCTTTATTTCATTACTTTACATCATTTTCGGTCATTAATTCAAGCTCAAAGTTAGTAAAGTCAACTTTTAGTTTTGTTGAAAAGTCGATTTGCAAAATTGGTTTGAGTCAAAATGGAAGGATTTTATCAAGCTCATTTCGAGGCATTTATATGAAACTTGTGGTTTTAAAGCCTTCTTGATCTATTTTCTTATGTACATTTAGAATATTTTGTGATTTTTATACAAGCTTCAAAGAGCTTGTTTTAGGGTCTTAAGTGCCACCTGCTCGACTCGTGATCTTGAGTTTTTCTCAGTGATGCAAGCCCTTGCACAGGCTCATCGAGGGCTCACTTAGGTCTATAAATTGGTTTAAATACTCTCAACCAGGTCTTCTATAAGTTCCAGTTGGTGTTTTGCGGTTGTAGCTTATTTTAGTGCTTAATTTCTTGCTTAAAGTT
The DNA here is from genome assembly GCA_022545495.1 of Chrysanthemum lavandulifolium. NCBI lineage: Eukaryota > Viridiplantae > Streptophyta > Magnoliopsida > Asterales > Asteraceae > Chrysanthemum > Chrysanthemum lavandulifolium. The sequence continues at coordinate 144,040,368 of CM040244.1, forward strand.
GCCCCTTCACAGCTGTTTTGAGCGTATTAGCTCAATAAGCCATATCTGTTCGACTAGCTTATCGGTGGTTAGAGCTGTTGTAACTCATTGTATTTTGGTCCTTTTAGCTTATTATAGTCCACTGTTTTCGGTTGGTGCTTGTTAGTCCTTATTTTGGCTTATCTGGTCTTATTTCATAAGCTATTTCACATCGATTTCAAATCCTTCCATACAAGCCCATGTTTTCCATTTTCATAGCTTCCTAATATTATTTTAAGCATTTCCTGAATGTTTGATTTTCCAAGCTTGTTTGCTATTTTCTTAATTTAAATTAGTTTTTAAGCATTTTAATTAGCTTTAAATACAAAAATTAAGAAAAGGTTCCAAAAATAATTTTCATTTTCTTAAGTTTAGATAAATGTAAAAAGCTTAAAAAGTATTTTTCCTATTTTTCTCCTTTTATTTGGTATTTTAATAATTTAAATTAGTTTTAAATAGTTTTAAATTAGTAATAAATACATAAAAATCTAAAAATATATTTTCAATTTTAAAATTAGTTTTATCATATTTTAGATTTTCTAAGTCTTAATTTTATTTTCTAGTCTTATTTTGTATTTTCTTTTATTTTAGTCTATTATTAAATAGTTTAAAATAGTTTTAATTAATAATAATTAGATAATTAGTTATAAAAATAATTTTCTTTTTCTAATAATTTTCTTTTATCATTAGGATTGTAAAATGTATTTTCATATTTTTAGGATTTATATTGTATAAGTTTCACTTTTTATTTTATCGTTCGTTATTTTTATTTAAGCGTAAGTTTTAGTTTTAGGTTTTAAGCGTTCATCACTTTAAATATAGTGATAGCGTTTATTTAATATCTTTATCTTTTAATTTTCTTAATTTGCATTTAAGTCATTGTTATTTATTAATTTTTTACGTAGTGTAATATTGATCTAATCCTTTCGATCGCTATCATTAGTGATCATTCTATCGTCTGAATCGGTGTTTGCACACCATTGAGTCTCAGTGGGACATAACGACAGAATTCACTATATTCTCGATCTTCATTGCATTTGCGTTTAAGCGGTTTAAGTCTTTTGACTTGGTATTTGGTGCAGATCAACACTACAATTTTCATGGCTAGCATTTCTCCAATGGTTTCTCCCAGGTCTCTTCTTCACCACAATCGGCACATCCAAGGACAAACTCATCTCGGAGGTATTAAAACTATATGATGATCTTGATGTACAGCGGATGCATGACAAAGTACAATCAGCTGAAACTTTTGAATCAAATGTTGAAAATATGGTAATAACAATATTGTCCCATCTGATCAATACGTGAAACAAAGTGAAAGTGAAGTTGTACCAAGTGATGCATCTTCTGCGATCAACAATGACTATGTCTTTGATGAATACCTTGCATGTGCTCGATGATTCCGTAATTTACGAACTAAGCGCTATAAGGAACATGTTGCTATTTATGAACAACGTGCAAAATTTGAGTTGACCACTCATTGAGCGAAATGGATGACCAAGTGAGTCATGATGTAATTAGAAAAGTAAGTTTAGAAGAAGTATTGAAACAAGAATTACATTCCTTGCAAGAAAAACTTTCTAAAGCATTAAGCAAAACAAGAACTTGAAAATGTGAAAATGATTAAGCAAAATTTAATGCAAAGGAATCAAAACTCTTGAGAGATTTTTCCAATCGAAAATTTTGAAAAACAAACTTGAAAACAAGTTGTACATACAAGGAAACACCATTGATTGCTCATGGTCACTAAACATCGAGTCTTAGCGATAAGCATAGCATTCCCTTGTTGAGGAACAAATCGGAGGTAATTAAAAGGCTAGAAATGCTCATAAGGTGCTTTATAATGGTAATGAAATCCTTAAGCCTAAGCGGAAACCTAGTTGCGTTGAGTGCAGAGGAAGATAAGAAATCAAATGAAATCACTAGGAAAAGATGAATAAGAAACAAAATGATCCCAAATGCAAAGAGAAAAACATAATTATCACTCCTCATGATTACAAGAAGGAAAAGCTGGTTTCCTTGAACAAGTTTAAGCCTCGAGACTTTGTTGACTCCCGAACAAGTCTACGGAAAAAGATTTAGATAAGCGAAAGCGGAAAATATTGTTGAAACAAACCCTCCCTTAGGAAAATGCCTAGAAGCATTTGTGTATCCTCCTAATACACCAATGCATCTTGTACCTAGAACAATTTCCACTAAAAGCAAGACATTAATTAGCCAATCGTTATATTTCAACTATTTGTTGATTTTGAGAAAACTTGCAAGAAAAGGATCACACCCGGGTATATTTGAAGGAGAAAGGGGTTTTGAACAAATGAAAGAATGTTATTTAAGCGAGGTCATGCCTTCTTTAAACTTCTAAAGATCACTTTGAGAGTCTTAAAAGGGGATAGAAAGCGATATTAAGGGAATGGAAAAGGAATTTGATGCAATGGTTGTTGAAGTTAGTGACTATGAGCGTGCCTTTGAAATATAATGAGATTGAGAGAAAGAACTTGCATACATTAAATGAGAATCTTATTCTTGAATGTGTTGCTCAAGATGTGTTTTCAACGCAAATTGCTCTATTAATGCTTCAAATTTCATGAATTATCATGTACTGAAAGTCTCCCATGATCGTGTCATTGAGCTTGAAAAACTAATTCTAAACTAAATGAGAAAATTGAGGCTGGATGATCACGACAATTTCGTTAAACATTTTTCTAAACTAGAAGTTGAGCATTTTAATTTACAACTAAAATATCAACATCTTAAAGAAAATGTCAAAACTTCAAATGTCAAGACATCTTGGATGCTCGAGTTTGATCACGATTTTCAAATTAACAAGCGTGATGAACGATTCAAGCTCGGTGCAACACGATCGAAAGTTGAAAGCCCAAATCTCTCAATTAAAGGGTCAAGCGAACAATATGACAGGCTCCCAAATGCCTCCTCCTTTAGATTCTCGAACTCTCAAGCGTTTCATCTTCAAAACCTAGTACATGCTTTACAAAGGAAAGCGAAAGTTTTCTAGAAGAAAATGAAAAGGTTAAACGTCATTTCAATGAGTTGTTTGAATCAATTAAAGTCACTCGTAACAAAACAACGAACAAATAGCTTCATTGCAAAGGAAATTGAGAATCGAAGAGTCGGGGTAAAAGGGAAAATGCCAATGATCAATAAGGAGAATGTTGTATCAAAGGTTCACTCGGTAATAAATATGCTTTATCTGTGACATATGTCCCCTCATCTAAGGAACAACAAACTTGCCATTCAAACATATTTCTCATCCTTAAGGATTGCTTAGAATACTGCGTGAGATTGTTGAAGAGGATAAGCTAGAGAAACCTCATGATAATGCAATTGGACATGCATGCTTATATGCCAAACGATCTCAAGAAATCTTAGAATGCTTGATCACAATATGCCCAAAGACATTAGGTGAGAGAGTTAACCCTTTGATTCCATGCTCAATGCCTAAGGCCAAATATGATATGCACTCGATTCCCGATGTTTTGAATGTGAGCCGTAGTGTACCCTTGAGTAGTCAGATTCTAGATCATCAATGCTAGGAAAGAGAACTCGAATGTGCCTTCTAGGAGTACTAATCTCGGTACCTCTAGTTTTAAGAAAGTGAACCTTAGTGCACTGCATGTAAGTTCGGATCCCGAGACATCTAAGCGGTGGTGCAAAGCGATAAAACAAACTAATGTTCCCATTCCCTCTACAGAGTGTCGGTGACATTAAAGGGAGCGGGTCAAAGTCTCAAGACAATACAAGGAATGATAGGACCTCGCAAGCTAAGAATGTGCCTTTGGAAAAAGTAGAAGAACAATCTAGGAACTTTAAGTTTGAATCGAATAAAGCGAATCATGTTGATTCTAGTATTAGCCATAGGCGTCTTGTAATTAATTGAATTCGATACTATTTGCAAACCTTGTACCGATGGCGCTTGAATTGTTTCTAATCATGAATGTGATGTTAATGTTACGCTAATGATGTTAATTGTCCGATTAATATTGTTAATGCTAAAATTCATGCTAAGAAGGCTAAAAGGCAAAAACGAAAGAAAGTTAGAAAGCAGTGGAAACCACGGAAGAACATTCGATAAAATAGGCTTCTATTGGATACACATTGGTCATATGACTAATCGGATAATGCCCACTAGAAAATGGATGCCTCTTGGTAGAACTATTCCTTTAAGAAGTGATCACACTGTGAGCAGACTATCTGAGACACTAATCATCGCATCTATTCACAATGATTCCATTGCCTCACTTTACGATATGAATGCTTCTATTTACGATGTGGGTGGTCCAACCATTGTAACTAACCAAATGGAACCCATTCTTGCATGGGGATCCCAATTATCGATTATCCATTCTTATGCATGTTCAACTGCAGATCGTTCAAATCGTTACGTGGTACACGGACTCAGTGTTCAACATATGATGGAGACCGGTCATTGCTCATGAACTCGTGAGCAAATTCATCGGGACTGTTAGATTTGGTAATGATCATTTCGATTGCTATTATGGGTTATGGAGATTATGTTATTGGTGATAGTGTCATCTCTAGAGTGTATTATGTGGAAGGTTTAGGTCATAATCATTCTCTGTTGGTCAATTCGTGATTACGATCTAGAAGTAGCCTTGAGAAAACATACACCTTTGTTAGAGATCTTAGCAGTGAGGAACTATTGAAAGGAACTCGTGGCTCAAACCTTTACACCATCTATATCGATGACATGATGAGAGCCTCTCCAATCTGCTTGTTATCTAAGGCTTCAAAACAAAGTCATGGTTATGGCATCGTCGTCTCAATCACTTGAACTTGGCACCATCAACGATCTTTCCGAAAAGACTTAGTTGTAGGTTTACCTAGACTAAAGTATGAAAAGGACCATCTTTGTTCGGCATGTCAATTGGGAAAAAGCAAAGTATGCCCATAAACCCAAACCTACTAACTCATCACGAAGTTCTTCATATGATTCATATGGATTTATGTGGACCAATGAGGGTGAGAATATCTTTGGGAAGAAATATGTGTTAGTTGTGGTTGATGATTACTCTAGATTCACACGGTCAAGCTCTTAAGGACAAAGGATGAAACTCACGATATCATCATCAAACTCATCAAACATTATGATTCGACTAAACAAAGCGTCGAATTATCGAGCAGACAATGGGCGGGTTTGTCAACAAACAACAGTGAATTCTATGAAAGCGTTGGAATCGACCATCAAAGAAGTGTTCCACGAACCCCTCAGCGAGCGGTGTAGTTGAAAGGCGAAATCGTACTCTTGTTGAAGCCGCTAGAACAATCTTGATATACTCAAAGGTTCCAATGTTTCTCGGGGTGAAGCAATTGCCACTGCATGCTACACACAAAATCGTTCCACGATTCACACTATTCATGGAAAAACTCCATATGAACTTGTCCACAACAGAAAACCTAATCTATCTTTCCTTCGTGTGTTTGGTGCCTTGTGCTATCCAACTAATGAGGTCAAGACTTGGGCAAACTTAGGGCTAAAGTCGACATTGGAGTATTTGTAGGATATGCACCAAACAAAAGGGATACGAATCTACAACAAAGAACCGAAATATCATGGAAACAATTCACGTTACGTTTGATGGTGACGGTCAAATGGCTCCTGGACACTCCATTTCGGGACCCGCACTTCAACAGTCCATTGGTTCATCCCTTGTTCCAAACTCCTCTCAAGAAACTCCATATGTACCTCCATCCGAAGATGATGTAAAGAAATTGTTTGATCCTATGTTTGATGAACTGTATGATTCAATTACTAATGAGGTCTTGATCCCTACAGCGAGAGGATGCTCATATTCCGATGAATGAAGTCAATCCTTGGTCTCAATATCTTTCGATCAAGAAGCACTTCTGCCGATCCTTGATCTCATCAACAAATCATCATTCTTCAAATGTACATCATGGAAATGTTTACGGCATCAATGATGAAGTTAATCCCTTTGCTACTCACGAAGATGCTCCATTTGAAAACATATTTGCTACTCTGAATCATCATCGAACCATCTTCTTGAGAGACAAATGACTCGACTACCTCGGTTCCTCAACAAGCGCGCCATGAATACCTCGGAAAATGGACTCACGATCATCCATTAGACAACATCATTGGTAATCCCTCTCGTCTGTATCAACCCGAAACAACTCGCAACCGATGCCTTATGGTGCTTCTTCAACTCGTACTATCTAAGATCGAACCAAAGATGTTAAAGCGCCATGAATGAAGATAGTGGTTCAATGCCATGCAAGATGAAATTCATGAGTTTGATTCTCTTGATGTATGGGAGTTAGTACACGCTCCAGATCGTGCTATGATTATAGCTCTCAAATGGATCTTCAAAGTAAAACTTGATGAGCATGGTGATGTGTTGAAGAACAAGGCTCGATTAGTTGCTAAAGGATATCGTCAAGAGGAGGTATAGACTTTGAAGAATCTTTTGCTCCGGTTGCTCGAATCGAGGCAATCGAATCTTCGGCTAATGTTGCTAGTAAGAACATGGTAGTCTATCGGATGGATGTAAAGGCGGCATTTCTAAGCGGAGATCTTAAAGAAGTCGTCTCGTCGCCACCAACTGAAGGATTTGTGAATCAAGAGCATCCTACTCACGTTTATCGTTTGAAGAAGGCTCTTTACGGTTTAAAGCAAGCTCCAAGGCATGGTATGATACAACGTCAAAGTTTCTTCTATCAACCGGATTCATCAAAGAGCGATTGATCCTACATTGTTCACCGAAGTCGGGCAAACATTTAATTCATGTTCAAATTTATGTTGATGATATTATTTTTGCCTCAGCGGACCCAATGGAATGTGATCGTTTTCAAATGAAATGAGTTCAAAGTTTCAAATGTCAATGATGGGACAAATGTCATTTTCTTGGGATTACAAATTTCACAAAGTCCGGAGGCATTTTCATAAATCAATCTAAATATGCAATGAGAGATTTTAAAGAAATTTGGATTTGATTCATGTGACCTGTTGACACCCCCATGATTGACCGAACCAAACTAGATGAGGACCTCTCGGGGATCATGATTGACCAAACGAAATATCGGAGTATGATTGGATCCACGATGTATCTCACTTTGCTAGTAGACGAGACATCTTGTTCATTGTTTGCATGTGTGCTAGATACCGAGCTAAGCCTACTAAAAAGCACCTTAGGCGATTAAGCGGGTCTTCGGTATCTCCAAGGAACCATCAATATGGGTCTTTGGTACCGAAGGACACCCGGTATGTCACTAACGGCCTATCACGAGATCTTGATCATGCGGAGTTGTCAAGATACACGTCGAAATCGTCGGGGCTGCTTTCGATTTTGGGTGATAAGCTTGTGAGTGGTCTTCAAAAAGCAAATGAGTACTTCTATTTCCTCTACAGAGGTGAATACATAGCCATGTCATCTTGTTGTGCTCAAATCTTATGGATGAGATCTCAATTATCGACTATGGCTTTGAATTCAACAAAATCCCTCATCTTGTGATAATAAAGTGCTATTGCTCTCTCATGCAACAACGTTCAACACTCAAGAGCAAAGCATATTGACATTCGACATCATTTCATCGGGGAACAAGTGGAAAAGGTGTGGTGGAACTATATTTTGTGAGTGCGAATATCGTTAGCAGACATCTTCACCAAAGCTCTTCCAAGAGAACGTTTTGAGTTTATTCTTCCACGACTTGGTTTGAAAAGCCTTCAACCAGAAACTCTCAAACGTTTTCAGGAGGAAGACGAGGAGTAAAGGTCTATCTTCATCTATCTCTTGTATATATCTATTCGAAAAACAAAATACAAAATTATAAAGCCTTCAAAAATCAAATAGAAAAATATAAAACTTTCAAAATCCATAAAAATTTGAAAAAATCAAAAAAAAAATAATAATAAAAAAAAAATAAAAATAAAAATAAATAAAAATCTTCAAAAATATTGTCATTTTGTCATGTTTCTCTCGATTCGATAATATCTATGGTCTTGATGTTGTCATTCAAAGAATGACACGAGACTTTAGATGTTGTTCAATTATATATAAAAAAAAAAAAAAAAAATTCAAAAATCAAAATTATTTTGGGAGAAAGAGTAACAATGGTTTATTGTCATTTTGAGCAATAACCGGTTTTAAAAGAAAAAACGAGCCATGTTTTACCATGTTTTCAAATTCTATGCTCGATTCTATAAACATTTATCTCATTGAAAACCAAATGCTTTGAAAAATAACTCGGTCTCTATTTTTGATAATCATCGGACTTATTTGTCAAAATCTCTATCTCTCAATCAACAACCTATGTCATTGATTGAGGGGAGAATGATTTCAATTAAATTAAAAGTTATTTGGCATTAAAATTGTTTTCAAAAGATATAAATGCATGTTTTATCAATGGAGTGTAAAGTCTTAAATCCGATCCTTATCGGTTCAAACGCTTTCACAATCAAGTCACATTTCTCCTTAAAAGCTTTCAAAATCAATTTAAATCTATACGAGATCACAAATCTCAAATGTTTTGATAATTGTGATCGGGGAGAATGTGTGATTTAAATTGGATTTAAAGCGATAATTCGGTAAATGGTTTCACAAGAATGTACATCTTGTCCTTCCCACATGTGACAAACGATTTCAAATTTTCAATGCACATGTTGAGGGGAGCATCTATCTTAAACCTTTGATTTGTAACGTGATCATTCATCCCAATGTGCGGGGTCCCTCTAGTATGTGCAAAACTCTTTTCAAACCTCGAGGCACATATTGAGGGGAGCAAATTTATGGAAACCTCATCCTTCCCGAAAATGCTATATCTACTTGATTTGATGTGGAAAGTGATGTTGATATCTTTTAGAAAATGGTAATCAAAAGTTAATTCTTTCTCTTGCCTCCGTGTGCAAAACATTTTCAAATACTTGATGCACATGTTGAGGGGAGTTCTCGTTCTAAAATATCAAAAACAATTCGGTACAAAATGCTTTGATAATATATCACAAGTATCCGAATTGATTTTCAAATGGTTTTCAATTGGATCCAATGGCGGATGAACAATACCAAATTGACCGACCAACTTTACTTTATGTGCGGTGATATAAGGATGATAAGGTTAGGTATTGGTTCCCATGATCCGCCGAATCGGAGGATCTACCGGGACAATCCACTAGTTAGTGTAGAAGTCCTTAGGTATGATGATAAAAGGAGAAAAATGAGATATGGGAAGAGTGCGGACTAAGGCGAGCTAGTCTTGGAATAAACCCAACAAGGTTCTAGCTATGAAGTCTCGGTAAGCCTTGAAGGGTTGAAGAATTAAAAAGAATTGAATGAGGAAAGGGTGAAAACAAATAGCCCTCCAGTTATTCAACCTTAGGCGAAACCGGGTTCAATTCATATACTACCGATGGTAACATCGGTATTGAAGACAAGGCGTCATGGACCCGATGGCGACCGCACTTCAACTTTCCAAACCACTCAAGTTCCTCTTAAAGGGCTTGTTTCATTCTCACGGGAACCGACATTATCTATCGACTTTCTCTTAGAGATGGTTGATATTGAAGAAGGAGACCCTCTCCCTAGTCTCCGTTATAGGATCCAAATATGCACAAAATTGAGTCTAGAGCCACGAGATCATCAATAAATCTCATTAGGACACTTTCAATGAAGACTCTCTGTTTCACACAACGTGGAAGAGAGATTAGATCTTGAGTCCCACGCATTATCCTTGTGGTATTGCGGAACATCCGAGTGATGTGTTTACATATTCACAATGAAGATGGAAAGCCTTCGAGCCAACATCAAACAAGCTCTGGTAGGTGGCATGTGAGATCTAATGTATGGATCAACCATGTGACAAGCGAGCGAAACAATGGGGCGATTCAATCTCTTGACTCAATCTGGTTCGGGTTATGGATTGACGGATACCTTTGAAAAACCGGTCTTTGGGCTTAAAACTCTTCTCTTTAGCACATCGACCGTGTACTCATTTTCAAACCAAAAGGTGTTTTATGATTGATAATTGATTTTCAATAAAACCTTCGTTGTATTGCAAAAACAATTTCTATTGAGCAATACACGATTGCTTTTCAAATCTCTTTTCATCAATCGGTGGACTTAACATTCATTGGTTCACTCACTCCGTGTTATCTTCTTTGAGATGTTCGGTTTGAGAACGACTAGAAGCATTGCGAAACCCTATCAAGGAAATTCTTGAATTATACGATCACGCAGCGTACATGTCTTGATCAGCGGGAACCGTGGGCGTGTACCTCAATTCATCGAAGTGATCAAAGACACTTTCGTGCGATTTATTAACTAGCTGTTGTATGCGGTATACCGACGTTTGCGGTGATCGAATGAAGCGGTCAACCCATAGCCGCATGCTCACTTAACACATTCAACTCGAAGAAATCATTATTAGTGCATCAATGACTCGATATTTTCACTCCAAGCTTACGCTCTCTGCTGCGCCAATATCATGATTCAACAAAAGCTTCCGCTACTCGATGAGAAGATTTCATGATCCGAATGTGAGCATGTCGGTCTTAAAGTCACAACATCACAAAGGATGTCATGAGGTTTTGATAGATGATGATCTCAAGTCTTGGCTCAAATTTATTATCACGTGGATCGGTAAAGACCTCCACTTGAAGTAACCAAACATGCAATGTGAAGAATCAATGACTACGAGCTTAGGAGCAAAGGACTACATCAAGAATGCAAAATCAATTGTTAATGTATTATCGGTTGTATTCAATGTATTTTGGTACATGATTGAGGTGACCTCCCTGTAGGGAGATTGTTAGGAATTAGAAATTCCGGTATTAAAGAGTCGGTCACCTCAAGTATATGTAATCATTAGAAAGCTCGTAGTCGTAGTAATTTCTTAAGTTAAGTAGTATTTAGTTAAGTAACACCGTGGAGGACTGGACGGGTCTTTACCCATGTATGCACGATCCACAGCCCGATGTGTGGCGATTTATGTAAGACTATAAATACTCTCTACCTCCCAAGGTAGAGAGTTGGAGCTCATAATAATATCTTTCACTTTCTCTCACTAAGTTCCCTAAACCTCTAACTTTCTCTCTCTAGAATTTCACTTATAAGCCACCTTGTTGTTATGGTTTGATGTATATGTGAAAAGTTATATCTTACAATCAATTTCACTTTTCACGTTTTCATGAAATATCTATCAAATTGCTTGTTATATATCTCTACATATGTGTACATTTGTTTCATTCATGTTTCTTTATCACAATCTATGAAGTACACATACTCCGGGAAAAATTACGGATTAGAACGGGTGATGAGTGTCTAAATACTCATCATTTTGTCTTGTTAAAATGCCAAAACATCCGAAAACACTCGAAACACATCAAAATGATAAAAATATCACAAACAAGTGTTTTATATGTTTTAAATGCAAAACATCAAAATCGGTGAAAACGTATTAAGTTTGCATAATTGGCGCTTTAGTCCCCAGTTACAAAAGTTGTCAAAATCGGTCCACGGTAATTCAAAACTTGCAAAATATCATTTTAGGTCCTTGAGATTCAAAAGTTGTCAAAATAAACCCTTCCAAGTTTAAAAATCACAAATTGACAACTTTAGTCCCTGAACTTTGAAAAATGTCAAAAATAGTCCTTGGTTAATTTAAAAAGTGAAAATTATCAAGTTTTAACCTTGTTCTATTCATAAATGACAAAAATGGTCCTTATGATAAACTTTGGAGAAAATTACAAGTTTGGTCCTTATAGTTTCTAAATTGACAGTTTTGGTCCCTGGATTTGTAAAAATGGAAATTTTCAACAATGGTCCTTGTACTATTATTACTTGGCAGGTTTAACCCTTGTGAGAGCTTTGGAAAATGCTCAAGATAAACCCTTCAACTTTAGCCAAATTGCATAAATGGTCCTTGTTGTTTAATTAAACCAAACCGGATCCCTTATTATTAACTAAGCCCAATCCAAGCCCAATACAATGACCCGGTCCAGTTTTTAAATTCAAAAGAAATCGCGCCACTGTTCATATGTCTCCTTCAACCCTGTTTCACCAATACCAGTGGTATTTAACCACTTGATTTTCAATCCAGCTCATCCCAAATCAACTTTCCACCTCCCCCCTCCACCTCTACATCGATCCAAAGACAATTAATGGGAAAAACCTGCTCGAAGACATTTTTGGCGCCAAATTCGACATTTGGCAAATCTGATTATCTGGATGATTTCAACGGTTAGATTATGGTGGGATATTCTCAAGAGTGTCGACAAAGGAGATCAAAGTCAATAAATATCAAGAGGAAGCAATGGAGAAAGTAGTTAGAATAATTTTTATTTAAGCTTATGTCGTTTTAGTTAATTTCCTTTATCCAGTTTATTTTTAAGCTCTCAAGTACTTTATTAAGTATTATCAGTGTATTTTGAAACCTTTTCAATAATCAATTTCATTTCAAGTAGTATCTCTTGTTATGCAATTTTACTAATTCAAGAATCTCAAATTGGTGAATGTTGTTACTTAACTATTAGTTTGGACTCGTAGTACATATAAGCTCCATATAAAGCTTATGCAAGCTTTTAGACACTCTTAAAAGCAGTTTATTAGAAAAATCAAAATTCACAAAATACTAATTAAATAGCTTAAAAATAAAAATCCATGGTTCAAGGTTCTAGCGGTGGGCGCAGGATATATAATGGATGGTCTTGGGTGTAGTGCTTATTGGTAAGCTATAGGATCCATTACTTGGTCCTAAGTTCTCGGTTTTCAACTCAAAGCCATTTGTAAGCTTTTGCTCATTTCTTGCATTTCTTGTTTAAATCGGTCATTAGTTGTAATCTCTGCTTTTTATTGTTCACTAGCTCTAGTTAAGTCTAATTAAGCTTTAAAATCGGTTGTTTGTTAATTTAAATTTATAGTTTACAACAATCTCATTTTCACGATTAATATTGCATAATCTTCAATCCTTGGTCTTATGTTGTTATTCTTGTCATTTAGTGTTTCTTTAGTCCTAGTAAGTGATAAGTTAAGATCGCAATTCATGGCATGTTCTTAATCGGTGATTCTCTTTGAAAATCCTCAAAGCTGTCACATAAAGGTCTGTTTGGTTTTGTGTAGTTGGTGTGTTAAGGGTTGTTGCAGACCTTGTTTTGGTTGTTCTAATTTACATTAGGTCCTAAGAACTCATTTCGACAAGAAAAACTAGACCTCGATTAGTAAAAGTCAAACTTCTTTAATCTCACCTAGTTTGATCAGCGATAGATTTTAGCTTATCAAACTCATTCTGATGAGATTAATATCTCATTAATTTAGCTTAATTCCATCTCACTCTAGCTTAAAATTACATAACCAGTTAGTAGATTCAATTCAAAGTTCAATAAAGTCAACTTGGTTCAATTTCTTAAAAGTCAAGCTGTCCCTGTGCACCGGTTTACTAGTTCTTTCAAGCTCACACGAGCTTGATAGTTGTCCATAGCTTGTGCTTTTAGTTCTTTGGGAAGCCAATCTGGTCCTTTTAAAGTCCCAAGCCTTAATTTTCACCTTGAAGCTTGTTTGACAGTGCGCATTAAGCTTGTAGCTTTGTCCATTTCGAGTTAAGCGCTAAGCGATTATTTGGACTCTTTTCATAAGCTTGTAAAAGCTTAATTTTTGGTCAAATCTTTTGATACTTGGTTCTTTAGAAAGATTTCTAGCTTACTTGAGGTCCCTAGCTTAATCTTTCATTTTCTAGCTAGTTTAGTAGAATTTGCACTTGACTTGTACTTTGTCCCATTTTACATCTTAAGCGCATAAACCGGTGAAGCGGTATCTTTTCATAAGCCTCTCATAAGCTCTCCAGTGAACCACTATGCATGAGCTTGGACTTTTTGGAAAGCCCACCTTGCCAGCTTGTTGACCCAGTTTTTGTTTTGAGCTTTTGAGCTTATGCTCTTAGCTTATCTTGGCCTTGAACATCTCTGCAAGTCTGTTGTTTCATAGATTCAGTCCTAGTGCTTATTAGCTTATCATAGCTTATCTGTGCTGTCCTTTGAGTTTTCTAGCTTAATTTAAGTAGCTTTTAGCTTGTTTAATCATATTCCACCTTTGTTTTCAACTATTGAGCCTGTTTGAGCTTAAAATCCCATAATAAGCCATAAGTCAAAGCTGTGAGCTTATTAGCTTATCAAAACAAACTTAATTTCAAGTTGTAGAATTTTGTGTTTATTAAAGTTTCTTATAATCAGTATTAAAGTAGTTTTCAAAAGAAAATCCAGAAAAGATCAAGTTAAAATCGGTGATAGTGTTTATTTAAGATTTTTAGCTTTTTGATTTTTCTTTTCAACTTATTAATAAGCAAATCTTGTTTTCTATTTTTCTTAGGTTTCGTCATCATATAGGATTTTAGAAAAAGTTTCAGATTTTCTTTATCTTTTAGTATTTATTATAATTTTAATTAGTTAAAAATAGTAATTAATTAGTAATAAATAATTAAAAAGCATAAAAATATATTTTCTGTTTTAAAATTAGTTTTATCATATTTTAGATTTTCAAAGTTAAAATTTTATTTTTCCAATTTTATTTTCTATTTTCTAGTATTTAAGTGTATTTTAAATAATAATTAATTAATAATAATTAGATAAAAAGTGTGAAAAATATACTTTTAATTTTAAAATTAGTTTTATAGTATTTTAGATTTTTCAGAATCATAAGTTTATTTTTCTAGCCTTATTTTGTAATTTCTTCTATTTTAGAGTATTTATTAAATAGTTAAAATAGTTTTTAATTAATAATAAATAAATAAATAGTTGTAAAAATAATTTTCTTTTTCTAATAATTTTCTTTTATTATTAGGATTCCAAAAGTATAATTTTATCTTTTTAGGACTTTTATTTCTTTAAAACTCACTTTTTATTTTGTGCGTAGACGTAATTTTATTTTAAGCGTAAGTTTTAAGTTGTAGGTTTTAAGCGTTCATCGCCTTTAAAAATAGTGATAGCGTTTATTTAATAGATTTTAACTTTTTAATCTTTTTAATTTGCATTTAAGTCGCTTTAATTTGTAGATTTTCTCTTTAGGTATAATTTTCCATCGAACCTTATCGATCACTATCCTTAGTGATCATTCTACCATCGATTAAGTGTTTTAACACCAATTCATCCTCCGTGGGACTTAACGACCCAGAATTCCCTATATTCCTCTGATCTTAATTGCATTTGTGTTTAAGCTGTTTTAAGTCTATTTGACTTGACTGTTTAGCAGAGATCAACGGGTTTTGGAGGGAAATAAATGTCCTTTATAAAAGAAAAAGACACCCATAGATGGGGCGGACCCAAAAATTTGGTACCGCCCTTTGAAATTTTTGGCACCGCCAAAATATGAACCACGGTTTGGACGGTACCAAATTTTTGGTCCGCCCATTAAACTAGACACGATGGCGAACTAGTTAAATGCATGCCACATCGCTTTTTCTCTCCAACGACTGGCGACGACCTAGTTGCAGTGGTGACCTAAGATTTTTTTAATTTAAATATTTTTAAAAACAAAATTAAACTTCATTAATAAATATACTTAACATTACAACAATAATTAAAAACTTAAACTAATAAAACGTAGACGTTACAATACTTATTAAAAACTACAACTTAATAATCTAAGTTGTAACGTTCTTTGATTGTTGACTTAAGTTGTTGAAGTTCTTGTAGTTGCCGTGCGGGCATATTTGTGTCGAGGGGTGTGTTGTAGAAAATTAAATCTTGCGTCCGGTTTGATTGTCTTTGCCAATGCAAGATCTTGATGTTAGAGCTCAAGTTTCTCCCTTTTGAACTCTTGACTCGCCTTGCCCTTGCCTCTGCAAGCTCCATCTCTTTCTGCTTCAACTTTATGTATTCCTCTTCCATATTCTTGTTTTTTTCCTTACTTGAACTTTTGATCTTGAAAAAGTTCTTGGCCATATTAGTAACAAATGAAGCGGGTGGCTCGTGTGCTTTCTTCTTGGCTGCGTCACGACCTTTTGGTCGTGATTCTCGAGTCTCTTCTTCTTCAGAATCATCCACGTCTTGGGGATGAAAAGGACCTTTTGTTGACCCCGAGGTGGTTTCCGAAGTCTTGGATTTCTTCCGACTAGTCGTGGTGAAAGCAGGCATCTCAACAGTTTTCAAGCGAATGCCCTCTCAAAACTTTCCAACACTCCTTCAATGTAAACTCATGCTTTTGAAGCACACGGTATTCGTTAAAAGCCTTTTCATAGTCGTCTTCGTCATTCTCACCGCTTGTGATTATCCTTGATATTATCCATAATTGCACAAAAGAAACCGATTTAGAACGAATCCTACCCTTCCATTTGGTCGTTATGGAATCGTAGGTTCTTGTTGAACAGTTTCATTTTCAAAATGCGCTATCACCTCATCCCAAAACCCACTCCGGTTGATAGCGTTCCCTCTTCCAAATTTCGACACATGTACCCAAGCTCTACAAAGCGCGACCTCTTCCGCTTTTGTTCATGGTTTGACGGTGCGGTTGCAACATTCTTGCCCTTCCCTTTGTAGCCCGTTTTGAACCCTTCTTTGATTTGACGGGTGGCGTCTCTTCGACATCGTCTTCAATACGAATAGAACCGTGGTATGAACCGTGCCGAACCTTGTCCCATCGAAGCATCTTGAGTCGGGTATTGTTGAGGCGTGTAGCATTGAGCGGGATGGAATTCCATAAAATGCTCAAAATCCATATCAAGATTAACAGCATGAAGCGGTGAAAACGATTGATTAGGTTGGGAAGATTGGGAGAAATCCATGTTAGGATGATATGACGACCCGCTTGGTGCTTGGTTTTGATTGATACTCGGAGGACCCGGTGGGAAATATGGACGATTGACGTAAAATGGGTTTTGATTGTGGTTGTGTTGTGGTAGTCGTGTTTCATAATCAAAACCGGGTGCTTGAAAACGAATACCCCAATTTTGTGGTGGTGTTAAACCGGTTAATTAAAATGGTGGATCCGGTGAGAAATTCAAGTTCGGGGAATTTTGGGGAAGTCGGGATCGTCGGTTTTTTGAGTTGGGAGTTTTTCTTTGTGACATAATGAATATTGATTGATGAGAAGTTGTTTGAATTGTGTTTGAAATTGTGTGTTAAAAATATGTTTGAGGTTGGTATTTATAATGTTGTAAAAGTGGTAAAGTTTTGGAAAAGTGGTAAAGTGGTAAAGTTGGCTTGTGAGACTCGGTTGTCTCCTCAACCGACTTCCCCTTGCTTCTCTCCTCAACCGACGACAACCTTCTAACCCACAGTGGGTCGACCGGCCACAACCCACTCCCTCAACCGACGACAACCCAAGCCATTGTGGCTAGCCTTATAAAATTTGGTACCGCCAGACTGCTAAGAAAACTACTTCTTTTTCGTTTCAATTCACGACTTTAGATCACTCATATATTTTTATTAAAACCATTCTCACTTATATTTATACATATTAGGAACATAGTACTACATTTGCACCTTTCCAAAATTTTAAAATTCACAAAAAATACTCAAGGTACCTTTCTCTATAAAGGAAGGAACCCTGTATTTGGTACCTTGCAATTCGTGGATCACTGACTTCATAGATTTAGCAATCATTACACCACATTTACTGCATATCTTCTTCACTTTACTCAATCCATTCTCATTAGCTTGACTTTTAATTGATTAGACACTTCATTAACACCTCTCAATCATTAGAAATAACAAATTCTAAGTGGATTCATATTAACTCAAGGCACACAAATCCACAGTTCTTGACCATTATAAATTAGAAGCTCCAGGATCTTCACTTTTCATCACCTTCACCACGACTTCCTGTGAATCTTAGCAACATTCAAAGATAATTCACAACGACAAAATCTACAAACTCATCACCATCCAATATGGCTTCTAGAAGAACCACTAGAATTAGTGTGCGACCTTGTTATTTCGTTAACCTAAACTCTTCATCCTCTGATGAATCTCCCATTACCATATCATCACCTATTCATGATGACAATCAACTTACGCACTCCAAGACCTCAACAAAGATCACCAATCATTGTGACAACTCCACCTCCCACCAAAAATCTAGTGGCAACTTCACTACCTCCTGCTCCTTCACAACCACCGAAATCATCATCACCAAGATCTTCAAAACTTGAACCTATTAAACTATTCACTACTCCACCAACATCTCCTCATCCATTTATGGAAACCTTGGAAGACTTGCCACCAGGACATCCAATCCACCACCTAGCTTTACCATCATTTGCATCCATTGAGTGCATTGCTCATGAACCACCTCGTGCCTCATTTATGCCAAATGAAATGTTTCTTGATCAAACTCAACCCTCTTTCCCTACCTATAGGGAAATTGATGAACCCATTTGGATAGAACCTCCACAATCTTAACAAATCACTCAAGACCTCAATGGTCTCTATGCATTCTCAAACATGGTGGACTCCTACCTTCAAGAGGCCATGAATCTCCAAACTGTCCTACTATCCTCAACCATGGAACCGCCACAAAATCCAACCTCTCAACCAACCAATGAACAACTCCTACCTCACAATCATGCTATATCACAAGAACTTACTCATCATGGATGTACACATTGTGAAAGGACGGCTAGGATTAGTGAGAGAACCCGTATAATGGTTCATAAGCTTAAAGATGAAATAAGGTTCATTCTCACTCACATCCTTGAGCGTCTCAATGCTCTCTCCCATCCTCCACGACATTCTGAATGATGATGTAATAAGTCCAACTCTACTAGGACTATCTTAATTTCTATAGGAATCTTCTTTCTAAGTTATTTTTATTATTTTGCATTTTCCTTAATCATCATTATTATTGTCTCCTCATTGTGACATTAGTCATAATGAAATTTTACATAATGTTTGATGTTTTATTATTTTTGTGGGTTGGTTGTTATCTTAGTTATTTATGTTATATATTGTATGAATGGTGAATTACTTCACACACTTGTTTTTGATTAATTGTCACTAACATTTGTTTTGTAGCTTTCAAAATCCATGCATCTCATACTTGGCACCCTAAAAAGGGAGAGTATTGGCCAAGGGGGAGCATACAAGCTCGGGCTCATTTTGCAATTCCGCTTCGATTCTCTTTTTGTTTCGATAAAAAGGGGGAGAAAAATAAACTTCACATTTTATACAAAATGTTACATAAAAACAAATTTAATTCTATATTTTAAAAACACTTGCACATTTTTATCTTATTGCTTAAAAATAAACTTTATATTTTGTCCTCAACAAAAAGGGAGAGATTGTTAATACAAATATCGCCTAAAAAACGTTATTTATATTTTATGATCGTTGCTGTGTTTTGTTGATAACAATAATAAACTTTATTTAAGCAAAGTATAAATTTAGTCAAGTCGTTTATTCATACTAGCATAGTACCCGCATAAAGCAGCGGCGGTACCCAACGTGTCAATTTTTCTCATACTTTGATCTTTAAACGGTATGTAATGAGAGTCAGTATTTGACAGTTTACCCATTTGATAGTTCGAAAAGAGTAGATGTGTGTTTGAATTTCTGTAAAGTATATTAATATAAATATAAATATCCATACTTATACTCATTTGAACTTTGTAAAACTTGAGTATTTATGATAAAAATTACAACTATAAATTTGTATTATTGTAAGTTTGTAACATCCATTTTAATACTAAAATTTAATGTGTCATTAGTGTACATTACAATGCAATTATTATAGTGTAGAATTTAATTATATGAATTACTAATTATAGTAAGATGTGTAGGCTTACATTTTTAAGACTTCCTTTATAGAAGTCCTAAATGCATTAGTATGTGGTATAGATAGATATAAAGGCGTGCTTGGTTGGGGGGTTAAGGGGGGTGGTAATGGGTAAGGTATTCAAAAGGGCCCACCTCACTCATTATTTAGTGCTTGGTTAGAGAGTGCAAAGGGATTGATTACTCCGTAATGGGTAATGAACCATTATAGAATAAATTGAGGGGTAAGGGATTGATTACCCACCTCACTCATTCCTTTGCATTCCCTTTCCCTTTCCTTTTCCCTTTCCCTTTTCCCACTTTGAACCAAGCGGGCCCTAAATTTTATTTAACATCACTAAAAGGATCAAAACATATATTATACACTCTTGATCTTTATCACATGTACACTATGCTTCATGTGTTGTACATTTCTTTGAAGAAATGATCATTAAATATTTATCCAAGTCATACACTAGCATAAGTAATCAAAAATTGCTAGTAAGTCATAAATCAACATTGTACATTTGATTAAAACACACTTTAGCTAGTTACATTTTACTCTTTACAAGTTAATTTTGTTAAATGTTTTAATCAGAATGAAATTGATTTATAGCATCACTACTTGGATCATCATATACTAGCAAAATCTAGTAGGATCATAGAGAATATTTTGAAAAGATTTGAACTAGATTTGGAAGATTTGCAAAATCTCCTTTCATGACTTGCGGAACCAAAAAATAACAAGGGCGAACCCCTTTTTTTGGTTCCGGCCAATCCGTGGGTTGCTGAGCCAAAATGGCTATAAATAACAGCCCAATTTCAGTTGTTTACCTCACTACTTACATACATAAATATTTTACATTCTCTCTCACTCATATTTCCATGTATCTAACTCATTCATATTCATTTTAGTGAACTTCTTAAATAGCAAGAAGATCAAAGCATTATTGAAGACTTACAAGCTTCAACAAGTGTTGCAAGTCTTGTATATTCATCATAGTGTGTATTGTAATTGTTCATACATCATTGTTTGTACCAAACCATCATAAAACCCCTATAGTGATAGGTTAGTATTTTAGTCCTCAAAATACGTAGTGTGACGCGAGTGGTTGTACCCTTGTAAAAGAACTCGACATCTAGCTTTGTGTCGGAAATAGTGTCTAAGCGACGTGTAAAGGTTTTTCTCCGCCGGTTAAAGGAGCTTGTTGACTTGAAAGGATACTCTCGAGTTGGATACTCGGGGAGTAGAGTAGAGCAAGGAAAAAGAGTCCGTGTAGACCAAACCACTATAAATCTTCGTTTTGTGGTTTGATCATTTCTATCTTTACTTAGTTGCTTGTTATTATTTACATCTCAAATTCACATAAAGTTTTCAAAGAAAGAAATTTAAAAACGATAAAACTATTCAACCTCCCTTCTAGTTTTCCACAGAGAGAAAAAAATCGCATTCTCAAGTGACGATCCCGTAGCAAGACACTGCACTGGGGAAGACCCATTGGTCATCAAGGTTGACATAGGAGGAAGCATCATACATTGCATCTACGTGGAAGGTGGAAGCTCAACAGAAATAATGTATGGTCATTGTTTCAATAGCTGAGTAAAGAAGAGAAATAAAGAATCGATCACCACACTGGTTGGATTTTCAGGACATAAACTATGGCCACTTAGAATCATAATCATTTCTCTAACCTTGTTTGATTACAAAGGAAGAGGCAGCAAAACGATCATGGTGGATTTCATGGTCGTACGAGCTCCATCACCCTACAACGTCATATTAGGACGACGAGAAATGAGACAATTAGGTGCAATTGCTTCCATAATACACTCGCTCATCAAATTCCCCATCTCATTGGGTATTGCCGTTGTTAGAGGGGACGTACCTTGTCAAGATGAGTGTCTCTAAGTTTCTCGAAAAAGGACGGGAACGACTGAAATAATACCCATCTCTGTCCAACAAGAGATCCAAGGAGAAAAGGAAGGGGTGGTGATAAACATCCTCTATCTAGATTAGCAAGTCAAGATTGGCACAAACTTACCGGTGACACTAAAAGCAGAGTTGAAAAAGTTGTTATGTTCTAACCAAGACATATTTGCATGGTCACCTTCGGATATGACGGGAATACCGAGAGATCTTTAAGAGCATAAGTTAAACATACACCCTCGTACCTTCCCAATCAGGCAGAAGAAACGCATGTTAGCTAAGGAGCGCAATGAAGCAATTTCTCAAGAAGTTAGCAAACTCGTGGAGGCACGCATCCTTAGAGAGGTGTAATTCCCTTGATGGGTTGCAAATCCGATGATGGTACAAAAAAGTGATGGAACCTGGCGCATGTGCATCGATTTCACAAGTTTGAACAAAGCTTGTCCAAAGGATAGTTACCCACTACCTGAGATAGACCAAAAGATCGAATCTTTGGAAGGATTTAAGTTCAAATGTTTTATGGAAGCGTACAAAGGGTACTATCAAATACAAATGGCACATGAGGATAGGGAAAAGACGTCGTTCTATACAAAACATGGAAGCTTCTGCTATGAGAAAATGCCTTTCGGACTCAAGAATGCTGGCGCGACGCACTAACGACTGGTTGATAAAGCATTTTCTATCCAAATTGGTCGAAACATAGAAACCTATGTGGATGACATGGTGGTCAAAAGCAAAAACAAGGATTATACATGAAATATAACTACAATTAAATGATTATACATGAAATATGAGGTTTAAATTAACACTTATAATACATACCTTACAACATTAACTCATCAAATTTTTAGGATCTTGTTCGAAGTGGGAAAGTGATGTGTATGTGTTTATGGGAAAGTGTTTCAATTTATATGGTCGGCTTCATTTGTTCTTTGTCTTAATAATAAAAACGAGGTAAGTCCACGTATAAGAGCATCCACTATAGTAGTTTATCAAAAGGTTTATAAAGTGATGAAGATGCTTAAAAACTTAAAAACCATAGTGAAGATAGGTTTATAAAGATGTCTAGAATGAATAGGTATAGAATATTAACCTCTTCAAAATTTAATGCATTTGGGTTTTATATGATGTTTATAAAGTTTTATGAGGTTTATACATAGTGAAGATAGGTTCAATGTTTATAAATTAATGCAATAATAAAACTATAAACCTTTATAAATGTTTAACATAGTGGATGCCCTAAGGTTAAAAAAAACATTAAGAATGCAACTTGTATAAGTTAACCGGCTAGACATGTAACTGCCGGATATATTAGCGATTTTGAGAAAAATTTGAAAGTGTTTTAGCGACAGTGACAATTTAAAAAATAGGTTACGTATATCGGTATAGTGAAGAAATTATATTCCGTGTTTTCAAATTTGACCCTTCTGCTAAAGATCACAAATTAACATTCATATATAATGTGTTAAATATTTTTTCGCCACATTGTATTATAATAACTTTTAAGTAATTAAGTTTTGGGTTTTTAACATGTCTGGGAAAGTGTTAAGCAAAAGTGATGGGGCCGCGAAAAGGACGCCAGCACTCCACAAAAATACTGCTTTTAAAATAAAATATGTGGGTCCGGACGTCATTTTTCATGGCCCCATCTTCAATATGCTAATAATATACGTAAGACGTGTTAAAAAACCCTTAAGTTTTCATATCCAGGTCACTTGATGGGCCTTTTGACTCAGTTGCATGCGACATAATTAAGGTTTCTTTGTTACCATTTCTGACCAAATCTTCAGTTGCGCTTAGATATGTACCTAGTTCTGTTGAACTATAGAAGTCTTGAAAAAAGGTTAGGTATCTTACCAGACCATTTAATGATGGTTCTGTGATAGTACAAGTTTTCAAAAGTAAGTGTAAGTTGAACATTGATTCTTAAAAGTATACAAGTATTAGGGTATGTTTGTTTCATTAGTTTTTAGTCTCAATATGACTATCACATCTTACTATTAAGAGCCGGTTATAAAGTCTGAATCTGAATGAAATAATGTTGCTTGTTTTTTTATAATTGTTTGAATGATTTTAATTGTCTTTTTTAAGTATATATTAAATCATACCAATGCAATGAATAAATAGTTTGTATAAACATGAAACAAAATATTTTTATAAATTTAATACAATAATAAATCATTAAATAAGAGGCAATACGAGTGTTAAGAGGCAATAAAAGTTTACCACAACATCTTATTGAGTAACGCGTCTGACTGGAAGGAAAAAAACAAACAACCTTTGCCTCTTAACTTGTCTGACTGGTAAGACGATAAGAGTTTTTTTTTAGAAAAACAAACACACCCTTAGTTAATAGAAATAATGTATCGTTTGCATACACAAGAAAATATAATTGTAAATTTTTACATGTGAAATATAATCTTCATTTTTTTGGTTAAGTGCCATTTAACCAAGCTCTGAAATGATACTTTAATTTGTGGAATAAGGTTCTGTAATGTGCGATAATTATGAGACTGAATTTGGAAATCGGTCTCCAAGTCTCTTTTCGTGTTCTATTGCAAAAGAGGACAGGGCTAGTTTTAGTCAACGTCATTGACAAACGGCATTAGTATCAGCTGCATATTATCTCATAATTAGTCTCAGGAGCAAACCTCATAGACGGCTTATGCGAATTACTCTAGATAATAAGAGTGTACGGCGGTGGCACAAGATACGAGTCCGTGGAGTGGTATGATACAAGTCAACTGTGTAGATACATGGATAAGCAACACAACTAATTCATCATTTCAGTGAGATAATTCGAATGAATCTTATCACATACATTTTTCTTTCCTAACTTGGCTGTCGTGACTGTTTTTATAAAAATGTTCAAATGTGGTCTTCTATATGCTGTGACAGAAGATTAAAGCGTAAGTGATTGCAAGGCATGGTCTAATAATGCTTTTTTAAACCTGAGTTAGTGAGTTAGTTGCTGGTTGTTCTCAATGGGATGGCTTATGTTTATGGCAGATGTGCTTGTGGCCTGCACATGCTAAGGCATTGGGTTAATAGGATGTAGTGCTGTTTTTATCCAGGGCCGTCCCGTAGATTTTAGTTGCCCTGGGCGATAACGAAAAGTAGGCCCTTTCGATACGGGTAAAAAGCTTTATCAATACTACAAATAATGTTATAGCCCAGAAATGCTTCTACCGTTCTACTAGCATTTTAGAAGCTAAGCCGTTGATTGTCTCTTTGTAACCAACTAAAACCCAATATGCATACACGCTAGCTTACTAGAGCTCAATATGCAAACAACGTTAATAGTTAGTAGAGTAATTTATAACTTGCAGTAAGATACACTTACAATTTGAGAGTCTTAATGACAATTTTATCAAGAAGAAAAGCAAAGTCTAAAGTTACATTTCAGCAGCAAAATAATCATTGGGAAATATAAATTAAATGTTGTCGATTAATATGAAATATACAGGAAGGTATATTTGTGTTCCCTGTAATTTACTCTGCACTCAAATTTGGATTTATGATCTACTATTGGGCTTGGCTTTACATGCACATACATATACAGTAGGCCTTTAGTAAAATGGTGCCCCTCTAAATTTGGTGCCCTGTGCGCCGGCCCAGCCTGCCCTGTCCTAAATCCGGGCCTGCTTTTATCCATTTGGCTCATATTCTTGTCGATTACGCCTCTTATTATATTTTCAGTTCTTTGTCATTTAAAAAAAAAAGTTTTTGGGTTGTATCAGCATGTTTGTGGATTGATTTGCACCTATCAACAGGTAGGGTCTTTGTTTAGTTTATATACTACTTAATCCATTCAAATAGGCCATTCCGTTATCCACATGGTCACTCAATTTAAGTACAAAAACATGTCTACACTATACCACCTTATTGACCCAAACGTTGCTTAAACAGTTAAACCAGTGGCTGGTCCAGACCAATGATACACAAACCACACTGGAAGACATAAGACATGTAACTCAAGGTATGATATTAGATTCGAACAATACCGAAACAAATTTGTTTTTGATGTTACAAATTGAGACAGCGAAGATGTTTGGATTGAAGTTTACAACCAGGAATCACCATTGATTTTCTTCATAATTCGTTGATGCATCATACATTACTCTGCTTTCATTCTTTTGCATTTAAGGCTTTGATATAGAGAGAATGCAACACACACTTAGGAGTGAGTTAACTGCAGACCGTAACTGTTTGTAGCTGTCATGGTAAAACCGCTACAATTCCTTTGCCACTGGTTGATATACAAAAAAAAATAATAAAATAAATAAAATTAAATATGTATTAGCTACCAAGAAGGATAAAAGAAAAACGGAACTCATAACAGGACCTGAAAGGATATCGAAATGTCCAGGAAAAATATATATGCTCATGTGAACTAGAGTCCATTCTTGACTTTGAAAGTCAAACCTGAATCCAAATTTGTGATAGATGTTCTTGCTTCTAATTTTTGGCTCCAAAAGTTTTCTATCTCTACTAAAGCTTTTGAAAGTTTCATGTTTGTAAACTTACCTCCTGAATCCCAAACAGTTCATAGCATTTATTTATTACAATATAACTCATTTGACCCTTAAAACTTATAAATCATAAGTGGACAGTAGACATTCTGGATAATGTTATGGTAAAATTACAACAGAATTGCAATATATTACAAGAATTTAATACAAGTTGCAACAAAATATGAAATAAATCACAAAAGAACTAATACTATGGCCGATCCCACATTAGTGGTTCGCCACTTATGCTGTCCATTTAGTTTCTCAACAGGCAAGAAAGAGTTCTTACTCCCTTTAGGTTTCATATTTCAAGAATTCGAGATACATATAAATGAACTAAAACCTTTTAGTGACCATCAAAGTATTGTTTGAGCCTATTTCTTTTAGCTGTGCTATCATATTCATGAATGGGTATAAACAAATGGTTGACCCACATAGATGTATATCTTACATATACTACTCTTACAAATATAACTTTCTGCCCTTTATAATTCTAACAATAGGATCTAACAACAAACATTACACCAAGTATAAAGGACATTATTATATCAGATAAAGATCCCTAACACCTTCATGGACATACACAAATTAATTAAACACGGAAACATAATGTATTTGATTCTGCATTTCATATATATTTTATTGTATGTGTAGAATTAGCGATCAAAACATATAGTTCCACACTCAAAGGTTTCCATATGCAATAAGTTCACTCCTCCTGAATAAGCTCCCATTTTGTCAACCATGGTATCTAATCATTTGGCCAAACTAGGTACAAGAGATCTGAATTCACAACATCATATAATCATCAAATTTTGAAATAAGATACATGAAACCTAACCTTTGGAAGTTGCAGGCACTACAACGACATGCATAGTTGTGTTATTAGGCGGCAACGCTAACCGGAGTGGGTAAAGCTTGCCATTCAAAGGATTAATAGAACACACAGTTATGTTCTCCAGCTCTGTTTCTTCCTCCAAATTCTGAGTCAGATCCTCTACATTATTCCCCTTAAACAAAAAAGATCCTTCTGCATCAACAACAATGCCATCATCATCCACTAGTTTGTAGTAAATCATCCTCCCATCATTCTTTGCATTATGATCACTCCCCTACAAAATCAACACAAACATCATCTGTTTTTAACATTATCAGGTGGAAAACTTAAAGGGTGTTTGGGATTGCTTATGTTTTCTGCTTAGCGGCTAAAGAATAAGTAGTTCTAGAAATAGTGTTTAGATTTGCTTACACTTACAAAAAAATGCAGTTAGACACGAAAAAATAATATCAAATGAATCCATTTTCAATAAGAGTTTTAGGTAACATATGAGAGTAAACAAGTAATTGTAGTTTCATATCGAGTTAGCATTTTGAAATAAGCTGGTCTCGCTCACCTGACTCCAAAATACACACATTAGCTACCCACTTCAAACAGCTGATCTACTTATTCTAGTAAGCATATAAATCTATGTACAGAGAAAATAAGCAATACCAAACCCTCTAAAATTATGATCTGCAAAATCAACATAAACATCATTCATATCTATTAAAAGATAGCAAATTCAAAGAGTGTTTGGGATTGCTTATTTTTTCTGCTTATGCTCCCAAAAAATAGCTAAGTTACAGAGATAGTGTTTGGATTTGCTTAGGCTATAAAAAGATGCAGTAGGCACCAGAATAACATCTTTAGAGTGTCAACTGAATTCATTTAATTAAAAGTTTTAGCTTCATATCAAATTACTAGCATTTTGAAATAAGCAGGACCTCACTGTTTATTTTACTCAACAATAACCACATTATCCAAATATTCAAACATCTAATCTACTTACTCTAAAAAGCATATAACCATATAAGCAAAGAAACATAACAATTCACAAACCTGAGCTACAATAGGAGCAGAGGTAAGCCGAAAAGATGAGCTACTCAGATCCACACCACCACTCTCATCCTCATCCAAATCCTTTTTCGGCGTAGAACCAACTTTAACTTCAACAACCTCAACATCCCACAGAATCCAGTTATGATGTCTATGCGGAATATCATGCGTAACACTATTCCTCCAAGGTGGCACACCACCGTTAGCTCGTAAATAATTCCCATACCTCGTTTTCAACCGCACTTTCCCGCCTTCTAAAACAGGTTCCCATACAACAGAAGAATCTAGTTTCTTGTCAATGGTTTGGATCACTTTTTGGCCTGTTACTCCTAGATATTGAGGATCCTCGGACGCGGTTAAATATCGCCCGTAGCATGATTTTAAACGTATCACGTTGTCGTAATCTTCATCGAGTTCGACTGTCCATTTGGCGTTTTTTAACGTGCCATTTCGGTCTTGTGAGACGTGTTCTCCATCGTCGTCTGCTAATAGGTATTTACGATGATGGCTTCTTAGCCTTACGGATTTTGCTTTTAAGAAATGCTCCATTTTGAAGATGGGTTGCAGAGGGGGGAAAGGGGAGATGGGTTGGTTGGGGGGTTGAAAAGTGGGTAAAAGGTGATGAACGTTAAGATTTGCATTTATGGATTGCACAGTGTCCCCTTGTTTTTAAACTGGATAATTAAATATGAGTTTGGGACGTGTGAAATACGAGTAAATAATAGTAGTATAAACAAAGAAAGAAAATGTGTTTTGGCAACATGTGACAACTTGGAGGTTTTTATTCAATCACTTTTCATGACACAAATGCGGGTTTACAAGGCTAAACACAATAGAGAATACCAGCGACTTTCATTTTATCTGTCACATCAGCTTTTTCTCTTCAAAAATTTACATATGACTTTTTTATCTCAGTAAAATAACATACACTACAAAAAACATACATCACAAATATATTTTTTAATTGAATAACACACACAAAAACATATACACAATCGGTCGCAGGCACGATCATTTCACCCAAATTCACGACCGACAATCGAAAGCAACTTTGGTGTCACAATAAGAATGATCGATTGCTTTGTAGGTCAAGGAGTAGGTGGAACCTTTTATTGTATTTAGCCAAACTGATTTTATATTTGTGGGGCATAATACGAGTGAATAATATAAGGGGCATGAAAAAAAGTTACACCCCCCTAATTTTTCCGGTTTTTTATTTTTTTTATTTTATAATTTTGTTTATAACATAAAACTATAAATTTGAAAGTACATAATAAAAAATATAAAATTTAAGAAGTCAAAAATATTAACTTGTTAAAAGTACTGATCAGAAACGAATAAAAACCTTTGTTATACCGTAAACTGAGGGACAAGGAAACATGTTTTGTACTTTTTTGTACTCTTTAGATGGGCCAGGGGGTTTGTATAATACAACTCGGGACAAGTTATAAAGACCCTCTTTTTTTACAAAAAAGACCCCCCCTTATTATTATTATTTTTTTTTTATTTTATAATTTTATTTATATCAAAAAACTATAAACCTAAAAGTATGGAACAGAAAATATAAAGTTTAATAAGTCAAACGATAAACTATCAAAAAAACACAAAAAACTGTGTTTTACTGAAGAAAAAAAATCTTTTACCTTAAACTCTTTTATAGCCCTCATATGTCCCTAGGGCTGTAAACGAACCGAACGAACACGAACGGAGCCTTGTTCATGCTCGTTTATTTAGTTTTAATCGGACAAATAAACGAACACGAACGCTTAAACGGACGAATTTTCTTGTTCATGTTTGTTTATTAAGAAAATGAGTTGTTCATGTTCATTCATTAAGACACTAAACGAACGTTAAACGAACTTAAACGATCAAACATAAATGAATATAGATAAACGAACATAAACTTAATTAGATTATGCAAAATATATTGTTTTACAAGTTTTATTTTGTTTATACAAACCAATTTTAAAATATACAATTAAAAGATATGATATACGAACATAAGTAAATAAATGAACATAAACGAACGCATAATCGGACGTTCACGAACATAAATGAAAGGACATGAATTTTGTTATTGTTCGTTCATCTAACTAAAAAAACGTAAAATATTGATCATGTTCGTTCATTTAATAAATAAACGAACATAAACGAACTTTTTACCGAACGGTTCATCACTATATGTCCCTATAGTATATCCCAAACAATAAATATATGAAAAGTAGGCTTAAATTATATTTGAGTGAAAAGTGTTAATACAAATAAGTCATAAAAATGTTTATTTATATTTTACGATATTCTAATATTTTGTCGATAACAAACGTAAAATCATTTTAACGAAACAAATAAAATACGTAAAAGGTTGAGCCAATAGTTTACTAACACGCTTATACTAAACATATTAAAACCATATCAAAACATGTTTAGTAAATAAGTTATATAAAATCAAAGACATTTTCATATAAACACTAAACAAGTAATATTGTTTACATCTTATAGAAATGCATATGTATAACAACTAGTGTTTACATAATATGGAAATGTCCATATATACTTTGTATATATAGTAATGGGTAAAAACAAAAGTCCATGACCCATGACCCATGATCCATTGACTAGGTACGACGAATGTTGTTGGGTAAAACCCAAAGTCCATAACCCATACCCATGGAGCATGATCCATAACCCATGACCCATTGCATGACATCATGCATGAAGTCATATTGGGTATTATCCATGATCCATGACCCAAATTCCATGAGCCATGACCCAAGATCCATAACCCAATGTCTAGATACATTGCATCTTGTTGGGTATCCATAATCCATTACCCATAACCCATGGTTCATAACCCATAACCCGGTTTGCAACCCGAAATCCGAACTTAAGCTGACCCAGTAGCCGGATCCCAAGGATTGCACTAGCCAGATCCCTCGGGGAAGCGATCCGTGGGAACCGTGGGACAGTAGACAATTTTGTCTATAAATAGTGAGCCATTTCTCTCTTGCTCACCACCACTTTTACACATACTCTCTCTTATTATTGTAACATCTCTAACCTCTGATCCAAAGGATCATTCTATGTAGTTTTATGTTTGTGTGATTCTTTAGGTTCCTCTTAAAGGCGAGATCACCACCTCTTAAAGACGTGCAAGCTCAAGGTCATGAGTTGCTAAGTTTCGTCATCATCAAGACCACTAAAGTGTATCTTGTTGATAGTTATTTTCTCCCTCCATAGAAGTGTTGTGTTGAAGGCATTAGTGAAAGGTGCCGAAAGGTCGTGTCGAAGCCATTAGTGAAAGGTGCCAAGGGTGTACATTCGATAAGGTGCATCGATGTACAAGATAGATAGTTTGGGTTAAAGGATATTGATATCCTTATGGTGTTGTAATAAGGAGTGTGTAAGGACCGAAAAACATATAGATTTATGTGGTTTGGAGGTCGAGGTTGGTGGAAGAAGATGAAGATCTTCATCCTTTTTAGTGAGAGAAAGTAGAGAGAGGGAGGAGAAGATAAGATGATATTATTGATAAGAACAAGAAAACACACACACCAAATGCTTCACCTCACCCCTCATGGAGAGTCATGAGGGGTATTTATAGGCCCTAACTTTGCCACATAAACGATACTAGTCCCTAAGGGCAAAGTATACTACGCATCTAGTCCAATTCACGTAAATGACGTTATCTTTATAAAAAGCGAGGCTAACAATCTCCCTCCAAGATAGCGTCACACGTGAATGGTTACAATGAGACCTATAAATACAAAACAAAGTAAATTACAATAGTAATGAACAATGCTAACTTTCTTGAAGTGCGAGTCTCGTAGTCTAGATATCGAGGCAAACTTGAAGTTCTCCCTTCGATGACCTCGCAAATGATCTTCTTGTAGCTCGAACTCGATCAGAACGGTCTAGTTAGGTTATTACTCCTCCTAACTAGTGAGCCTTTTTTCTTTCTCTGCTCCCTCCCGAACCGACAACACTCTTCCAATACTTCTTTAATCTTCGAGACGCAGCGGAGAAAGTAAACTCTTGAAGCACAATGGTTGTCGCTCGGGAACATCATAACAACATAACTCACTTAGTATTGCATCCAAGTTGGTAAAAGACCCGATGTACACCACACTACTTCTCCTTCTTCGCCTTAAGCAAAATCCCTTCGTAATCCAATCACGGAAGATGAAATACCAACTTCTCCTCCCGATGGTTGCGAGCTATCGGAATCATCATAATGTTGCGTACATGCCGATTACCTTCTTGATGCAATATTAACATCATAGCTTGATAAAAATTCCGTGAGAGTATGTCGCAAAAATACTCTCAATAAACTTCTCTCAATCCAACCTTTTATCGAACCTCCTTTGAATTCACCGCTAATTGTAATGACCACATATGGAGATAACCCGATCGACTAACTTGAAAAGGAAGTAAGCATCCCAACTTGTGACTTCGCTTGTTCTAAATTTTGAACAATCCACAACGTGTGTGACATCGAGCACAACAACGTAACTCCTTAAAGTGATGGTTACACACCGTGAGCACTACAACGTAACTCCTTACCGCTTATAACCATTTTCAAATTTCATAATGTGCTCAACAAGTTATCTTGAGACATGCATCCAACCAACCATTGTCTCAAAGATAAAGAAGTCCACCCGTGAAATGTCACTTCAATTCCGCATCAATAATACCGTACAAAAACTCCGTAGCCATTTTTTCAAATTACCGTTCAAGCCGTGAATTGTATCCCTCCGTGAAATATTATAATGACCAAATACCACTCTTAAATATATATCAACAATTTGTAACCAAAGTCACATTCGGATGATAAAATTGGAGATATGCATGCGTGTAATACCACTAGCCCATAAGTCCAGTAACATCAATCGAACAACCCAATCTAAATGTGTGATGTAATCGTGTGATGTAGGCCCAAATAAACAATCAAAAAACCCGATCCAAACAGATACCCTATACCTGTTTTGATATAAGACATTGCACGCTTATCATTTTTATTGTTTACCTAAACCTAATCACACACTTCTGAAATATTCCGCCTACCACTCTCTTTCACCCAAAAACGCAGATCTGAGAAAAGAAATACAAATCCACATCTCATCTTATCACAAACGAATCTTAATCTCCAAACTCATATCCCTCGTCTAATCAAATCCGAATCATAAACAAAAGTATATCGACACCCATGTCATATTCAACACGTTCGTGGCTTCAAGATCTTAAAAAAAGGTATTGGGTAGGTGTTTTTTCTTTTGATTGTTTGGATTGGTCTTTAACGAATTAAAGAAACGATATAGCATACTTGTTATAATCGTTTCCTTTTATATTCGGATAGAATCAAATTAAGGTCAATGATGAAGTGGTTCAATTAAAACAATCTTGAAAAAGGTTGCAAAAAAGATTGAATCAAATCTGAGATTATTGTATTTGTTTTTCATGATGAGTCAAATGATAAGATGTAGAAGATGGAGGATAAGTTAGGGTAGATTGAAGTTTGATGATGTTGGGTTGAGAATATTTGGTTTCGTGTCTGTTAAGTTGTGGACCGATGATGTTCATAAACTGATGTCGAGTAGGTATTGGTATGTGGCATAAGTCATGAGGTCGTGGTCTGATAGCAATTGTCAGGACCGAAAAACATATAGATTTATGTGGTTTGGAGGTCGAGGTTGGTGGAAGAAGATGAAGATCTTCATCCTTTTTAGTGAGAGAAAGTAGAGAGAGGGAGGAGAAGATAATATGATATTATTGATAAGAACAAGAAAACACACACACCAAATGCTTCACCTCACCCCTCATGGAGAGTCATGAGGGGTATTTATAGGCCCTAACTTTGCCACATAAACGATACTAGTCCCTAAGGGCAAAGTATACTACGCATCTAGTCCAATTCACGTAAATGACGTTATCTTTATAAAAAGCGAGGCTAACAGAGTGTGTCTCCTTTAGGGTAGTCGTGTAGTGGTGTAGTGTTGGGTAGTAGTTCCCCCTTTGTAATGGAACTCGGTATCTAGCCTTGTACCGGATAAAGTGTAGGCGACGTTGTGATAGGTGTGGTTCTACCTCGTGGAAGAACTCGGTGTCTAGCCTAGTACCGGATAAAGAGTAGGCGACGTTGTGAAGGCTTCTCCGCCACATTTAGGAGCTTGTGTTGTGTAGTGCTTACGAACTCTCGAGTGGGGTACTCGGGGAGTAGAGTAGGGCAAGGAAGGTGTCCTTGTAGCCTAACCACTATAAATACTCGTGTCGTGGTTTTGTGTTTCCTTACTCTTTATCTTTGCATTACTTACTTATATGCTTATCTATCATTATCCAACACGCATAACAAATTGATTGACATAAGTCGATCTAAATAGATTAAAACGAAGTTTTAATCGTAAAACTATTCAACCCCCCCCTTCTAGTTTTCTACAATTGATACCAGAGCTTCGTTACCAAGTTTCTTAGAGTATATTGTACTTTAAAATTTTGATATGATCCGTATATGTTTGAAAACTACAAAGAAGGAAACTTTCTAAAAACAAATACTATGTTTTAAGAACACTCTTGTTGGATCTTGATTAGATGACAACATTAACTTTTCTACATCTTATTTTGTCTTACAAAATGCACTAACATTTCTTGTCTTCTTGTTTAGCTAATCTCCTAATAAGCAAGCCATCAGGATTCCTTGGTAATAAGATAACCTTTTCAAAAAGGGTGTCTAAACATACTACCAACTAGGTCTCGAAGAAACCGAAGTTGTCCATTGATACTTTTTTGTCAAAAGAAAGGGACACTCAAATTGCAATAGAGGTATGATTTTCATAAAACTTATCTCTAAGTAACATTAACTAAGTATGAGTATGCTTTCATATCACTAAATGGAAACTCATATGTTTATATTTATTTTTCACTTATTTAAATATCCATTATATACTTATGTAATATACGTGGCTTCATTAGAAAACCTTCGTGCATACGTGTTATCATCTGTCTAAACCTAGGTATATCAATATGTGTTATCTTAACCTAATTCCTAAATACTAATAAAACAAAACACAAATCTCAAAAATTCCTCCTTCCCCATAAAACCCCCTCCGATCGTCCAATATCACCAACAAACCCCATTTTTTAAATCTTCCACTTTCAAAATACCTCACATTCAAACTTCATCATCTTCTGCATCTCATTTTGAGAATTCAAAACCAAGAAAGATCTCCATCATCATGGTTTACATCGCGCTCGTGCTCATCATCATATCACTCATCGCTCGTGTATCCCGTGATCAAGTTTTCTCATGGAGACATGTACTTTGTCTTGTTGATCTACATTTGTATCATATATCCGATCCTTTGTATTGCTCTAAGCGTTGAAATGAAATATAATTAATGTCGTAGTTATCTCATTTATTTCTCTCATAATGTGTTCTTGTATTTTTTCTTCCTCTCGCGCATTTCAATCCTTGACATGTTTTAAAATAATTAATGCATGCTTAAGAACTTACATTGGCTAAAACACATTCCACTTTATATTATAAAATTTGAAAAAATCGATTCTACGTCAAAACCATTTTTCTGTCAAACCTGCAGATCCCCGGATCCTTGATTTTTAACTAGCCGGGTCCCTTTTAAAAGGGAACCGGCAGAACCGTGGATCTGGTGACAGATACTCATGCAACATAAAAACCACTTCATAAAAACTTACCATAAAAGTGAAAACCCTACTAGAATATTAGAACAAAGTAAGTTAATTGTCATTGTTAATAAAAATAGAATAGTCAATAAAAAACATTAGGAGATCATATCATTACAACAATAAAGAAGGATTGAACCAAGATGTCACCAATCCAAAACGTTCTCACTCTTAAAGCTTTACTTTGTCCTAACATACTCATGTAAAATATTCGTTCTATGTCTATAGGTTTCATCATGTCTCATGAGTATGACTTCCATCATCAACTCACTTATGTGTACATTGCAAATATATCTCTTGAGCCTAACACACCTGGCAATCATGTTCGTGGGTTCAACAATCTCGAAACTCGTCACTTTCATGGAGGACGTATTTTTGACTCACCTCTAATCTTCCAAGAAGGTATCAACACTTCATTCCGCACCATAGGACTAGAAGGTCTTCTCGGAATCAACGTAAAAATTTGTCCACGGTTTGTTTTGGAATTATTCCGTCAAGTTGAACTCGTTCGTAACGATGATCGTTCTTTCTCACTATGGTTTTGGATCAAAAACCAAAAGTTTATTTTTACTCTTGAGCAATTTGCTCACATTCTCCGAATTCCCAATTATGGACAGTGTGCCTTCACCGAAGATTGGTCACTTGATTCTCTCTTTAACTATCGTGAAGAAAACATTCCATATTGTTCATACATACCCTCTCCTCAAGTGATAACTCAACTTCTATGCACTCCTCAATCCAATTACTCAAATCCAAACATAATTTATACACGTGATCTCCGAGATGAGCTCAAGCCTCTCACAGTCATTCTACGTGAAAATGTTTGGAGTCTTACAGGAAATCGTGAGATACTTCCCGCATGTTGTGCTCACTTGATTTACTGTCTCATAACTCAACAACCATACAATCTTGCCTACTTCTTCGCAAGGTGAATTGTAAACCTCCAAGGCAACAAGGAAAAACTAATTCCATATGGGATGTTCCTGACACGCCATTATCATCATGTCATGTACTATCACCCTCAATTTCAAAGCCCTCAATATATACTTATGAACAAAATGATGGAACCTTTGAACACATATCTCATCACTTCATTCTTCGTTCCTGAATCATCAACTACTCACAACCAACTCGACGATCCATCAAACGAAAACGTATGAGAAATTTAGTCTTTTCTTTAAATTAATTCAATCCATAGGATTTGTCTTTTATCTACCTTTGTAACTTGATCAAACCTATGAAATGAATCGTTTGTTGATCATTTGATGTTCTTACATGCCACTCTTACCATGTCTTGCTTGTATATATGTATAGTTACTGTGGAGATCATTAGTTTCAAAACTTGACACATAGAAAAAATTATTGCATGTTCACTGTTGAGTAATCTGTCCCAGATGACGGATCCCTGG
Organism: Chrysanthemum lavandulifolium; assembly: GCA_022545495.1. Lineage (NCBI taxonomy): Eukaryota > Viridiplantae > Streptophyta > Magnoliopsida > Asterales > Asteraceae > Chrysanthemum > Chrysanthemum lavandulifolium. The sequence continues at coordinate 144,077,524 of CM040244.1, forward strand.
CTTATAACTAGCCGGATCCCGGCAACAACAAAGTTATCCTTAAACATTTTCACATCAATTCAATCTTCCAGAACTTATTAGACTAGTTAAACATGATTCTTTAGGATCACTTAAGTCTTCCTCAAGCTCAATTGATCTCACAATTCACTCATAGATAACTTAGGATCACATTCAAGGTGTTTTTGATTTATTACTTCTTCAAAACTCACCATATTTTCGCTCCAATGTTCACACATTGTTTCTCGCATCTTAAAACACCTAGCTTGATAGTTCTCTCAGTTTTAGCAAATTGATGTTAGTCATCCTTATCTCAAATTAAGCCAAAAATTAGTTTTTCATTTCTTATAATTTTTAAGGAATTTTTTAAATTTTCCTTAGATCATCATCTAATCTCTAGGATCATTTGACTCCACTTGGCACTCTCAAAACTCTTAGTGTCATCTTTGATCACCCATTAGTGTTCATAAAAACCCCATTTCTTTCCATAAAAGACATCATTAGCTACCCTCACTCATTACACTTGATCATTTAAGTCTCATATCATTTAAGACACATGAGGAGACTGAAACACTCAAGATATGTAGGTACTAGACCTTACAAAAATATCATCTTTCTTTTCCTTGGCTGCTGAGAGCCGGATCCCTAGGTTTAGCCTAGACGGATCCCTAATTTGAGGGATCCGTGGGAACCGGCTGCTCAAACAAAGCTAATCCTACTTAAAACAATCATTTCAAATCCTCTTTGTTAACTTGAACACTTCAACTTGTCTTAATTGACTTCCTAGATAAGTGCAACTCCGTAGTTGACTCTTATGCATGTAACTCATTGCAATTTGAAGGATTTTAGTGGCTTAAGCTTTAATTCACTCACCAATCCTTTCCCCTTATAAACCTCCTTGTTAGAACTTCTAAATCACCATTCACAAACTCATTCTCAGTAGCTAAAACTCTTTTTCTACCATTTCACCATGAGGAAAACCCCTAGTGTTAACTCATCCACTAAAGGACCTCCCAAGAAACTTGCTCGGTTTGTTCACGAAATCTCTTCAACCGAATCATTACCTGTTAAAACCTCAAACACTAGAATTCCTTTACAACCAATTCTACCAATCAAACCAATTCCTGAAAGGATTGTTCCCACTAGACAACCCTTGCCAAACACTACTATACCTCCTAAACCAAACACCCCTACTTCCACTAAACCATCACCTCTAGTACCTAGAGCTATCTCTTTCACCACTCCACTCTCATCTCTACACATTTACAACTTAGAGGACTTGCCTTCTATCACCTCCTCGAATGTTTCGATGAGGTCAACAAATCTAATCATCCTTAAGAATAGGAATTCAAGTGGTATTCTCATCTTAGGCGTAAGTTAGACTTTTTAGGAATCATACTTCGTGTTTAGATCATTTTTTTAGTTTTAGAGTTATGTACATCATTTCTCTCGTTTTATTGAATCATATTACATGTTGTGTGCTATATGATTATGAGAATATGTTTGGTTCTATAATACATAACTTGTTTTGATGTTAACATCACATTTTACATCCACATTGTTGTCATAAGAATGCAGGTACATGGATCCCTCATTTTTGCCTAGACAGATCCCTCACAGGAAGGAACTGTGGGATCCGTGCAGCAGAGGCTCATTTTATCACTAATATGAATCTCATTTGCAGGAAATTATGCATCATATACTTGCTTTCTAACCTTTGTTTGGTAGATTTTCAAAATACACATGAAGACTTTGACACCCTCAACAAGGGGGAGCTTTTCGTCAAAGCAAAGCAATTGAAAAAATGCTTGCAATACTTTCACTTAGGATTTCTTTACTACTTGACGTCCTCCTCAAAAGGGAGCACTCGTCAAGGGGGAGCATTTCGTCAAAGACGAAACCATTTGCAAACATAATTGCAACATACTCGCTTAGTCTTCCTAATTACTTGACGCCTCTAAAAGGGAAGCATCCGTCATGGGGAGCTAAGACGAGAATCCTTCTCTCCTCTTACTCTCTATTTTTCATATTATTACTTTTCACAAGTTTTTCTCAAAACAATGTGTTAGTTTCTTTTCGACGCTCTTTTTGTTTCGACAAAAGGGGGGGGGGGAAGAGAGTAAAAACACCAATTCAGATTTTTACGAATTTTATTTTTTCTTTAAAATAATCTTATGTTTTGTCATCAACAAAAAGGGGGAGATTTTTAATACAAATAAGCCATAAAAATGTTTATTTATATTTTACGATCTTCTAATGTTTTGTCGATAACAAACGTAAAATCATTTTAACAAAACAAATAAAATGCGTAAAAGGTTTGAGCCTATAGTTTACTAACACACTTATACTAAACATATTAAAACCATATCAAAACATGTTTAGTAAATAAGTTATATAAAACCAAAGACATTTTCATATAAACATTAAACAAGTAATATTGTTTACATTTTATAAAAATGCATATGTATAACAACTAGTATTTACATAATATGGAAATGTACATATATACTTTGTATATATTGTAATGGGTAATGTAATGGGTAAAAACCAAAGTCCATGACCCATGACCCATGATCCATTGACTAGGTACAATGAATATTGTTGGGTAAATCCCAAAGTCCATAACCCATACCCATGGAGCATGATCCATAACCCATGACCCATTGCATGACATCATACATGAAGTCATATTGGGTATTATCCATGATCCATGACCCAAAGTCCATGACCCATGAACTAAGATCCATAACCCAATGTCTAGATACATTGCATCTTGTTGGGTATCCATAATCCATTACCCATAACCCATGGTTCATAACCCATAACCAGGTTTGCAACCCGAAATCCGGACTTAAGCTGATCCAGTAGCCGGATCCCAAGGATTGCACTAGCCGGATCCCTCTGAGGAGGGATCCGTGGGAACCGTCAGACAATAGACAATTTTGTCTATAAATAGTGAGCCATTTCTCTCATGCTCACCACCACTTTTACACATACTCTCTTTTAGTATTGTAACATTTATAACCTTTGATCCAAAGGATCATTCTATGTAGTTTTATGTTTGTGTGATTCTCTAGGTTCCTCTTAAAGGCGAGATCACCACCTCTTGAAGACGTGCAAGCTCAAGGTCATGAGTTGCTAAGCTTCGTCATCATCAAGACCACTAAAGTGTATCTTGTTGATAGTTCTTTTCTCCCTCCATAGAAGTGTTGTGTTGAAGGCATTAGTGAAAGGTTCCGAAAGGTCGTGTCGAAGGCATTAGTGAAAGGTGCCAAGGGTTTACATTCGCTATGGTGCATCGATGTACAAGATAGATAGTTTGGGTTAAAGGATATTGATATCCTTATGGTGTTGTAATAAGGAGTGTGTCTTCTTTGGGGTAGTTGTGTAGTGGTGTAGTGTTGGGTAGTAGTTCCTCCTTTGTAATGGAACTCGGTATCTAGCCTTGTACCAGATAAAGTGTAGGCGACGTTGTGATAGGTGTGGTTATACCTCGTGGAAGAACTCAGTGTCTAGCCTAGTACCGGATAAAGAGTAGGCGATGTTGTGAAGTCTTTTCCGCCACATTAAGGAGCTTGTGTTGTGTAGTGCTTACGAACTCTCGAGTGGGGTACTCAGGGAGTGGAGTAGGTCAAGGAAGGTGTCCTTGTAGCCGAACCACTATAAATACTCGTGTCGTGGTTTTGTGTTTCCTTACTCTTTATCTTTGCATTACTTACTTATATGCGTATCTATCATTATCCAACACGCATAACAAATAGATTGACATAAGTCGATCTAAATAAATTAAAACGAAGTATTAATCGGTAAACTATTCAACCCCCCCCCCCTTCTAGTTTTCCACAAAAAGTGATAATTTCTATGACACTTTTGAAAGAAATAAGTTTATATCTACCATATATATACTTCTATACTATCTATAAAGGGTGTTTGGTCAAAGTGAAATTGTTGAATGTTGAAAAGTCAATATGTTGAAATGTTAAAAAACTTAAATAAAGAAATATTGTAATTGAAAGGCAAAAATTGAAAGACTGGAAAAGTGAGTTATTGCAGTAAAAATCACATATACAAAACACTCGCAAAAACACACAAACAAACACTCTCTACTACACACACCATCACCACCCGACACCACCACCACCCGAGGCCACCTTCACCCGAAGCCACCACCACCTGACTCCACCTCCACCCGACGACAACACCACCGGACTCCACGACCGAAATCCACTCTCCCTCGTTATTCCACCACCACCTGAGTAGCACTACCGCGAGAGAAACCACCAATAGAGTTTTTCAAGTTTAGAGGTATTTTGAGTTTTTTTTTTAAATAGATCTATAAGTTTTGAAGGGTTTTTTTTTATGGATCTAGAACTTTTATATTTAGATCTATAGTTTTTAGGTATGTTTTGTATATTTTTTTTGTTAGTGACATTGCTATCTTGCCGGAAAAGTTCAATGCCGTCGTGGCCTCTGTCGCCGATAGGGTTCCAGTCGTCGCCGCTGTCGCCGCAAGAGTTGTTGCCGCCCCCGCTTTAGGTGGAAAGAGTTGCTGCCTCCAGGTAAGATATATGAATTTTGAAAGCTTTATTTTTTTTAGATCTATGTATTTTTTTTAGATCTATGTATTTCTCAAGCTTTAAAAATTTATTTTAGTAGAGTTTTTTTTATAGATTATTGTCTTGCCGGAATCAGCCTAACAGCAGCCGAAATCTGTTTAATTACCGTCGGAATCTGTTGTGGTGTTGACTGCCGTCACCGAAAAACGTTTAGTTACCTCTCAATATTTGTTGGTATTTTATATGACCTTTGTGTACTTTTTATGTAAATCTATTTGTGCACTTTGGTGTGTAATTTGTCTGCAAGTGTATTTGTAAATAAATTATATGATGTAAAGTTTATTATGTATTTTGTTGTTTAAATTTTGTCACAATCGTATTTGATGTTTGTAATTTTTTTTAATTTGTTTGCAAATTTTGTTTATAAAGTTTAAATAAATTTGGTAAAGTTTAATAGTTTATTGAAATTTGAAAAATTTTAAGGCTAAAAGGAAAAAAGCAGCCGAATAAGGAAAAAAAGATGAAGCTACATCATGTACTTACTAAACGAGCATAAAAAATTATAACACTCAACCTCACCACTCTCAAATACTCCTAAAAACTCTGCGTAAAAAGCCCCATAGAATTATATCATTTGAAATTGTCTCTTGACAATCCGAAGTTTCAACTTTTCTAGTTATACTTAATATTGTTTTAACTAAATCGCATTTTTTTGTTTATTAAACTCATCTTTTTTCCCTTATATCATAACTCTAAAAATTATGCACACGCCCACTTATATGTCATATTGCTACGGACAATAACAAATGTGCATGATGCATAACACATTGTCTTGTTCATCCGTCCATGTTCATGTGTGCAGATTTGTTAAGGCGTTAAATAAACATAAGTAAATAACCAAACAGAAAATGATCGGTTTATGAATTTTGACTATATATTGTTCAATAGCATTCGCAACATACAACATTCAAGACCTATTTTCGTCATTTTTTTTCTTGTACCTAACAATGAAAATTTATCGACTATTGTTGGGATGTTTGTGGCTTGTTCCTCATATTTTTTGCAGACCCTTTGATTCTCTCCTTCCCCTTTTGCATTTCAGACACAAATGTTCGTGCATAAAATGTCATTCTTGATTTGAAAGATTCAGATTCTTTCAATAAACCCATAGGTGATTCCACCATTTCGACTTGCCATGTAATCCTTTTGTTCATTGGTCCTTCTTTTCGAGGGAGATCATGTGTAACCATGTTACCTAAAGGTGGCGGACCCTTATTTGATTGCAAATAGTTTCCATAATGAGTCTTTAACCGAACTTCAGAAGAAACTTCGGTCATCACGGGTAGCCATTGAAGAGCAGAATTCCATTTCCCCGTGATGGACGAATCGTCATTAGTTTTCATAGGATCACTGGGATTTCGATTCCCAATTCGAGTTTGAGTAACTTTAAGATATCGAGCTCTCATTCCTGGAATGGAAGGCTTGTTCGATGCGGTGAGGTATTTTCCATAACAACTTTTCAATGTTATGCAATCTTCGTCCACGACCTCCACTGTCCAATACGAATTTCTTGTCGTACCATCTTTACATTGCGAAACAGATTCTTCATCGTTTTCGGCAAAGAGGTATTTATCTCGACAGCTTTTGAGGCGAACCGTTGATCGATTTAGGAATAATTCCATTTTGATCTTTCTCAGATTTCAAAAAGTTCGAGCTAAATGGATTGCAATAAAGCAAGATAATTGAACAAGGTTTGGTTTCGATTCAGAACCTAAACCTAAACCTGTTCAATCAACGTAAAAAAAAGTTGTATGTTTTTTGTTAGACCCAATTATTAGGATGTTGTTGTTTTGTCGAGGTATCTAATAATAGGAAAAAAAATGTCAGGTGGAATTTACTCTTGCATGTTTGTGTAGATTATATGGTTTAGCCGGTATAAAGATAAATAATTAAATAAGTTGGTTGGTTGGTTGAAAATATGGGTGCAAGAAACTTATTAATCTAAGAGTGTGTTTGGTATATCAAAATCGGAATAAAAGAAGTTTCATTTCAAATAAAAATGTTTGTTTGATTACTATGGAGATGAATTTTCAAATGCTTACTATTATTTTAGTGCTTACCAAGGTACAAATCCCCACCATCCATCTACTATGATCTAATGGTGAGGATAAACCTAAAATTTAATATGGAAACCTAAGTCCATGTTTTTTTTCTCCTTTTTCTTTGTCTTTTTATATTTCTTATTTATTAACATTTTTTTTCTTTTTTCTTTTTACTTTTTTTCTTTTTGGAATTGACGTTCATTTAAAATTATCTATTTTTTTTTAAATAATTTTAAGTTCACATTCTTTTTTATTCAAGTTTTTTTCCGCTTTCATACGTTGCACTGATTATTTTAAATACGTTTTCGTACGTTTTTACGTTTTCGTTCGTTTTTATACGTTTTCGTCCGTGTTCATATGTTTTCGCCATTTTTTACGTTTCCTCGACGGAGACGCCGTCTGCTTTCATCCATTTTCGCACGTTTCGTCCATTTTCCGACGCTTTCACGCTTATATAAGTTTTCGCCTGCTTTTAGACGCTTTTGTCCGCTTTCACACGCCGTCCGTTTTACGTTTTCGTCCATTTTAGACATTTTCGCCTGCTTTAAGACGTTTTATACGCTTCGTCTGCTATCATACGCCGCCTCTTTTTCACGTTTTAGCCCGCTTACGTCCGCTTTCATCTGTTTTCTTACGTTTCGCTTGTTTTCAAAAGTTTTTTCCATTTTCTTACGTTTTCGTTCTCGTTCGTTTCGTTCGTTTCGTCCGTTTTCTTTCGTTTCGTCCATTTTTCGACGTGTTTTACGCTTTCATACGTTTCTCGCTTTTTCACGCCGCCATTTTCATACGCTTTTGTCTGCTTTTTAGGTTTTCATGTATTTTCGTCCGTTTTACACTTTTTCGTCGTATTTTACGCTTTCATGTATTTTCGTCTATTTTTATACATTTTCGTCCGTTTTGAGACGTTTTCATCTGGTTTTTACGTTTTCATCCATTTTTAGACGTTTTCGTCTGTTTTCAAACGTTTTCATCCGTTTTTATACGTTTTCGTCCGTTTTCATCCATTTTTATACGTTTTTGTCTGTTTTTATACGTTTTTGTCCGTTTTCATACGTTTTTCATTCGATTTTATACGTTTTTGTCCGTTTTCAGACGTTTTCATTTTAATATTTGTAAGTGACACTTATTTATCTCTTGTGATATAACACTATAAGGAAGATGAAAAGTATTACATTCTTCATCATGTATGTGTTATCAGTTGTGATACTCAACTAAGAATATGATGGTTGTGTTTTTGAAAATATTTAGGAAGATTTTTGTGTTTTATGATATTATGAAATATTAGAAAAGTTGTTCAACTGAAAACAAGAGATGTTATGATACTTTTGTTAGACTTGTGGTGGATTTTTCTATTTAATGGATACATTGTGCATGTTTCGATAGGTTTTATAGCGGGATTTGAAAATATCTGTGGCTGAATCAGTAAACTAAATAAGCTATGGTTGAAGATAGCACACATTTTTATAAACAAACTGAGGAAGCTCAAACCCTTGTGATATCACAGGTGATATCACCTCACTTGTGATATCACACGTGATATCATGTGTGATAACACCGTTGATATCATGTGTGATATTACCGGCGATAGCATGTGTGATATCATAGCTTAGATCACTTGTGATATCACTTGTGATATCACCAGTGATATCACCTGTGATATAACCTGTGATATCACAAGCAAGGTTGTAAAAAGCGCTAGGCGCTAATGAGGCGGTAAGGTAGGGCCTAGCGATTAATCGGTTAGGCGGGGATTAATCGGATGGGAATTTTTATGCACAAAATTGTAATTCTAGATATTATATTATATTATATGTATGAGATAAGCATAGTGCATCAAAGTTCAAATATTTTAAGTATTCAAATATAAACATAATACATAATTCTTCAAAGTTCAAAGTCAAACATACATGTTACTTGGTGTGTTGACCATTTTTAAGTGATCTTTGATCGATTAATCGGTTTTTGAACGGGTTTTTATCGGTTTTGACCGATTTTAAGCGATTTTGTTATTTTTAAGCAATTTTGTTCGATTAATCCGATTAGACCGATTTTGTCCGATAAATCGGTTTGTTGACCAATTTTTTAGCGATATTCGGCCAAACCGATTAAATAGGCCGATTATGATAAATCAAGGCGCTTTGTGAGCGATCAGCGATTATGCGAGGATCAATCGGCAGCCTAGGCCGATTTTTACAACAGAGATCACAAGTGAGGTGATATCACCTGTGATATCATGTGTGATTTCACAAGGGTTTGAACTTCCTCAGTTTGTTTATAAAAATGTGTGCTATCTTCAACCATAGCTTATTTAGTTTACTGATTCAGCCACATATATTTTCAAACCCCGCTATAAAACCTATCGAAACATGCACAATGTATCCATTAAATAGAAAAATCCACCACAAGTCTAACAAAAGTTTTATAACATCTTTTTTTTTCAGTTAAACACCTTTCATAATATTTCATTTTATCATAAAACACAAAAATCTTCCTAAATATTTTCAAAAAAACAAATAAAAAAAATGAACATAATCATCACAGTAATAAAATAAGTGATGTTTATTGTCATTTCTTTCATATATACTTGGTAAAATACTAAATTCTTATCACATTTGGTACGAATTTAATATTTCACATTCTCAGTTGAGTATCACAACTGATAACACATATATGATGAAGAGTGTAATACTTTTCATCTTTCTTACAGTGTTATATCACAAGAGATAAATAAGTGTCACTTAAAAATATCAAAATGAATAAAAAAGAAGCAAACTATGAAAATAGAGAATTGACATTATCTCAAAATCAAACAAGTGTTGCATTAAATTAGCATTTTGTTGAACAAAATAAGAATTCACCTAAAGAGAGTTTAACCCTTTTATTTCTACTAAGAGTATAATATCACAAGTGATAGATAACATTGGTTGCATTAAAAAATATGCGCTTGTCAATTGCGATGAAAGACACAAAAACTATCTTAGAATCGAAAATTATAAAATATTAGAAAACACATAGGTGATAATATATAAAATATACAGAAATGAAATATCTCGTGTGATATTAAATGTTAAAAACATACTTGTTTGTTTATGAAATATCACAAGTGATATTAGACATTAACTTTTTTATAATAAATATCACAATTGATATTAGACATGTAATATAATAAAGTTTAATAATAAGCATGAAAACATATGAAAATAGACGAAAACGTATAAAAACAGCAAAAAAACGGATGAAAACAGAGAAAAACGTATAAAAACAAATGAAAAGCGAATGAAAACGGAAAAAAGCGTATGAAAATAGACAAAAACGTATAAAATCAAATAAAAATGGACGAAAACGTATGAAACGGACAAAACGTTCGAAATGCATTTAAAACGTCTAAAAATGGACGAAAACGTAAAAAAAACGAACGAAAGCGTATATAAACCGATGAAAACGTAAGAAAACGGACAAAAGTGTAAGAAAACAGACGAAAACGTATTAAAATGGATGAAAACGTAAGAAAACAGACAAAAAGGTATGAAAACGGACAAAAACGTAAGAAAACGGACGAAAACGAATGAAAACATAGGAAAACATACGAAAATGTAAGAAAACAGGCGAAAACGTAAAAAAACGGACGAAAACGTAAGAAAACGGATGAAAACGTATGAAAATGGACGAAAACGTAAGAAAATGGACGAAAACAGAAGAAAATGTAAGAAAACAGACAAAAACGTAAGAAAACAGACGAAAACGTAAGAAAACGAACAAAAACGCAAGAAAACAGACGAAAACGGACGAAAACATATGTAAACGGACGAAAACATATGAAAACGGACAAAAACGTAAGAAAACGGACGAAAACGCAATAAAACGGACGAAAACGTAAGAAAACGGACGAAAACGTATGAAAACGGACGAAAACGCATGAAAACAGACGAAAACGTATAAAAACGGACAAAAACGTATGAAAACTGACGAAAACGAAAAAAAATAAAAATAAAAAACGTGAAATTAAAAAAAGTGATTAAAAAAATACAAATAATGAGAAAATAAATAAAAAAAGATAAAAAGAAAAGAAAAAGACAAGAAAAAAACATGGACTTAGGTTTAGACATATTAAATCTTAGGTTAATCCCTACCATTAGATCAATGTAAATGAAAGGTGAAGATTTATCCCTTAGTATGCAAGAATTTTTGAGTATGCAAAATAAAGTGCCTCATCTATGGAATCTTTAATTGAATATCATAACTAAACATTGGGCATACTCCATACCCACCTAAAAGATAACTTTATAAATCTATCAAAAATTAATAAGCTTTTTCATTCATTATTTTTATATAAAAAAAAAAACTCGCTTATCGTCAGTCGAACAAAAAAAATACTTACAAACAATGATGAAGACGATCATTCACTATCTTTGTTTTAATTTGTTAAGATATTTTATATAACCTTTTAGGGTAGATATACAAATGTTATTAAACTTTTTAAAAAATTCGCTTAAGGTACCAAACTTTCATTGTTCACTTACGTTACTGAACTTATAAACATAATATTTTGAGGTCACAGAATTTAAAAAATATACATAAACATCACTGAACATGTAAAACACGACACTTATGTTACTTAACTTATCCAAAAATACGCGTTCAAGTTATTCCGATTAACAAAGAAATTATATAAGAGTATGCTTCATATAAGTTCAATAACCCAAATGAGCAAATATGAAAATTCAATACCTTAAGTGCATATTTTTAAAAAGTTTAGTGACATCTTTGTCTATTAACCAAATCTTTTATTTTGATGGTCTTACAGTTATGCATATGTTAGGACATTTGCTTTTTTTCTTTTCTAATTTTATGATGATATATTATTGAAGATTTATTATCGTAAAATTTCTTTCGTCAATAAATAAGAAAAAATTATATGTGTTTTTGAAAATTTTAATTAGACATTTTTGGATTGTTCCTCTTCAATGATTATGACCAACGATGACTACGTAAATGTTTTGATACCCATACCTCATTAGCAAACCAAACATTTGTATTGCATTTATATCTGAATCCATATCCATAATTCTACATTATTACCAAATTCATACGAGTAGTGATTCTTGTATGCAAATCAAACAGAACCTAAGTTTTTGTTAGAGTAAACTCTAAGCTAGACTAAGCTTGTTTGGGTACGTTGAAGTTTATCATACCTCAAACTCGAGCTTAGGATACACGGGAACAACAATACTCAATTTCGTTGGAGCGGTGTAAGAGGGAAGTAGGATGTAGATAGATTACACACCTACCTGTTGCTCCTAATAAAGTGATTATAAGTTAAATCACTATCCATGTCAACTTTTTGTATGTTTAAACAAGTTAATAACAATTATACTAAAAAATATTAAACAAAAACACAACAAAGTTTTTCAACGTTTATAATCGTATTTGAAGGAAATCAAAGAAGTTACTATGATTGTTTGCAGGTGTTAGGAATTAGAAAATTCTATAGTGAAGAGTCGGTCACCCAAAATATTATCTAGCATAAGTTAGCTCGTAGACTTGTCATTAGTTACGTTATTTATCAGTTTATTAGTTAGTTATTAGTTTAGTTTAGCGTAGTGTAACACCGTGGAGGAAGGACGGTCTTTACCCATCAGACACCGATCCACAGCCGATAGGAGGTCGTGTTGTCTCAGAATTATAAATACCCCTTCCATCCATGGAAGGGGTGGTGCTTCTTCATTTTTAATCTTATCTTTCCTTTGTGTAAACCTCTAGCAAGAACACCCTCTCTCTCTAAAATGTTTAACATGTATTTTGATCATCCAAGACCACCCGAATCATCAAACACAATAAATATAACGATCCTACAATTGGTATCAGAGAGCCAAGGTTTATTGTGTTATAGTGATTTGTGTGGTTTCGTACCATGGTTGTTGTGGTTTTGATACTTGTTTACTGGTTTATGTTTTTGTGTGTGGTCGGATTATTTCTTTATGGGTAAACAGTTTTTTTAACAGTTTTTTATCTGCTGGTCAACAAATGGTTACTTGGTCCAATCATATTGCAAACAGGGGCGGAGCTATGCCCGATCCACCTGTGGCACGTGCCACATACGGTTTTGGCCAATGAAGTGTAATTTTTTGTGAATTTTTTTGGTTTTTAGAAAGTGCTACACCCATTTTTTAGAGAGCAGTGTTTTAAGATTATTTTTAGAAAAAAAAAAAAAAAAAGAAGAAAGAAAGAAAGAAGATAGAGAGTTAAGTTTGAAGATGATGAATAGTGATGTTTTTTGCTTGTTTGATTTTATCTGCTATTGTTTAATGTGCACACATGCAAGTGGAGTAGTGGACATACTTCTTTTCAGTCTTGCATAAATATGTAGAGAACCTAGTAGGCTCATTTTATATACTAGGTTTTTAGTCATTTATAGTGTGGGAAAGTCTATTTAATTGGTGGATCAGAATTGATGTCACAGCTCACTTTTTCATGTATGGGTGGTGGATCAACCATGGAGTTTGTCTTCCATGCTTGAGGAGTTAAAATACTTGATGGTTTTATGTTTTGCCACTTTGCAATAGATCTTCAAATTTAGCTTTCGTAGTAGAAAAGTGGATCTATATATGTTCCAGTGTTTTGCTTCAACTTTGTTGAAGTTTAATGAATATTTTATTTGCTTTATCAAGGAATAAAAGAAAAGAAACTGAAAAAGGCCAGATATTCTTATGTATCTTGGTGAAAATTGTGTATTAAGGAATGAGATATAAGTTGATATTGTAAATTATCATAACTGAAAAATCTATAAATAATATGGAAATATGATGTTTGGCATTCAAGCTTACTGTCTCAAAAAAAAAAATATTTGCCTTTTATTTAAATCTATAAAAATATCATAAAATGTATTACGATTAAAAGGATTTATATTTTTTTATACTATGTTTTCATTACATTGATTAAAAAAAACTAGTTTTACTTGTAGAAATGAAAACTAAAATTTTAAACTATTTTCGAAGCGAAGCGAGCAGGAATCGTGCCACACACGGTCTAAAATCCTGCATCCGCCACTGATTGCAAACTGTTTATTCTCAAGTTTCTTTTTCTTAACAGTCTTGAATACCACATTTTTCTTAACAGTCTTGAATACCTTGTGGTCATCAGGGTCAGTTTTTATGGTCTAAATGGGTAAAAAATGAAGTGCTTTTCTATATAAGTCATTTTTTCTGGGTTGACATGAAGATGGTCGGAAAACTATGGTCGGAAAATCGCCGGAGCTAAAAGTCAAAAAGTCAATGGAGACCTAATCTTGCTAGCGACTTGTCACTCAGTCCAGATTTATTGTATCATCATAGCGACTTGTATTTACAAATCGCAGCGACTTGTCATTAAGTTAGCAACTTGGACTCACTTAGCGAGTTGGTGTTTTGACTTTTGAGTCAAAAAGTCTAGCGACTTGGTTCATAAATCAACAGGTAGCGATAATGTGTTAGCGACTTGTGTAGATTAAAAGCCGTAGCGACTTGACTTGATTCTAGCAACTTGACAGTAAAAGAAAGAGATGAAGAAGAATGTATCATAAAATTGACCACGACTTTACACAAAACATACCATTTACCACAACATACTCGACCTCTAGTTAACCATCATCAGACTATTAACACTCATCACACATCAAGACTCGAAGCATTAAAATCTGGTCCGAATCAAATCTAAACTTTCTCTAAACATCTAGTCTTGAACCAAAATAAAATAAATCTCAGATTCTCTTCGTGTCATTCAAAGAATATCAGACTTTTAAGGTCCTTAACACGAAAATAATTCATCACTGATTTCTGTTGAAGCTTATACTTCATGTAATATTCGACACATCAAACAAGTGATAACAAATATGTTATCCCTTCTTTCTTAGTTCGATTAAACGCAGACACGGACTCAAGGTTTTATTTTAAAAGTTCGTTAATAATCAAATCTCTCTAGTACTTATCCGAAAACTATAAGACAAGGACAATAACAAGAGTGTTATTTCCTATATCTTTGTTCGTTTAATCAACAACTTAATCTAAACTTGAGATGTCAAACCAACCTGCTTCTCATCGAAAATCTCGTGGGCATCATATAACTTTCGTACCATCCACGTGGCTAGGTCATTCTTGAATGATTAATTTGATTGTGTACGTGGTTTGTTGTGGGATTGATGCTCGGTTATGATTGGTAATCGTGGTTATAATTTGATGTGTAGAGTCTTTGGGTTTGTGATGCGAAATATGAGGATGGGGCGGACTGGTTTGGGATAAGAGATTAGAGGAGGCGTTTTTGTGTGAGAAATTTTAGGTTAGTGTGAGATAGTGGGAGTTTTAATGACCTAATATTTAGGAAGTGTCTTTTATATAACCGGTTATATATTCACGGATATGGATATGGCATTGTAAACGTTTAATGGGGCTGCATGGAGCTTTATCTGATTGTGGGCTTTGGCTATCCACGTGTGATTTGGGCTTCAAATATTATAACCAGGTATGGGAAATAATAGGATGAATTGGGTTTTGGCATATCGATTGGGCTTCATATGGGAAATTATATGATGGACGGGAATCTGTAACACTAATTGCACAACAATGATATCCGTATTTTTAAGTTAATGTCATATTTAACCAAAAAATTTGGATGACATTTCATAAAAAGTATGGTAATAGATTAGATGTGAGTTATTTAGCTTTGGATCGGATTTAAAGATTTTTAATGAACCGAGTGATATTGTTATGGGTTGATGTGTTTAGATTTTGAAATTGGACCAAATGGAGTGACAATGGCTAATACCGGACAAGGACTTGAATGGATATCCGACTATGCGAGTTGAAAATGAGTTTAGTTGATCTATGTGACTTGGATGTAACGAGGCTTGTTGAAGAGATTTGATGGTGTATGAGATTTAGTGAGGTGAGTTCTTGGGTACAATGGTTTATACATTTTCACGGAGAATATAATGTCTCGGCTTAAATTAATGGTTGAACAAAGTTGACCACGGGATTGTTTATGCGATATTTCTATTTGGGATTTGAAGTGAGGTTTTTCCGGGCACGGTTACTTATTTCGTCTTCTTTCTTTCTACCCTCTGCGAAGATGACTTGTTTGGGCGTTTATAGAGGGTGATAAAGACTTGGCTATTTAGTTACGGTTGTGATTCTTTCTCGCTTAACCTACAACGTAGCTATCACTTCGGTGTCTCACGCAGTTGAGAATATGTCAAGAGGTTTTGTACATTGGGTACACCGTTTCTTTCTCACGAGGATTAGTACAAGTGTAAGTAACAAATCTGGGGAATTCTACTTCATGATCAAGTTTGGTATATCGGGTTTACTTCTCCATGTGGTCGCTATAATAGCCGACAGAATGCGTGAATGATGTATTTACCAAAGTGTTGATTGGATGGTTAATGATGTTGTTGATGTTGGATAATGAACCGTTGATGAACCTCTGCATGTTCCCCTAAAACAGATATTCACCGAAACCAATGCTGTCATAACACATTCAACCTGACATTGTTTACGGTTTAGTCTTGATTTTGTAAAATCCCGCGAAAGAAACTATTTCTCGGTTTAAATCATAGACTTGTAAAATTCCGTGACAATGAAAACATCCTGGTAATAGTAAAGTACATTTTCGGATCTATCGTACGGTTTATTCTTGGTCTTGTAAAATCCCGCGAAAGAAACTATTTCTCAGTTTAGACCATAGAATTGTAAAATCCCTTTATGATGGAACCATCCTGGAGAGAGGAAAGTGTATTTCGGGATATTTTCTGATCCTGGTGCTACGGTTTCTGCTTCGCAGAAAGGATAAAAGGGTGTATTTCATGAATTGGATGTGTGTTTGGATATTCGTCATGGTAGTTTGGTTATTACATGGTTTTATGAGGTTATGTGCTTTTAACCATGGTTGGGATGAAACCATTATCAGAGTTCACTTAAAACGTCAAAGGAGGCTAGATTTGAGCTTTTAACCAGAAGATGTGACAACGGCGTCAAATTCAGTATTATTTATTTGAGGTTGAAGTGAAATATCACGGGCGAGTGTACTTAGTATCTGAAGGTATCGGGGATGGATGGATGAAGATTCTTCATGATCCTTGTTCAAGATTATTTTCAAAAATGAAGACTTGGAAATCTAGTTATTGTTGGGTGACTTTTACCTCTTCTTTTACCACTTGGAGGGATTGGGCTCTCAACACCTCAAAATAACTATCACTTAAAGGAGTTACGTTGTAGTGCTCAGTGTCACATTCAATTGTGGATTTTCAAGAGGTGATGTACGTCTTATACTTGATGGTTGGTTGGATGAAGAGTATAGAGTACTTAGAGATAAAATGGAGCATGAAGTCTCGGCACCGCTCTTTGTTACATGTGTGCAAGTTTAAGTTACGAGTTCGGGTTATTCTACTTGTGGTCAAATTCATCATATTGGGTTTCTCCATCACCGTCACAACAAAGAGCCCATCGAATGATAATGGGTTGATTACATGTTTTACCAAGAGAGTCGAAAGAGAGAGATAATGACGCCTGCTCACATCGGTTCAGCCTCGTACTCCAAAGAAAAGAAAAGTGTACGCTTCAAGGCGCTTTATCTTCGAAAGAAGAGAAATCTTCTTATGACGTTTGAATACTTCATTTCAAACCTCGCTCTATAAAGAAAAGAAAAGTGTACGTGTCGGCGCTTTATCTTCAAGAAGAGAAATCTTCTTATTATGACCATCCTCATCAACATGCTTCATACTTTTCCATGCGCCTACCATCAAGTGAACCGGCTACCACCGATTGTTTTCTTATTCCACTTGCTCAATTATAATGAAGATGGCGACATCATGTGTCGATTTTGTGGGAGAGAAGTGTGAATAGAACATTCGGATGATTTTCACTTATTTAGTCAAGAATGGCATCTCCGTATGCAATTCTTGAGGGGAGAAGAAGTGTGAATTTTTGCATTGTTGATTGATATTTGAGAATATAAATGGTCATACGGCTCTAAACTCATGTAAGAACCGAGCCTCTTCTTATCGGGTCATCTTCACATGGAGTTTTTCTCTTCTAAGAGCCATTGGTTGACATCTTCACTTGGATTGATGGGTTTATCGACAAAGTGCTCCCGGTTAATGCTTCACGATACATCAACATGATGATTCGAACGATCTCTCGTTCTTGTTTGATGTGATTGGTAGTTTGGTGTTACCATCTTGTGTGTTCATTGCGGCCCGATTGCCGATTTCCTTGATGAACATCTTTCGTTCTTGTTTGATTGGGAGGATTTTAGTTAAGGGATTTGCAAGATGTAAGTTAATTGGGATGCTTTTGGTGAGATGCTTTTTGGTGTGAGTTGAAGATGTTAACTATCTATTCCCAACCGCACAATCTTGAAGAAGGTCGAGTCTACATCTGTTTCTACATCTTCGCTACATGTTAGAAGACTAAAGACGAGTTGCATTTAACGATCTAAAGACTTCTTCTTAACTGGAACTTATCAAACAGATTGTCGGTTTAGGGAGAGCACTAATTGGGAGAGAGTTATAAGTCGATTCAATCCCCAATTAGACTTGCTCATATTCTTTAGATGACTCTTCGAGACGTTGTTATTGACTATTTCACGATTTGACATTTGACACAAGTTGATTACTTGAGTTAATCATTTATCACTTATTTGAGATTGAAGTTGACTTTCACAAAGGCGTGTTCTTATTTGATAACTTGCTCGGGCTTAAGAATTTGAGTTGAAGACTTGGTTTATCTAGTTACCGCAATGAGGTGGATGGTTGAAGACCGTTAACTATCACTATTAGGAGTTACTTTGTTTTACTCGATGTCACACGATATGACGGTGTGGATAATCGCAAGAGGTGTTAATGTCTCATACTTTGCTTGAGTAGTGAGTACTTAGAGATTTGCTTGAAGCATAAATTCTCGACACCGCTCTTCCATCATTAGGTGCAAGCTTAAGATACAAATGTAGAGAAGTTGACTTCAGTTTCAAGTATGGTATATCGGGTTTTCTTCTTGATGGTCACTTCAAATTGTCTACATAAGGGTTGATAAAAATAGTCGAGAGAGTCTTCAAGATGTTGATTCTCACAAGAGTTCAAGTGTTCTTCTCATAAAGATTTCAAGTATTTGGGCTTATACTATGTTGTCGACCAAGTGTCAAAACCAAAGAAGGGGTAAGGAGATAAGCACCTAAACGCGAGTAAACTTGATGAACTTAATACTTCTAAGTAATTGAAGATACCCCGGGAAGACAAATGTTATTACCGCAGAGAAACTCAAGGTTTGACTCATGACGAGTAAACTTGATGAACTTAATTCTTCTAAGTAATTGAAGATATCCCGGGAAAACAAATGTCATGACCGAAGAAAAACTCAAGGTTTTACTCATCAAGGCGTTTAGTATTTGTATTTCATCTACGTGGGGGAAGTGATGTTAGAAAAAGTTTCTGAAGATAAAAGAGGTACACAAGTGCGACATATTCAGGGGAGATAAATGTGTAACATGAGGGAGGTGTTATCAGTTATTCTTTCGGTGGGAAAGTGTGTACTTGATTCTTGAGCTTCATACACGATCATCGTGGAAGAAAAATGTGAACATGGAAGGTGTTTTCATTCCCTCATGATGTGTATTCGGGAGAGCTTTTGGGTATTGGTGTACTTGTGTTCTTGAGCTTCATACATGATCATCGGGGAAGAAAATGTGAACATGGGAGGTGTTTTCATTCCCTCATGATGTGTATTTGGGAGAGTTCTTGAGCATTATACAAAGAGGTCGATCGCATCAATTCAACTACTTGGTGGAATTGTTCTCTTGACACTTTTGGAATGGATTGCTTGAGACTTGATGGTAATGAAATTTGAGAAGAAATTTAAAGAGTGGGATGAAATGTTGTCGATCTTCTTCTTGATGATATAACCCCGAATGGAGATCCTCGATTCTCGCTCTTAAATGGAGCAATGGATTTATGGTAATGGTGTGCTTTTTCTGCACTGGCTAAGGCAAGCTTGAAATAGAGCTTGAATCTGCTCGCCTAAAGGATTTTCGGTTTGGGGAAGTCGCCAAAGTCTCACTTTCGATGGTTCTATTTCTTTCAATTCAAGAGCCCTTGGAAGCTTTGGTAGTGGATGTTTAAGAGATGACGAATTCTATCTTCTACGACGTGTCGCTCGATATCCTTATCTCGGTACTCGTATCATCATCCTCTTTAACTATATCATATATTCTATCTTTGTATATATTTATTAAAAACCAAATACAAAAATATAAAACCAACAAAAGAAAATAGAAAATATAAAATCTTCAAAAATCCATAAAAATCGAAAATTTGAAAAAGACCAAAATATGTTTTCTAGACATGTCTTCGGTATCGATAACATCTACAATCTTAGAAATGTCATTCAATAATGGCACGGACTTTAGATGAAGTTCGAGCAGGAGGTGTAAATATTTCTTTTAAACATGTCTCAAAATATGGCTTACGCTATTTCGATCAGAACCCGGCTTCAAAAAATGGCTTGCGTTACTTGATCGTGACCCGTGTTAAACTATGGCTTGCTATTATTTCGATAGCAACCCGCTTTTTAAAGAAGGAAAGTGCTACGCTTAAACTATTTTCAAAATATTTCGTGCACTTATCCTATAAACAAAACAAGGAAAGTATGTCAAGGATCATTGTTCCTACACAAATGTTTTTCCGTCTATAATTCTTCAAAAAATATTTGTTGTCTTCTAAATGGTGGTAAATGAGTTGCTTGAAAATCAATCGAATCGTAGTTTTCATATTATTTGCAAACTCAATCAATGACTTTCGCTTTTAAATTTTTTCAAAAATTGAGTCATTGATTGAGGGGAGAATGTTTTCAAATCTATATCATCTAACGAGCTTTCTTAATTATCCCACGTGCTTAATTAAAATGATATTTGCTCGTGTCGAAGGACTAGGAATTTAGGATATGATTGTTAGGTTTATATGATTAGAGTTTGATTAACACATAAACCCCATGCCTTATATGATCTGATTGTTATGTTAAATTGACTTTAAATAGTCGATTGTTGTTTGGGTGATGTCGACCACCATATATTTGTATGTGTGTTCACTAACGTATGCAGGTATATTGGTATAAAAGAATGTTCCCGATCCGGATCCCACAATTGAAGATGATTGGATGCCGAAAGGAAAGGGTAACTATATCTTGGGTTGACAAATGAAGAAACGGAGCTTAATTTGACTTCAATGGAAAGTTGGCATAAATGCAACATAAGAGGTCTCACCGCATCGCCAGATGGTTTTCTTCTAAGTGATTGAAGAAACGGAGCTTAATTTGACCTCGGTTGGCATTTAAAATGCAACGAAGAAGAAGTCTCACCGCATCCGCAGACGGTTTTCTTCCAAGCCCTACAAAGAACAACGGAAGCTTCTCAACCACCTAACGTATCTTTGTGCAAGATACCATTTTTAAACAATTTTGAAAAATTTGATCAAATTGTTTTGAAAATGGAAAATATTGTTTTGAAAATTAATTGGACTTAATTTTGAAAATCACCGGACTTCATTTTATCAAAACTTGAGTCACTCAATTATCGACTACGGTCATGGATTGAGGGGGAGAGTGATTTAAAATAAAATATTTTCAAACGATATTTCTTCACAAAAGTTCCGCTTTGTACAATATAAGTGGTGATCTAAAGATTTAATGTTATGTCATGGTATGATTTTTCTTTAGAATCAAGGTCTTTCAAAATGAAATTTTTCTCGTTCTTGTTTGATTGTGAAATTGTTTTATTTTACTAAAAGATCTCTTAAAACTATCATACCGACACTAACAATCTTTAATGTCTTAAATTGGTCCTTATCCGTCATTTTTCAAAATTAAATCTTGCCACGCCTTTCCCCAAACTCTTTAAATGATTTAAATCAATTGGGATCACAAATCTCAAAAGGTTTGAAATTTTGATCGGGTGAGAGATCGTGATTTAAATCTCATATCTGTTTTAATGGAATTGGTTTTAGTCCTTTATAGGCACTCCTGCCTCCATGTGCCAAACGATTTCAAATATACAATGCACATGTTGAGGAGGAGCATTTATCCAAAAACAAGATGAGTATTTAAACCTGGCCACATTTTCTCCCATATTTTCTAAACCAAATTAAATCACTTGGGATCCAAAATCTCGAAGGGTTTGATATTTTTGATCGGGGGAGAATTTGTGATTTAATAATGAAATTTGATAAAAGGTGATCGTTTTGATTTAATTGTGCAGGCTGCTCTCTCATATGTGTTAAACCCTTTCGAATCACGAAGCACATATTGAGGGGGAGCATTTTAAAAGAAAATAAACTATCAAGGTACAAAAGCTTTTATGTTTTAAACATAAAGTACCTTGATTGAGTTTTCGAATGGTCTCTTAATGGCTTGTGTGATCGTAAATGTGCTTCAAAAGAACTCTTGCCTCTATGTGATAAAATGATTTCAAATATCCTATGCACATATTGAGGGGGAGAATTTACCAAAGAAAATCAAATGGCTTTTTCTATGAAAATTGTGATCAAAGAAAATAGTTCAAAGTCCTCTTGCCTCCATGTGCTAAACAATTTCTAAATCATATGCACATGTTGAGGGGGAGGTTTTCTAAATGATCAGAACTATTAAGGTACAAAAGGCTTTGATCTCGTATCACAAGTACCATGATTGTTTTTCCAAATGATTTTTCAATTGGTTTTATGAAGGAAAGAACAATACCAAAAGACCGACCAATTTACTTTATGCATGGTGTTATAAGGATGGTTAGGTTAGGTATTCGTTCCCACGATCCGCCAGAGCCGGAGGGATCTACCCAGGGACAATCCACTAGATAGTGTAGAGTCCTTAGGTATGATGAAAAAAAGGAGAAAAATGAGAATTGGGAAGAGTGCGGACTAAGACAGAGCTAGTACTGGAATAAACCCAACAAGGTTCTAGTTATGAAGTCTTGGTAAGCACTGAAGGGGTTGAATAATGAAAAAGAAATGAATATGAAAAGGGTGAAAAGAAATAGCCCTCCAATAATTCAACCTTAGGGCAAGAACGGGTTCAATACATATGCTACCGGTGTTTACTAAGGTAACATCGGTATTGAAGACAAGACGTCATGGACTCAAGTGACACACCGCACTACAACTTCCCAAACCACTCAAGTTCCTCTTAAAAGGGCTTGTTTCATTCTCACGGGAACCTACATAATCTATCGACTTTCTCTTAGAGATTGTTGATATTGAAGAAGGAGACCCTCTCCTAGTCTCCCAAGACAGAACCAAATGAGCACTATTGAGTCTAGAGCCAAGAGATCATCCACAATATCTCATTAGGACACAAAATTAATGAAAACTTGTTGCTTCACACAATGTGGAAAGTAAGAATATATTGAAAGTCCCACGATTATCCTTGTGGTTTTGCTAGAACATCCGAGTGGTATGTAAAAGTATTCACAATGAAGATGGAAATCCTTCTAGAGCCAACATCAAACAAGCTCTTGGTGGGTGACATGTGAGATTTTTCAAAAGATCAAACTTGTGACAACCGGATAGAACGATGGGGCGATTCACTCGTGAATCAACCTTGGTTCAGAATGGAATTGACGAATACTTTTGGAAAACCGCTCGATGTGCAAACTTTCTTTTCTAACACGTTGAATGTGTACTTATGTTTTCAAATTCAAAAGTATCTCGATTGAAAATACTTTTAGAAAACCGCTCGATGTGCGAATCTCTTCTTTTCGCTAGCACGTCGAATGTGTACTCATTCTCTAATACAAAAGTATTTTGTTTGAAAATTGATCTTTCTCATAAAACCTTCGTCAGATTGCAAAACTCTTTCTTCAAGAAATACGCGATTGTTTTTCAAATCATTTTCATCAATCGCTGAATCTCAATTACCGGTTCACTCACTCCGGTTGTCTTCTTTGAGACGTCCGGTTTGAGAACGACTAGAACAATTGCGAAACCCCGTCAAGGAGATTCTTAGGAATCCTACCGATCACAGTAAGATTGTATCGATCAACGGGAACCGTGGGCGTGTACCTCAATTCAACGAAGTAATCAAAGACACTTTCGTGCGCTTTATTGCTAATCGTTGTTTGCGGTACATTTGGACGGTTGTACCGATCGTAATTGAGCGGTCAATCCAAAGCCGCATGCTCACAAAGATCCACACTTAATTTGAAGAAATCATGACTGGTGCATATCTATAGAACCTCGGCTCGGATATTTTATACTATGCTTCGCTACGCCGCAAATATCTTGAACCAAGAAAGCTTCCGCTACTCGATGGAAAGATGTCATGATTCAAAAGTGTGAGCATGTCGGTCCGAAAGTCACAACTTTACATGATGGCAACACAACAAAGTGTGATCCGTAGATTTATTATGGTGATGATCTCAATGAAAGCTCAAGATCATCAAAGATGTGGATCAAGAAAGGCCTCCACCGAAGTACAAAATATGCGGACTATGAAGAGTCACCGCTATGCACAAAGATTATGGATTTGAAGAATTGAAGTCACGAGCTCAAGAACAAAGTCAAGAATAGAATGCTAGGATTCAAATGTAAACATGGGGTGACCTCCTTAGGGGAGATTGTTAGGAATTAGAAAATTCCATAGTGAAGAGTCGGTCACCCAAAATATTATCTAGCATAAGTTAGCTCGTAGACTTGTCATTAGTTACGTTATTTATCAGTTTATTAGTTAGTTATTTAAAGTAGTTTAGCGTAGTGTAACACCGTGGAGGAAGGACGGGTCTTTACCCACTGTATACCTGATCCACAGGCCGATAGGAGGTCATGTTGTCTGTAACTATAAATACCCCTTCCATCCATGGAAGGGGTGGTGCTTCTTCATTTTTAATCTAATCTTTCCTTTGTGTAAACCTCTAGCAATAACACCCTCTCTCTCTACTTTCTCTCTAAAATGTTTAACATGTATTTTGATCATCCAAGACCACCCGAATCATCAAACACAATAAATATAACGATCCTACAGCAGGATACCAGTCAAAGTTGAATGATAAAGTGTAAGGTAATCTCCTCACTTTCTTAAACATAAACCAAAGTTATATGTTTAAGTAAAAGTTATATGTTTAAGTAAGAAATATGCTAACCACTGAGTAAGTTTAGGGACTTAGTTCTAGGAAAAGTAAATACTCTCGTAAATGCTAACACATTTATTGTACGAGGTCAATATTTACTCCTTTACAACATTTCTTTATATAATCAAGCTCGAGGTGGATACCCGTGGGTTAAAAATGATGTGTTAAAGCATCTAACTCGAAAGGTACACTAGTACCTTACTGCATTAAATGCTTCTATTCTTAGTATACACCGACCTTACTTTATGGTATAGTGTTGACAATCGTTTACCCTTTTTATACCAACTCTTGTACTCTGTTGACTTTCTATGATAAGTGGCTTTCACTTATCAATTCAACAAAGTTCCCGCCTATTTGTTTCAAGGACTTAGATACTTTTCTTAAGTATCTAAATTTAGGATGTTTTGGTTTGTTGAGGAGATCAAAGGAACTCAGTGAGCTTGTTATTACTCATTGATTCCATTTCTTCTTCTCGGTTCAGGGACTTCACATACTGAGTTCCGCCTCAGAGAGTGGTAAATCTTTCTTTAGACTCTGAAGATGACTACCTAAATGTTTTACATTCACAGACTTCATTTACACTTAGGATATTTTCTATTCAAATCATAATCGAAGATAATTGAGCACCAACACTACCCTTAAGTAAACCTGAGAGTGGGGAGACTATTTTCAGAAAGACCTATGGCAAGTTGATGCGGGCCCAAGCATTGAGGAACGGGCCATCATGTATTTTGAGGCCCAAGATCGTGTCAGAAAATGGACATCACTAAAACCAACATAACTTGGGCTACGGGGCTCTGTTTCAGGCCCATGACCAGTCATATCGAAGCTTGGAATGAGAATAACGTCGTGGTAAATTTGTCATTTGACGGAACTTTCGTGCCCCAAACACTCTATTTTGTAAGTTATCTGCATTTTTATGTTTTTTCCTAATTTTGTTGGGCTTTATTTTTGAGCTAGGTTTTGGCTCGCTTGTCTTTTGAAGCCCATTTCGAATTTGTATGCCTATTTAACAAGTGTATTGTCATAGTTGCTGATCAATTCTAAATAATATGTAATGTTATTTTTTGGCAGTTTTGCTAAGAATTATCCTAATAATCAATATTTTGTGAATCATTGATTATTGGAAGAGTTGATCCTAACATTCTTGTGAATCAACTAGTTCAATCTGTGTTATCACGTTTCTAGTACTACATAACAAGTATATGTGTGAGTGTGGACCCTAGCTTAGGATATAAGCTTGAAATAATTAATGAGATAATCTCGAGCTTCAAGCCATACTAATTGTTTTTTATATATACGATATTTATTTTAAGGTCTCATCTCAAATTATGATTGAATTTTTTGAGCTTAAATTTTAAGTTACATATACATAATGGATGTATATTTTGGAGGTTACCATGCTAAACAATATGTAAAATAAATACTTATTTAAAAGCAATTCAAGCTTTTAGAGCATGAACCAAGAAACATATTTCCCTCTAGCTGACCACAAGCTCGAAACTCGACGATTAGTGCTCTAAATAAAGGGAAGTCTAAAAAGAAATGAAGTAGAAGAACTCAAATTTCGAATGTTAGAAAAGTGACTTAAACTTGAAGTGTTGTTTGGTAAATTTGGTTATTTGTGTGACTTGTCTTACAAGTTTTTTTGGAATTAGGTATTTTATGACAGTTTGTTAGTCTATAAGTAGGTATCATTAGCATTAGGATTCTTTGTACCTTTGGAATTAGAATTTGATACATTTGAATTTTTGTGTTTGGTATCTTCGAATTTGGTTTTGTATTTGGTTTGGTAATTTGAATAAAGCTTCCGCTTTGTTTGTCGTCTTTGTTTGTTTGCCTGTTTGGTCGTTTGATTACCAACAAGTAGGTATCAAGAGCTAGGTTGAAGAAGAAGAAGAAGAAGAAGATAATGTTCGTTTGAGGTTTGTTTGGATCGAAGTTTATTTGTTTTTGGCATTGAAGAGTCCTTTTTATTGACATATTGACTAGATTGGTTGGTTCGGATATTCGAATTTGTTTTGAAGATACGATTGCTCAGTTTGGGGATTTGTTTATTCGATTGAATTTTCATTAGTGAATTTGTGGATTTGCTTTTTTAGGCTTTGTTTGGTATTGGGCCATTTGAATTAGATATTAGCCTTCCGAAGAAGTCGTCAATAGTATGTATGAGTTTTGAGCTTTTGTTATTTGTTGATCTCAAAATTTAGAATTGTTGTAATCTCTTAGAATATAATTTTTGTTGGCCTCGATTGGTTTGGTATTCATGGATCGTTTAGTTCTTTGAATTTGGACCATAATTCTTAGTATATAAGTGGGTCATAGAATTATTATCTATATGATATTTGGGGCGTTTGAATTTTTAAAGCTCGTTCGTCAAGTTATTTATTAACTTGAATTTGTTTGATACTTGGATAATAAGTTTCAAGTTGGACCGTAATAATTATAAAATAAGTGGGTCATTAGAATTTGAATTAGATATTTGGAATTTGAAGATCGATTTGATGTTGGAAGTCTTGGTTATAATCAGGTCGTTTGAATTTTGTTTGATCATTTGAGATTTGTTCGATCTTTGAAATTTTGTAAGTTTGGAAATTTTGGGATCATCATTTGTCAGCCTTTTGAAGTTGGTTTCCTAAATTTGGTTGTCTTTGTTGAAGATCGTTTGAGCCGATTTGTTTGTTTGGTTATCTGTTTTGAATATGTTGGTTAACGTTTGATTGTTCGTTTTGAAGTTAACGGCAATTGCTTGGATCGATTTTGTTTTGGATTGATTTTGGGAATCGATTTAGAGTTTGGCTAGTATTTCTAGCGTTTTAGAACTTTGAATTTGATTTGAAACATGTGGAGGAGTTTAAGTAACGGTGGAGATTGTTAGAAAAGTGACTTAAACTTTAAGGATTTTTTGGTAAATTTGGTTATTTGTGTGACTTGTTTTACAAGTTTATTTAGATTAGGAAAGTACTTTTTGATGGTTTGTTTAGTCTATAAATAAGTATCACTAGCATTAGAATTCTTTGTACCTTTGGAGTTAGAATTTGATACATTTGAATTAGAATTTTGTGTTTGGTATCTTCAAATTTGGCTTCGTATTTGGTTTGATAATATGAATAAAGCTTCCGCTTGGTTTGCCATCTTTGTTTGTTTGTTTTGATCGTTTGATTACCAACACCAAATGAACAAATTTAAACTTGTGATGGATCTTTTTGATCCTCGAAGAATAAGGGCGAAAGCGCCCTTCTTTAAAAGAGAAGATGACATATTATTCCCATTTTATTTTTGAGCAGTTTGCTAGGCTATCAAGACGAGCTCGAGCTAAACAAAATTATGTGTCCGAGTCGAGCTCGAGACCTTTCGAGCTCAACACAATTTAACTCGAATTCACCTAATTTAATTTAAGTAATTCTTTTACCTTTGATATTAATAAAAAGCTTTATTTATCTGTTAGATATACGAGGAATTTTCAAATGCTTACTCTTATTTTGGTAGTTACTAAGGAACAAATCCTCACCATTTATCTAGTTTAATCTAATGGTGGGGATAAACTTAAGATTTAATATGGAAACCTAAGTTCATATTTTTTTTCTCCTTTTTCTTTGTTTTTTTGTCTTTCTTATTTATTAACATTTTTTTTCTTTTTTCTTTTTCTTTTTTTTGGAATTCACGTTTTTATTTTAAGTTCATTTTTATTTAATTCACGTTTTATTTATTATTATTTTTTTAAATTTAAATTCACGTTTTTTTTTATTCAAGTTTTTTTTTCGCTTTCATACGTTTTCATCTGTATTCATACGTTTTCGTCCGTGTTCATATGTTTTCGTCCTTTTGTACGTTTTCGACATGACGCCGTCTGCTTTCATCCGTTTAAACGCTTACATCCGTTTCGTCCGCTTTATGACGTTTTGCACGATTATATACGTTTAAATCTGCTTTTAGACGTTTTGTCCGTTTTCACGTTTACCTCCATTTTAGACATTTTCGTATGTTTTCACACGTTTCGTCCGTTTTATACGTTTTCGCTTTTCACGTCTCGCCGCCACGTCCGCTTTCACGCCGCCCGCATTTTCTTATGTTTCGTTTTGTTTTCATACGTTTTGCCTATTTTCTTACGCCGCGTTTGTTTTCATACATTTCGTCCGCTTTCTTCGTTTTCGTCCAATTTTCATACGCTTGCGACGTGTTTTACGCTTTCATATGTTTTCACGTTTCGTCCGCTTTCTTATGTTTTCGGCCATTTTCATACGCTTTTGTCCGCTCTTTTAGGCTTTCATGTATTTTCGTCCGTTTTAGACGTTTTCGTCGTTTTTACATTTTCGTATTTTCGTCCCTTTATACGTTTTCATACGCCGAGACATTTTCATACGTTGTCATCCGTTTTTACGCTTTCATCCATTTGTAGACGTTTAAATGCATTTCGAAGTTTTCATCCGTTTTCGTCTGTTTTCATACGTTTTCATCCGTTTTTATACGTTTTTGTCCATTTTCAGACGTTTTTGTCCGTTTTCATACGTTTTTATATGTTTTGCATTCGATTTTATACGTTTTTGTCCGTTTTCATACGTTTTCATTTTGATATTTGTAAGTGACGCTTATTTATCTCTTGTGATATAACACTGTAAGGAAGATGAAAAGTATTACATTATTCATCATGTATGTGTTATCAGTTGTGATACTCAACTAAGAATGTGATGGTTGTGTTTTTGAAAATATTTAGGAAGATTTTTGTGTTTTATGATATTATGAAATATTAGAAAAGTTGTTCAATTGAAAACAAGAGATGTTATAATACTTTTACTAGACTTGTGGTGGATTTTTCTATTTAATGGATACATTGTGCATGGTTCGATAGGTTTTATAGCAGGATTTAAAAATATCTATGGTTGAATCAGCAAACTAAATAAGATATGGTTAAAGATAGCACACATCTTTATAAACAAACTGAGGAAGCTCAAACACTTGTGATATCACAGGTGATATCACCTCACTTGTGATATCATACGTGATATCATGTGTGATAACACCATTAAAATCACCTGTGATATCATGTGTGATATTACCGGTGATAGCATGTGTGATATCATAGTTTATATCACTTGTGATATCACCTGTGATATCATGTGATATCACAAGTGAGATGATATCGCATGTTATATCATGTATGATATCACATGTGTTTGAGCTTACTCAGTTTGTTTATAAAGATGTGTGCTTTCTTCAACCATAACTTCTTTAGTTTGCTGATTCAACCATAGATATTATTAAATTCTGCTATAAAACCTATCGAAACATGCAAATTGTATCCATGAAATAGAAAAATCCACCGCAAGTCTAACATTAGTTTCATAACATATTTTGTTTTCAGTTAAACACCTTTTCTAATATTGCATATTATCATAAAACACAAAAATCTCCTAAATATTTTCAAAAACAAAAATAAGAAAAATGAACAAAATCATCACAATAATATAATAAGTGATGTTTATTATCATTTCTTTCATATATACTTGGTAAAATACTAAATTATTATCACATTTGGTATGAATTTAATATTTCATATTCTTAGTTGAGTATCACAACTGATAACACATATATGATGAAGAGTGTAATACTCTTCATCTTTCTTACAGTGTTATATCATAAGAGATATCTAAGTGTCACTTAAAAATATCAAAATGAATAAAAATGAAGCAAAACTATGAAAATAGAAACTTGACATATTCTCAAAATCAAACAAGTGTTGCATTAAATTAGCATTTTTCTGAACAAAATAAGAATTCACCTAAAGAGACTTTAACCCTTTTATTTTTACTAAGAGTATAATATCACAAGTGATAGATAACATTGGTTGCATTAAAAAAATATGCGCTTGTCAATTGCGATGAAAGGCACAAAAATTATCTTGTAAATGAAAATTATAAAAATATTAGAAAACACATAGGTGATAATATATAATAATATACAGAGCAATGAAGTATCTCAGGTGATATTAAAGGTTAAAAAAACATACTTGTTTGTTTATGATATATCACAAGTGATATTAGACATTAACTTTTTTATAATAAAATATCACAATTGATATTAGACATGTAATATAATAAAGTTTAATAATAAGCATGAAAACATATGGACATAGACGAAAACTTATAAAAACTGCAAAAAATGGACGAAAACGTATGAAAACAGACAAAAACGTATAAAACAAATGAAAAGCGTATAAAAACGTGTGAAACGGAAAAACGTCTGAAACGAACGAAACGTATAAAACGGATGAAAATGGACGAAAACGATGAAACGGATGGAAACGATATAAACCTATGGCGGTGAAACGAAGAAAACGGACAAAAACGTGGGAAAAGCACGAAAACGATTAAAACGGACGAAACGTAAGAAAATGTATTTAAAAGGTATGAAACGGACAAAAACGTAAGAAAACGGACGAAAACGTAAGAAAACGAACAAAAACATAGGAAAACAGACGAAAATGTAAGAAAACGAGCGAAAACGTAAGAAAACGGACGAAGACGTATGAAAACGGACGAAAACGTATGAAAACGTAAGAAAACAGACAAAAACGTAAGAAAACAGATGAAAAGGTAAGAAAACAGACGAAAACGTAAGAAAATGAACGAAAACGTAAGAAAACATACAAAAACGTATGAAAACGGACGAAAATATTAGAAAACAGACAAAAACGTATGAAACGGACGAAACGGACGAAAATGTATGAAAACGTAAGAAAACGGACGAAAACGTATGAAAACGTAAGAAAACGGACGAAAACGTAAGAAAACCGACGAAAACGTAAGAAAACAGACGAAAACGTAACAAGACTGGCGAAAACGGACGAAAACGTATGAAAATGGATGAAAACGTAAGAAAACGGACGAAAACGTAAGAAAACGGACGAAATGCATTTAAAACGTAAAAATTGAGGAAAACGATGAAACGGACGAAACGTATGAAAATGTATTTAAAACATATAAAAAGCGGAAAAAACGTATGAAAAAAAAAATCGTGAAATAAAAAAAGGTGATTAAAAAAAATACAAATAATGAGAAAATAAATAAGAAAGATAAAAAGAAAAGAAAAAGACAAGAAAAAAACATGGACTTAGGTTTAGAAATATTAAATCTTAGGTTAATTATCAAACTAGATGAAATGTGATGATTTATCCATTAGTATATAAAGATTTTTGAGTATGCAAAATAAAGTGACTCTGTACCTACTTTTTCTTTAACTTTTCATGTTTACAAAGAAAATAACGAGCATATATAGTATGAAAAATTGATAATGATCATTCAAACAACTAATATACCAATTCAAAAATAGTGTTTGAGTCGGATAATACTCCATTTAAAAAATCTACGTGATTAGTTAAACTTTAAACTAAATCCTCCTATTCTTAAGGCATTTAAATTCAAATCACCTGATATCATAGTCGTCTCCTAGGTTTAAGTGGTTTTTATAGAGTCAATCGCATTTAAGCCACAATTATCGTCGAACTAATGACAGTAAAAGGTGGCTCTCGCCCCGCATGCGCTGCATGCCGCTTCCAACGCCGTAGATGCTCCTCAGACTGTCCTTTAGCACCTTATTTTCCAGCCAACCAACCCAAAGTTTTCCAAAATGTCCATCGTCTTTACGGGGTCGGAAATATGATGAAAATACTCAACCAGATAAAAGATGATGAGCAGAAAGAAGAAGCTATGAAATCTATCAAATATGAATCACATATACGTCAAATGTATCCTGTCCATGGTTGTCACGGAACGATAGTTCAGTTGCATCACAATCTAGTTGAAGCGACGCGAGAATTGCAAAGTGTTAATATGATGCTTGATGCTTATAAGAAGAAGAGTAAGTTAGAACGAGAAGCGGGTTACATTAACAATGTGGATGGTCAAGTTGTTGGTGGATCTAGTGATTGGGGGACGGCCTCGATGATGAATGTTGGGAATGATTTAGGGTTTTTCTATGATGGATTGGGTGATCATAATGCTAATGAGTTCAAGAGACGAGTGACGGCCTTGCAGCCTTCGGATTGGGATGATGAGAAAAAGACTATCAATATTGATTCGGCAAAATATAAGCCTCGGTTTGATGAGTTTCAGTTTTGTAATGTTGAGCAAGGCGATGGAAGTCCAGATTATACAGAAATAATGTGTCGTTCGTTTGTTGATGATCATCAAGATTACGAACTGAAGATATGAAGCAATTGGAATTGAAATCTAACCCCCTTGTAATATTTCTAAACATTTTCTAACTAGAGATTGAATTTAAATTAAATTATATAATGTCCATCAGTTTTTTTTCTGTGAGTTTAGTACTAGCTTTGGTTCAGCTTTGTTGTTTTCGTTCTAATGTTTTTGTTTATGTTCGCAGATCGTTGAAGGATTCAACACATGCATCTCAATGAACTAGGAGAGTCGAAAGCTAAACAAAAAATTGTATCAAGTTCAACAAGGTGTTCATTATTAATTTAACCATGGGGTGTTAGGATGACATGCACGAGCTGAGATCTCCTCGGCTGACCTAGGATTGAACGAAAATAAACATTTCCGAATACGTACACAGTGAGTTTTGTGATTTAGTTACTCGAGATTTAGATAGTTGTTTTGTTATTAAGCGGGAGCAAATTATTTGACGTATGTAACTTTGAAATGGTTTAGGATATTTTGTTATTATGGTCTTGGTTTACTTTTAACATTTGGATCACTTTGAGGAGAATGATTGTTTACCCAATCATGTGTACGAATTAATGATGGAGGATAGTACGCTAAATATGGTAACTTCATCATGATTTATTGCTGAAATCAGGTGTGCATGGTTTAGTTTAAAACGATAAAAAAAAAAAAAAAAAAAAAACGAGTAATTTGGTCAGTTTTCTAATCTGGGAAACGGGAAACCTTTACTTTTACGGCTGGCTGGTTTATGTATCTCCTTGAACGGTGAAGTATTGTGTACTCATTCTAGTACTGTAAATTAAAGGTATATATGCTGACATTATTTTATGTTGCTAGTACTGTAAATTATTATTAGATGTTCGAATACAGTTTTAGTTGTTTACAGGTTCTGAGCGTGAGTTTTCAGGATCGAATTATCAAAACAACATCATGTTTAATCATCCACAAGAATCGATAAAAGCAAAAACAAAGAAGATTTGTTGAACCCGCAATAATCTGATATTACTAATGAATGGGTTGCTTTTGTTTACAGAAATTCTAATCTATATATACTGATGAATCGATGTGTTATGAAGCAATACAATGTTTCATATAAAACTAAACGACCTAAACCTAAATAACCGTTATATAACTGCCATGTTTTGACCCAACCCATACAAACTTTGGTTTACAGAACTTAGCCTAGATGGGCTTTATTAAAACTAATAAGGTTAACAAAGATTAGTTGGATTATGATTTCCAACATTAGTTTCTGTTAATTATTATTTGTATGAGAATAGTTGAATCCCCTCTCCTATGTTATTTTGTGTATGTTGTATTTTCAATTGTCAAAATCGAGAAGTTGTGCTTCAATGTGTTTTCGTCCTAGTAAGATTGGGAGCTCAGAATGAGACTGAGATCAAGATCCTACGACTATGTGTGTGTGTCTGTGATTCATATGAAAGATTGTATGTCAATTTCATGCCTGTTTTAAAATTTTAACATGAAATGTTTAGATAATTGTTGTTTCATATTTTGAAGTGTTGATAAATTGATGTTGATGAAGACTTCATCACTCCCACTGTTAACTGTTCCACCTCGATATATCATACTGCTTTCTTATTGAAAAATAACACTCTATAACCAAGATTATTCATACAACTACCGTAAGCTGTATAGTTTCTCTTAACACGAAGAGCATTTTGATTCTTACAGATACTAACCTTTGACCCGTGTCCTGGATTCTTTTTCATTTGTTATACGAGTCCTGCAGGGCATCATCGTACCTGCAGGAAAACATCATGCATGCACACATCAAGCTTTACAGCCTTGTGAGATACGCGAGTTAGTATTTAAAATTTCACAATATAAGGCTCCCCACAGTGGATCGGTTGTGGGCTAGGTCGACCGACCGTCGGTCCACTGTGGGGGTTGGGTCACCTTTATTCACAGGACTTTTGCCAACGATTCTCTGCTTTAATAAATGTTTCATGTTTCTTTGTTTTTGACTGCGTAAGGAGTGTTTGGGATGTAACAGTAAAACGGGTAAAAAATACAAATACTAATAACGTTTGACTTTGTAGATAATTGATATTGCTGTTGTGATTTCCACAGGTTGGAAATTCACAATATATAGTCAATGAAACGACACCTAGGTTATTCTCCAAACGTTGTGATGTTTAGGGAGATAACCGTTTCTACAATAACCGTTATATGCATATGGGCCTGTTTGGGTTAACAAGTCTTTGACCCATAGCATCCTAATTCGACCCATATTAATATTACAGTACTTACATAAACATAAACTAAAGTCTTAACATATTAAACATAAAGTAAGTTTTGATCTAACAACATTATAAGGCTAACAATTTCCCCCCTAATGTTTTAGCATCAAACTTCTTGAATCCTGCTTTCTTTGACTTCAAGTAATGACTTCAAAATCATTACTTCCATGGCTGCTATCTTCATGATCTTCTTCTAGCCTGACACCGAAATGTTCTTTGCTTGTCTCTATTGCTCCATCCTTTACTCTCTTGCCCTTCTGGTCTTGCAGGTCCATGGCCAAGCCAACATTGCTTGCTTCTCCCACATCTTTTGACTTTTCACCCCAAGGTACACTAGCAGTTTCATGGTAGACTACAACTAGATCAACAAACTTTCTATAGCAGTTTCTTACTGCCCCTCCATCTTCAATGCCCAAACCTTGTAACTGTGCTACAGTTCCCCACTTGTCACCCATGGTGACTGAAAAATAGCCTCCCAAATTTTCAACAACTTTCAATAAGCAAAGCAGATTCACTTCAACATCTTTGACAACGGGTGGTATTGCATCAAGTGCATCATAGTTTAAATGCACTAAGTAAAACCATCCCAACATATCTACAAACCTTTTGTTGAACACTTCCCAGTTTTGATATAACAACTTATCCTTTTTCAACAAGTTCATGAAAGAGATAAACCTTGAAAAAGAATTGACCTTTAAAGCGTATAAGGTTCCATTGAAACTCAGGTACTCGTTGTCTATGTAATCTTGAGTCACATCTTTATTCCAATTCAAATCTTCTAGACCTTTAACCAATGAACACTCATCTTTTGGGTCGATTCCTTCAAAGTATTTTTGCAAATACTGGTTGTGTTCTTTCACCACTTCTTTTGGCCCAACTTTCTCATCATCAAGTGGCATGTCCAACTCTGTTTCCTCATCATAATACATATGGTAGATGCTACATCTAGTATCCTTAATTTTCACAGAAAACCCTTGCTTTTCTAACAATTCTAGGCTAAGAATATTGTGAGAAATTTCAGGAGTGTATTGTACTTGTCTCACAACTAATTCACCCAACTCTGTTTTGATAGTGGTAGTGCCAATTCCATACGAAAATATGAATTTGCACTCATGCTCATCTTTGCCTATTAACTTAAACTTATAATTGACATCATCAAACATGATTCTCCTAGGGCACATATGAACTTTGTAATGTTTACTTACGTGCAAATATCATTCCACCATCTTCATCCGTCCCCCTTGCACCTGTAATCACCATATATGTACACTTTTTCGGGGTACATTCTTTCTTGATCAATTATCTGATTCGTAATATCCACCTCCTGTTGTAATTCAACGCCTGCCAATTTCTTCCTTCTTTTACACGCCCAAAAAGGGTGTCCCTTTTCTCTACATATGTAACACTTCGAATTCTTGGCCTTTTTCTTTGCACCGGACTTCTTTTTTTCTTCAATCAAGCACTCTGTTTTGCTTTTTGCATTAAACGCTTCGTTGTCCAATACTGTTTGTACCAGTAATTGTTTTCCCTTCGGTGATATACTCTTCTTCTTCCTCGTGTTCCACTGATACATGCGTTTGGGTGTTTCCCTTAACAGGTAATGCCCACTTTGGAATCCTGAAGTATGCTTGAACGTTGGCGTTTCCCACAGATTAGAACCTTCGCTCTGATACCAATTATTCACAGGACTTTTGCCAACGATTCTCTTCTTTAATAAATGTTTCATGTTTCTTTGTTTTTGACTGCGTAAGGAGTGTTTGGGATGTAACAGTAAAACGGGTAAAAAATGCAAATACTAATAACGTTTGACTTTGTAGATAATTGATATTGCTGTTGTGATTTCCACAGGATGGAAATTCACAATATATAGTCAATGAAACGACACCTAGGTTATTCTCCAAACGTTGTGATGTTTAGGGAGATAACCGTTTCTACAATAACCGTTATATACATATGGGCCTGTTTGGGTTAACAAGTCTTTGACCCATAGCATCCTAATTCGACCCATATTAATATTACAGTACTTACATAAACATAAACTAAAGTCTTATAATATTAAACATAAAGTAAGTTTTGATCTAACAACATTATAGGGCTAACAACCTTCGGTTAAGGGGAAGAATTTGGACGAACTAGTTCGAGTCCACAACCGAGTTTTGTTCTCAATTTTTGTACCATTTGTGATGAAAAAAAATTTTTTTTATAACTTTACCACTTTTACAACATTATAAATACCAACCTCAAACACATTTCTAAACACACAATTCAAACAATTTCTCATAAACACCTTCAAACACATTTTGTTAATTATGTCTTACGAGATATTTTTTAATTCTTCGTCTTCCGACGAGGAAGAAGTTATGAGCGAGTTTACGAAGTGTGTGGAATTTACGCAGTATGCTTGGGATGCTTACCAAGTGTCACTGCCAAAGGTTCGACGAAACTACACGCCTAGGGATCATGAGGGTGCTCAAAATCGTTTAGTTGCCGCTTACTTCTCCGAAGAACCGTTGTATGACAAAAGAACATTCCGTTAGCGGTTTCGGATGATCCGAGAACTATTCACCCAAATTGTTCAAGAGGTAACCAATTATTCTTCTTATTTTCAACAAACTCCTGATTGTAGGGGCATACTTGGTATTTCCCCAATGGTCAGGTGTACTGCGGCAATTCGTCAATTGGGATACGCGGCCGTTCCTGATTCTCTTGACGAGTATCTGCAATTGGTTGGAAAAACAGCACGTGATTGTCTCCGCAACTTTTGTACGGTTATTATAGAGTTATATGGTGTTGAGTATTTGCGAAAGCCCACATATTATGACCTTGAAAGAATATATGCTCATCACGAACAAAAGCATGGGTTTCCTGGGATGATGGGAAGCATTAATTGTACAAGTTGGGAGTGGGGAATTGCCCAAATAGTTTGAGAGGTCAATATGCTAGGGTGATCACGGGCCACATCCATTCATTTTATTGGAAGCGATCGCCTCCCAAGATTTATGGATTTGGCATGCGTTCTTTGGTGTCTCCGGGATGAATAACGACATAAATGTTTTACATCGTTCCCCCGTTTTCAATGATATCAAATCTGGGAGAGCACCAGAACTTGAATTCGAGGCTAATGATGTTGCTTACTGATATGTGCTTATTCACATATCTTTTCACTATCAAAACTGACCCAAAACAACCAAGGAAAAGCCGTTTATTGCTTATATTTGTGGTTTTCTTGAGTTTGTGCTTGTGCAGTACCGGATATGCAAAAACACACAAAAAGGATCCAAAACAGATGTAAATCCGAGCACGAGAGATCAAGAGAGTTTTAGCTGAGCTGAAAGGTCAAGATTGTGCATTGTTGAAGATTCTATTATCAGAAGATGAATTTTGAAGTTTCAGCAAAGTTTGAAGAAATGTCAAGATCAGTCCCCGTACTTTCAACTTTTGACAGATTTGGTCCCTCAAAGATTCAGAAATTACAAATGCACCCTTGGATTATTTAAGATTGACAATATTGGTCCTTGATAAAGATTTTCAGAAAGTACAAGATTGGCCCCTGAAGTTTCAAGTTTTACATGTTTGGTCCTTATACTATCACTTGGATCACATTTTAAATCCTTAATCCAAAATCCTATAATACCTTCGGCCCAAAAGTAAAATACCCGAGCCCAAATAACAAATGCTACCCGGTTGGTTTATAATAACCGAACCCCAAACCCGGTTTATTTTACCCACGGTCAACCCTTTTAAACCAAGTCAAACAATCAAAAACAATAAAAACCACTCGCCAAAACGTTTACCCTTTTACCCAATTACGGATCACATGAACCCTAATTCACCCTCCCGTAATTAATCAAATTAATGCAATTAAGGGCTTTTTCGTACTTTCCCGACACCACGCGACAAGGGAATGACACCTCATCAATCCGTGTGATATAGGGCACTTGTCGCTCTCTTATTGGTCAAGCCAAGTCACCGATTCAATCCAAGGGATGAGATGAGAGGGAAGCGGTTATTTTGATCCAAGGGTGACAAACGAATGCAAAGAAGCACAAAATGAAGAATTGAGATCCTTCCAAGCCTTAGCTCATGCTATATATAGACCTTCTTAGTCATTCATTCATTGTATCTTACTATCTCGTATTTTTTCATCTCTAGATTTAGTTGTAGTGGTTATTTCCATTTAAAATGTTTTAAATACTTTTGCAATTCAGATTTGTACTCAATCTCCATTATTAATAGAATTTGAATTTCACTTTCAATTGTTATTGATTAAGTTTTTATGTTCTACATCCGCTCATTACCTTATTCTAATGCTTATCTCGCTTTTATAAACAATGTTTTAGCTTAATTCTTCAAAATCTCAAAAATACAAAAAATCAATTAAATCATTTAAAATCAAAAATCACTTTAGATCTTCGATTAAGGATTAATCCACCATTGATTTATTGTTTCATAAGATCATTTAAGCTTTTAAGTAGCTTAGTGTGAGCTTATATTAGTTTTAATCTCAAATTCACAAAAAATCTCAAGCTTATATCGATGCTACTGGTGTTGTTACGATCTTACGGTTTTGGATCCGGTTTGGAATGGAATGATCTTGGTTTGGGTTGAATCTTGAAATGGAATTGGTTAGGATTAGAGGTTGTTAGGCTAGTGTTCTTTGTTTCATCAATTGGCAAGCCATAGTGGCTAAGGCATCTTGTAAGTTTCATAATCTGTTTTTGTTCATCAATCTACTGTTTGATCTGCTCATTAGTATTAATTGTTACTGCTTAATCTGTGTTTGTGTTAGTTAAGCTTAATTTGCTCATAATCTGTTTCTAGTTCATTATACAGTAGCATAAAGAGTGTTTGGATCAGCTGATATATCTGTGTTTAAGGCTAGTTGATAAGTGTTTAGTAGCTGATACTTATTTAGGTAAGTATTTGATAGTCAATTGAGGTCTTGGTTAGAGCAGTTTAAGCTCAAAAAGTCAAATCTCTTTGTTATCTGATCTAGAATCTGTGTCTGCTCATATCAGTTAGTTTCATAAACTGAAATTTGGTTCAAAATTGATAGATCTAGCTTTAGGTAATCATTATTAGTGTTAAAACATCATATTCAGTTCAAAACTTTGGATCAAAGTTGAGTTAAGTCAAACATAGCCACTGATTTCAAAAGTCAAAAGTCATGACTGCACAATTTTTCTCAGATCTTGTAGTTTGAGTATTGAGTTCATTTCAAGGAGTTAGAGGCTTATATTTGGGCTAATTGTAGGTGGCGGTGCTTTATAGGGCTGCAATAGTGGTTTTAGTTTGAGCTTTTCTATAAGTGGTGTATAAGCTTGAGCAGATGGGGTGAACCATTGTTTGGTTAAGAATAAGATTGGCTTAATCATTGGTTCTGAGCTTTAAGCTTGTTAGGAGTAGTTGTAATTTGTAGTAATTAGCTTATTCTAGTATAAGTTTGCTTTAGACACTGTTTGGTTGCATCATTAGCTTATTAGCTTATTTTAGTAGCTTATCTTAATAGCAGATTACACTATAGCTTCCATATTTCACACATAGCCTGTTGATTTTTCATTTTTCATAGATTCATAATCTCATTTTAGAATTTTCTTGAAGATTTCATAATTTTTGGTCTTTATTTGCTATTTTTCTAGATTTAAATTAGATTTTAATCAATTTTAATTAGCTTTTATTGAAAATAATTGAGAAAAGGTTCCAAAAAATAATTTTCCAATTTTCTTAGTTTAAGATAAATATAAAAAGCTTAAAAAGATTTTCCATATTTTTTCCCCTTAATTTGATATTTTTCACAATTTTAATTAGTTTAAAATAGTTTAAATTAGTTTTTAATTTTTATAAATTCAAGAAAAATCCAAAAAAAATAGTTTTAATTCTAAATTAGTTTTCTTATTACATTTTTAGAGTAAAAGTTAATTTAGGCATTTATAGGATATCGTTTAGACATAGTTGCATTTTATTCGCGTTTTGTTTATTACGTTTTATTTTAGATCGCGTTTAGGATTTCCCGTAGGATAGATTTCCTTAATTACTTTCCCTATTCCCGTAGTTTAATAATCAAAATCAAACAAATCAAAACATCGAGCATTAAATTCCGAACCAAAAACGACGTTGGCAATTCACGCCTCGTTGGGAAAACGATTCGGGTTGTCTAATCCGTATACACAATCACACACGGGATTTGATTTATTATTCTTTTTCCTAAGAGAATTTGAATCTATCTTCGTGATTATTTTTGATATCGATATTGAGGTTTTATCCACACACATAACCCCTAAGCCTTCAATTTCTTGAAATCAACTTTTGGCGCCGCTGCCGGGGAGGTTGTGTCACGACAATATCGTTTGAGGTTTGACGATTAGTGACTCGAGATCCTTCATTCGTGAAGTTACTATTTTTCTATAAAATAAAAAAGTAAAAAAATATTTTCCTTTTTCTTTTGTATATATATATATATCAGATTAAAAATACAAAAAGATTTTCTCTTTGTTTTTGCTAATAAATAGAAGACACCAATTATATAACATTCTCAACGGAGGTGTTATCATTATAAGTTCCCGAACTAAAGATCAAAAACTTGCCTTTGTGTCGCTTGTGGGTTTATTTATCTTTATTAGACAAACAAAGCGTGTGGTGGGTACAAGGACGGCTGACATTAAATTGCGGTGAAAAGAGGCGGGTTTTAATAAGCTTCACACGACCTAATAAAGCTTCT
Organism: Chrysanthemum lavandulifolium; assembly: GCA_022545495.1. NCBI lineage: Eukaryota > Viridiplantae > Streptophyta > Magnoliopsida > Asterales > Asteraceae > Chrysanthemum > Chrysanthemum lavandulifolium. Next base: position 144,119,473 of record CM040244.1, read on the forward strand.
CCGCGCATGCGTTTGTCTTATAGAGGTGATTTATTCACTTGGGATTATTGGTTTAAGTTCACTGTGTTTTCGAATACCGCTCTCTTTTAATTGCCTTGGTTTTTGAAAGTGCATGCGCACTCGTTCTAATATCTACAGACCGATACTTGCAACCGCTACAATTCCGAGAAGGCGTAACAGACGTGGTCCATTAGTCGAACCCGAGATTCGAACTAATCAGAACCCGCCCATCATCGAAATGGCGGAGGACAACCGATCCATGCTAGAGCAACTCCAGGCACCCACCGAGGGTTATGGAGAAGCCATCGTCGTCCCGGCAATCGTTGCCGATAACTTTGAGCTTAAACATGGCTTGATCAACTTAGTATCATCGAGCCAGTTTTACGGATTTGAGAGGGACGATCCTCACTCTCATATTCGTCGGTTTAACAAGCTCACGTCTACGATCAAGTACCGTAACGTTCCGGAAGAGGCTATCAAGCTACTACTCTTCCCGTTTTCACTCGAGGCGCGGTTTGGCTCGAAAAACTACCCCCTCGATCGATAACCACATGGGAGGATTTAGTTTCAAAATTCGTGAACGAATTCTTCCCACCGTCTAAAACCACAAACTTAAAGAATGAAATAACAAAATTCACACAAAGATTTGATTAATCATTTAGTGAGGCATGGGACCGATTCAAAGATTTGCTTAGGCAATGTCCCCATCATGGTTTTTCTGAGTTGCACCAACTTGATACGTTTTACAATGGTTTGAATGAGAATGATCAAGACTCTCTCAATGCCGCTGGTGGTAATTTGTTGACCCGATCAACGAGAGATGCCTTGTCGATTATTGAGAACAAATCCAAAGTTCGTTCCTCACGTAGCAAATCGGTTGCTGCCCGAGTGAATGATACACCATCGCCCTCGTCTAACGGAAATACGTCTAGCACCGATGCTAAGATTGATAAGCTTGCGGATTTGATCCATGCTTTGGTTAAGAGTAATTCTTCTCCACCCGCTCAAGTCAAAGCGGTGGAAACGACTTGTACTACTTGTGGAGGCCCGCATGCCTACTACAATTGTACCGCCACCGATGGCAATCCTTTCCAAACTAATGCCGTAACCGGAGGTACCCAATACCGTCCTCAAGTTGAAACAAACCCTCGTCTTAGTAATCAAATGGGACCTCCGGGATTTTCTCCATCGAACAATCAGAATCGTTTCAATTAGAATCAAGTTCGTGGACCAAGTGTTCAAAACCAATTCAAAGCTCCACCAAATCAATACCCAAATCAAGGAGCTAACTACAATCAAGTATATCACAACCCAAGCTATCAAGCTTCACCTTTGCCTCCAAATGACTTCACAACTTATGTTCAAAACACCAATTCTACCATCCACACTATGCAAAATCAGATTACGAGTTTGAGGAACGAGTTTCAATCTTCGATAACTAGACAAAGCACTGAGCTTAGGAATGAGATTCGACTTCAGAACAACAAATTGGAGACTTCACAGAATAAACTCGAAAATATGTTGAATGCTGTGTTGTGCAAGGTCAGCCAACCCTCATCTTCGGGTTCTCTTCCAAGTGATACTATTCCTAACCCGAAGGGTGAGTTGAAAGCCATAACCACACGAAGTGGTAAGACTATTGATGGACCCTCATCTCCTACTCCGCTGATAAGGGAGGAGGAAAAAGATACCGAGGTTATTGAAGAAGATGTGCAACCCGCACCCGTACCACCTCCGGTCGTTCAGACTCCGATTCCGGAACCCGATGTTCCGAAGACTACTCTTAAACCTTCACTTCCTTATCCTTCAAGACTTCATAATCAAAAGCTTCATGATAAAACCGAAAACCAAATGGAGAAATTTGCTGAAATCGTTCAATCCTTGAATTTTAACATCAGCTTCACCGATGCTTTACTCCTCATGCCTAAGTTTGCCGCTATGATCAAAAATTTAGTGAGTAACAAAGAAAAGCTGGCCGAAATAGCAAAAACACCATTGAATGAGAATTGCTCGTGGTGCTCCTCAAGAAACTTCCGAAAAGTTAGGAGACCCGCAAATTTCTTATCCCTGTGAGTTTCGAGAATAGTGAAATGCTCGCCTTGGCCGATCTTGGTGCGAGTATTAACTTAATGCCTCTTCGATTTACAATAAACTTTCTCCCGGAACTCACTCCTACTAAGATGACTCTTGAACTCATGGACCGTTCAACCTCTATTCCGAGAGGAATCGCCGAGAACGTCTATGTGAAAGTAGGACCTCTGCATTTTCCGCCGACTTCGTTGTCGTTGACTTTGATGTCGACCCCAGTACCTCTTATTCTGGAGGCCTTTTCTAAGAACGGGTCGTGCGATGATTGGCGTTTATGAAGGAGAAATAACTTTACGAGCTAACAAGGAAACCGTCTCGTTTAATATTAACCAACCTTCGAGATACTCCTCCAACTACGATGATGCTTCTATTAATCGAATCGGCGTTCTCGATATTGCTACGGAGGAGTATGCTCAAGAAGTTCTTGATTTTATGGGTGGCAATCCCACCATTCCTTACGAAAATGTTGAACCATCTTACGAGCCTATTATTGCCGACTCTTCCCCTCTCTCACTCCGTTCGAGGGAGGTGACTTCATTTTGGAAGAGATCGATGAGTTTCTTCTTCGATGATGAATCGATTCCACCGGGAATTGATGATGGTGTTTATGATTCGGAGGGAGATATCCGTTATCTTGAACAATTGTTGAACGAAGATCCATTACCGTCACTCCCTCCGAAAGAAATCACAATTGACGAAATCAAAGAAGTACAAACGTCTCATGAAAATCCTCCGGAGCCCGAGCTCAAGGATTTACCTCCTCATCTTGAATATGCTTTTCTTGAAAAACCGAACAAATTTCCCGTCATCATTGCTAAAAACTTGAAAGATGAGGAGAAGACCGCACTTTTGGATGTCCTACGTAAACACAAAAATGCAATTGCTTGGCAAATTTCTGACATCAAAGGAATCAATCCTCGTTTCTGTACCCACAAAATTCTAATGGAGGATGATTGTAAACCCGTGATTCAACAACAACGTAGGGTTAACCCAAGATTCATGATGTTATCAAAAGGAAGTTCGAAACTCCTCGCCGGAATCATTTATCCCATCTCCGATAGCTCATGGGTTAGCCCTATCCATTGTGTCCCTAAGAAAGGAGGAATGACCGTCGTCGCTAACGATGAAAATGAGTTGATTTCCACGCCTCATCACCGGATGGAGGTGTGTATTGATTATCGAAAATTGAGCGATGCTACTCGTAAGGACCATTTCCGCTCCCTTTATGGATCGGATGCTCGAACGTTTAGCGGGAATGAGTTCTATTGCTTTCTTGATGGTTTCTCCGGTTATTTTCAAATCCCGATCGATCCAAAGGATCGGAGAAAACCACTTTCACATGCCCTTATGGAACCTTTGCTTACCGACGCATGCCTTTTGGGCTATGCAATGCTCCCGACGCTCCAAAGGTGCATGATGGCTATTTTTCACGACATGATCGAAAAGTCTATGGAAGTTTTATGGATGATTTCTCGGTTTATGGAGATTCTTTCACTTCTTGCTCTCTCATCTAGACCACATGCTCAAAGGTGTGAAGACACCAACTTGGTCTTGAATTGGGAGAAGTGTCATTTCATGGTTCGAGAGGGCATTGTCCTCGGCCATAAGATTCAAATCTGGGATTGAGGTCGACCGAGCTAAAGTCGACGTTATAGCTAAACTCCTCATCCCACTACCGTCAAAGGTATTCGGAGTTTTGGGTCATGCCGGTTTCTATCGCCGTTTCATCCAAGATTTCTCTAAGATAGCCCGCCCTCTGACCCATCTCCTTGAAAAGGATGCTCCGTTTATCTTCACCAACGAATGTATTGACGCGTTCAATATTCTTAAGAAGAAATTGACTGAGGCACCGATCTTAGTTGCCCCCGACTGGGATTTGCCCTTTGAACTCATGTGTGATGCTAGTGATTACGCAATTGGGGCAGTCTTGGGGCAACGAAAGTCGAAACATTTTCAGCCCATACACTATGCGAGTAAGACATTGTCTGAGGCCCAACACAATTATACGACTACTGAAAAGGAATTATTGGCCGTCGTCTATGCTTTTGAAAAATTTCGACCCTACCTTGTCTTGTCGAAGACCATAGTGTATACCGACCATTCTGCCCTAAAGTATCTTTTGGCAAAGCAAGATGCTAAGCCACGATTACTTCGGTGGGTTCTCCTCCTTCAAGAGTTTGATGTTACTATTCTTGACAAAAAAGGAGCAGAGAACCTTGCTGCCGATCATCTTTCGAGACTTGAGAATCCCCATCAAAGTGTGCTCGAGAAAAAGGAGATTACGGAAACATTTCCTCTTGAGACACTTGGGATGGTTGCTAAGAAAGACCCGAACACCCCATGGTTTGCCGATTTTGCAAATTACCATGCGGGGAATTTCATCGTGAAAGGGATGTCGTCTCAACAAAAGAAAAAGTTTTTCAAAGATGTTAAGCATTATTTCTGGGACGACCCCTTCTTGTTTAAGATTTGTGCGGATCAAGTAATCCGGCGGTGTGTTCATGGCCAAGAGGCTATTGACATTCTCAATGCTTGCCATAACGGACCCACTGGTGGCCATCATGGTGCAAGCTACACCGCTAAGAAGGTTTTTGACTCCGGATTCTATTGGCCTACCATATATCGAGATGCCCATGATTTAGTCAAATCGTGTGATTCTTGCCAACGTCAAGGGAAAATTTCACAGAAGGATGAAATGCCACAAAATGCTATTCAAGTCTGTGAGATTTTTGACGTGTGGGGCATCGATTTTATGGGGCCATTTCCATCGTCTAAAGGAAATAAGTATATCCTCGTGGCCGTCGACTACTTGTCCAAATGGGTTGAAGCGAAGGCGCTCCCCACCAATGACGCCCGAGTGGTTGTTAAGTTCTTAAAGAATTTGTTTTCCCGATTCGGAGCACCTCGTGCTATCATCAGTGATCGCGGTACCCATTTCTGTAATGAACAATTTGCTAAAGTTATGGCTAAATATGGAGTTACCCATCGTCTTTCTACCGCGTATCACCCGCAAACGAGCGGACAAGTTGAGGTCTCGAATCGTGGTTTGAAAAGGATTTTAGAAAGGACCGTAGGAGAAAATCGAGCTTCATGGGCTGATAAGTTAGATGATGCATTATGGGCTTTCCGCACCGCTTACAAGACACCCATCGGGTGCACCCCATTCAAGTTGGTGTATGGAAAAGCTTGTCACTTGCCCATCGAGCTCGAACATAAGGCATTCTGGGCCTTGAAACATGTTAATTTCGATCTTAAGACCGCGGGTGATCACCGAAAAGTTCAATTGAATGAATTAAATGAGCTTAGGGATCAGGCCTACGAGAATTCTTTGATTTTCAAAGAGAAGACTAAGAGGATTCATGATGCTAAAATCAAAACCGCGTTTTCAACGTTGGTGATCAAGTTCTCCTTTCAACTCTCGATTGAAGATATTCTCGGCAAACTCAAATCCGTTGGTCGTGACCATTCACCATCGCTCAAGTTTTCCGTATGGAGCGGTGGAGCTTTCTCGCCCGATGGCCCAAATTTCAAGGTGAATGGTCATCGTGTGAAACATTATTTTGGAGGGACATCCATCTATGGTTGTCCGGATCTCCAAACTTTCTTCCCCATGGACAATTGAATTGGGATCGAGTCAAGCTAGCGACTCGGTAATCAAAACGATGGCGCTTCGTGGGAGGCACCCCATGCTTATCCTTCTCTTCTTTCTATTTTCTAATAAGTGACATGAAGGGTCTACCTCTTCGATTTCTCGTGTTTGGTTGTTTGTGATGTTGTGTTTAGGATGTTCCCGATATGAAGACTCTCGTGCTCAAGTTTGTCATTTCTCCACTCGAGTTTCATGATCGATCTTGATGGAAATCCGATATCCTAATCTTATCGACTAACGTTTATCTTCTAGCATACTTAATAAACGGCTTTTAGATTTTCGTGATACCTTGCTTTAAACATTGAGGACAATGTTTCGTTCTAGTCTGGGGTAGGGTAATCTTCGATTTGATTTGACCGCACTTGCTTATTTTTGTTGTGTTTCTCTCAGTAACCCGTTTTCCTTAGAAAATGAAAAATTGTGCAAAATGAGAAAATTTAAAATTTTTGTAAGCTTTTGCTAGTTTTATGATCGAAAAGTTCTTGCTAGTCTCTTAGAAGTTACTTTAAATATCGTTTTTCTTGACATAGCCTTTGCTAATTGCTTAGACTAGAGGCTATAAAATGCGATTCTAGCTCACAAGGCCAAGAATTTGCAAGTCTCCTAAGTGATTTTAAATATGCTAAGCTTTGACAAGAATTTGCTAGTTTCTAATAAGTGACTTTAAAATGCGAGACTTGAGATTATTTTCTAAACATTTGCTAAGTTAATATATGTTTTGACACCTTGATTGACTTTCCATTGGTGAGAGTAGGAATAGAATTTCGACTTGACCGGGCGTGTTGAGCCCTAGCTTGTTCCTTAACCATAGATAATAAAAATTATCGGCTAAGCATCTGCGGATCTCATTATTTGGGATTTTAAATTTGCAGAGATCGAGAAATGATAGAGTTACTTATGAGTTTAGATGCTAAACGTGGAGTAGTTGGTTCTCTTTAGAGCCCATCGAAGGTACTTATGGCTTTTTGTTCCCACAAAATTGTTTCACCCCATATATGTCAGAATAATTAGAGATGTCGAGTTTTTGGCGATGGTTAGTTTTTTATCTTCTTAAGAGAATCTTTGTTTTAAAATTGGGTACACATCAAGGATCCGTAATAAATAAATAAGTCTTTGAGTATCAAGTAATAAAGTAATAAGTAAAGTTGTGAGTCTGCGGTGTCGAGATCGGACCCTTGGATCTTTAGCCGGGATTGAATGAGGTCTTAGCCTAACCAATGGGATTCTCATCTCATGAAGCCTATAGTCTTGGAATTACCCGTGAAGCTCCGTGGTTCATGCTCATACAAGTTAAAGTAAAAGTTCATGTGAAAAAAAAAAAAAAAAAAAAAAAAAAATGAAAATGATGTATGAAAATTGAAAAAGTCAAAAGTTAGTGAATAAAATTCCTTGATGTGGACCTCATTTTTACGACAATGGTTCTTGAGAGAAGATGGATAACTAATTATCGACTTAGCTTTGTATCTTTATCGGAATAACTCTTATCAAAGCGAGAATTTGAAGAAATTCATTTCTCACAAAAATAAAAAAATCTAGAGGAAATAGGAAAATGGGGACGAAAAGTAAGTACACAAGTAACTTCCATGGGTAGTGTTAGCATCTAGAGTCGTATGTAACAATGATTTCGATTTTACGCTTAGTTTGGGACTTGTGAAAAATCAGGGACGATGTATTCTATCCGTATGGTCACTTCACGCTGTGTTGTGTTTTCTACTCCGTGATCCTAACTTGTCGTTTGAAAAATGTTGGAGTTATTGATCGACATGAAAGTTCAACAAACCGTCATTCATAACCGGAATATGCTTAATCATAATATCTACTTGTGAATTAAAAGGTAAACGGGGCGTTTTTAGAATTAAGGCTTTATTAATCTCTTTTGAGGAATCTTTGCTACTTCTTCATAGGTTTAGTAGAAAGAGATTGAAAACCTTGGTTTTAGAAGCGTGAGTTGATTGCATTGCGTGAGGACACGACAATGGTCTCGTCTGGGGTATTTTGATATGTGCTTATTCACATATCTTTTCACTATCAAAACTGACCCAAAACAACCAAGGAAAAGCCGTTTATTGCTTATATTTGTGGTTTTCTTGAGTTTGTGCTTGTGCAGGTACGGATATGCAAAAACACACAAAAAGGATCCAAAACAGATGTAAATCCGAGCACGAGAGATCAAGAGAGTTTTAATGAATGGAAGGTCAAGATTGTGCATTGTTGAAGATTCTATTATCGAAGATGAATTTTGAAGTTTCAAGAAAGTTTGAAGAAATGTCAAGATCACCCCGTACTTTCAACTTTTGACTGATTTGGTCCCTCAAAGATTCAGAAATTACAAATGCACCCTTGGATTATTTAAGATTGACAATATTGGTCCTTGATAAAGATTTTCAGAAAGTACAAGATTGGCCCCTGAAGTTTCAAGTTTTACATGTTTGGTCCTTATACTATCACTTGGATCACATTTTAAATCCTTAATCCAAAATCCTATAATACCTTCGGCCCAAAAGTAAAATACCCGAGCCCAAATAACAAATGCTACCCGGTTGGTTTTATAATAACCCGAACCCCCAAACCCGGTTTATTTTACCCACGGTCAACCCTTTTAAACCAGGTCAAACAATCAAAAAACAATAAAAAACCACTCGCGCCAAAACGTTTACCCCTTTTACCCAATTACCAGATCACATGAACCCTAATTCACCCTCCCGTGTAATTAATCAAATTAACAGCAATTAAGGGCTTTTTCGTACTTTCCCCTGACACCACACTGACAAGGGAATGACACCTCATCAATCCGTGTGATATAGGGCACTTGTCGCTCTCTTATTGGTCAAGCCAAGTCACCAGATTCAATCCAAGGGATGAGATGAGAGGGGAAGCGGTTATTTTGATCCAAGGGTGACAAACGAATGCAAAGAAGCACAAAATGAAGAATTCGAGATCCTTCCAAGCCTTAGCTCATGCTATATATAGACCTTCTTAGTCATTCATTCATTGTATCTTACTATCTGTATTTTTTTCATCTCTCTAGATTTAGTTGTAGTGGTTATTTCCATTTAAAATGTTTTAAATACTTTTGCAATTCGTATTTGTACTCAATCTCCATTATTAATAGAATTTGAATTTCACTTTCAATTGTTATTGATTAAGTTTTTATGTTCTACATCTGCTCATTACCTTATTCTAATGCTTATCTCAGTTTTATAAACAATGTTTTAGCTTAATTCTTCAAAATCTCAAAAATACAAAAAAATCAATTAAATCATTTAAAAATCAAAAAAATCACTTTAGATCTGTATTAAGGATTAATCCTGTACTGATTTACTGTTTCATAAGATCATTTAAGCTTTTAAGTAGCTTAGTGTGAGCTTATATTAGTTTTAATCTCAAATTCACAAAAAAATCTCAAGCTTATATCAGATGCTACAGTGCTGTTCTGATCTTCTGGTTTTGGATCTGGTTTGGAATGGAATGATGCTGGTTTGGGTTGAATACTGAGCTGGAATTGGTTAGGATTAGAGGTTGTTAGGCTAGTGTTCTTTGTTTCATCAATTGGCAAGCCATAGTGGCTAAGGCATCTTGTAAGTTTCATAATCTGTTTTTGTTCATCAATCTACTGTTTGATCTGCTCATTAGTATTAATTGTTACTGCTTAATCTGTGTTTGTGTTAGTTAAGCTTAATTTGCTCATAACTGTTTCTAGTTCATTATACAAGAGCATAAAGAGTGTTTGGATCGGTGATATATCGTGTTTAAGGCTAGTTGATAAGTGTTTAGTAGTCGATACTTATTTAGGTAAGTATTTGATAGTCAATTGAGGTCTTGGTTAGAGCGGTTTAAGCTCAAAAGTCAAATCTCTTTGTTATCGATCTAGAATCGTTGCCTTCATATCGCTTAGTTTCATAAACTGAAATTTGGTTCAAAATTGATAGATCTAGCTTTAGGTAATCATTATTAGTGTTAAAACATCATATTCAGTTCAAAACTTTGGATCAAAGTTGAGTTAAGTCAAACATAGCCACTGATTTCAAAAGTCAAAAGTCATGACTGCACAATTTTTCTCAGATCTTGTAGTTTGAGTATTGAGTTCATTTCAAGGAGTTAGAGGCTTATATTTGGGCTAATTGTAGTTGGCCAGGTGCTTTATAGGACTGCAATAGTGGTTTTTAGTTTGAGCTTTTCTATAAGCTGGTGTATAAGCTTGAACAGTGGGGGTGAACCACTGTTTGGTTAAGAATAGCAGTTGGCTTAATCATTGGTTCTGAGCTTTAAGCTTGTTAGGAGTAGTTGTAATTTGTAGTAATTAGCTTATTCTAGTATAAGTTTGCTTTAGACACTGTTTGGTTGCATCATTAGCTTATTAGCTTATTTTAGTAGCTTATCTTAATAGCAGATTACACTATAGCTTCCATATTTCACACATAGCTGTTGATTTTTCATTTTCATAGATTCATAATCTCATTTTAGAATTTTCTTGAAGATTTCATAATTTTGGTCTTTATTTGCTATTTTCTAGATTTAAATTAGATTTTAATCAATTTTAATTAGCTTTTATTGAAAATAATTGAGAAAAGGTTCCAAAAAATAATTTTCCAATTTTCTTAGTTTAAGATAAATATAAAAAGCTTAAAAAAGATTTTTCCATATTTTTTCCCCTTAATTTGATATTTTTCACAATTTTAATTAGTTTAAAATAGTTTAAATTAGTTTTTAATTTTTATAAATTCAAGAAAAATCCAAAAAAAATAGTTTTAATTCTAAATTAGTTTTCTTATTACATTTTAGAGTAAAAGTTAATTTAGGCATTTATAGGATATCGTTTAGACATAGTTGCATTTTATTCGCGTTTTGTTTATTACGTTTTATTTTAGATCGCGTTTAGGATTTCCGTAGGATAGATTTCCTTAATTACTTTCCCTATTCCGTAGTTTAATAATCAAAATCAAACAAATCAAAACATCGAGCATTAAATTCGAACCAAAAACGACGTTATAATTCACGCCTCGTTGGGAAAACGATTCGGGTTGTCTAATCCGTATACACAATCACACACACGGATTTGATTTATTATTCTTTTCCTAAGAGAATTTGAATCTATCTTCGTGATTATTTTTGATATCGATATTGAGGTTTTATCCACACACATAACCCCTAAGCCTTCAATTTCTTGAAATCACTTACAAAAGGGGATATTATCTTACTGACAGGATATATCCGGAATGGTCTGTTCTTATTAAGTCCATTTCAAATCCTCCTACGGGTGATGAAAAAAGAATATTGTACAAGAGGAAGCATGAAGCAGCAAGAAAATATGTGGAATGAGCTTTCGGTGTGTTAAAAAGGAAGTGCTAAATGCTTAAAGTTCCGGCTCGAGGGCTGTATAGAAAGGATCTCTAAGATATTGTGTATACATGTATCATATTACATAATATGATCATCCGACACAAGCAGCGGGTGATATGTCCCACATGGTTTGCACAAGAGGGCCACCGTGATCATGATCGTATAAGATCCCATGCAGAATCCTTAGTAGTTACTCAGGAGATAATGGACCAATCAACTCATCTAAACTTAAAATCTGATTTGGTCGAACACGTTTGGAGAAACCGTGGAAATGCAGGCAATCAAGATATTGAAGGCGAAGACGAAAGTGACGAAGAGGCAACTGACGATGAAGATTTTTGTGATGTTTTTAGTTTTCAATAAGTATTGTAATGTTTACATTTTATTAGTTTAAGTTTTTAATTATCTTCAGGTCGTCGAAGAGAGAAAGATGATGTGGCACAGGTGACTCAGGTCACCACTGTGCACAGCCTTAGGATCATTATAAAAGTTAAGTATCTATTATGCGGCACAATTATCGATTTATATCATTCTGATAAAATCTTGACAACCTATTTTAATTGCATCCGCTCTTGGCAACACTTATGATTAGCCAGACCAAAATACCCAATAAATCTCAATAAGACAATAACCAAGTGTCTAATCACACCCAAACTTGGGTGATGACACATGTATGTAAGAACAGGCCTTCGCTAGGGCTATAAATCATCAAGCCCGTGTTCCACAAGCTCAAAGCTCAACTTTTATAATTTTCAAGAGCTTGAACTTAGCTCATTTCTAGTCTTCTTTGTAACGCTCAAGTTTAGTTCATGAACGATTTTAGAGGTTGGAGCTTGGCTCATTAGCCGAGTTTGAGAAGCGCAAGTCACTTACACTCCTAACCTTATGTGACAATCGTCTGGCTCAGGTTAGAAACTGATAGCATCTTACAACATATTTTTGGCTACTTATATGCTTGATAAGTTATTCTTGTGATAATTGGGTCATTTTCATGCTTTGTGATCACTTTCAATAGGAACCCTTACTTTACGAACGTATCTTCGACCTATGATTTTAGTTAAACTTCATAAACGCTCAACGATATACTCAAGTCATTTTTAAGTTGTTAGTGTCACTCATAATGGAAAAATAAGCTCATTGTACATTTCACTTCAAAAGTTACACTTTTACTAGTCTTTACATTACATTTTAACACTTACAAAATACAACTTACATACTCCATTGTACAACTAATAATATACATTATATACAAAATACCCCTATTTATCTCCCAAAAATCGGCCACCCACATCAACCAACCAAAATTTATGCATTCTTCACTTCCCAACACCCTCCCTGTAACACTCAACGAACTAAACAGCTCACCCTCACTTTCACTTTAATTTTCACACACAACACACTATATCCTCTCCCCTTACCTCTCTTTGGCTGGTCACCCCTCTCAAAACACCATCACCACCATTAAACATCACCAAAAATCTTGTTCTCTCAAGATTTAGTCACCTCTAGTTATCCTCTCTACAACTCCACAACAATCCATCATCAACTCACCACCAAAGGACCTCTTTAACATCTTCAAACATCTCAGTATCAAACTTATTCTTGCTATTAAATCCGAGCTCTAAAGGTATTTGTGGAAAACTAGAAGGGGGGTTGAACAGTTTTGTCAATTTTAATTTAAGTTTCAAAACTTTAGATTCGATCTAATGTGAATTCGTATGGATGGATAGAAAGTATAAAGCAATAAGTAAAGTAAATAATGAAAGAAAGTAAAGTAAAGGATAAAGAGAAATGACACAAGTGATTTATAGTGGTTCGACTACAAGGACACCTTCCTTGCCCTACTCCACTCCACGAGTTCCCCACTCGAGAGTTCAAGAACTATGTCAACAAGCTCCTTCAACAAGGCGGAAAATCCTCACAACATCGCTTACACTTTTTCCAGTACAAAGCTAAATACCGAGTCCTTAACACGGCCGACCAAACCAACACAACTATTACACAACAACTATGTGAAATATGAAATACAAGATCTTGCTACAAAAATCTTGTGGAGGCACAAATCAATCAAGGACCCCTTGCTTGGATGACTTGTAGTATCATGATTTCACCTTTGAGAAGGACCTATATGAGAATCACAACAAGAGAAAGAAGAACTACTAGATTGATTAAGAGATCAGAGGTTAGAAGAATGAGATAATATATGAGATAGTTTGTAAGAAGATGGGTGAGTAACAATGAAGAAATGGCTCACTATTTATAGGCAAAATAGTCTACTGTAGCCCGGTTTCGGCGGATCCCTTACTTGGGGATCCGTCTAGTGCAATCCAAGGGATCCGGCAAACTGGGTTGTACCAGTCCGGATTTTGTTGCAAACCGGGTCATGGGTCTTGGGTCATGGATAATACCCAACATGATTTCATGCATGATGTCATGCAATGGGTCATGGGTATGGGTCATGGGTCTTGGATATTACCCATCCTGTTACATAAACTATTACAACAAATGAATTATTACAAAATTTTATGTGAATGACCAAATGTAAATACTTTACAAAAATAACATGTATTCTTATAATTTTACATATGATAACTTTATATTTGTTATCAACAAAACACAAAGAGATCGCTAAATATGAATTAACGTTTTTACGGTTTATTTGTATTAATAATCTCCCCCTTTTTCTTGATGACAAAACATAATCTTATGATGAGTAAAACTTAAGATTAGATGTATGTTTTGAAAGCATAAGGTTTTACTTCTTCTCCCTCTTTTTGTCAAAACAAAAATCGAACCTAACGAAGAAATAAATTGTGGAATAAAAGTAAGTATGATCCACAAAGCACTAGCTCCCCCTTGACGGTAGCTCCTCCTAGAAATGGGCGTCAGGTGAGAAATTATAATTCCTACAAAAAAATGTTAGTAGTAACATGTAATATAATCTTATATGGGACGAGAAACAAGATAGAGAGCCAAGGTACGTAAACAAAGCCTTATAATAAAATATTAAAATGTAGTGGTATATATGCCACATACAAAATGTAAAACTAAGAACAAGCATTGTTCTTTAAAATGACTCAAAAGAAAAAAAAATAGTAATATCATTCCTTCCATGCTTGCAAATGGTTAATTATAGAAGTTTTGGTGAGTGATAATGTTGATGCAATTAATGATGTGGTTGAGTATGAATCGCATCCCATCCCTTATTTCCATTGCGAGTTCCCTAGTGGATTGACAATGTTCGCAAAGTAAATGGTGAGGGTAGTGTTGGTGGATGGTTTCCGGGTAAGTTTGATTTGTGGAAGGCGGAATATGTGGTGGAAATATTGGAAAATATGGATCAAAGTCAATGATGTTGGTGAGTGGTGGAGGATAAGAACCTAGATGTTCTTGTAAGATAATGGGAGGTAGAGGTGGTGATGTTGCAAGCTCTTTGTAAAGAGTGTTTGGAAATGTTGGTGGTGTTAAAAAGACTAGTTTTTTTGGGTTTAAGGTGGAAGCTAGTTGGGTAGATTTGGATGTTTTAAATGGAGTGGGTGGTGCACTAGACACGGGTAGTAGGATTGTTTTCGGAGTCTTAAGGAGTTCCAATAGAGTGAACTGAGTGGTAGGTAGAGACTCGGTAGGTGATTATGGTGATGAGCTTGTGGGAGATGATGGAGGTGCTACAATGTAGTCATTTGGTGGAGAGTTAGTAGTTGGTGATGGGCTTTGTGACAAAGGTTTGGCTAAACAACAAGGCTGGATGCTAATCCATGCGGTTCTTCTATATTTGGTTGGTGGTGGCACTACGGAAGGTGGTAGGATAAAGTTTTGGATTTCTTGAAAAGGATTGTTTTCACTAGATGGTTCATCAATGTTGGAGGATATTTTGGATGTCATGATGATGATTGTTTGTGAGGTTGAGAGTGATGGATATGTAAGCATTTTGGAACCTTATTTATAAAGAAAATAATGCATTGCAGTGACTGCTAAAACCAAAATGTGAACTAAAATCTAATGATTAGATATGAATTTAAGGCATGTGATCATGAAACACAAGCATTAAGTAACATACTCATTAGTGAAAGAGCTAAAATGTTGAAAATATGAAAGTTTATAGCCAAAGTGAGAAAAATAGAAGAAAATTTTTGCTTCTGTTGAACGGTTCCCACGGATCCGATCCTTTAGGGATTCGTCCAACGTAAAAGCTGGGATCCGTGGAACTGGTGTTTTCAGGCAGCTCAATTTTTTCCTTTTTAAGGTTCCTAGTGTATGCCTATATGCAAACCATTTGGAGTTGCGGTTATCTCGACTCCTAAAAAGAAGAAAAATAAACGAAGAAGTGAAAAAGCATATAATTATGTGAGATAACCCGAGTGCTCCTTAATTCAATTTTGCTTAAATGAATGTACCCGAAAACACATATTAGTTATGTGTTCCATTTAGCATTCAAAAGACATGAGATGCAATGAAAAAGGTTTTTACTTTGTATTAAGAATGAAATAAAAGATTTGTCCTAGACGTGAGAGTGATTTTAGAAAAATGTTACCGGGAGAGGTATCTTTTAGAAAGAGTTTCGAAAAGTTTCTTGCATAGAAAAAAGAAAACTTTATCTTGAGTTTTGAAAATCCCCATATTGTTTGTGAGTTGTGTGTGAAATAGAGATCCTAGACTCAGAAAAAAGGTAAGGCTAACGTTTACGTACCTTGTAGAATGAGAAACATTTTATGACGATTGTTCCATGAGACCAAGACCAAGATGAAGCAAGTTGAATTGTTCCTGCTTCAACGGTTTGGTGAGGACATCGGCTATGTTATCTTCGGATGATACTTTCTCAATAGAAATGTTACCCTTTTGAACATTGTCTCTTAAGAAATGAATACGGATCTCTATATACTTGGTACGAGAGTGCAACACCGGATTTTTGCTTAAGTAAATATCACATTTGTTGTCGCATAAAATGGCTAAATGGCTATGTCACTTAGATGAATGTCGTAGTTAACTAATGCTTATTTCGTCCATAGTGCTTGTTGGCATGCTTTGCCGGCAGAGATATATTCGGCTTCGGTTGTTGAAATGGTCAATGCCGTTTGCTTCTTCGAGAACCAAGATGTTAAAAAACATCCCATAAAAGTACATACACCACTTGTACTCTTTTGGTCAACATAATTACTTGCATGGTCAGAATCCGCATATACAATAGTTTCTACCCCCGTCCCCTTAGGATACCATAATCCCAATTGAGTAGTACCTTTAGTGTATCTAAATATTTTTTTGATGGCTTCTAGGTGTGAAGTTTTAGGGTCTTCTTGAAACCTAGCACATAGACATACACTAAACATGATATCTGGCCGACTAGCCGTAAGGTAGAGAAGACTACCAATCATGCCACGATATTTGGTGTTATCAACGGATTCACCGTCTTCATCTTTGGTAAGTTTAGTATTGGACGACATTGGTGTTCTTATGGGTTTTGACTTTTCTAAACCAAATTTCTTTAGCATTTCTTTTATGTATTTGGATTGATTAAAGAAGATACCATCTTCTAGTTGTTTGATTTGTAGACCAAGAAAGAAACTTAATTCTCCCATAATACTCATTTCAAACTCATCATGCATGATTTTTGAGAAATTATCACACATGTCTTGACAAGTCGATCCGAATATAATATCATCCACGTATATTTGAACAATAATTATATGTGATTCCTTTTTCTTTGTGAAAAGTGTATTATCAACTAACCCCATTGTAAAGTCGTTTTTGATTAAAAATGATTTGAGTCTATCATACCAAGCCTTTGGGGCTTGTTTAAGACAGTAGAGATCTTTCTTTAGTTTGTATACGTGGTTGGATTTTTCGAAATCGATAAAGCCCGGAGGTTGAGCTCCATAGACTTCTTCATTAATAAAGCCATTTAGAAAAGCACTTTTAATATCCATTTGAAAAAGCTTAAGATCATGAGCACAAGCATAAGCAAGAAGTATTCTTATAGACTCTAATCTAGCTACGGGAGCATAGGTCTCATCAAAGTCTATGCCTTCTTGTTGGTTATACCCTTGGGCAACAACTCTAGCTTTGTTTCTAGACACTACACCATTTGCATCTAACTTGTTTTTATATAACCATTTATTTCCGATTATGGTTTGGTTTTTAGGTGGAGGGACAAGTGTCCAAACATTGTTAGAAATAAATTGATTTAACTCTTCATGAATAGCCATTAACCAACATTCATCTTTTATGGCTTCTTGTGTATTTTTAGGTTCTATGGTTGAGACAAAACAAATAAACTACTTTGATTTTGGACTTGAGATCTTAAGGTTCTTTCATTTAATTTTGCTATGGAATTTTCTATGGGATGATCTTTAGATTCTTTAATATTGATGATTTCATTGTTTAATGGTTCATCTTCTTTATTTATATTGTTCTTGATTTCAATGGCTTCACTTTCGATTAACTCGTCATCGACAAGGGGTAGGGTAGCTTTAGGTGGACTTTCATCAAATTTTACATTTAAAGATTCTTCAACCTTCATGGTTTCCTTATTTATTATTACGTATGCTTTGCTATTAGGTGAGTATCCTAAGAAGACACCTTCGATTGATTTAGGATCAAATTTAGTTAAATAATCTTTAGTATTTAGTAAGAAACATTTACTACCAAACACTTTAAAGTGTTCTAACGTAGGCTTTTTGCCTCGTAGTAATTCGTATGGAGTTTTTTTTTTTTCTAAAACTGGTCTAATTAGGACTCGGTTTAGTATATAAGTTTATGTGTCGACGGCATTGTACCAAAATGTTTAAGGAATTGATTGCTCATTAATCATGGTGCGACTCATTTCTTGTAGGGTTCTATTTTTCCTTTCGACTACCCCATTTGATTGTGGAGTGCGAGGAGCCGAGAAATTGTGAGTAATACCATTAGCATCATAAAAAGCTCCAAATTGCACTTCATTATCAAATTCCCTAACATGATCTGTTCTAATTGACACTATAGGACTTCCTAGTTGTCTTTGTATTTTCTTACTTAATATTTTAAAGTAATTGAACGTTTCAGTTTTATTCTTTAGAAATTTAGTCCATGTGTACCTAGAGTAATCATCCACTATAACCAAAGTATAGAAGTTACCTCCGTAACTTTGAATAGCGGATGGACCAAATAAATCCATATGTAGTAATTCTAGACACTTAGTTGTTGAGACCATATTTTTAGCTTTATGACTAGCATGGACTTACTTTCCTATGTTGCAAGCATCACAAAAGTGATGTTCATATTTTAATTTGGGTAGATCTCTTACTAGTTCTTTGGATGATAGCGATTGAAGAAGTCGCATATTGGCGTGACCCAATCTTCGATGCCATAATGTTGAAGTATCATCCATAGAAGTAAGACAAAGTTTGTCTTTTGGTTCATTACCTATTTTAATGATATAGACTCCATGTTTTCTAATGCCTCTTCCTATAGTAATACCGTTTTTTAATATTTTACTACCGGTTTCACTAAAAAGTACGTTGCACTTTTTATCACATATTTGTCCTATACTTAGTATATTGAAGTTTAGGTTTTCTATGTGACATACATCGTTAATGGTTAAGGATTTGTGAGAGAATGTACCTTATAGCGATGATTTTACTCTTTCCTCGTTAATGGTTAAGGATTAGTGAGAGATTGTACCACATTTCCTCCATTGAAGGATTCGTATGTGGAAAAAAAATCTTACTTACCAGTCATATGCCTCGTGCACCCGCTATCCTTGATCCATTCATCCGAATCTAAGTCGACCTTTAGGCACACCTAAGAAAACAATTAACTCAAAATTTTGGCCCCCATTTGTTCATGGGTCCATTAGTGTTATACATTTCATTCATGTTAGTCATATATGAAAAAGGTGAGAAATCATTCCACGGTGTAAAGTTTTGAAATGGAAAACCGTTTTGTACATTAGGTTTCCATCCTATTTGATGGTGGTTACTTCTCGGATAAACATTATTTGGTCTTCTTATAAATGTGTTTGGTTTAGAAAACGATGGACCTTTGTTTTTCATAAAACTTTGATTTTGTTTTAGTGTAGGTAGTTGTTTGACATTTCTAACAGTAACATGGGTTGGTTTCTTCTTGTTAACAATAAAAAATTCAGTTCTAGATGATGTAGTTATATTGTTTCTACTGTTTGCTGGTACAGACCTACGGATCCTTGGATTTACACTAGACGGTTCCTTTCTAAAGGGATCCGTGATTACAGTAGCTCGTTTTTCAATTGCTTTAACGAATTGTGTTTCTTTAATCTCGCTAGTTGATGTAGTAAGTTCCTGAACACCTAAACCATTTTGATTATTTCCCGTTTTAACACTATCAAGTATTATATCAAGAGTATTAGTACTCATTCTAGCAATCTTGGAATCAATATTATCAACTAACGTTTGAATTTGAACACAAAGCTCACATTCACTATCTACTTTCTTCCCCTTTTCTAAACATTTTAATTTATCTTTTAGCTCAATGACTTCCTTTTCTAAACGTTCATTTTTGTTTTTTAAAATCTTATTTTTGTTAATTACTTTTACACTAATTTTGCAAAGTTTATCATATTCACGGTGTAATGATTCATCATCTAATGATGAGCTACTATAATAAAGAGATTCTGGACATACCTCGTTTGAGTCATTTTCCATGAGACAAATTTCTTCGTTCTCCTCCTCACTCATTACCCATGAACCACTTACGAACGTCTTTTATTCATCATGTTTAAGACACTCACTAATGAAGTGATTAGGGTCCCACATTTAAAACATGTGCGTTCGTCCTTTGCTTTATTGTCGTCTTTGCCTTTCCGGAACCCCTTCTTGTCGTCATATGGTTGCTTGACATATCTTCCTTTTCTTCGAAAGAACTTCTTGAAATCCCATACCGCCATGGCATACTCTTCGTCATCACTTTCCGAAGATGAGGTTTCTTCATCACTTGAGACCTTCTTGGCTTTTAAAGCAAGAGATTAGTGCTTCTCTTTCTTTTCTTTTGAGGCTTCGGAGTCTTTAGCTAGGACGAGCTCATAGACCTTTAGGTTGCCTATGAGTTCGTCGAGAGTGAGGATTGACAAGTCTTTGGATTCTTCGATGGCCGTCACCTTTGGTCTCCACTTTGATGGAAGCACCCTTAGAAATCTCCTGACATGATTACTACTAGAAAAAGACTCATCAAGTGCTTATAATGAAGTAATAATGGTATTAAAGTTATCAAAAGAATTATCTATACTATCCTCATCCAATATAAAAAATTGTTCATATTTTCGAACAAACAAATCTATTTTGTTGTTTTTAACTTGTTGATTTCCTTGGTGAGTTACAACTAAAGAATTCCAAATTTCTTTAGAGGTTTTAAGCATAGAAATTCTTTTAAATTTCTTTTTGGGTAAAGCATTCTATAAAACCATTTTTGCCTCACTATTTTTGGAAAGCTTTTTCTTTTGATCGTCGGAGAGGCGATCATGAGGGATGTTTATTTTGTTGCCGGTTTTATCATCTTTTGTAGTGGCTTGAAAATCACCTTCAACAATGATGTACCAAAGATCAATATCTTTTGATTTCACATAAGTTTCAAATCTATTTTTCCAATAAATAAAACCATTTGTTTCAAGTAGTGGAGGTCGTTGCATAGATTGCCCTTCTCTATAATTTTCAAAACTCATTGTGATCAAAAGTTTTTAAAATACAATTTACTTTAAAACTTTTGTAAACCTTGCTCTTGATGCCAATTGTGGAAAACTAGAAGGGGGGTTGAATAGTTTTGCCGATTTTAATTTAAGTTTCAAAACTTTAGATTCGATCTTATGTGAATTCGTATGGATGGATAGAAAGTATAAAGCAATAAGTAAAGTAAATAATGAAAGCAAGTAACGTAAAGGATAGAGAGAAATGACACAAGTGATTTATAGTGGTTCGGCTACAAGGACACCTTCCTTGCCCTACTCCACTCCCCGAGTTCCCCACTCGAGAATTCAAGCACTATGTCAACAAGCTCCTTCAACATGGCGGAGAAGCCTCACAACGTCGCTTACACTTTTTCCAGTACAAAGCTAAATACCGAGTCTTTAACATGACGGACCAAACCAACACAACTAGTACACAACAACTATGTGAAATATGAAATACAAGATCTTGATACAGAAATCTTGTGGAGGCACAAATCAATCAAGGACCCCTTGCTTGGATGACTTGTAGTATTGTGATATCTCCTTTGAGAATGACCTATATGAGAATCACAACAAGAGAAACAAGAACTACTAGATTGATCAAGAGATCAGAGGTTAGAAGAATGAGATAATATATGAGAGAGTTTGTAAAAAGAGGGCTGAGTAACAATGAAGAAATGGCTCACTATTTATAGGCAAAATAGTCTACTGTAGCCCGGTTTCGGCGGATCACTCACTTGGGGAATCCGTCCAGTGCCATCCAAGGGATCCGGCAAACTGGGTTGTACCAGTCCGGATTTTGGGTTGCAAACCGGGTCATGGGTCATGGGTATGAGCCTTGGGTACCCAACAAGATACAATGTATCTAGACAATGGGTCATGGGTCTTGGGTCAAAGATAATACCCAACATGATATCATGCATGATGTCATGCAATGGGTCATGGGCTATGGATTAGTTCCATGGGTATGGGTCATGGGTCTTGAATATTACCCATCCTATTACATAAACTATTACAAAAAATGAATTATTACAACATTTTATGTGAATGACCAAATGTAAATACTTTACTAAAATAACATGTATTCTTATAGTTTTACTTATGATAACTTTATATTTGTTATCAATAAAATACAAAGAGATCGCTAAATATGAATAAACGTTTTTATTGTTTATTTGTATTAACAGTATTTTCTTGGTGAAAGACAACTTGTATCGCATCTTGCACCTAAAAACTCATATTTTGGTCATTTATACTTTTTATGACCTTACAAACAAATAGAGTTTTTGGTTCAGTGAATGTAACAACTTGTATTTTTCAAGTTATTACTTATATATAAACTTAAAACTATTTACTTTGAACGTTCACATATTTACTTTAACGTATAATCGTTAGGTTCAATCACGTATATCGGAAAAAGACTTTAAACCTAAACACGCATTAGACTAATTTTAGTCTACGCCAATCACATATTATATGACTTTTAAGAGCATGTTTTATGAGCTCATACATTTTATTTTTCAGGTTTTACGTAAAACGCTCACATTTCACGTTTACATTCATGCATGCTTGCATTAGGAATTACCATCTTACCATCTCATCCTTTGAAGCTTTTTGCTCCGCCTCTTCTCCAATATTTGTGTTTTCTTTGTTGTGTAGTTGTCGAAGCTCATAGCAACACTACCCTTTGACGACGATTCGCCGGCCTTTTGCCCTTTCTTTTTGAATGCGAGGCATCGTGTCGTCATTGAGATCCGGAATCACTGTGGGTTGTCATTACTTGCGGTCTCGAGTGGCGGATTCAGACGACTTTCTCCGTTTGTCGGAATGAGACGAAGATCCTTGCGCTTATATCGGTTGTTCCAACCATTTGTCTTCTTGCCTAACAATCTCCATGCTTCAATATGACTAAACGACTTGCCATTTTAGTTTTGTAATCGCCAAGGCATTTTCATGATGTCAACATCGCTACAACCACTCGCCAAGACGATTCTACAATTACATAAGTAAAATTAATATGTAATTTATAAAAGTATATAACTACAAAATATTAATTCATATAAATGTAAAAAGTATATAATTATAAAAATTACTTGTTGGATCCACAACCCATTAAAGACACCCATTTCAAGCGCTCAAACTTTTCCACTTTGTGTTCAAGCCGTGATGTGTGTGAAGTGTTTGAATGTTTTGCTTGAAATGCTCATGAATTCTTCTCAAAACCTTCTATTTTGTTCATTCCATTGCTCTACATGTCGAGATGTGAACCCAACTTTATAACGCCTCCTCTTGGCGGTGTCCAAGATTTCTTTCCACTCTATTTGGGTTTCTTTTCGTATTTTGAACTTCTTCAATTTCTTCAACTTCTTCATTTTCTTAACAATATTTTAACAAATAAAAGTATAACATAATAAATTAGTAGAAATAAAATTATTAAAAACAATATTTTAACAAATAAAAGTATAACATAATAAATTAGTAGAAATAAAAATTATTAAAACAATATTTTAACAAAGAAAAATTATACCGATTGAGGTTGCGTTTGGGAATAACAATGTCATCTTCTTCATCATCCACACTATATAGCGGTAGTTGTCGTTCGACACTTGTTTCACGTCGCGAAGGGCGCCACGGTACTCGAGCGGGTTGAATTCGCTTGTCAATTGAGTTGGATTGATTGGTGGTTGCGGATAATATTGTGGTGGAAAGTGCGGTGGAGAAGTCATTTGAGGTTGATAATATTGGGGTTGTGGACTCATTTGTGGAATGTCGGAGCGGGTTGTGATTGAATTCGTGGGCGAAATCGAACCGCGTCCACTTCCTTTGGATGATGAAGAACCATTTTTGATTTTCTTGGATCCATGATAAAAATTGTAGAAATTGGTATAAAGTTGATTAAAGATAAATGATATAAAGTATTTTGTTGTGGTGAAAATATGTTAATAAAATGTGTTATATATAGAAATGAATTTTTTTTTTAACCGTTGCCCAACGTTCGATTTTTAACCGTTCAACGTTCGATTTTTCCTTTGCCCGCTTGAGTATATTGCCCGCTGCACCATGACCCCGCCGAGCCCGCATAGGTGGCGGTAGCCGCTCGGTGGCCAAGCCCACTCACCCGTGCCGTTGCCACCACCCTTATGCTATATATACACATGCTTATACCTTTTATACATTACAAATTCAAAAATAAATCACCCTCCCATGTTTTAGTACCGGCCATGCATAGGGAAACAAGACAACAATACTCTTTTTTATCTAAAACTTCAAGCCATGCTACAATTTGGTTAAATATGAAAAGGTTGTGCTAAAAGTCAAACTTAAGGTGCTCCATTGGTTTTGGTAGTCTTTCCATTTTGATGACACACTTGACTTTAAAACATATATTGACCATACTATATTAATGCTTATAAAAAGAGGCTTCCTTTGAGATTATTCTTCACAACAAAAACACAAACATACACTCTCATCACCCTCCTCTCACCCACGACTCAAAAAGGGCAGGAACATAGAATTTTCAAGCTTAAGAAATTTGGTTAAGGATCTTGGAGAAATTAGCAAAGGGTTCTTGTTATAAACTAGGGTTTTCACTAAGTATTCTTAGGTTATTTTGAGTTCATATTCGTCCACTCATCCACCAATTATCTAGTAATCATCTAACATTCATTATATATATATATATATATATATATATATATATATATATATATATATATATATATATATATATAGAATGAGGATCAGTGCGGATTTTTTAATTCGCATGCGGATGTGCGGATTGATCTGGACCGCCCATTTCATCTTGACTTTTGTAAAAAGTCAAGATCTCTACTATTCACTTGCACCAATTGACAATGTAAAAGATTTTTTGATTTTTTCCTTTTGAGCGATCCCTACTATTGCTATCTTCTTTCATTTTTTATTTTTGATTTTTATGAGCACTTTTTGTTTTTTTGATTATGAGTCCTACCGTGATATTAACTATATTACGAGTTCTATCGTGATATTAACAATTTTACTTAATATCACTTTCTTTTTATTACGATATTAAGAAAAGTTACGGTGATATTAAAAATTAACTTTGATATTAAGAAAACATGTAAAAAGTAAGCGTGATATTAACAATTTTATTTAAAAAGTTACTTTGATATTAGAAAAAACTTAATATCATCGCTAGTTTACATACTACGCTAGCCTTAGTGAAACTATCGCTAGCCTTACTTAGTAGTGATATTAAGAAAGCTTGATAATTACGGTGATATTAACAAAATTCATAATATCATTATACCTTTTAACGATGAAAATGATTTTTTTCTGAATTTTTTTGATTCTTAATAAATTGTTGTCCTCTTTCTTTTTTAATTTTTTGATTTTTTTGAATTATTTTTTTTGAATGTTCTTGTGATATTATCCGCACCATCCCTACTTAAAATCTAATCCATGACTGTATATATATATATATATATATATATATATATATATATATATATATATATATTCATGTTCATATATATCACATATACATACTTGTTAGGGTTGAAAACTTGAGATAAAGTTAAGTAGGTAAACAAGTTTCTGTCCAAATTTTTACAATCGTATCTATCACCATAAAAACCTTTCTTACATATTTTTCTAGGACAATCCAATTTACACACACTTAGATATATGTCTTAGGATGTTCCTTAAAAAATTTCGTAATTTTTGAAGTCGATTTCTATTTTTAATAAATGATATGTGATCGTTAGTCAAAACCGACACGATTCAGAGTCCCGTTTGTAAAAATTGGTATAAGACAGCCTCTTAGGAGAAATATGCTAAGTCGAGCTAGTTGAGAATTTTGTAGAGGACACCTAGACTTACCCACAATAATTTGGATGGAGTAGGGTCAAAGTTTCTGATTTTTAACAGCTTTGATATACATGTTTTTTTATTTGATAAAATAATTGGTGAAGAACTGAGACGAGAGGCTTACATTTTTGGAAAGTAGACTCGAAAATGATGAACCCAGGCTATTGAAACAAGTCATTTCATTAGAAAACGAGGGAGATATGGTCCAATTACGACGAAAATTTTCCGAAAAAGTGCAACAAAAGGTCACAAGTTGTTTAAATATAAACCGACACTCAAAACTTATTTTCACGAGCCGGGACTTTGAAATAATGAAAGTAGACATGTTTACCTACGTTTAGAGAGTTTAACGAAGAAAACGGGCTTAAAAAGCATTAGATACGTTCACTTGAAATCGAGTTAAAACTTAATAAGTAGCACTTGATTTCTAAGGTTTAAGTGTTTAAAAAGGCGAGTGACCACTTTCGAACCTTTTTACAAGGACCTTAGGCTTAGATTCATTAAGAGTTGTAGTTCGATCAAGTTTAACTAAGTTGAGATTAAGTGTCACATGAAAGACTCTTCAAGTCTGTGACATAGAGCTACTTTACCAAATAAACTCGCAAACTACCTAGTGTTTGGAATTTCCTTTAAAAATTTGGTTAACTATAACTTGAACTACGCTAAAATATTTGGGACTAACATGTTTTCTGTCACACCCCGCCAGAGGCGGAAACGCGAGGTGCAACATAATCAATATACATCGCAAAGAGATATAGTACAATACCATAATTTAAATTTAAAGAAATATTGTAACATTACAATAAGGTTCTAGTCGACCTTGGCAATTGAAACATAAAGTTTGACATTTGAAAGATGACACTTTAATACATAACGACCCAGTTGACTTGTGACGACTCTTTTATTTAAATTCTTCATAAAATATGCTAATCAACGATCACCTGAAATGCATGAGAAAACGGGTCAACTATGAAAATAGTTGGTGAGTACACAGGTTTTACGTAAAATAAAATACCGATTTTTGAAGGTCTGACTGGCAAATGTCCTGTCAACTCACTATGTTACAAATCCCGCCCATACAAGACTTGTAACATAAAAGTTCACATACACTTTCATATTCAAGTCTAGAAATATAATGCACAAATGGTCACAATAACGCCTCGTATATAATAAAGTATGCGGCAAAGCCCCTAAAATAAATAATATGCATTCCGTAGACAGGGGAACGAGAGGTTGGCCGACCTCTAATAGCGCTTATCCATACTACCCATCTTGCTCCGCACAAGGAAGTCGTGCGGACGTGCACGATAATTGGAGTGCGAACGGCAAACCAATCGGGGACTAACAATGCAAATGTACGAACAGTACATCATAACAACTATTATATACTATCAATTAAGACTGCTCCGAACATGGGAGACTCGGCATTGCTCCGAACATGGGAGACTTTAGGTCAAGGACGTACGGTCCATCAGGTTCAAACAAGTCATAAATTTATAATTAAGTCCAAGGGTTCAAAATATATCAAATAGTTCTAATAAAACAATTTAAATTTATAATCATGCATTTCACAAAAAATAAGTAAAACAGTAAAAAGGGGGCTGTGAATACTCACATTGGCAATTAGCAGTCTAAAGCAGCAGTCAAATAGAATTATTGGATGGCACCAACACGCGACCTAGATTAGTATGGCAAATTTAGTCTTTATTCATGATTATGACTCGACAAGATTTAATAAAGGTTTTGTTGTTACTTGTGTGGCAATGATTAATGTTTAATATAATTTTTGTAGATTTTGGCTCTTGGAAGTGCATAAGTACATAATAAGAAAATATCAATGACGAAAGAATCTTCGGTTTGATGGCAACCGAAAGACAACGTATGGAAAATAATTACATATAATATTAGACGTTAATGGATTATAATCAAAAGTCATTAAAAGTATATTTATATATGGTTAATACTAGTTAATGATAAAAGTATATTAAATCATACTATAACTGATGGTTTTATTAAAAGAGTTTATACTGAAATACTTTTATTAGCTATAAACGTAAGTTTTTGGAAAAAATTTGGGCATGACCCGGATGTCTAACCTTATTTGTTTGATGACTAATGTCGAAAGTTTTTATAATAATAGTTTTTATCAAGTTTCAATATTCGAGTTAATATTTAAAATCAAATGTTTACAAGTTTACATTTTTAATGATAAGTCGTTTTTATATTGTTTAAAAGACCAAAGTAAATTTTTATAAAATCATATCAAGTTTCATTTAAGTTAAATGAGTGATATAAATCAATAAGCATGATTTAAACTTACAAGTTTAGTTTTTGACTAGTTTTTATATTTTTGATGGTATGAATTGTTATATCCGATATATGTCGCGTTTTTTACTAAATAGGTATGACGGATTACGTTATTTTTAACGTGTAGGAAATGACGTGCCAGTGTGTCGAATAAGCCGGACCAAGCTACCCTCTCGGGCTTCTCCCGTTGGTCCGCGACTCACCATCGGTAACCAAGCCCAATATCAAAACAAGTTTTGACATTTAAGCTTAGTACTCAAAACTTCTTCATCTGTTGGTGATATGCGCTGCCCAGCAAGTCAAAAGTAGGGAAAGAAAATATACAGCCTAACAAATAAGCATCTCTTTAATTTTTTTTACAAGTTTTATTCCAAATTAGCCAAGATTTAACACAAAGCAAGATTCTTATCAAGCTTTTAGCTTAAATTGAAAGCCAAAATTTAACATCATAATCGAATAAGCATAATAAGTAATCCGAAATTAACACTTTCAAGTCTAAGCCAATCTAACTTACTTTACTTGCCACACTATATCACCAATAAAAATAAATCAAGGATTATCCATGTCAAGTTTAACTAAGAAAAATTCCTTTCTCTTTTTCACGTGAGTCTCGACAGAGAAATCAACAACAACAATGAAAGTCTTTTTAATCATTCATTTGACAAAATAAAAATGTATATATTTAATTAACCAATTGGATCAGAAATCAAAAATAACAAAATGATGTCCTTACAAAATCGAATCAGTAAACCGAGTGGGATGGTCGCCGAACACAAGGATCCAATTGGAGAAGACTCAACTCGAATTAGAACAATTAGTTCTTGAAATAGCTTCCTCTTTCACCCAAGAACAAAACCCCTAAACAAATTTTTAAAAGCCCTTTGATTTGACCAAACCCTAATTTTTCGAATTGAATAGGAAGTTGATGAATTATTCTTCTGAGATTGAATCTCTTTGTAGATGAGAGACTAGGAGTATGTTTGTGACCCTTTTGAACCTTCAAAACATGTCTCCACCCAATTTAAGCATTCTTCCCACCTCTTTCATCCACGTATGGCTTCTATAATGCAGACTTAGGAGTAGTTTGGATAGGTGTAGAAAGGTGTTTATCACTAAAATGAGGTTTTGTGAATTTGGGATGAGGAGGCGTGAGTTTTTGTATCCAGGAGAAGAAAGAAAACAAATTATGAAAAGAAGAAGAGGGTAGGGGAGGGGCGTGCTGTAGGTTTAGAATTAGGATAGGTTTATTTTTATTAGACTAAAATACACCGTTGGTCCCTAAACTTGTATCGGAGGATCGCGATGGGACGAACCACGCACTTTTCATCGCCACCGGTCCAAACAAGACCCATTAAATGCCGTTAGTCCCTTGACAAGAATTGGGACGGTCAAACCGAGGGTATTATAGACCATTCACTTTTTTGACCCAAGCTAGTTAAAATGTAACCCAACCTTCAACCATATATGTAT
Source organism: Chrysanthemum lavandulifolium (assembly GCA_022545495.1). NCBI lineage: Eukaryota > Viridiplantae > Streptophyta > Magnoliopsida > Asterales > Asteraceae > Chrysanthemum > Chrysanthemum lavandulifolium. The sequence goes on from CM040244.1 coordinate 144,148,842, forward strand.
GAACAAGCAAGAGTGAACCCTAAAATACAATCAACACACATTCTTCCCAAAGCAAAAAGAAAAACAATAATGGCACAAAACGATAAGGGCAAGGGTTTGTTAAGTTCGTTGAGGAAAGCAGACTGCGCAAATGAAAAGCGTTTGGGTGTTAAGAAGGAGAAGGAAGAGGATGACATCTTGTTATCAAAGTTTAACGATTTGGGAGAAAGGATTACAAAACTGGAATTTTTGTTTAAATATCTTAAGGAAAGGAAGGAAAAGAAGGAAACGATGATAGGGAGAGTTGTGGGTCTAGCTAAGTGTATGTTTAGATGATAGTAAACATTTGTAGTTATTGAAATCGATGAATAAAATTTTGTGATCTTAATTAAGTAATTGTGTTTGAAATCGTTTTGCATATCTTAATAGGTTTGACTTACCCAAGTTACAATTTGTTGGTTTTCATAAGTTTGTTTGACTTTGGTAAGTCAAAATTCAAGACGTTACAATACACAATTGTCAATACATTGTTGTTTACTGCTAAAGCGTTTGCCTTTTGAACCCGTGTTTTGAAACCACTGCCTCTAATTTTTCTGATACGGGGGTGTTTGGTTTTGTTGTAATGCTTTTTTCGATAAAAGGGCCGTTTGGTTTAGCCGATACAAGCGGATGTTTTATTTGATACATTATGATTTAGTGCCAAAGTATTTGCATTTTCACCACATCTTTTAAACCTTTGCCTTTGCTTTTCTTGATACAAGTGGGTGTTTGGTTCTCTTGATTAAAGTTTTGTTGATACAAGGGCCTGCTTTGGTTTCTTGATACAAGGGCTGTTTGATTTGCTTATACTAATAACACTAAAATACAACCCATATCACAATACAATGATTAAAAACACATAACCCAAATGATATTTTATCATTAATAAATTCATTAAACATCATAACCAACTACATCAAATCTAATTTACATACCATTTTAGCAAAACTATCACCTAAAAGACGCCTTTATCTACCCCATGGAAAACCAAAATTCGGGCATTATGTTCACCATTCTCTTAACAAACTCTTGGTTGAACCGAATACCTTCATCTGTTTGACCAACAATCTGTATGAGTTGGGCAAGTTGGTTTGTGTGCCTAGACCGGATTTTGTTGGCGCATTCCACGAGGTCTCGAGCTTGATTCTCTTGTATCGCCTCCCTACGGTTGATGATTCTGTCTTCGATCTTGGCAAGACCGAAGAAGTAGCTTCCTTAGAATCCTTCTTGGGCGCCTCATCTTCAAACCAGATAGCCATCCGATCATTAAGATTTGGCGAATCACCACCTCCATGAGTTTGTTTAAAATGGGAAATCGCCATTGGAAAGTTGTGTGTGTGTGGAAAAGTGGTAGATGAGTATCTCGTTTGGTGTGCACTAGTTAATATCGTCTCTAGTAAGAGACGGTGAAGGGTTTAATAGTTTCCTTTTTTCACACTCGGTCCCTGAATTTGTGTTGGTTGCCGTTGTCAATTTCTCACTCTTAAAACTCTCGCCCAATATTCACTTTAGGATACACAATTGGTCCCTCAAGTTGCCAACTTCCGTAAAACCATTAGAAGTTTGACTTTGTTAAGTCAAACTTCTAAAACATGTCAAATTATCAATTCACTCCAAAACAAATATTTAGTAATGGTTTTGCAATATTGACTTTACAAAGTCAAATACCATTGTATATATTATTGAACATTCCAATAGCCATCCTCATCATCAAACTTCAAATACCATTATGACTTTTGCACTTAATGTTCCAAAGGTTTTCAATCCTTCGACATTACAACTCTCGATTCACGATTAACCCATTCAACATTTTCAAGTATTGACTAACTAAAGTAAACGGAAATGCGCTTTACTTGCTACAATCAAATAAAAATGCTAAATGAAAGTTTGACTTTCGAATGTCAAACTTTCATCACCTAGAATATGCACAAACAACAACATATGAACAATCTAATTTTAAGCAAACCATATAACAATTCATGTACAAAATTACTAAAACTATTTTGAAACATTAATTGTCCAAGGGTATTCAACCCAAACTTAAACTACAACCGGTCAAAGAAATCTACCACGGTGTGGGGAAGCTCGGGAGTTTCAGCGACTTCTTAGCCAACTCCCAGTTGTTCTGGTATTTTCATTCCCATCATGACTCCTATCGCTTTGCCTTATATTGATTGTCTTAATCGACCGGGAACACGCAAGTATACACTTTATTAAAGTTATTTCATGCTCGATCCGGGAAAAGCTCAAACACCACCGTCTCAAAGCGCCCATGGTCGAATGTGTTTCTATCTACAACAAGTGGAAAAATTGGGAAAAGGTAGATCACTAAGCGTGTTTGCGACTGAAAAATCAAATAGTGTTGAGATACACAAACATGGCAATTTAGGAATGTTTTATTTGATACATATTCATTACATCATTACACTTTGTTAGGTCACTAGTTTTACAAACACAAGTTATAGAGAAAGAGATGAAGGCGATTGAACAAGATCTAACATACACACAAACAATATTATGACCGGTTATGCGTAGGTGAATGTGAAAGAGAAAACTTGAACAACCAACCCTCAAATGAGGGTTTACAAGAGTATTTATAGGAGGGAAGCTAGGGCAACACTCCTAGTTCCCATCCTTTCTTATGTGGGCTTGGGCCTAAGCTTATGGGTCTTCTACATAAGCTTGACCTTAAACAAACATAAAGGCCATAATAAAGCTACCTATTACATACTACCTCCGTCCCAAAATAATTGTCCTCATTTGACTTTTTAAAGTCTTAATTTCTCAACTTTGATTCTTGATATTTTTATATGTGTTATATATTACTTGATGAAAATTACACCAATGAAAAACCATTATATAGCCAATCCATTCATAAATTTTGCATCAATTATTATATAACACAAACAAAAATATATAAGATCAAAGTTAAGAAATTAAGACTTTAAAAAGTCAAATGAGGAAAATTAATTTGGGACGGAGGGAGTATGAAATATAAATACTTGAAATACTTGTTTAGGAGTGATTCCAAAAATCTCCCCCTCAAGTATATATGAATGTAAACGGTGAAGGCGTTGATGTAATAGTAGCTGTGACGTCTTCTGACATTCTTCTTTCTTGTGAGAGGAATTGCCTTGATTCGAACAATCTCCCGGTGTAGAGATAGTTATCTTTGAACAGTTATGCTGACGTCATCTTTAACTTTGTTCTTTGATCATTGTTCTTTGTGGTGAAAGTGATAGTATGTTGTTGTGCGCATCATCGATCGCCTCAGTGCCTTGTTGCTCAGTGTCTCCTCGTCATTCTTCAACATGCTCACACGCTCTATGACGTTGGAATTCAATGCTTGATGAAGTTCTCTAAGTCTTTAACTTTGTAGATTCTTTGGTTTGACGAAGAATCATTACGACGGTTGTGTTGCTTTAGAATAGAACTTCCATTAGTGATGATGTTGGCGTGAGCATGAGAAGAATCAAGACGATCATCCCACTCCCGAGCTTCCATAAGAAGAAAACATTTCAAGCGGTTAGTAATAAGCGGTTTCCGCACTTACAAGTTTGAACTTCGAGATTGTTAATGACATAGTGTGAAAACACAACTCTAATTCTTACAAAGGTCGTTCTCGAACTGGAGTCCCACAAGTGAGATAACGCGATGTACGAAGTACATCTACGATTCGATGAGTCGCCGAGGTATACCAAGCATCATCTCATGATTTCAGACCGTTTGAGACACACTCCGCGTAATCCACGGGAGTTACCGGTGACCACCGTCGTGGTGTTTGATGTTGACCACGGCAAGAGTTTCCATTCAATCATCGAGGATTACGGATGTGAACCTCTCATAAATGTTCTCGACAGTTGCTAAGATGCGTGAAGGACTCGATATGAACCAGCGATGATCTTATTTGTTGATCATCAAGTGATTAAATGTCAAGTGTACCTAAGAGATCTTTTGATGAATCTCGTGGCTCTAGACTCAATAGTGCGTTTTGGTTTTCTGGCGGAGACTAGGGAGAAGGTCTCCTTCTTCAATACCAATGATCTCTAAGAGAAAGCCAATAGTTTACGAAGGTTCCTGTGAGAATGAAACAAGCTTCATTGAGAGAAACTTGAGTGGCTAAGAAGGTTTAGTGCATGCGTCCTTTGGGTCCATGACGTCTTTTAATCTTCAATCTTGGTGTCACTAAGTGACAACCAAGAGTATATGAATTGAACCGGTGTCCGCCCTAAGTTGAATAACGGAGGTGTTTCTTTTCACCCTTTACTTTACATTTCTTTTGATTCTTCAACTCCTTCTTTCTCCGATTCTCATTTCTCCTTTTACAATCATTCCTAAGGACTTCTAACACTAACTAATGGTAGTGTCCTTGGGTAGATCCCTCCGACTCTGGCGGATCATAGGACAGTTATTCCTAACCTTAGTCACCTTATAACTCCATGACTAACCTATGTTTGCCATTAAAACCACTTTATGTGAAAATATCTCTCAAAGGGTTTGTAAATGAAAACATGTTTGAACCATTGTGAGAGATGAGGTTTTGCATAAATACCCCTCCACATGTGCTTAATAGTTTAAATGGTTAAGTGCACGGTGAGGAAAGAGCGCACTTTTGAATTGATCCACTAAAGATAGACAATCTCCGCGAGACACGGTTCGTTGAATAGTTAAAGTTACATTGTCGACTTTTAGGTGACAATTAGCTCTAATAACTACCTTGAAGGTGTAGACAAACCTTGAAAGGTTATCAAACCCGTTAGATTTCATGTCTATCAAAAGTTTCTCGAATGGTACTTTCTACTTGGACAAGTCCTTTGCAAGACACGTTTACATTACTAGCGAACTAGCTTGAAATTATTACCCGTCGGGACAAGTCTTTTCGAGTTACAAACAGTTTAGTACCGTCAATTCGTTGGTTAAGTCCGAGGTACACGATTCATTTGCATTTTGTACAACATATTTCTTATCACACAAATTTTCTCCCCTCAAAAATGGCATATAAAATGTTATTTTGAACGTTTGAGAATAAATATGACCATTTTGAGTGTCATGGAAGATGACCACTATGAACAATTTGTGAACAAAGTTTTAAATCAAATACTCCCCTCAACTAGTGATATAAGCGGTTGAGGTTTTGAAAATCATATGGGAAGTACTTGTCTTTTTAGCAAAACCTTGAAAAGTGAAAGGTTTGATAGGTTTTACTCAAAAATAAGAAGCTTTCGCTCCTTTTATAAGGATTGTGGCACCGAGGCGTACTACGTGGTCCTTTCTTGATAATAACGGGTTGTACATGTTATGCGTGCAAGCCATTGACATATTATATCATGCATCCAAATATATAGTGAATAGAAACAATTCAAGGAGTACCGGAAGTCCGGTGATGTTTCAGGAGTGCGAACCAAGGCGTTGAAAGCCGTAATGTTCATCCCGGTCGCCCACCAACATAGCTCTCCAATCGTCTCGAATCGATCTCTTCTAAACAACCTTTCATCAATCATTTCGATGATCCTTCTCACATCCCTTCGTCCTTAGAGTTCCATCGCTTTGGGTTCCCAATCTTTTCATGTATATCCTTCAACCGATAAGCCAATCCATCCTTACCGACTTCTAAGTGTGATCCCCAATTTGTGAAGATCGTCACACGCCATTAAGCGATTTCATTGAAGTTCACCGCGTAAACGACGCCGAAAGGTTTCTTGATGGCGTAAGTTGTGTGGTGGTTGATGTCGGGAAGATCAAGCGTGGTGGAGTAAAGTTTACACGTTTCGATAAGATTCAACGGCAAGTCAAGATCTTCAACACGTTCTTTGATGACTATGCGTCGATGAAGATGAGCGAGTGACTTGATGAATTCACGTTGTACTTGATTGAAATTGTCTCATGCGACCTTGAACTTTGGCAAGGTACATGTCTTCAATATCGTTGATGTTCAAATTCTCAAAGTCGACCAGAGAATGCATAGTCTCTTTCATCTTGTCTTTGACCACAATCTTCTTGAGAAAGGTGTAGTCCCATTTTGATGAAAGACCAACATGTTGGATGGCAACAATACTTTTAGTACTAAACACTTCATGTTGTGACTTACAGTACTGGCGCTTCGGGTAGTAGATCGGCGTTACGCCAATGATGAATCCCATACAATGCATCTCGGTCGTATGCTTGCACATTGTCGGAGAACAAGTGATTGCACGTTCCTCGATGGCTTTGCGGTTCAAGTAGATAGCTCACGGAATGGAAGAGTCAATGATGTAGCGATTTCCTTGAACCATCGCCACCATGGAGAAGAAATTCCGGTATTTGTTGAAGAAATATCGAAGGAACTTGGTTCATCTGGTTGGCCGATTGTTGGTAGAGGTTTGGTCCGGTCGATGTAATATAGAGGTTGTCCCGTTTAGTGAAGTCGATGTTTGCTTCGGGTTGAGCTAATCCATGTTGTTAGACATGGCTCGAGCAATGTTTTCAAGGTGATATTCAACTTCGATTGCACTTTCCGAGTTGTTTTCAAGAAGGAATGCTTCATTCTTGATGCGCTTCAACTCGGTTCGTCATCTTCTTCACACGGAATCTTTCTTGCAAAATCTTTGCATGCTCCAAGGTACTACCGTCTACCAATTCTTGACCTTCTTGAGGGTGGGAGTGTTGTTAACAAGAGTAGCAAACCAATCAAATTCTGTAGTTTTATCGTCATCAAGCCATGATACGACGTCCGTCAGTCGTCTTCTTCTTCATTTAGAAGGCCTTGATGATGATTTTGGTTTCGCACTTGTTTAGGTGAGGTGGGTTGTTGTCGGGCTCAGGACCTCTTCATCGTCACCACCCGTATACTCAAAGTGATCACGGTTTTCGAGTAAAGGGTGGTAACTCGGAATCGTCCCGAGGTTTATCGAGAAAAGACCGAAGGTGGAGGAGACTTTGTTGAGAAGAAGTCCGTTGTTGAGGAGGTGGCATCGAAGAAGATTCACCGACCGCTTCGACGTTTAGGTGCGAGTCTTTATCCTTATCATCGCCATCTCTTGGCCGTTTGGTTTGATCGGTGACTCCTTGCATGATGATCCGAGTTGAAAGGCAAGTAGACCTTTGAAAAATTTAGCTTCCTCTCAAGTAAACGTTCGAGATCGCTTTGACATTTGCATCACTAGTTTAGCGATTAACCTTCATTCGAGATATCGACTTCTTTGGCCATTGTATGTTTAACCAATGCGGCGATGTTAGGGGTGAGTTGTCCGGAAAATACTTCTCTAGTCACACCGGGACGATGTCGAGGAGAAACTTGTGGGTATGATCTCTAATGTCTTCTCTAGTTCCTTTTGGACTTTAGGAACGATATCTTGAAGGTACTTGTTAGTGTAACCTTGATCATTTCGTTCAGTTCCTCTTTACGATGATTCTTCATGAACTTACGAACAAACTCCCTTTTTCTCGCATCTTGTCTTTCTCGTCATTTAAATCTTGAATCGTCAAGAAACCAATTCAGTTTTACGAAAGTATGTCCTTCTTTCGACTTGTTGGATGACTTTCACAATCTTTTGATGAGTCCGAAATCCAAGATTTAGGTGGTTTCTTCACCGATTTGGATGATGATCGGTTGACTTCGTTGATGGTGGTGGTGATGAATGAGATGAAGAGTCGATGATGAGGAGACATGAGGAGACTTCATGTCCTTAGGAGTTTCGAGGTTTTCTCCTTTGAGTGTGTTGGACCTGTCTAGAAGAAACTTTGTATAATCATCCTCGTCATCTCTAGACTTTTCTTTCTCGGTTCAGTTTCTCAAAATCATACACAATAGTATCCTCTGTGCTTTTGTTGTTGCACAAGAGTGGTGGCACGGATCCCTTATCGGGTCGACAACCGTGTCGGGATCCGGAGAGGAGTGGCGACACCGCTGATCCTCGGGGCCACTCATTTGATCTTTAGCAAATTCTTGACCTTTTGAAGGTGTCGGCGTTGTGAAACTTCTTCCTGTATGATTTATCCAATTGCTCTTCTTCTTCTTCGAGCTCTCATCATAGGGTACAATTGTCGGAGTCTTCCCTTTTCTTGGACAATGGAGGACTTGGAGGTTTTGCTAATGAGGCGGTGTTTGGTTGCGATTGCAGAGTAATGAAACTCTTCATACGTATCAATATCTTGAGCTCTCGTCCTTAAGTTGTCTTTGTGGTTCAAGTGTGGGAATAGGTTCGGCTTCCTTTAAGGAACAATCCTTTTAGAAGGAGGATTCCTTTTAGGAAACTTCCTTTGACTCACGATACTTGTTGTGCTTCCTGCACTTCCTCTTCAGTTCTTCTTACTGGTGTTCCGTAAGATTTTTCGTCGAGATGACCAACTTTGCCTTGTCTAGCTGCTTCCGGATACCTTTAGTACGTTTCGAGCTTCGACATCTTGATTAGAAGGAAATCGCAACATAGCACCTTGTTTCTTTGTAGACGATTCCTTGATTCGGCAGATAGAATAGGTTCCGTCAACATATCGTGATTGTCGGGGTCATTGAGCCTCTTGGGAATATCGGGATGAAGTCCAAGTGCTATCTGGATCAACAGTTTAGTGTATCGATGTAGGGAATCTTTGAGCCAAGTTTGTTGAGAAATGACATCATGTCATCCCGGATCGAGCTTCGATAGCGATGTGTTTCATGTTGACCAATGCCCAAAATATTTGCGGTTCCATGAGCTTAGGATGCTCATAGCCTTTATCACGACTGTAAAGCAGACTTGGTGATGATCATGTAGAGAGTTCTCGGGGTTGAGGAATACTCTTAAGCTCTACGTGAGAATGCTTGGTGATTACTCCCGTAGCCTCGTCATAACCGATATCGATTAAGAATTGGAGAGTTAGCTCTTGAAGAGCGTGGCATATAGTTTGGTTGGATTGACTTGAGAATTAGGAGAGCGACCCTTAAGTCCGCGGTGTAATGGTGACTTGTTTGTGGTTAAGAGTCATCACATGAGTCCGCAATCCTGACCCTTTCCATAGTGTTCGAGGCTGTTGGATGTAGATCTCGTGAGCAGTTGTAGAGTGAGTGAGCATATTTCGATCACGGATGAGTCCTCGAGAATATCAATAGCAATTAGACACGAAGATTACGAGCAAGTGAGGTGTCAAAGTCAACACGGAGATTATTCTTTCCAATCTTCATTGGATAGCCATGAGGATAGATATCGAGAATGGAGAGAACTTGGATGCATCCACATTCATATGTTCACCATGTCGTGATGCGAAATAACATTAGCCAAAAGAACCAACATATCGAAAGACATAATGTTAGTCAATGAAGGTCTTATTGTCTAGTTATTGAATGTACAGTGATAATGATTGTTATGAGTCCTAAGTCACTTGTATGTTCAATAGTTCAATGATGTCGTGAAATGTTTCGTGAGTTAGTTAACTTTAAGTTTTAAAGTTTATTTTATCACATATTGTTCACAACATATCAAACAATTTAAGTTTATTAGTGACATTTTTTGGATTCGTGATGATATGATTAGTTTATTTACAAGTTTGTACACGTAACAATTCATAAAGAAGGTATGATCTCGGCTTATGCGTAGGATTGGTAAAGTTATGCGTAAACAGGAATGATATATGCGTGGCGTGAGACTTCACGCGTGGGATCCCAACTTACGCGTAAGAAGTGTTACAGCGTAGAAAAGGGGACCTTATGCGTAGAGCTTATGTTTAGGCATATATTAACCTTACGCGTAAGGCTACTCGTAAGAGTTGACCTTATGCGCAGAGGTCCTTTGTTTACGCATATCCTTCACAGGATACGCGGGTCCCATATGTAGAACCTTGTGCGTAGAAGCTACGCGTAAGACTAATCTTACGCGATAACAAGCTACGCGTAAGGTGATCCTTATCGCGAGAGTAACAACAACCTTGATTACGAATATTAAGTGTAGCAAGACCGAAACAAAGCATCATATCATCAATGTTTAACACATAACATTCATTTTATGACGGATCAAAACACATTTGAGCAGGTTTGTCGATTCTGGCGTAGAAAATCTTACGCGTAGTCTAAACCCTAATTCTACGCGTATGAATTTTAGCCATGGATTATGCACTAAAGTGATTCTGGTAGGACTAAGAAGCATATAGAGTTGTTTTGGTCAAGTTTTAACATCAAAAGTGTCAAGAATCAAAAGTACCCAAACCGTATGAACACAAAACCCTAATTTCCATTTTATGAATTATTAGTGTTTCTGGGTGTAATCTGGGCCTGGATATAATCAATTCAACTTGATAATAACCTTATACAACAATCTTTTTCACCAAAAACGTTTTCATTTGGAAAAAACCCAAATCCACGCATAAACCCTAGTTTTCAAATATACTCAATTCGTGTTTCTGGGTGCGTTTTGATGATTAAAAAAGGTATCATTGATGTTTTAAGAACGTTTTGACATAGCCCTTTTAACCATAAACACCCTTTCATGATTTGGTGTTCTTGTGCTTACGCGTAAGACACAAAAGTGATGATAACTCAAGATTAAACCGTTGGATTTTTGAAAAATTCAAAACATTGCTTAAAAACTTGTTATAAACACGAAATCACTTACAAATTGATGATCTGAAACACGGATTTGTCAAACGATTATGGATCGTGGATTATGTTTGGTAAGATAATAAATGTGATGAAGTTAATGAGGTTGGTAGGGTATTTTATTTAAAGTAACTTTAAAGTTTTGACAGTTTTGGTCCCTCCACATTTTTCTTATTCATCCAAAGCCATTTAACTTCCGTTTTGGTTATCAAACAAAGATTTTAAGAAAGACACTTGACGACACTTCCCCTCGATTTGAGAAAATAATGAAAGGTTATTAATTTAAGTCCGAGGAGTGTCTTTGAACCAGAAAATGTACCACCATTTGTAAAAGATTCAACCGAGATAAGATAACATGCAAGTACACAGATGTTTTGAAACAGTTAATAGATTAGTTTCTCCCCCTCAACACTTGATCGGAAAAAATACTGAATTTTGAAAGATTAAAGTGTTGACGGAAGAAATGTACTTGCCATGTTGAAAGAAAGATAGATTAGGAGAATATTTTTGTTGTTTTATCGGATTTTATATTTTTGTATTTTGTTTTGAAAAATTTATTTACAAAGGATGTTTTGGTGTTTGTGTGTTTTAAGACTATTTTAAGAGGTCATCCAATTCCTCTTGAGTCAAACACCTCATACCAATCCGTGGACCAACTCATTAAACCTAGCGGGAGGTAAGGCTTTGGTGAGCAGATCCGCCAATTGGTATTCAAGACCCACAAAGTATAATTCAACGGTACCTGCTCCACGTGGTCCTTGATGAAATGATAGCGTATATCGATGTGCTTTGATTTTGAGTCTTGAACCGAGTTGCACGAGATTGCAATGGCACTCCGATTGTCGCGAGACATCGGATTCATCAAACACGTAACCATAGTCTTTGAGTTGTGTTCTCATCCAAATGACTTGAGCACAACATGCGGACATGGCTACATATTCGCCGTTGATGACAGCGATGTACAATCCTCGCTTCTTTGATTGCCAAGACACCATTTTATCACCGAGAAATTGTAGAGCTCTCAAGTACTTTTCTCGAGTCTAAGCATCCTGCGTGATCGTCGTCAAAAGCGATTAGTTCAAAACCGAATCCTTCGGATACGGATCCCCAAGTTAATGGTTCCTTGATGTATCGGAGGATTCTTTTAGCCTCGAGAGGTGGGTTTCGGTTGGTCGCGATCGATAACGGGAGCATAGATAAACGGCAAAGACAATATCAGTCTGCTAGTCGTTAGATATATGAGGACCCAATAATACTTGGTATTTGGTAGGGTCAACCAATTTCCTATGTAAATCAAAGATCTAACTTCTTGGTATGAGCCATTGGTGTGGCATAAGTATCACAGTTGTCATTCCAAATTTGTTTAACAGTTCAAGGGCATATTTGGGTGACTCAAGAAAATACCATCGGGTGATTGATGAACTTGCGTCCTAGAAAGAACGTAAGTTCACCCATCATGGACATTTCAAAATTTTTCTTCATTAGTTTTGCAAAAGCGATTGAAAACTTTTTATGTGTTGACCCAAAATGATGTCATCCACGTAAATTTGAACAATTAAGATGTGTGCCCGTGATATTGTATAAAAGAGTTGGGTCAACCGAGCCTTTGGTGAAATTATTGGCAATGAGGAAAGATGATAGCTTATCGTACCATGCCCGAGGGGCTTGTTTGAGACCATAAAGAGCTTTGTTCGGTTTGTAGACATGGTTCGGGAACTCGGGATCAACGAATCCATCCGGTTGGCGACATAGACCGTTTCTTTTAGTTATCCATTGAAGCGCTGCTTTGACATCCATCGATAGACCGTCATATTCATATGAGTGCGACGCGAGGAATATCCTAATGACCTCAAGACGAGCAACCGGAGCAAAAGATTCTTCAAAGTCTATTCCTCTTCCCGACGATAACCCTTAGCAACTAGCCGTGACTTGTTTGGATAACATTCCTTCAAAGATCCAATTTGTTTTTCCAAATCCATTTTAAACCAATGACGTAGACCCTGTTGGTCTTTCAACCATTCCCATACTTCAAGACGTTTGAATTGGTTGAGTTCTTCCGCATGGATTCAATCCATTGTCTTTTGTCATTGCATCTTTAATGTTTTAGGCTCAGTTAGCAGACGGTGAGTGCATAAATGCAATGTTCACCATCCGAGCGAAGACGTTGTCTCGTGAACGACCGGTTGATTCGGGTTGCCAATAATGTTAGCGAGGATGATCTTTTGTCCATCTATGTGTAGAGGGTTGATGTTGGTATACATTGTGCGATTTCGAGGATTCAAATGGTTTGTTGAAGATTCCGCGACATCCGTGCAAGCAGATCTCATTTGCAAACGGGTTGAAGAACATTTGGATCAAAATCTGCGGTGGGGTACTTCATCGAGAATATCATCGTTGGTTCATCATTGTTGGAAGCGGTGTGTTCAAGCTGTTGTGTTGGAGTCAATCGGTGTAGGTGCATCTTCAACAAGAGTTGTTGTTGCAGTGTATCGGTATATGAATATTATCGGGTTGTGCGGTGAAACAATGGATACACCAGAGCACGTTCATCAATATCGTCATAGAACGAGGAGCAAATAACCTTTCTATTTGTTGACGAGTTAGTGAGGGCTTTCTCGGTGATGATGGGGTTGAGGAAGTTTAAACGGTTGTGACCGGGTTCTAAGTCGTTATACTCGAAGCCATTTCGTGAGTTCATCGAAATGAGCATGAATCGCTTCCATTACCTCCTTAGTTCGACGATTCCGATTCGGAAACCTTTAGAATTGTCACAAGATCCAATAAAGACCCAATATCGACTTTGGCTTTGAGCTTTCCAAAATCATCACGATCATTCTTTGGATAGCAAAGGGATCCAAATACATGAAAATGTTTGAGGTTCGGTTTATAGTTGTGGAAAAGCTCGAAAGGTGTTTTGTTGTGGCATTTTGTGATCATAGAACGGTTTTGAGTATAGCATGCGATACAATCGACTTACGCCCATAAGTAATCTGGAAGTTTAGCATTGATTAACGTTGTTCTTGCAGCTTCCACTAACGTTCGGTTTCATCTTTCAACAACTCCGCTTTGTTCGGTGTACGTGCAATAGATGTTTGATGTGAATTCCACTTTCTCATAAAATTCACGAAGGGTTTTGTTAACAAATTCGGTTCCTTTGTCTATTCTCGATTATCCCGACGGTGTTGCGGAGTCGAACCCGTATTTTTGTGAGAAAGGTGATGATCATTTGTGGAGCTTGGTCTTTGCTACGGGCGAAGTAGACCCAAGTCCATCGTGAGTAGTCATCGACAATTACTAAGATGTAGTGTTTGCCATTGATCGCTTGCACGCGATCGGGCCACACAAATCCATGTGAAGAAGATGAAGCACATCGAGAGTCGTGTTCCACCTTTGAAGGAAAATGAGCACGAGTGCTTTTCCCTTGTTCACAGTCGAGCAAAGGTGATCTTTTGAATACCGAATTGTGGGAGTCCTTGACGAGTTTGTGTCGAGCAAGGTTGGTGATGGTTTGAAAGTTTAGATGTGAGAGACGAGCGGTGCCATAGCCGAGATTTTGTAGATGTTGCCTTTGAAAGTAAGCAAATGAGAGAGAAGCAACCATGTCTTACATAGAGATAGTGTAGAGACTAGAATTACGCGAGCTGGACATAAGGTCGTTTCCTTGTAGATCACGAATGAAACAAGTTTTCTCCCGAAAGCAACCTCCAAATCTCCATCACAAAATTGACCCTCGAAAGCAGTTGTGACCGAGGCCTTCCACATAGTAAACCCCGCCGATTTCGATGTTCCCATTAACATAATCTCCGTAGCCCATGATAGCTGCTAAGTGATCGCTCCCGAATCGACGGTGCCAATGAACTTTGCAATAAAGTTTGATAACAGTTTAAGGTTGCATGTCATGTGTCGAACATCCGCTATCAACAATCCAGAATGATCAGATCACCAGCATTACACAGGCACACGGATGGAATAGAAGTAGATGTGGAACCCGAAATGTTAGAGGGTTCAAGGTGCATGTTAGACATACACACATTGAGAATTTTAGGCATCCATTTAAATCCTAGTGTGTTATATATCCATTTTGCCATCTATAACTACTCTTTGCTTTAGTCTTAGTGAAAACACTAGGTGGTACTACATTCTTAGGAGGTGAAGTGAGCTACCGTGATAGCAATGGTTGCCTTAGAATCTAAAGAAGGCGGTCTCACAGCACGGACTTAGAATGATTAGTGGGCCTAGAGGTATTCCGATTCTTAGGATTTTGTAATCGAGAGATTATAGCTTTAGCAACACATTTGTCATGACAATCGAATTCATACGCTTTTGACAATATCACAAGGTGCATCGGATGAATATCAAAAGTACTTAACGGTTTAGCATTCGTTACATCACAATTTGTATTACATTTGCAGACGCAACATCTATAGTGGAAGCAACATGAGTTTTATTCGAGTCCTAGGGTGTTCTTCTACTTTAGCATTTCTTATTGATCTTTTCTTAGGTCGCAACTTCCTATTCTTCGATTGAGTGCCCTAGGTCGTGAAGTGCGGACGTTTGGAAAAGATGCAACTATTCTGTTCAAGAGAGGAAACACATTAGCAACTTGTGATTTGGCGGTGGGAATTCTAGGTTCACGATTACTAAGTGTGACTTGTGCTAATCTCTTAATCACAAGAGGCGGAAGTTGTTCATACTTTCCTAACTTTTCCGTAACTTAGAGATGGTGTGAATCGATCTTGATTTTCATAACGAATATTTCAAAGAAAATTCATGACATCTCTAGTGTGAGCAAGATAGTGATCAAGTTCGTTTGATGCTTCAAGTCGAGTCTTTTGAGTAAATCAAATATGACACCATATTCTGCTTAACTTTTAAAAGTTCTTGTTCATATTTTGAGATTTGACTTTTCAAAGACACGTTTTGATCATCCAGTTGCTCAATTTTAGGATCGAAGATTTTGCACTCAATCGAGCGATTTTCGCTTGAAAACTAAGTTGATGATTGTGAATATCTTTTCACACCAATGAAGACGACGTTTGCATTGTAAATTTTAGTGTGTAATCGCTTATTTTCACTTTTAAAGACTCGATCTGAAGCACATTATCGGTGTTCTCATGATTACAAGCAGTTTCAACAATATCGCAGAGATGTAATCGATGCAAATGGCAAAGCATGAAGTAACACAACATTATGGATATCAACACGATAACATCTTCCAAGAGTCGATCAACATCTTTTCTCAACGTTTTTTATGCTTTGTGTTAGAAATAGATGTTTACATTTTCTCAACGTTTTCATTACCCCAAGTTCCTTATGAAAATCCTTTTCCTGCAATTGCACAACTTTTCAATTTTTAACATTAGGTAAAAGATTTTTCGAAAAATGTCTCTTTGTTCTCGCGCCGAGGTGATTGAAAATGTTCAACTTTGATTTCGGATCGATATTCTATCTCATGTTGTAAAATTTTGAGGTCGACCATGAAATGTCAAAATATCAAGAATTTTTCGATTTTCGGGTTGTGAGTTTACTTCACTAATGGAAGGTAAAGGACCATAAGTTTGTGCAAAGTCTTTTGGGATTAACAATAGAAGACTCGTGTGTTTTGATGATAACCACAGGTGTGTTTGAAGAATCCGTTGGTGTGTGAAAGTGACGCGCTTTTATAATTAAAAGGTTTGTTGTAAACAACGGTTTTAATTTAGATCGACTCGCCTTCGCATCTAATTCCTCTTGATGATGATATTCAACAACACTCATGACAAGATTATCAATTTTGTATTCTGACTGAAACCGCAGGAGTTGGTTTGAATGTTTTTAGTGAAAGCTTTGGTTTGTAATCGCTAGATTTTTCCATATCCTTTTGATTGGGTTTTAAGGTAAACTTTTCAATAGTCACATCGATTCACCATGTTTATAAACAATGCTTTAAACTCTTTAAGTTTGTTTTGCAAGCCGATAATTTCTTCAAGAAGGTCATCTACCCGATTCGTTGAATGCTTTTTGTATGCGGAGAACTGCTTTTGACAAGTCAACAACTCATTTTTAGCTTTTTATTTTCCAAGGTGAGAGCGTTAATTTGCTTTTTATGTTCGTGTTTCGCTTGTTCTAATTCGCATAACAAAGCATTCTTCGAGGCGGCTAGATCACGATCCGTCTCTCTAAATAGTTTTCATTTTGATGGGATTTTGCAAAAGCGGCTTCAAAACCTTTTTCACGGTTGTCTTGAGTTTTGAAAAAGTTGAGTTGCATTTGTAAACATTCAAAATCCTTGGTTAACAAATGCATTTTACTTTTAAGGACCGATTTAATGCAACACATTCAAGAATTTTGGATTGTTGGTCTTTTGGCAATGTAACAAGATCCGGATGGGGCAAGGTTCATCTTGTTCAACGCGAGTCACAACATGATCATTATGTAGATTATCAAGTATAACCACGAGTCAATTTGATTATCAAGGGAAACCATAAGGTCATCCGGATCGCCAAATGTAACTACGGGTTTATTTGAAAATCGCCGAATGAGATGTAGATGACTCATTTTGAACATTTTGAGCCGTGCTTGATTCAGATTTTGATGGAGATATTAGTTCGAGATATGATGATGGTTTGTTCGGCACTGAGACAAGCCATCGATTGTCATACATCGGGCCTGCTTTCACTCATGTGTAACTCTTGCATATTAGCCATCAACATAACAAATGCATTGGCCGCAAGTCCTCCATATCATCATCCGAGTGCGCATCCGCCATAAAGCTCTGTTCTTTGTGCGAGAGATCCACCGACTTCATCCTTAAGAGCCAAAAGTAAAGCCTCTTTGAAATAAGCACGCCCCTAGTCCTTGGCTTTGGGCATGCATTAGCCAGTGTCCTTCTCATTGTAGTTGTAGCATCGAAGACCATTTAACCGATTCTCGAGCATTTCCTGCTCCACCACTGAGCTCGTTGTTATTCCTACCCACATCATTAAACCCTTGACCACCGCCCATCCGACGACCATAATCATGAGTCCGAACTTCAACACGTCCATTGTTCACACAAGCTTGAGTCCGTGTGTTAGATGAGGAACGAATACGATTGTTGGATTTGTTGGTGTAACGCCAAAAGCATTAGCAATCATCACAAATCCTTGTTGCAATGCTTTGAACGGATCTGCTTCCTCGCCGCTTCATCGACATATGCTTGAGCATTGTTCTTTGTATGGAACCAATTGATTTTGTTGAGGTTGTGGTCGTGAAGGTGTGTTTGAAGCGCTTGGTTCGATTGGTTGGTCGAGAGGATAATTTCGCTGAGCATACAAGGCAAGTTGTTGATTATCCGGATGCGATTGTTTAGCAAGTTGAGCACGGAGAATCCTTTCCGATCAACTTCCTTTTCATGAGGCTTCAAGTAATCGTACAACAATCCATAAGTAGAATGATGCATATTCTTCGCTTGACGGAGAAAGATGACATACTTCTCCCATTCAAGACCAAGACTACTCAGAACTTAGTATTCACTGCAATTCTTGGCATGATGATGTTGTGTTTATCCAAATCATTGATGATGTCTCGAAAATCGATGATGATAGGACTCTAGTGTCTCTCCGTGTTCAATCATGAAGTGTTCATAAGCCAAGTAAATTTTGGATTCCAAATCCTCCGATTAAGATGATCCTTCCATAAGAAGACGAATATGATCCCACATTTTTGTGCGATCTTTTGAGCATCAACACTACGAAGAATTGGGTTTGGTAATCCTAAGAGGATGTATTCCATTGCAAGTTCATCGCCTTCATAGTGTAGAAGTTCGTAGGATTTAAATCACAAAAAGAGCAATGTTGGTTTGTTCATCTCTTGGAACAAAGAGTTGGATCTCCGGTACAATGACAGAGGCATCTCAAATGGACCTTCCAAGATAACCTTCTTTAAGAACTTTCCATGTGGCTTCTTTAGATCACAAAACCTAAAGAACCTTATCACCCATTGATCGTAGTTTCGGAGTGAGCATTGGAGGTCTATCAAGTGATCCGACTTCATGAATTGATTGTTGGTCGCTAAAGCTTCACACATCTTTGCAAACCAAGTGGTTTCCTTCATAGTGTTCCTTGATGGATGTTGATTGAAATCGGTTGTGTAGGTTTGAACTTGAAGGCTTGGTGGTGGTTGAACCATTTGTGGTTGTGGAATTACACCAAGTTGTGGAGTATGTTGTCGATTAAATTGTTGTTGATAAATAGCTTGTTGTTGATTCCATTGTTGATGTTGTGGAGTTAATTGTTGTTGTTGTTGATGATTATAAGTGTGAGGAAATAGTTAGAGTATGGTGGTTGAGACATGATGATAAACTTGTGTGGTAAAATGGATCTTTGTAGTCGATTGAACCTTTGTTGATGAAGTGTCCTTGGGTGTAGAAAGACAAGAACCAAGTAGCACTTATGCGTAAAACACCAAAAGTTACGCGTAACAAGGAGGAGTTACGCGTGAGGTTTTAGCTACGCGTAAGTAGGAAAAACACTAAAGTTATGCGAGACAAAGGTTAGGCGAGAAACGAGGCGAGGATTACCTTATGCGTAGACCTTAGTTTACGCGTAAAGTGAATCTTATGCGTGGGATTTCACGCGAAGCTTATGCTATGCGTAATTTTAGGGTTTTGCTCAAATGATCTTTTACACTTCACAAGGCAAAAGATATCCAAAGTCGACGTATTTCGGACTTATCCAAGTAAGAAAACACGGAATAAACCGTAAAATTGAAGATCAAACCAAGGAAAATCTTACGCATAATTTTAGGGTTTTGATACGCGTAGGATTACTCGTAATTTTGATTTTGCCCAAAGTTGTTTCTAAACCAGTTTTGTGTGATGAAATAGCTTCAATAACACCAAGATAACACAAAAGTGTGAAACTTGATGATCCAAAGCACTCAAAACAGTTATGCGTAGAAATACACACACGAATAGAAACTAGTTCAAAACAATGATCCACGATAAAGTTTGAAACTTTTGCCAAAACAAGTATTTTAACACCTTAAAACGTTGAAAGTACAAGAATCTTGGATTAAAAGTGCAAAAACAAGTTTTTAAAAGAGCTAAAGAATGCGTTAACCTTACGCGAAGACCCAAAACCAAAAACTTCAAAACAAATGAGTACACCCAACTATTTGGCGATTGATACCATTGTTAGGTCACTAGTTTTACAAACACAAGTTATAGAGAAAGAGATGAAGGCGATTGAACAAGATCTAACACACACACAAACAATATTATGACCGGTTATGCGAGGTGAATGTGAAGAGAAAACTTGAACAACCAACCCTCAAATGAGGGTTTACAAGAGAGTTATAGGAGGAAGCTAGGGCAACACCCTAGTTCCCATCCTTTCTTATGTGGGCTTGGGCCTAAGCTTATGGGCCTTCTACATAAGCTTGACCTTAAACAAACATAAAGGCCATAATAAAGCTACCTATTACATATGAAATATAAATACTTGAAATACTTGTTTAGGAGTGATTCCAACACACTTACTCTCGTATCCAGCATTTTCAAATTCGGAGATGACCGAATCCTTCCAATGGTGAACGCTACCATAACACTATTCCCAAAATCGACATCGGACAGCTTAAGGTTAATCAGGAAACAAAGGGCACCTTCCTCCTAGGATTAGCTTCATGTATCAACTACAAGAAGTTTTCTGATTAAATTTCATTATTGTTACACATCTCTATAACATTATAAGTTGTAAAACTAAAATTGTTCTTACCGTGCAATCACCAAAATCCAATGTAAGGGTCTCAAGATTTTGAAGTCTTGTCAAGTGAAGATATCGGATGTTGTGATTGTGGTCACAACATTATAACGACCTAATGACAAATGTTACTTCTTCAAATTCCCAAGTTTTGCAATATCCATAGTCTCATCTCGTTAGTACTAGGACGATTCATTTTAAGAGACTCAAGTGAGGGACAACCAAAGAATAAAGTCCCAAACTGCATCGCTTAGAAAATTGACATGAATCAATTCTAGGCTCGAGATTTGGATAGCCATAAAATATTCCAAAGTAGCTATAGCACAAACATGAAGTACCGGATGTTTCAACTCACTGCGAGAGTAAAGTTAGGTTGGGACGAATCGGGTCACCATACCGCTTTGTAATAATCAGCTCCTCAACTCCATTGTCACCAAAACAAGAGCCACTCATGAATGTGTTCATAATGAAAGTTGTCTATTCCAATAATTGATCTTGGCTCTACAAAGAAAGACAAACTTTCTTATTGGACCCATAAGCCGATTTAAGAATCTAGTAACAAGCCTACCATCAAACTCATATGTTAAATAATAAAAGAAATCCTCATCAAGTATGACATCGGTGAGCAAAGTCCACTTAGACCTCCGGTTTCTCGCTAAACTAGAGGTTCTCACCGCTTCTAACAAAGGCAACCGATTCAAAATGTTAGTGATCACTTCATCGGCATGTTGGTAAAACGATCGATCGACATGGTTTTGTTGGAAGTTGGGTTGGTCTTTGAGTTCGAAATGAGGATTTATATTCTTGATTTCGATTTGCGTTTATCTTTTCGGATAATGTGGTTTTATGTGATTGGCAAAGTTGTTTGTTGGGTGGGTGTATTTGTTCCCTTGAAATTAAATGCGCTGATCGGGGAAGAAACGGCTAATATCCATACTCACAATTGGTCCCGGGTTGAAGCTTGGGTCAAAAAGTGAATGATCTATAATACCCTCGGTTGACCGTCCCACCGGTCAAGGGACAACGGCATTTAATGGGTACTGTTTGGACCGGTAGCGATGAAAAGTGCGTGGTTCGTCCCATCGTGATCCTCCGATACAAGTTTAGGGACCAACGGTGTATTTTAGTCTTTTTATTATTATTATTATTAATTGTGTATTGTGTACCCCGTACTATATAATTTGTTCTGTACAGGATAACGTTTATTTATGTAGAATATTACTCGGGTATCTGTATTTTATAAATTTTATATTTTTGGAAATGTCTTGACGAGTGAAATATTATGGTATTATTATTACTTTGAAATTAGAAAGTAATTTCATGCCAATTTTATTATGGTGTCGGTACGCGTGTGGTGCCGGGACTTCGGAAAACACGAGATAACTTCTCGTTTTTGAGTTATAATGATCATAAAATAAATAACTCGCATATTCTGATATAAATAATAGCCGGGAAAATGACGGATTCTCACACCGCTTAACCTTAAAAGAATCTCGTCCCGAGATTCATCAAATCTACACTACAGCGACATTCTCATGGTTCAAAATTTCTCATTCTCGAGCTTTGCCCTCAAAAGACTCTTAGTTGGTGAATTTTCACAACTTGTCGACCTGACCGGTCATTTGTTTAACTTGTGTAGGTTGAGTAACAACTTGATTCCAACTTGATTTTTGCAACTCATCAAACAAGAACTGTCACTAGATCAAGCTAGGAAACAAGTTGTCAGAAAGAGATGGCTTCTCATAAATGTAAGAGACCTTTTGAACGTTTAGCTCGAGTTTGAAATCATTTAAACCAATCAATACTAATAGTGGGGTGCTCAGATTAGTGAGAAGGCAAAAATTAAACTAAGGCTCATGATGCAAGGTTCTACACTAATCAATGTCATGAACTAGGACCAGAAGATACTGAAATAAAGTGAGTGATCAAAAGAATGTACCCGTCACGGTGCTTGTGTCTTAGTGAGTTTCCTTAGTGCCCAAGAAGTATGCTCGACCCCGAGCTGGGCTGACTTTGCCTCCACAGTTTGGGTTATCTCCATCAATTGCTAAGGCGAGAGTCATGTTACCATGATCCGTCTTCTGTGCTCTATTCAAATTAGGACACGTGTTCCGGAGGTGATCCGGACTTCCACACTCGTAGCAGGTTAGCCTTCGTCATTGGTTTCCATTTATGTCTAAGCAATTTCGACTAAGATGGCCCGTCTTCTGGCACACATTACACTTAGGGCAGTTTCCTATGTGATGGAGGTTGCATCGAGTGCACTTAGGATGTGGACCTGCATACCCTCTGCGTTCCGAGTCGCCGCTCCATAGTTTACGGTCACTCGTTGCCTCTTGTCTTTCTCGGTCTGGTCTCGGCTTCCCGGTGATCCTCCCGCCGCCGCCCATTTTCGCTTGTTTTGCTAGTCCTCCGGACTGATCACGCCATTAGTCAAGCGGTATGCCATTCCACGCAGCTTGCGAGTAGTTGGGTTGGATGAGGTGACATCTCTCTCCGATCTCGTGAATCAAACCTCAAATGTATTGATCAATCGCCTTCTCCAGGTAGAGACCATGGGAACCATCCGGTTAGCTCGTAAAAGTGAATTGTGTACTTGTCAACTTCTACTCCTACCATTAAATGGTTCCGAATTCCGCTTCCAGTTTCGCACTTCATCCTTCCCGTACTCCTCGATTAGTAGCTTCTTAAATTCTTCCCAAGATAATCCATTTGTAGCTTCTCTCCCTCAGTCTCATGCCGGTTGTTCCACCGTGTCGGTTCGACACAAGTAGACCCAGAGAACTCAACCTTATCTCCTTCAAAGACATTTAGATGCTAAGTTTCAACTCCACATTCTCAAACCATGATAGAGCCAATGGCACCCTCGGTGCTATGAAATTCCTTTGGCCCGCATGACATGAAGGTCTTATAGCCGCATCCGTGGCTATTGGTCGAGGTACCAGCTCCACATTGGCTCGCCCCGCATCAATGTGCGATAACTGAGTGAGGAGATCCGCCAATCCAAAGAAGACTGTCTCTTGGGGCTTCATTGTTGATGCTTCCAGAACGAGTGTTCCTTGTAGTCATGATTCTATAATGGGCCAAAACATTCGGTTGTGTGAGTCATGGCGGATGATGTACGGGACGGCAACGAGTGTAATGTGACGGGAACAAAGACGTGCGTAGTCTATCGAGTCATAATATATAGCAATAAGGAGGCATATATAAAATATAAGGTATAGTGGACATATAAACATGGCATGCATACTCACGCGACTAATGCAGTTCCAGGTGATCAGACTCTTTAAGACTCAACCAAACATGATCCGAGGCAACTAATCCCATCATCATATGATTCCTCCTGAATTATGCATAGGTGTACAGGCTATGCATAATTTAGGAGTAACGATGCAATGCTGGTGCTAGTCGACTCGTATGATGTTCCATGTTTTAAGAAAATTTTATTTTTGGGTTATAGTTGCGATTTTTATTTTATAAAAACCGGTATTCACTATAACCTTCGGCTCTGATACCAATCTGTCACACCCCGCCAAAGGCGGAAACGCGAGGTGCAACATAATCAATATACATCGCAAAGAGATATAGTACAATACCATAATTTAAATTTAAAGAAATATTGTAACATTACAATAAGGTTCTAGTCGACCTTGGCAATTGAAACATAAAGTTTGACATTTGAAAGATGACACTTTAATACATAACGACCCAGTTGACTTGTGACGACTCCTTTATTTAAATTCTTCATAAAATATGCTAATCAACGATCACCTGGAATGCATGAGAAAACGGGTCAACTATGAAAATAGTTGGTGAGTACACAGGTTTTAGGTAAAATAAAATACCGATTTTTGAAGGTCTGACTGGCAAATGTCTTGTCAACTCACTATGTTACAAATCCCGCCCATACAAAACTTGTAACATAAAAGTTCACATACACTTCCATATTCAAGTCTAGAAATACAATGCACAAATGGTCACAATAACGCCTCGTATATAATAAAGTATGCCGCAAAGCCCCTAAAATAAATAATATCGCTCCGTGAGCGGGAAGCAGAGGTTGGCCGACCTCTAATAGCGCTATCCATACTACCCATCGCCCGCAAAAGGAACCCGTATTTAACAGTACGTATAATTGAGTGCGACAAAGAAACCAATCGGGGACTAACAATGCGAATGTACGAACAAGACATCATAACAACTATTATATACTATCAATTAAGACCGCCCGAACATGGGAGACTCGGCATTGCTCGAACATGGGAGACTTTAGGTCAAGGACGACGGTCCATCGAGTTCAAACAAGTCATAAATTTATAATTAAGTCCAAGGGTTCAAAATATATCAAATAGTTCTAATAAAACAATTTAAATTTATAATCATGCATTTCACCCCAAATAAGTAAAACAGTAAAAAGGGGGCTGTGAATACTCACCTTGATACTTAGCAGTCTAAAGCAGCAGTCAAATAGAATTATTGGATGGCACCAACACGCGACCTAGATTAGTATGGCAAATTTAGTCTTTATTCATGATTATGACTCGACAAGATTTAATAAAGGTTTTGTTGTTACTTGTGTGGCAATGATTAATGTTTAATATAATTTTTGTAGATTTTGGCTCTTGAAAGTACATAAGTACATAATAAGAAAATATCAATGACGAAAGAATCTTCGGTTTGATGGCAAACGAAAGACAACGTACGGAAAATAATTACATATAATATTAGACGTTAATGGATTATAATCAAAAGTCATTAAAAGTATATTTATATATGATTAATACTAGTTAATGATAAAAGTATATTAAATCATACTATAAGTGATGGTTTTATTAAAAGAGTTTATATTGAAATACTTTTATTAGCTATAAATGTAAGTTTTTGGAAAAAATTTGGGCATGACCCGGATGTCTAACCTTATTTGTTTGACGACTAATGTCGAAAGTTTTTATAATAATAGTTTTTATCAAGTTTCAATATTCGAGTTAATATTTAAAATCAAATGTTTACAAGTTTACAATTTTAATGATAAGTCGTTTTTATATTGTTTAAAAGACCCAAGTAAATTTTTATAAAATCATATCAAGTTTCATTTAAGTTAAATGAGTGATATAAATCAATAAGCATGATTTAAACTTACAAGTCTAGTTTTTGACTAGTTTTTATATTTTTGATGGTATGAATTGTTATATCCGATATATGTTGCGTTTTTTTACTAAATAGGTATGACGGATTGCGTTATTTTTAACGTGTAGGAAATGACGTGCCAGTGTGTCGAATAAGCCGGACCAAGCTACCCTCTCGGGCTTCTCCCGTTGGGCCGCGACTCACCATCGGTAACCAAGCCCAATATCAAAACAAGTTTTGACATTTAAGCTTAGTACTCAAAACTTCTTCATCATTGGTGATACGCTGTTGCCAAAGAAGTCAAAAGGAGGAAAGAAAATATACAGCCTAACAAATAAGCATCTCTTTAATTTTTTTTACAAGTTTTATTCCAAATTAGCCAAGATTTAACACAAAGCAAGATTCTTATCAAGCTTTTAGCTTAAATTGAAAGCCAAAATTTAACATCATAATCGAATAAGCATAATAAGTAATCCGAAATGAACACTTCCAAGTCTAAGCCAATCTAACTTACTTTACTTGCCACACTATATCACCAATAAAAAAAAAATCAAGAATTATCCATGTCAAGTTTAACTAAGAAAAATTCCTTTCTCTTTTTCTCGTGAGTCTCGACAGAGAAATCAACAACAACAATGAAAGTCTTTTTAATCATTCATTTGACAAAATAAAAATGTATATATTTAATTAACCAATTGGATCAGAAATCAAAAATAACAAAATGATGTCCTTACAAAATCGAATCAGTAAACCGAGTGGGGTGGTCGCCGAACACAAGGATCTAATTGGAGAAGACTCAACTCGAATTAGAACAATTAGTTCTTGAAATAGCTTCCTCTTTCACCCAAGAACAAAACCCCTAAACAAATTTTTAAAAGCCCTTTGATTTGACCAAACCCTAATTTTTTTAATTGAATAGGAAGTTGATGAATTATTCTTCTGAGCTTGAATCTCTTTGTAGATGAGAGACTAGGAGTATGTTTGTGACCCTTTTGAACCTTCAAAACATGTCTCCACCCACTTTAAGCATTCTTCCCACCTCTTTCATCCACGTATGGCTTCTATAATGCAGACTTAGGAGTAGTTTGGATATGTGTAGATAGGGGTGTCATTTGACCCGAACCCAACCCGAGTCAATTCGGGTCGGGTCAATCGGGTTCAAAAATATATTCGGGTCAATCGGGTCAACCCGAATTGACCCGAGTTCTAAACAAGGTCTGGTTCGGGTATATTTTTTTATTCTTGACCCGACCCGAACCCGACTAACCCGGTTCAACAACACTTTTACAATGTAAAATACTCGGGTTGACCCCGAACCCGAATTGACCCGACCCGATTGACCCGACCTGAGTTGACCCGAACCCGAATTGACCCGACCCGAGTTTTAAACAAGGTCGGGTTCGGGTATATTTTTTTATGGCTTGACCCGATTTGACCCGACCCGAGTTGACCCGAACCCGACCGGGTCAACCCGAATAACACCCCTAGGTGTAGAAAGGTGTTTATCACCAAAATGGGGTTTTGTGAATTTGGGATGAGGAGGCGTGAGTTTTTGTATCCAGGAGAAGAAAGAAAACAAATTATGAAAAGAAGAAGAGGGTAGGGGAGGGGCGTGCTGTAGGTTTAGAATTAGGATAGGTTTATTTTTATTATTATTAATATTAATTGTGTATTGTGTACCCCGTACTGTATAATTTGTTCTGTACATGATAACGTTTATTTATGTAGAATATTACTCGGGTATCCGTATTTTATAAATTTTATATTTTTGGAAACGTCTTGACGAGTGAAATATTATGGTATTATTATTACTTTGAAATTAGAAAGTAATTTCGTGCCAATTTTATTATGGTGTCGGTACGCGTGTTGTGCCGGGACTTCGAAAAACACGAGATAACTTCTCATTTTTGAGTTATAATGATCATAAAATAAATAACTCGCATATTCTGATATAAATAATAGCCGGAAAATTGACGGATTGTCACATTTTCCTTATAGGAAATATAATAATCGTCGTTTGTAACATAGTCTCTCGCGCATAGTTTAATTTGGATTTATTTTTAGGCTTTTTTTATGAGATGTGTGGCGTGGTTTTCAAACTATAGGTGGCAAAATCTAACCCAACACGAAATCCGACTTGAGATCGACATGAAAGTAAACAAGTTTAGACTGAGCCCAATGTCATTTAGATATTTAATAATAAAACTTGGTTATATAAAAAACTGTCAAAAGCTAGAAGTATCGGATAATTTTCGTAACTTCTCATGTAGTTCAGGGGGCATTTTGAAACAAGTTTCGGGTTATGTTCTAGACGACTCATCTAACCAGTTTATTAAACAGGTCATATTCGGGTTGGGAATTGGTTAAACGGGTCGAGCCACCAACTCGTTTAATATTTCCTTCACCAATTTAATTTTTTTATATATAGGGTGTAAGTGAGAGTCGAGATATTTGTGGATTAAATTGTAATTAAGAATTTAAATAATTAATAGATTACATTACTTTTTATAAGTAAGGGCATTTTAGTCGAACAAAATTACTCATTTTATATGTTTTTATGCTTTTAAATAAAATCAAAGTTTGATCATTTTCTTTTGAGTAAAGTCCATAATATATCCATGTGGTTTGCCAATTGTAACGCCATACATCCATGGTCGATAAGTTGGTACATTATCATCTCTCCGTTAGTAAAGTCAGCTACCATACATCCCTGTGGATGAACGGTGCAAATTATTTCTCCGTTATCTTCTAAGCGTAAAGAAGATATTTGCATCGTTAGTCCTCAGGAATGCATTTTAGACTTTACTCTTTATTTTATTAATTATTTGTTTATTTATTTATTATTTATTTGTTTATATTCTATATATATTTTTATTTTATTTATTTATTTACTTTATTAATATTGTTATTATTATGATAATAACAATTATTATTATAACATCAATTTATTAGAAATTAAGATGATTACAAGAAGTTAGTGGGAAGCCGAGATACTATATGTGCTCCCATTCCGGTGGCTATAGCACAAATAATCTTACTAAAGATATGAATAGCAACACATGCCTTAATGTCCGGAGTCATAAATAACTTTCAAATAATATGGTTTTCTCTACAAAATCCAACCTAAACAAGCATTTATCTTTATTATTTTTTAAACAATAAAAGACTCAAATACAAACAACTTTTCACCCATTTTTCATAATCTTCAACTTTATTCTTTTTCAAGTATCAATCACTTCAATGTTCAAATAGACAAATATCTTATACGTCTAGTAATTCATATTTAATTATATGTCTAGTAATTCATATTTAAAATGATAATAACAAATTTTTTAAGCAATAAGAGTTCAAAGAGTTATAAAACAATCGAAATGAAACTTACATGAGTTCAGAATACTAATTTATCTAATTGGTGGTTAAAGACGATTAACTTTTTGGTCTGAAAATTTATATATTTTACGCTTATATGACACTTATTGTTGCTCATGCTCGTCTTCATTAGTAAAAATAATATAAAAAGTAAAAATAATATTAATATAAAATATAATAAATATTAAAATTAAGATTAAATTAAGATTAAAAAGTAGTTAAAAATTAAATTAATATAATATATAAAAATAATAATAAAAGTAAAATAAATAAATAATTAAAAAAATTAAATAAAATAAAAAGTAAAGTAAAGTCCAAAATTCTTCCATAAAGACTATCGATGCAAATATTTTCTCTTGCTTTAGATCTACATTAGAAGATAACGGATAAATAATTTGCAACGTTCATCGACAAAGATGCATCGTGACTGACTTTACTAACGGTGGATGATAATGTGCCAACTTATCGACCAAAATGTATCATGTTACAGTTTTAAAATTACAAAAATATAAATTGAACTTTACTCTTTTATTGTTATATACTTAGTAAAGATAATTTTTACTTAAAAAAAAAAAAAAAAAAAAAAACCTTCAACTATTGTATGAATCTCCCCATTTAATTTTTGCCAAATACAAATCAATTACTCTGTATTATTTAAGTGACAATTAATAGAGCATAATACCCATTAATCTAATAATAATATTGAGTCCAAAGTTTAGGTAAAAGTCACAAACAAAAATGAGTCAAACAAGTTGAAAATCCTCAACACAAACTCACCATTTTCCCATCTCATCCAACAACTTGCAACAAAAAAAACACACTCATCAAACTCAAAAACACAACTCCCATCTTTGCAATAACTCACCACCATCTCCAAACTTCGAAATCCACACTCCCCATTTCACGCCGCCTTTAATCAAAACATCCTTAATTCCCATCACAAAAAACATCCTCGTAGAAACACAAATCTAACCGTTAATGAAGAAGCTTAGAAGCTTTTACATGCATTTAAAACACCCACATACAATCAAACGAAAATGGATCTACCCATTAGCAGTAGTCGGGTCAACTCTTTTGATCTTTCTACTTTTTTTACTAACCCTAACTTCATTTGACACCAGTAACCGTTTTTACGGTTACTACGCATCATCTTCCGGTTCCTCGGTTTTTGTCGAAGACAAACTGAGACCCCTCACCATTTCTGAGAATGACCAAGTTCCGAGGTTATTACCTCGGTTTGCGTATTTAATATCGGGTTCTAATCATGATGGTTTAATGTTGAAAAGGACTTTATTGGCTTTGTATCATCCTAATAATAGATATGTTGTACATTTAGACGCTGAGGCGTCCAATGAGGAGAGAGATGAGCTGTATAAGTTTGTCAAAAGTTATGAGGTTTTTGTGAGATTTGGGAATGTGGTTATGATTACTAAAGCGAATTTAGTCACGTATCGTGGACCGACTATGGTTGCAAATACGCTTCATGCTGCTGCCATTTTGTTGAGGGATGGGGGAGATTGGGATTGGTTTATTAATTTAAGTGCTTCGGATTATCCGCTTGTTACTCAAGATGGTGTGTTTGTGTTTTCGAGTGCTGACTTTTTGTTTTGTTTTGTTTGTTTTTTTTTTTTTTTTTTTTTTTTTTTTTTTTTTGATGTGGTTGTGTTTTGTTTGGTGTAGATCTGTTGCATACGTTTTCTAAGTTGCCGAGGGATCTTAATTTTATTGATCATACTAGTAATATTGGATGGAAAGAGTAAGATCAGATCCTTTTGATATTTGAATTTGAGTTAATGAATTACTGGATCTGTGATCTGAGTGAATGTGTTTGTGTGTGCTGTTGTTGTTTAGGTTTCAGAGAGCGAAGCCTGTGATTGTTGATCCTGGTTTGTATATGACGGAAAAGACTGACGTGTTTTGGATTACACAGAGACGAAGTGTACCAACGGCATTCAAATTGTTTACAGGTTTTTTTTTTCTCTAGCTGCAGGATTTTTTTTAGTTGATTTATATATTAGCAATAACATGTGTTGTATGGCAATATATTTATGCTTGAGTTGATGGAATGGCTCAAATGTATTTAGCATTTTTGGCATGTTGGGATGGTATGGCAATGGCATGCCATTAATTCAACACCATACCGTGTGTAGCTATTTTGCATATATGGTTTTCTCTTGGTTGTTAGATCAATTGTAGTGACAGTTATATATGTGATGTGGATATGTAGGTATGGCCAATTACATTTGATTTAATTTCGTATGTGAAATTAGTTGAAAAATGAAACATGCTCAAATGTTTTTGAATGAGCATCTAGAAAAAACTGTGGGAAATTTGACATGTGTTTTACTTGATTTGGCTGAGCATGGCTTGAGTCTAATGTTCAGCTATCCTTTAGTAATTTCCATTCCCATTTCCAAGATTCGTTTTGCTTGTGAATCCTAAACCTTAGTCTTAGGTCTTGTACTATGAATAACATCTCACCATGAGTAACGTTGTTTTCCCGGCTAGTCTACATGTGATTAAATTGTACGCACTATAAACGAGACTACGATAGTTTATTTGTGTGGATGACATCTCCTTGACTTATCCATTTAATGTTTGGTTTTCTAACCTTTCTTTATATAAATGGAACAAGTCTTTCTTTGGTTCAAGAGTGTTATTAGATATCCATGATGTTGGAATTCTAGTATAAATCTTGGTGTAAGCAAACTGCTAAATCGCACACTTGCGGTATCTTTGATCTTTGGTTTCTTGCAAATTTTATTGTGTGATTATGGATCTAAATGTTGAGCGAGTGCAATATTTTGGAATGTTTACCTGGACTTAAAGGGGAGTTTATGAGATGTCACTATTATTTATTTCAATTGTCAATTGTGAGCTTTTCATGAGGCCTTTGCTGGTGGGTTACCATTAAATTGAATTTCCATTATGACCCATGGACCCATGTGCACACATCCAATGGGATCTAAATTAGTGAAATATTTGATACGGGCAAATTTATTCCCATTCGTTCAGATCCAAGACAGGTTCATATGATTAAAATGATATGTTGGATATTGCCTTTTCCAATTATGCGAAACAATGTGCGTGAGTCTACAAGTGTATATAAATATGTCGAATAGAATTGAGAGACGTAATAAGAACCTTCATCTTCTCACCTGTAAATATGAACACTTTTTTTTGTATGTAACGATATTATATGAAATGTTTCTAAGACTTGAAACATCTGATTTCAACTTTCTTGCTCCACTTGTCATTTGTCTGTTTATCTTGAATTTCAAAATTTTGTGCTGTCTTTAGCATTGACTATAAGCCTGTTGAATTACCCCAAACCCGCCTTAAACTCATTTAGGTCTGTTAATCTTGAACCCGTTTGAACCCTGCCAGATCAATATCTAAATATCACAACTTGTGCCTGGTGTTTATGTGGTTCAATGCCGACTGTCACCAGAATCCACTGTGCACACCCTTATGAGTTATGACCTGCTGCTATCTATTTTTTACACTATGATGCAAAGTTTAGTTTTGTCTGATCTCTATCTAATCTTGATATTACATTTAGTTTATAGAGATTGACGTTTTTGAACCATTAAAAAATATCAAGTATTGCAAAAATTCAGTGTTGCAATGAGTGACTTTGGAAAAAGAGGCCAATTACCAGGACTGGTGTCTAAGTTGCAATTACAATTCTTAG
Organism: Chrysanthemum lavandulifolium; assembly: GCA_022545495.1. NCBI lineage: Eukaryota > Viridiplantae > Streptophyta > Magnoliopsida > Asterales > Asteraceae > Chrysanthemum > Chrysanthemum lavandulifolium. The sequence goes on from CM040244.1 coordinate 144,181,312, forward strand.
TTGTTCATAATCACTCTGTTTTGCAAACATTTGCAATTTCCAAAAAGGTTGAATCGTACTTGTACAAGTTTTAAGTAAGTCGATGACTGTTGGTAAACATGGTTCTAACAACGAGTCTTTTTGAATTTCATCTCAGGTTCTGCTTGGATGGTTTTATCTCGCCCTTTCATCGACTTTTGTATATGGGGATGGGACAATTTACCTCGAACAGTCCTTATGTACTATGCAAACTTCATCTCATCTCCCGAAGGATATTTTCACACAGTTGTATGTAATGCTAAAGAGTTCCGCAACACAACCGTCAATAGTGATCTGCACTTTATAACATGGGACAACCCTCCAAAACAACATCCTCACTACCTTACATTAGAAGACATGCCAAGAATGATAGACAGCAACGCCCCGTTTGCAAGAAAGTTCCACCAAGATGAACCTGTGCTTGACAGGATTGACTCTGAACTACTGTTCCGGGGCCCAGACATGATTGTTCCTGGTGGGTGGTGCATTGGGTCTCGTGAAAATGGCTCTGACCCATGTTCAGTGGCCGGGAATCTCACACATCTAAATCCTACTTCTGGGGCGAAAAGGCTTGATAAACTTGTGAACTCTCTTTTGTCAGAAGAGAATTTTAGACCGCAACAATGCAGATGACAAAAAGTGGTGAATATTGTTGGTTGTAATTAGTTCATGTGCGGAAAACATGACCATTGCCATGGGATTATCTAATTTTGCTAAATGTGGACAGGCGTTAGACTCGATGGGAACATTATACTGCTGAAGAAAGCAAGGTAATGGTAATGTTAATGGTGATTGTAGTGCATTTTTATTTGATATGGGCTTTTTGTTGTAGTAACCTTTGACTCTTGAGTAAATTCTTTTAGAACCCTTTTCACCAATTTTTATACTAGTTTTTAAGAGGTTCAGGGTTGTGGTGGTGAGACAAAGGAGGGATGATTGTATTGAAAATAGTAGGCAATCATAAGAACAAATGAACAATGAATGCTGTAAAATATATCAAAATTTTAAACCTTTTGTCATCCTTCTTATTCTTCTTAATTACTCTTCTTAATCTTTGTTGTCAGATGTTTTGGTGTGTGTTGTTAAATTGATCATTGGAGCCTAAAGAAGCAATCTATAATAGTATTTGAATATACCTATACCTATTGTTGATTATTTAATTAATCATACTCTGATAAAATAACTACTGTACTTTTTTTCTTATTCTTTTATTTCCAACTTGTGTAAAGTTTAAGCAATTTCTTTTTTGTTTTTTGTTTTTTATTTTTATTTTTAATTTTAAATATATATTTTGTTGTCAATATTCATTACTTTCATATATGACTACAAATTTTGAACAATCAGACACCCACCAAGTACAACAAAAAAAACTATCTGCTATATCTGTCAAACACCCAAGACAAAAGATAAGTTCAGTTTTCTGGTATATGATTATGAACATGGTCCATTAACCAAGGCATGTGTAGAATTTAAAATTTTAATCCTTCATAAAAGTACTCCGTAGTTATCTTCGTTGAACATGAATTTATAATTTTATGTGTCATTTACGGCATATAGAAAGAACATGTGAGAATGACTTGTGGGTTTGGAATCTTTGTCATGGTCGTTAACTTATTATTTGTGCCAGCTTTACAAGTGGGCTAGTATTATTTACACTTTTACTTGTCGGTTTCCTGAATATATCGTAATTATCTATTTTTAAATTGAATATAGATTACAAGTACAATTATTTACCAAAGAAATCATGCCACCAAACCAACACACCTGGATCCTAAACCATAGTGTGTTGTTAATGCATACCACCTACTTCAGAGCTCTCGTTTTCATTCGGGCTTTACGGGATGTCACATGAACGTAACACAACTTCTTCGACATACCACTTTCAGGCTGCGCACAGTGGTGACTTAGGTCACCACCTTCACATCAGCTTTCTTTCTAAGATAACCCGATGATGACCAGTTCTTGATGGTATTACGCTTTTTTTTTTTTTTTTTTTTAGTGCCAAATAGTACAATTTTTGAAAGTATGTATACCCCGAGATCATAATGACAAATGGAAGACTAATCGGGTGTTCTTCGAATGGAGATCGTAGTCAACAATTATATAAAACGACTCGAAAAGGCGTTTTATTAAAAAGTAGTTATCATTCATCTAAAACTCATGGTTATTACAAAACATTGTAATTTGTTCAAGTATTTTCCCAAAATAAAAAGCGTGAGTTTGAAAGAAATGACAACTTTATGTTTACACCACAAGAAAAGTCTTGGTATGCCCCCACGTGCCTTGGACATAATCTTCACTAATTCACCGAGATAACACGCTTAAAAAGGTCAACAAAATGTTAAGTGAAGTTCATAGGTTTAAATAACAGTTGAACACAAGAATATGAGCATGATCATTGTAAACTAACAATATCATAAAGAAAAATCATGACTATTATGCGCTAAGTTCATGCAACCAAGACTAACCAGTGACACACCGAATTCTTGGTGTGCGTAAGTTTGCTTCAAAGGAGGTAATAGCCAATTACCTAATGCAATTCAAATATAGTGCGCCGGTTATTTCTATAACCAAGGCGGGTCGTTACTCCCCATAGTACTATTCATGATATCTGCGTTCACTCACCGTGACTAATGGTTCATGATCTGAGGACTTATGGCTAAATACTTAGGCAATTCCAATAATCAATAAGCGAACAATTATGAAAAACCTTGTGTTCTAGTTTAGAGCATGTATCTCCCTCGTGGGGTTTGCAAATAAAAGTAAAAGCGAGGCTATGAACTCACCTTGATGATAATGAACAAGCACAAACAGATCAAGCACAATGTAGCGGAGGTTCCAAATCGAAACCTAAAAATGATGAGATGGCGAGTCTCAAATTATGATAAACATTTTGGTTCACAACCAAAATAATAGAGCATTGAATATTCTTATTCAATAGATCATTGAATTGTCCAATTCAATAGGATGTGTGCGTGCTTAACGTTTTAAGTTAATTTACTTGCTACATTGCCTTTGTTGATATTTATTAATGATCCTCACTTACGCATAAGTGAAATGTTCCCTCGTTGTGATCTCGTAAAAATGATAGTGTTGGTGAGTATTTTAGCTTGTTTAGATTCCCACGTGCGTTTTATCGGATTATATATATATAATTATAATCTTATAAATATATATATATATATATATATATATATATATATATATATATATATATATATATATATATATATATATATATATATATATATATATATATATATATATATATATATATATATATATATATATATATATAGCCCCAAAGGAGGTAATAGCCAATTACCTAATGCAATTCAAATATAGTGCTTGGTTATTTCTCTATAACCAAGACGGGGTCGTTACTCCCCATAGTACTATTCATGATATCTGCGTTCACTCGCCGTGACTAATGGTTCATGATACTGAGGACTTATGGCTAAATACTTAGGCAATTCCAATAATCAAGAAGCGAACAATTATGAAAAACCTTGTGTTCTAGTTTAGAGCATGTATCTCCCTCGCGAGGTTTGCAAATAAAAGTAAAAGCGAGGCTATGAACTCACCTTGATGATAATGAACAAGCACAAACAGATCAAGCACAATGTAGCGGAGGTTCCAAATCGAAACCTAAAAATGATGAGATGGCGAGTCTCAGATTATGATAAACATTTTGGTTCACAACCAAAATAATAGAGCATTGAATATTCTTATTCAATAGATCATTGAATTGTCCAATTCAATAGGATGTGTGCTTAACGTTTAAGTTAATTTACTTGCTACATTGCCTTTGTTGATATTTATTAATGATCCTCACTTACGCATAAGTGAAATGTTCCTCGTTGTGATCTCGTAAAATGATAGTGTTGGTGAGTATTTTAGCTTGTTTAGATTCCCACGTCGTTTTATCGGATTATATATATATAATTATAATCTTATATATATATATATATATATATATATATATATATATATATATATATATATATATATATATATATATATATATATATATATATATATATATATATATATATAAAATCGGATCGATTGAGAAGGCTTTATTTTGAGAAGATTGAGAAGGTTTTCAAAAACGATAGATTTTTAACTTTGATTCATGTTTTCAAGCGTAAAACTCATTTTAATGTGATTAAAATTCAAAATGTGTAAAAAATTTGAATCGGTGTTAAAAATCTCTCGATTTTGCGATATATGTAGAATACTGAATCATCTGTACAAATTTAATGAATCATCATTATAACTCGATTTTAAGAATGATTTGTGAATCAAATTTGTGATTTTTAGATTCGATTCACCATAAAATGATGTTTACTTGTGAATCAAATCAAAAACATGAATCAATTTGCTCAAACGAAGATTTCTCAATCTTCTCAAAGTAAAAAACTTCTCAATGGAACCGAGCATATATATATATATATATATATATATATATATATATATATATATATATATATATATATATATGGTAGGGTTAAAATGAAAAGTTTTTATAATGAAAAGAATGAGAAGACATGTGGAGGTGACATGTGTCACTTTGCCACATCACCATGCCATGTGTCACCAAACCCCACCCACCCACCCCCTAAAAAAAAAAATTCCATAAAAAAAATTTTTTGGGCAAAAAAAAAAAAAAATCCGCCAAAAATTCCATAAAATTTACTATCGCATCACGGTTATAAAAATCGCATCACAATCATAATTGTGATGCGAGAATTTATAACCTTAATGCACTAAAATCATGATTATGATGCGATAAATTTATAATCAGTGATGCGATAACTTATAACCTTAATGCACTAATAAGTTTTGGTGCATCTTTATTATAAATTCTTGCATCATTCCACAAAAGTGTAGATTGGCGGGAACACCCGACCGGTGCCTTTTGGCACGACCATTGTCCACCCACAAGGAATAGCTCGGCCACTCTCCGGCCTAATGGGCACCAACCGGAGTGAGCACAAGCCAAGACTCGGACCCCAAGCTCTTATTTCACAAAGTCTCTCCGGTGTGCCCACGGTTATGCGGAGGTGGGTACCTATATGAAGCAAATGCCAAGGATGGGACTTGAACTTGGGTCAATTGACTCAAGCACAAGTGCTCCAACCATGGACTAATGCTCCATTGGTGAATTCTTGCATCATAGTAAATAGTTGATTGCATCAACTATGATGCACTAAAATCAAGGTTATAACCATAAATGCACTAAAATCATGATTGTGATGCAAGAACTTTATAAGCGTAATGCGATAATTTATAACCTTAATGCACTAAAATCATAATTATGTGTGAGAACTTATAACCTTAATGCACTAATAAGTTTTGGTGCATCTTTATTATAAGTTCTTGCATCATAGTTAATAGTAAAGTGCATCAACTATGATGCACTAAAATCAAGGTTATAACATTAATGCACTAAAATCATGATTGTGATGCGATAACTTTATAAGCGTGATGCGATAATTTATAACCTTGATGCACTAAATACATAATTGTGATGCAATAACAAAATTTGGCGGAAAAAAATTTTTTGCCAAAATTTTTTTTTTGGCGGGAATTTTTTTGGGGGGGGTGGGGGCGGGGGGGGGGGGTGGGGTATGGTGATGTGGCATGATGATGTGGCAAAGGTGACACATGTCACCTCCACATGCCTTCTCATTCTTTTCATAATAAAAACTTTTCATAATAATAACCTATATATATATATATATATATATATATATATATATATATATATATATATATATATATATATATATATATATATATATATATATAGGGGTGTTTCTTGTGAGAAGTCTAATTTTGGTGAGAACGCGAGAAGAGATCCTAGCCCTTCATCTAGTCACTCCTTTTTTTAGATCTAATGGCTAAGATTAGCTAAACATTTACACTAACCAAGGGCAAATATGTAAATTATAAACAAATATCTAATATATATAAAGAAAAAACACACACTTTAACTAAAAAGCGAAGGTGAAAAATTAGATATTTTCTCTCTCGACCTAGATATTTTCCGTTCACAATTACCGCCATTAAATTTTTCTTCTACCGTCGTTAACCGTTACAACTACCGCCATTAAAATCCTTCTTCTACTTTCGTTAACCGCTGTAAAGTCGCCGTTAAACCGCCATTATATCACCGACTTTAAACGCTGTTAAGTCTCCGTTAAACCGCCGTTCAAGACATTATGCCACCGCCGTTAACATGCTCAATGACACCGTCTTTCAATCAAAGCAATCAACGGAATGTAATTGAATCGAATCGAATCGGCGGAGATGAAATTACCGATATTACGGATCATCACCGGAAAACTCAGAGATATCAAGTAAAATTCATATTTTATTATAATTTAATTAATTTTTATTAATAATTGTTTAGAATTGTTAATATTATTAGCTTGTTTAATTTTAAGAGTTAGTGTAATTAATTTTTGATAAATTATCTTCACATGTGGAGATAATCATTTAAGCTTTGATTAGATTAGCAGTTTTGAGGTTATAAGTTCAAATAAGTCCAGTTGTTAGTATCTTCACATGTGAAGATAATCATTTAGGAATGAGTTTTTGATTCAATTAGGCGATTTAAGCTTTGATTAGATTAGCAGTTTTGAGGTTATAAGTTCAAATAAGTCCAGTTGTTAGTATCTTTACATGTGAAGATAATCATTTAGGAATGAGTTTTTGATTCAATTAGGCGATTTAAGCTTTGATTAGATTAGCAGTTTTGAGGTTATAAGTTCAAATAAGTCCAGTTGATAATATCTTCACATATGAAGATAATCATTTAGGAATGAGTTTTTGATGCAATTAGGCGATTTAAGCTTTGATTAGATTAGCAGTTTTGAGGTTATAAGTTCAAATAAGTCCAGTTATCTTCACATGTGAAGATAATCATTTAGGAATGAGTTTTTGATGCAATTAGGCGATTTAAGCTTTGATTAGATTAGCGTTTTGAGGTTATAAGTTCAAATAAGTCCGATTGTTAGTATCTTCACATGTGAAGATAATCATTTAGGAATGAGTTTTTGATGCAATTAGGCGATTTAAGCTTTAATTAGATTAGCGTTTGAGGTTATAAGTTCAAATAAGTCCATTGTTAGTATCTTCACATGTGAATATAATCATTTAGGAATGAGTTTTGATGCAATTAAGCGATTTAAGCTTTGATTAGATTAGCGATTTTGAGATTATAAGTTCAAATAAGTCTAGTTATTAAAATTTTCACATGTGAATATAATCATTTAGGAATGAGTTTTTGATGCAATTAGGCGATTTAAGCTTTGATTAGATTAGCGCTTTTGAGATTATAAGTTCAAATAAGTCCAGTTGTTAGTATCTTCACATGTGAAGATAATCATTTAGGATTGAGTTTTGATTCAATAAGGCGATTTAAACTTTGATTAGATTAGCAGGTTTGAGGTTATAAGTTCAAATAAGTCCAGTTGTTAGTATCTTCACATGTGAAGATAATCATTTAGGAATGAGTTTTTGATTCAATTAGGCGATTTAAGCTTTGACTAGATTAGCAGTTTTGAGGTTATAAGTTCAAATAAGTCCAGTTGTTAGTATCTTCACATGTGAAGATAATCATTTAGGAATGAGTTTTTGATGCAGTTAGGCGATTTAAGCTTTGATTAGATTAGCAGTTTTGAGATTATAAGTTCAAATAAGTTTAGTTATTAAAATTTTCACATGTGAATATAATCATTTATTTTATGCAATTAGGCGATTTAAGCTTTGATAACATTAGGAATTTTAAAGGTTATAAGTTCAAATAAGTCCAATTGTTAGTATCTTCACATGTGAAGATAATCATTTAGGAATGAGTTTTTGATTCAATTAGGCGATTTAAGCTTTGATTAGATTAGCAGTTTTGAGGTTATAAATTCAAATAAGTCCAGTTGTTAGTATCTTCACATGTGAAGATAATAATTTAGGAATGAGTTTTTGATTCAATTAGGTGATTTAAGCTTTGATTAGATTAGCAGTTTTGAGGTTATAAGTTCAAATAAGTCGAGTTGTTAGTATCTTCACATGTGAAGATAATCATTTAGGAATGAGTTTTTGATGCAATTAGGCGATTTAAGCTTTGATTAGATTAGCAGTTTTGAGGTTATAAGTTCAAATAAGTCGAGTTGTTAGTATCTTCACATGTGAAGATAATCATTTAGGAATGAGTTTTTGATGCAATTAGGCGATTTAAGCTTTGATTAGATTAGCAGTTTTGAGATTATAAGTTCAAATAAGTCTAGTTATTAAAATTTTCACATGTGAATATAATCATTTAGGAATGAGTTTTTGATGCAATTAGGCGATTTAAGCTTTGATTAGATTAGCAGTTTTGAGATTATAAGTTCAAATAAGTCTAGTTGTTAGTATCTTCACATGTGAAGATAATCATTTAGGAATGAGTTTTTGATTCAATTAGGCGATTTAAGCTTTGATTAGATTAGCAGTTTTGAGGTTATAAGTTCAAATAAGTCCAGTTGTTAGTATCTTCACATGTGAAGATAATCATTTAGGAATGAGTTTTGATGCAATTAGCGATTTAAGCTTTGATTAGATTAGCGATTTTGAGGTTATAAGTTCAAATAAGTCCAGTTCTTAGTATCTTCACATGTGAAGATAATCATTTAGGAATGAGTTTTTGATTCAATTAGGCGATTTAAGCTTTGATTAGATTAGCAGTTTTGAGGTTATAAGTTCAAATAAGTCCAGTTGTTAGTATCTTCACATGTGAAGATAATCATTTAGGAATGAGTTTTTGATGCAGTTAGGCGATTTAAGCTTTGATTAGATTAGCAGTTTTGAGATTATAAGTTCAAATAAGTCTAGTTATTAAAATTTTCACATGTGAATATAATCATTTATTTTATGCAATTAGGCGATTTAAGCTTTGATAACATTAGGAATTTTAAAGGTTATAAGTTCAAATAAGTCCAGTTGTTAGTATCTTCACATGTGAAGATAATCATTTAGGAATGAGTTTTTGATTCAATTAGGCGATTTAAGCTTTGATTAGATTAGCAGTTTTGAGGTTATAAGTTCAAATAAGTCCAGTTGTTAGTATCTTCACATGTGAAGATAATCATTTAGGAATGAGTTTTTGATACAATTAGGTGATTTAAGCTTTGATTAGATTAGCAGTTTTGAGGTTATAAGTTCAAATAAGTCCAGTTGTTAGTATCTTCACATGTGAAGATAATCATTTAGGAATGAGTTTTTGATGCAATTAGGCGATTTAAGCTTTGATTAGATTAGCAGTTTTGAGGTTATAAGTTCAAATAAGTCCAGTTGTTAGTATCTTCTCATGTGAAGATAATCATTTAGGAATGAGTTTTTGATGCAGTTAGGCGATTTAAGCTTTGATTAGATTAGCAGTTTTGAGATTATAAGTTCAAATAAGTCTAGTTATTAAAATTTTCACATGTGAATATAATCATTTATTTTATGCAATTAGGCGATTTAAGCTTTGATAACATTAGGAATTTTAAAGGTTATAAGTTCAAATAAGTCCAGTTGTTAGTATCTTCACATGTGAAGATAATCATTTAGGAATGAGTTTTTGATTCAATTAGGCGATTTAAGCTTTGATTAGATTAGCAGTTTTGAGGTTATAAGTTCAAATAAGTCCAGTTGTTAGTATCTTCACATGTGAAGATAATCATTTAGGAATGAGTTTTTGATGCAATTAGGCGATTTAAGCTTTGATTAGATTAGTAGTTTTGAGATAATAAGTTCAAATAAGTCTAGTTATTAAAATTTTCACATGTGAATATAATCATTTAGGAATGAGTTTTTGATTCAATTAGGCGATTTAAGCTTTGATTAGATTAGCAGTTTTGAGATTATAAGTTCAAATAAGTCCAGTTGTTAGTATCTTCACATGTGAAGATAATCATTTAGGAATGAGTTTTTGATTCAATTAGGCGATTTAAGCTTTGATTAGATTAGCAGTTTTGAGGTTATAAGTTCAAATAAGTCCAGTTGTTAGTATCTTCACATGTGAAGATAATCATTTAAGAATGAGTTTTTGATGCAGTTAGGCGATTTAAGCTTTGATTAGATTAGCAGTTTTGAGATTATAAGTTCAAATAAGTCTAGTTATTAAAATTTTCACATGTGAATATAATCATTTATTTTATGCAATTAGGCGATTTAAGCTTTGATAACATTAGGAATTTTAAAGGTTATAAGTTCAAATAAGTCCAGTTGTTAGTATCTTCACATGTGAAGATAAACATTTAGGAATTAATTTTTAATGCAAATTTAGGTGATTTAAGCTTTGATTACATTAGCATTTTTGAGTTTATAAGTAAAAATAAGTCTAGTTATTAAAATTTTCACATGTGAAGATAATCATTTATTTTATGAAATTTGGCGATTTAAGCTTTGATAACATTAGGAATTTTAAAGGTTATAATTTCAAATAAGTCTAGTTATTAGTATCCTATCTTGTGAATATAAGCATTTATCAATAAGTTTTTGTTGAAAATAGGTGATTTAAGTCTTGATTATATTAGTATTTGCTGTAACGTGGTGAATATAATCATTTATTTTATGTAATTAGGCGATTTAAGCTTTGATTACATTAGCATTTTTAAGTTTATAAGTAAACATCCTAGTTATTAGAATTTTCACATGTGAAGATAAGCATTTAGCAATCATTATTTGTTGCAATTTGGTGATTTAACCTTTGATGTAGTTTGATGTATTTGTTTTGCTGGTCATCTAGGATTTTTGCTGTTGATTTAATAGTTTTGGTTACTGCTGTAAGATATATAGTTCCTGCTGACAGGTATGTAGTAGTTTTTGCTGCTGATGTAGGATTTTTGCTGCTGATGTAGGATTTTAACAGATCAAAGTTTGCTTTGATTACATTAGGAATTTGGAGTTTATAATTTCAAATAAGTCTAGTTATTAGTTATAAGTTCAATTAGATGATTCAATCTTTTGGTTCCTACTATCAGTTGATTCATGCTGTTAATTTTGTAATTTAAAAGCTTTGATTACAATTTTTTGCACTTGTGAAAACTATCATTTATGAATGAAGTTTTGATGCCATTAAGTATAGTTATAAAATATACACATGCGAAAAAAATCATTTTTGATTATGTTTGGTAATAATTAATTTATTGTTTTGAAATATGTTGAAAAGCTGTTTATTATATGAAATTGAATTTTTTTGAAGGTATACATTATATAAAACAAGACGATTCAGATATATGTGAAGAAGTTGAAGTAGAAGGAGGAGATTTTCATTACAAGCCAATTGTTGATGAATCTTTGAAACCGAAAATAGGAAGAGAGTATACAACAATTGAAGAGTGTATAAAAATGTATGAAAACTATGCTGAGAAAGCAAGATTCAGTGTTAGGCTGTCAACACAAAATACTCTGAAAAGCGGTATTGTTGAAAGGAAGTATTTGGTTTGCAACAAAGAGGATTGCCAAAAGGTGTTAATAAGGATACTATGAGTGAAGAGACTAGTGAAATCTGATTAGAGCGTCAAGTATATCAAGGACTGGATGTATGGCAAGGGTTAAATTCAAGCTCAATTCGGATCATACAAAATATGAACTGTATAATTTTGAAGAAAACCATAATCATACATTCATTCCGTAGTCTATAGAAATCATCAAAGAAGAGGAAAAAATGAGTCACAAACAACAAATATATATGCAACAACTTGGAGGAACAAATATAGGTGCAACAAGAGCTCATCATCTTTATGCGACTACAAATGGAGGATATGATTCGATTGATGCAAGAGACCGAGTTTAGGAATAATAAAAGGATTTGAACAGTCATATTGGTGATAGTGATGCACAGATGTTGATTACAAAGATGGAAAACAGGAAAAAACATGTTGCAAATTTCTCTTTTGAATATGCTGTTGAAGACAGCGAGTTGACTGCACTGTTTTGGGCGGATGAGATGGCAAAGTATAATTACAGAGAATTTGGAGACACTATATCTTTTGACGCAACTTTCAGAACAAATAAGTATGTTCTCTTTCAGTTTAATTTATTAATTTTTTTTTAATGAAACTTTCACATGTGAAAAATATGTTTAAATGGCTTTAGTAGCTGAAGCTAAAGTAATTTTCACATGTGAAAAATATAAGTATCTAATTCAAGTTTTTGTTCGATTTTAGTTTGTAGTAGATAATATTCACATGTGTTGGAAAAATTAAACTAATTTTTCCACTTGTGAAAAAAGTACTGATAAATTTATTTTTTGTAGATATAAAATGGTATTTGTACCTTTTACGGGCATTGACAACCACAGAAAGTGTGTCACATTTGGTGCTGGAATGCTATCTAATGAAACGACAAAGTCATACATTTGGTTGCTCAGATGTTTTCTAAAGGCCTTTTCAAAGCAACCAAGATTAGTAGTAACTGATCAAGATCCTGCTATGAGAAAATCTTTTGCTACGGTGTTTAAAGAGTCAAAACACGTGCTTTGTATGTGGCACATAACAAACAAGCTTCCATTTAAGGTAAGACATTAAATTCAAATGTGAAAATTATTTTTAAAGTTATAAGTGAAGTAAGCTGGCTATAATTATTTTAGGAATTTATTGATTATGGAATTTTCACATGTGAAAACAATCAGAAAAAATATTACTTTTTTAAGGTTTCAAATGCAATTTTCACATGTGAAAAATATTTTTGAATGATATTTTCACAATAATCTATAAAGATATAAAGTATTTTCACAAGTGAAAAAATTCATTTAAGAATTATATTTTGATACAATTAGACGATTTTTGTTTTTGTTATCACAAAATAAAATTTATTTTTTATAGATTATTGTGCTTTGTTTTTAACATAGGTTATAAAAAAGCGTAATTTTCAGATTTGCAAAACCATTCTAGACAATGGTACTTTTAGAAGAAGGTTGCACCGCTTAGTTTGAGTCTCATATATAGATCGAGAAGATTTTGTGGAAAGATGGTTGTCGTTGATTAATGAATTTAACACGCAAGAAAACAAATGGTTATCGATATGTTTGAAATAAGAGATGATGGATTCCACTTACTTCAAAGATGTTGAATTGTGTGGGCTTATGAGAACTACATCAAGATCGAGAGTGAGAATTGCTTTTCTCAAACTTTACTACCGGTGGATCAACATTGTTAAACTTCATGATGGGCTTTGAATCGCTATGGAAAGACAAAGGCATAAACAAGAAGTTTTAGATGATCAAACAATTCAAAAAGTTCCAAGATACAAGACTAAATTGGCAATAGAACGTCATGCTGCAAAGATGTACACAAGGACAATTTTCTTGCTGATTCAAGATGAAATAAATTCTGCTGTTTATAATTGTCATCAAGTGTCAGAAGTTATTCAAGATGGCATAGAAGTTCTGACAATAAAAGAACTTAGAGAAATAATGCCTAGAAAATCAAAGAAGAAATATTATTTTGAAGAAATTGAAGTTCAAAACAGAAGGGATGGGACAAAAAAAGAGCTACGTTTCAAGGTATTTTCTCTTCTTAAATATCTAATTTATAAATAAAGTTAATAAATAATATTTTTCACATGTGAAAAGTTCTATGAATTACAACATATTGACTTATATGTTTCACATGTGAAAAATCTATCAACATATATTATTAGTTGTTTAGTAGGTTATAGCTTGCTTAGTTTGAATAACTAATTGTTGATTTTGATTATATTTCTTGATGATATTGATTTGAGTTTTGTATATAAATAATTTGATTTAGTTAATAAATTATATTTTTACATGTGAAAATTCTATAAACACCTAATTTTTAATCTATTTTATGATTATGTAGGTGTCAACTAATACGACGGAATGTTCATGCATGAACTTTGCAAGATTTGGATTCTTGTGCGTGCATGTATTTTGTGTAATGAAAGGAAAAGGAATTGAAGTTATTCCCGATAAATACATATTACGGCGATGGAAGAGACATATTGCCACCGAGATATTCGGAAAAAGAAACATTTGTGGGTTCAGATCTTTGAAAAATTATGGATCTTTCAACTACGACTTATTCTTGAGAGACTATTGCCTTAATATATTGGCAAAAGATTTACCAAAGGCGATGAATATGTGGAAAAATTAAAATTCAAGAGTGAAGTTGAAGAAGCAAATCCAAATGCTAAACCCTTGACTAAGAAGGAAATGTTTAACATTCAGCTTGGTGTAGAAAAGCCAGCAACCAATGATGTTCAGAATCCAACAAAATGTAAAAACAAAGGAGATCCTCCAGCTGGACAAAGAATGAAGGGTGATTTGGAGAAAGTAAGAGAATATATGAAGAAGAGGAGAAGATTTTGTAGAAAATGTCAAAAGATGAGAAGACATGACAGAATATATGAAGACATGACATCTTATGATCCACAAGGCAGGTTCAAGTTAGCAATGACTTGAGCCTCCTTTGTATACTAACATTCATTTGTATATATTTTTTTGTTCTATAGGATCATCCTCTTAAGCATAAAGATATTGGTATTGTTGATAGTGGGTGTTCAAGAAGCATGTCTGGAAATAGAGATATGATGCACAATTTTGTTCCTATTGAAGAATGAGGCAATGTGACTTTTGGTGGAAGTGATGGTAGAATTACTGGGAAAGGCACCATCAAGACACCCCTACTGAACTTTGAGAATGTGTACTATGTTAGGGAACTTCAGCAATTCAACTTGTTCTCGGTCTCACAAATTTGTGACACCAAGAACAAGGTACTTTTCTCTGAAGATGAATGTCTTGTGCTTTCTAAAGAGTTCAATCTTCCAGAAGATACTTCAATTCTGCTGAGAGTTCCTCGAACTCACAATCTATACACATTCAACCTCAATGAAGTTCATCCAGAAGGTGACCTCACTTGTTTGGTGGCTAAAGCATCCTTGGATGAGTCTACCAAATGGCATAGGAGAATGGCTCATGTGAATTACAAGACCATAAACAAACTCTCTAAAATGGGTCTTGTTGAAGGTATTCCCTCCAAAGTTTTCTCCAATGATCATAATTGTGTTGCATGCAACAAAGGGAAGCAACACAGAGCCTCCTACAAAGCTATCACTACTATGACCATTATTTATGAGCCTCTTCAGCTGTTACATATGGATCTATTTGGTCCAACTCAAGTCAGAAGCATCGATCACAAGTATTTTTGTCTAGTGATCGCTGATGGCTTTAGCAGATTTTGTTGGGTGTTCTTTCTAAGGACTAAAGATGAAACATCTCCAGTGCTTAAAGACTTCATCACCCTCATTGAAAATCAGTTGAACAAGAAGGTTAAGGAATTCGGTGTGATAATGGGACGAGTTCAAGAATGCTATTATTATAGAACTCAGAGGTCTAAAGGGATAAAGAGGGACTATAGCAATCCAAGAACCCCACAACAAAATGGGGTAGCTGAAAGAAAGAATAGGACCTTGATAGAGGCTGCAAGATCAATGCTAGCAGACTCTAAATTGCCCACTATGTTCTGGACTGAAGCTGTTGGCACAACTTGCTATGTGCTAAACATAGTCTCCATTACTAGACCTCACCTCAAAACACCATATGAGCTTCTCTTTGGGAAGGTTCCAGCCATTCATTACCTCAAACCTTTTGGTTGTCAAGTGACCATTCTAAACACCAGTGATCCGTTGGGAAGTTTGATGAGAAAGGCGATGAGGGTTATATTGTGGGTTATTCACTCATAGCAAGGCTTACTGAGTGTACAATTTATCGCCAAGAAAATAGAGGAGACTTTGAACACGAGATACATGGAAGATAAGCCCAATGTTCAGAGGACGTCATGTGTGGTATTTTGACCTTGACTACTTAAGCGATTATTTGGGTTATACTAGACATATGGCTAACCAACGTGGGGTTCTCAAGAGTCTCCCACTAACAATGCAAGTACCTTGAATCTTGACTCGGAAAGTGAATTTGAAGATGATGAACAACCTATACTTGTGCCTTCTTTCTCCCCAACAATGTTGGGTAACACTTCTAGAGATACTTCACGAGAGTGAAGATGAATCACACAATCTTGAGGACCTTGCTAGGCTTCGACACAAGAGTTTGCACTAAGCTTGAAGGCGAGAAGGTGAATGGGAGCTTGCAAATGAGGTCATCAATGGAAACCATGTTTCACGACACCGATGATCTCTCCCATCGTCATCAAATCACCGAAGCTCATTGCTTCTACTCCTTTTCCTTCTAGAGTGTCCACAGACTTTGGTGAACCCTATACTCGCTTTCCAAGACCTTGGATCTTGGAAATCATCAACCAATCGGCATTTTCACCTCACCTTCCTATGACACAACTTATGTACCAACTGTGTCTAATCTTGAACCTTCCATTGAAGTCAACCCCATCGCTACTAAAAGAATCAACATCACTCACCCTCAATCCAATATTATTGGTGACATTCTAGCACTGTTAGAACTCAAGGGCTATCTCTAGTCCTAAATTTGGACATGTTGCTTTTCTCTCTTATGTATCAAATCGGCAAAGAGACAATCACACGTACTTCAAGCATTGTGCATTTGCGTGTTTTCTTTCTCAAGTAGAACCAACCGGTGTCACTCAAGCTCTTGAAGACTCAAGTTGGATTGAAGCAATGCAAGAAGAAATGCAATGTTTCAAAACCAACAAGTTTGGATCTTGGTACCATTACCGGATGGCAAATATGCTATTAGAACTAAATGGATTACGAAGAACAAAAGAGATGCAAGGGTGTGGTTATTAAAAACAAAGCAAGATTAGTAGCTCAAGGTTACTGAGACAAGAGGAAGGATTGATTACGATGAAGTGTTTGCACTGTTGCTAGAGTAGAGGCTATTCAATTTTCTTGGCCTATGCTTCTTACATGGGCTTCATGGTGTATCGATGGATGTTAAAGGTGATTTTCTGTATGGTGAGATAGAAGAGGAGGTTTATGTCACTCAACCTAAAGGATTTGAAGACCCGGATCATCCTAATCATGTTTACAAGGTGGTTAAAGCTCTCTATGGACTACATCAGCACCAAGAGCATGGTATGCTAGGCTTTCATCATTTCTCGTCAAGCATGGCTACGAAGAGGTGCCCTTGATAAGACTCTTTTTCGAAGAAGAACTCGTGGACATCATACTTGTGCAAGTGTATGTGGATGACATCATTTTGGATCCACTAAAGAAGCTTGGTGCGGGAGTTTGAGGAACGATGAAGGAGAATTTCGGATGAGTGCTATGGGGAGCTTACTTTCTTTTGGGTCTCAAGTTCAGAAACAAGATGGGATATTTATCGGTCAAGGTAAATATGTGAGGACATTTTGAAGAAATTTGGTATGGAAGGTGTCGAGGCGCCACAACACCTTATGAAGCTCAAAACAAAACCAACAATGAACCGGATCTACATGTGAATGTTCATTTATACAGATCTATGATTGGTTCATTAATGTATCTAACGACTTCAAGGCGATATTACTTTTCTTTGTGAGTGTTTGCTCTCAACATCAAGTTACTCCACTTACTTCCCATCTCAATGCGATCAAGAAGATCTTTAAATACCTCAAAGGCCAACCTCATTTAGGCCTTTGGTACCCAAAGAGTCTCCTTTTAAGTTGGAAGCATATAGTGATAGTGATTATCTTTGGTGCAATCTGGATAGGAGATCCACAAACGGAGGTTGTCAATTCCTTGGAGCGAGATTGATTTCTTGGCGGCAAGAAACAAACCATTGTGGCTACCTCAACTCATCAAGCGTAGTATGTTGTTGCAAATTCTTTGTGGACATGTCCTTTGGATTCAAAATCAATTCTTTGGATTATGGGTATAACTTCATGAACACAACACTTTTATTGATAATCAAAGTACCATATGCATTGTCAAAAATCCGGTTTTCACAAGAGAACCAAACATATTGAAATCGGGCACCACTTTATAAGAGATGCATATGAAAACATTTGATAAATGTGGCTAAAATTCATACTGAGATGATAATGTGGCGGATCTGTTAACAAAAGCTTTTGATGGACCAAGGTTTCAACACCTTGTGATCAATATTGAAATGCTTAACCCTTAACGCAAAGTTTAAGGGAGGCATAAACCTAAGGGAGGCATATGCCTCAATTTATGTCTGATCTTTTATGTTGTTTATTTTCTTTGTTTTGTTTGTTAGTTTCTTAGTTAAAAAAAAAAAAAAAAACTAACTTTCTCTTGCAGTGTTTGTTGTACTTTGTTGATGGTTTTAACTCACCGACATACCTTGTGTATATCAAAGAGTTGGCTAGTCCAAAGGGCTGACTTTGGTAAAGACACGTCAAATCATTGATAATTTGTAATGATTTGCTCAAAATCATAGGGTCTGCAACCACCCATGCTTAATTGTTGAGAGTTGTATGGTCATCAATTCACCATGGTATATTCCTTGTTGGAATCCAAGAATTGGCTAGCCCACAAGTATATGGCTTGTGGTAAAGGCAATCGAATCCATATTTGGTTATCAATTCACCAATTCTAAGAATTGACTAGTCCGAGCAAGCGGCTACGGTAAAGACACATCAAATCCGTTTATATAGTTGCCGATTTGCTAATAAATAAGATGGTTATCAATGTACCATAGTTTTCGGACTTAAACATTTGGCTACTCCGGTAGTGATGGCTATTGGTAAAGAGACATCAAATCCATTATTTTCAATGATTCACCTCTCACAGGAGTTAACTCACTGGATGTGATGAGAATAGTATGCAACTAATGAGTTTTGATGTACACTATATCATTTGTTCTTTGCAAAGACCGGCGCTTCAAAGTTTAGTCATCATAGAGATGAGATAATTATTGGTTCTTTACTCGATGTTTGAGAACAATCCTCTAGTCTGTAGTCTCTAAGATCTATCAAGGTTAGGAAGCGGAACTTAACCAAGTCAAATTCCAGTTTAGGGAGGATTGTTGGGAATTATGCAGTAGGATTTTCACATCATTCAGGATTCGCTGAAGTAGAAGCATCAATTGAAGAAGAGATTCTGTTGAAGTATAAAAGCCGTGCGTGTTTCTGTTTGAAGGGTGGAAGTCGACTAGGATCTGCATGCGCTTTATTATTTAAATGCTAACCCATCATTATTCTTGAAGCGCAGAGGTTAGCATGGGTATTATTGTACTACTCAATATTGTTTAGTGTTTAGTCATTAAATGCATGCTTGCATGCTTAGTCGATTGAGTAGTAATTGTTTAGGGTTCCTTGTCTATAAAAGGAACTTCATAGTATGTAATAACTAAACGAATTCGAAACATAGATTTTCAGTTAATAAAAGATCCATAGAGGATCTAAGTGTTCTTAGTTATAATAGCTTGTATTTACATTCCGTAAAGAATATGAGTTATAGAGATTTTCTATTAGTTTGCTTATGATTACATAGGCATCACTAACGATCTACGAGTGCTCAAGATCTGTCAAGGTCTGTGTGTGTTCATCACAAAAGAAAAGAGAATGAAGTTGTGACAGATAGTGATTCAACAGTGCACAATGATTGATAATAAAAAATGATTTGCAGATTACACGACATTAGGAAATGGATATGTTAGTACATTTTTTTTACATTTTTAATATGATACTTTGAAGATATTGTGTCAATGTATAGATTTGAGAATTAATAAAGATATTATTTGAGGCAATTACTATTACTCTATATTTATTTTCACTTGTGAAAAGCAAAATTAATGTTTTCCAACACAACAATGATTCCACCAAAAAGGACTAGCTCAACGTAGAGTGAGTAGTTAGTTGCTAAAGGCTTATCAAATCTACTCCTTCTCCTACTGGGTACAATTCATGTTGCTGCTGCTATATAGAAACTTGAAGTTAAGCATGTCAAATTCATGTTGAAATAGTATATTGTTGCTAATGTAGTAGTTTTTGTTTCTGCTGTTATTGGAGACAGGTAAATAATTCTTGCTGGTATAGTAGTTATACGGTTTTACATATTTGCTTCTGATGTACTAGTTTTGGTTTCTGCTGTCTGGTATATAAGTCCTGCTGGTATAGTAGTTATATCGTTTTTGTTAATGCTGGTGGTTTTGCTATGTGTTATATAGTTCTTGCTATGTGTTATATAGTAGGTATACGGTTTTACATATTTGCTGCTGATGTAAATATGCATTTAATCTTATCTCTATCAATTTGCTTTAAAATATGCATTTACTGGTCTTCTTTGGTCTTCTTTGGTATAATGTTAACACGTGTGGTTTTATTTAAGTCACTTTGTAGAAAGTGTCTTTTTGGCTTGATCCAAAATCACTCAAACAAAGAGTAGCCATAATTTCATATTTATACTTTTCTACCTCATAATTTCATATTTCTAAAGGATATCTTTACTATCTAAAATGGAAAAATAGTCAAAGAGAAAAAAAATGAAAACTTGAATATTGAATATTGAAAGTCAATATTTTTTAAACCTTTTAAAATATCAAACATTGAAAGTGAAAAACATTGACAAAAGCTATTCGTTTGGAAACAAGCTGGGCGTTTGGAAAGAAATGGCCTTTGGAAAGTATTCATTACCTTCCCTATTGGTGCAAAGGAGAATAACCTTGGAACATTGTTGGACAAAGAAATGGCCCTTTGGAAAGTATTCATTACATTCCCTATTAAAACTATGTTAGGAAACATAGATGGAACATTGCTGGACAAAACTACAAGAAATCAAACACATATATTTCAAGGCGGGAAAAGGGAAAACTCAAATTGATTGCCTATTGCCTATCCAAGAATTAAAGTGGACAAAGTGCAAACATCTTAACTACATCTGTAATGTGCTTATTTAATTTTCTTGAATTTTCTCTCTTTTTTTGTATGTGAACTGTTTATGAAGTCTTAAAACTATTAATATGGTTCGTTCTAATATGTAGGCCATCATGCGAAACCTTCCAGCAAATATATGACATATTAAAATCATGCTCTGTACTTGGTTCCCGGCGTCAAAGAGGAGATTTTATGATGATCTCGAGTTTAAAAAAGATAGCGCAAGAGGCGGTGGTTAGTCTTCAGGTGAGTAACCGTTTTGTGCTACACAACTTTGCAATCTCTATAATTTGTTTCTTATTTCTTATTTGAAATAAATTAATGAATATAACATTAATAAGTAGATGATAATCTTTTTTTGATAAATGATTTTTGCTTTGTGGGTGTTGAGGCAGATGAAAACATAACATATTTTATTGTATTTTGTTTTGTTGTTGTATATGAATATTTAGCAAGATGACAGGAACTGCAATTTTGACAAAACGAGACAGTCCAGGAACTAAAAAAGGCTATCTGATTATATTGTTTGAATCATGAAAATGTCTATTAATTTTTCCTAGCTTAAGTGTAAAACTAAATAGTTAGTATCTGATGATGATAATCGTATGTACTTACCATCATTTAAAATAATAAATTAAGTTTAATACTTGAGAATACTACATCGACTACACTCGAAGCCAACTGATATACTTATTCGTCTCATGTTCAAACTTTTTCATTACCTCTTTTACAAAATAATTTATAAAAATAAAATTGTGCAAGTGGTCATTTATCAAGGTTAAGTTTCAATAAAATGTTTTTATATATTCTTCGATACATGTTAAGAATTTTTATTTGAGTTGAATTATCGCATATTACAACCTTTTGCAATTACATTATGATATTTTCACGTCATATTTTTAACATTACACAAAAACACATACCACAATATATCGCATATTGTTAATTGTATGTTGCTAGAAACTTCCGTTGTGAAGCACGGGTCCTCGCATAGTATTAAAATTTGTATATATTGATACCCTTCTAGTAAATTATAATTTATTGATTATTGAATATAAATTGCACGGCATCATAAGTGTTTGATACCGTTTTTTTCGTACTACGTTGTTGTTTGTGTTTTTTTTAAATTATGGCTTTTTTTGTATTTTTTTAAACTATATGGATTTTTTTGGGACTTTCATATTAATTTGTTGACTAATAGTATTTGGTCCATTCGTTTTTGACCTACCTAATTTTTTATTACTGCTCTCTCAATTGTCGATCATATAACCATGGCAAGGAAGCCAAACATTCAAGAACTCTTGGCGGCTTGTGGTTCCATTGACCTTGCCACTGCTTTTAAGTACCTCTTTAGCTGTGAGGTGACTGAAGATCGGAGTTCTTTGAATCGTTTGGAAGAGGGCGTGACCGGTGGGCGCAAGGTTCACAAAAGGAGAGAACCGTTATGGAAACCCACGGGTATGGGCCTTTCATTGGGGAAGCTGTAGATGGTTTAAAAGGTTTGGTGGAATTGCAACGTGTTCATAGGGACATGTTGGTTGCTCTGTTGGCCCTTCTGGATGCGGTGCGTGATGGCATAGCAGTCAAGGAGAGGCAAATTGTGCTAATGGAGCAGAATGAGGGGATGTCTGATTAGTTTAGTTGTCTGTGGCTTTTGTTGGTGGTTTTTTTCCAGCTTCTTGGTTGATGGGTTGTTTGCAGCTTTTATTAGTTGGATTAGGCATGGTTGGTTAGTATTATTAGTAATGCTTTTATAAAGTTATGTACTGTGTCTTGATGGATGTACCCTTTAGTAGGGTACCATTTTGTTTTCTGTAGGATAATCCATCTGATGTAAGGAAACTATTGTAAGTTTGTCTATGGTAATGGAAAATCAGTATCTTTATCCTATATATGTTTTATTCTTTTATCTATTTTTTGTGTAGTAAGGTGTTTGTAGTGGTTTAGATTGTGTTTCCAGGTTTCAGTTTTTCTATTCAATTGTTCATGACTCTGTGCGTATAAACTTTTCTATGATGCTTTTTGGGATAGGACTTTGTAGTGGCTTATACTGTTGGAAGTTGTCTGCGGATTGTCCCTTGTTTAGTTGTATAAATGTTACCTGTACCTTGTGTTTAGTTGTGTTTGCTCTTGTTGAACGATATAGTTGTTTTGGCTGCTATGTCTCGTCCCCGGTCGTCTTACGGAACTTGGTTTTGCGTGTGATAGTGATTTACTCCGAGGATCATATGTGCCTTTTTCAAAAGGAAGTTATTCTTTGCTCGTGAATGGGAGACTATGGTGCGCCCGCCTTGCTTTGAGATTCTTTGCACGATCGTACGGATGACTTGATCAAGGAAGTTTTTCAAAAACGGTATGATCCTTGTGAAATCAGGTTACGTTTCAGCGAATGCTTCGTGAGGCTACATCATCAGTATTCGTGCAGTGTAATTGTTTATTGTCTTTGTCAAGTGTTTGTTTGTGTGAGATCAACGATCATGAGTTTCAAGCATAATGTGAAGATAAAAGGGTAGCTACTTTTATCGCCTGTTTAGTTAGTGATAGTTTAGCCTGGTGTGGTGCTTGGTTAGTTTCTGGTGTGTGATATATAATTCATGGCATTATGTACTAACGACTCTTTACATTGATTGAAAATGGCATTGCTTAGCCTTCTTTTTTACATCCTTGTGATTTACCTAGAGATTACTAATCTGCAGTTATTACTGTACATACCCTACACGTAAAGTCTTTACATTGGCCTATTTAGTTTAAGTATCTTATATCTAAATAAATCGCAACTAGACTCAACATACTTCTTCAACAATTTTGGGAGTGATCCACGTAGACCCATCGGATATTAAGAGTTGTGTTTATGCTAACCTCGGTTCGGATGTGCCCTTGTGCATCGTGTTTATGCTAACCTCGGTTCATCGGATATTAAGAGTTGCATCTGGGTAATTTATTGAGACATAATAATTCAAACATTATTTTTTGTTTTTTCACATGTGAAAGTAAAATTCAAATGTGCAGAATTTTAATTCTAACACATTGAAAATATTTTTAATGAATCTTAACAAATTTCATCTATCAGTATTACAGATTAATTACACGCATAAACTTCCGTTAACATAATTAAACATACATTACCCAAAATACCATTAAGTATTATAGTTATTTCGTCATAGAATCCAAAAGATACTACATAGCATACCAGATGATCTACCAAAAGTCATAGAATCCTAAAACATCCACATTACATAATTACACACATAAACTTCCGTTAACATAATACGAAATTTCAAAAGAGAATATTCATTCATATCATGCTTCAAAGAAACATGGAATATGGGAACTGAATTTGCCTTCCTCGAACACGTTCGGGAATGATTTGAACCATCTTAAACGTATCATCTTTGGTGAACAAACCCACAAACTTCGCCAAAACCCTCCAATTTCCTTTCATTACAACACAACAATTTAAAAAACAACACAACAACAATTTAAAAAATTGTTACTAGTTTGAATGAGTCACTGACGTACGCACATAGAGGTGTATAAAAAACATTCTCTTCATCATCATGATCAGCATGTAAAGTCCAACGGCAGATTGAAGCCGGCCTCTTATCTGCATTATACGCACTTATAATATTTTTCACATGTGAAGATAAAAACTTTAAAAATCAAAATTAGTTTGATAAAACATAAAGAGGCCCAAAAGATTGAAGTCCAAAATATAAAGAAACCCAAAAAATAAAAATTAGTTTGATAAAAATCAAAAAATTTCACATGTGAAGATAACAACTAACTGGATTCACAAAACATAAAGAGGCCCAAAAAGATTGATGTCCATAAAAGAAAAAAACTCTAACTGGACTTTAAGTACAACACAATCACAAACAAAAATCTCATTCTCAAAGCTAGGGTTTTTAAGTGGTTTTCCTCTTTCTTTCAAAAAACATCAAATCATTTTTAAAATTGTCATTGATAACGCTACACGCGTCGTTCGGGGTCAAAGGAACTTCCTTTTCTTCGAGCAAGTTTTATAACACCCTAGGCAGTGAACCTAATCGTTGTAGTGTAGTAATTAGGGTAAGCCACGGGTATTGATATCGTTCTCTAGGGGAATAGGAATGCTAGTAGGGAGTTACTACGCTAAGGTTAAGGTTGAGGAATATTATTTTTATCTTTTATATTTTATGAAAAATGGAAAGGTACGAATCTCGGGTATTGGATTTGGGGGGTTGGTATTTCTACCGAATACTCTACTATTATCTAATTATCTAAACTAAGGTTGTGGGAGTCTATGTCTAATTAATGTGTGCTCGTATGATAGTTTAAAGATGTGTTTACTTAGTTTGTATTACTCCTTAGTTATCTCCTATTGATGGTTGAGTGTCACGTCTTATTCCTAGTTGCGTTGTGTGTCTAAAGTTGTAGGGTATGCGTTTCTCCCTAACTCTTTGAACTTACCAAAGGGTCTTGTCTACAAATCCACTTAGAGATTATAGACTCCTACTCTAAGGCGCTCTTCGGATGGTTTAGCCTACAATCACTCGGTAATCATACTCTAAGGTTCACAAAGATGAATCAAGCATTAAGTACACAACGAATGACCTATCGCATTACTAGATCATTAATCAACTAAGATAAGAAACAACCAATCAATATTTAATAATTAAGTTTCATACTTCCTAAGCAAACACACAAATAAATTAGCGGACATGAAGAACATGCAAGCATACACACAAATAATCAAAGACATAATTGAATTAATGAAGCAAAGACTTATCTTGGTGTAAGATAGGGTTAAAAACCTAAAATCTTGTACAAGACACCTTAGGTTCGGTTTTAGGTTTTACTCCAAAGACTCTCCACACAAAGGCGAAAATTGGATTCTATATAAGATTACAATTGCGATGGCGTCACCTTATGTTTAGTGGCGCGTCGTGTCGCCGCCATTAGGGTTTCGTCTTGGCCACGTTAACCTTGCGACGGCGTCACCTTATGTCCGTGACACCGTCCTCTTGACTTCGGCGTCGTCGGATCACATCTGGGCGTCGAGTAGCGACGGCCTACCCTTTCACAACTAGGCGCGTCTCTTGAAAACACGAGTTTTGAGTTCGACCGTCACAATAATTTTGGGACGGCGCATAAATAGCATCCGATGCCGTCGCTTTATACTTTCAAAGAAGCGTGAGTGTCGATTTCGACTTTGGCCATTTTCTTCATATATTCGCGCCTTTACGCCCAAATAAGTGCCATTCCAAAGCATTTTTCCTTCACGAGACCTAAAAGTGAAAAGGAACGATATTAAGCAATAACGGATACAAAGTGATCAAATAAGGACTTAAACGGCCCTCAAAATGGTACCTTTAAAACCTTATCAAATATCCCTACACTTGTTATTTGCTTGTCCTCAAGCAAATGTGCTTTTAGCCAATTAATTTATAAGTTAGGGGTCATGAAGCATTAATTCAAAGCGGTCCACAACACATATAAGCCCCGCAAAGTCATAACAAGCACGGAATTACATACTAGCACCTCACATGGGGTGTTTGGATACTCGCATCTCTCTCGGTGTATATGGAATATAACAAATTGGAAATGGAAGATAAACACTCATTAACCGGTCCTAGTACATAGATTACCATAGGCTTGAGAATAGATCAAACCTCCATCGCTTTGGCGTAAGCACCTAGGAAAGACTATCAAAGAGGTCTTTTAAAGGGTTGTAACGTTAGGCTTACGGTAGGGAAATAAGGGTTTGGTGGGATAGGCTATATAGTGGTGGTAAGTCAAAAATCTCTATGTTAAATGCATATGAAGAATGGCGTTGCTAAGCCAAGACTCGACACTCTAAACTCTAGATAACGGAAATAAACAAACATAAATTTAAAGGATAGATGTAGGATGGTAGCCCGTTTTTTTTTTTTTTTTTTTTTTTTTTTTTTTTTTTTCTTTTTTTTTTTCTTTTTCTTTCTTTTTTTTTTTTTTTTTTTTTTTTCATACACTTTTACTCTACCATCCTCTACGGTAACATCAAAATACTAGGGTTCTGGGCATATCCCTACACTTGAGTTTTTATTACTCTAACACTAATTTGACCCGAATTGAAAAGATCAAACACTTGGGGTACATTATTATGCAAACAAAGGAATTTGAATTTAACGTTCCTTCCGTCATTTCATAAACTTTAACTTTTCCCATGAATCCCAATCATCCCAAAGCGTATACAAAGGATATGACTCGACTTAGCAACTTATGCAAGCAACTAGATAATTGAACTAAGGGTTTAAGGTGATAACAAATAATTGCACTAAAAGTGAGTGCATAAGGGGTAAGGCTAAAGCGATTTGGGTGTATATTTGGGGTGGGGTGTTAACAATGCTCTTCATTGATATTCGGAAAAACCGAAACATCACGAGAACCGCGAAAAGGATAGGCTCGAGGGGTTAACTAGGGGTATCGTGTACTAAAGATGAGTACAACGCAAAGGGTGTGGGGAATTACTCAACCGATGTGGAAGAAGTAATTATATTACGGTATCAAACAAGGGTTTATCCTAATGCCTCTTATCATTTAGTTATTCCTAACTACACAAGTGTAGCCTCACTTGCGATCTCGGAATGCATCACAAAACAAGTTCTAGAATCTAATATACTACGGTTCACACTCTAAGCATTAAAGATGAATGCTTTAATTCCTACTAATCTAAGGCGATCCTCACATTTTGGGTGGAATTTGGGTGGTAAAGGGTTTTGTGCTAGTCATATAACTTCCTATCCATGAGGCGCTTTTGTTAAGACTAATGGCCCACTCCTATATGTCATGAAAAATTTTAAATTTGGTGCCAAAATTACCCTAACCGACATTTCTCATGGTTTATTACACAATCACAATTGGACAAAGCAAATAGTCAAGGATAAGCATAGTTTCAAAGTTCCGTTTATTTTCCTCCTACACTTAAACCGAACATTGTCCCCAATGTTCCCCGAAATATCAAAGATATGATAAAAGAAGGTAATTAAAAGCGAAGAAACTAATACTCCCCTGATTAGCTCGGTAGGATCCGTGTAAAGTGGTGGTTAAATTTTTTTCAAGAAGAATTTATGCGTGAAAAGCTCCTTCCAATCTTATGTAACTTCTTCTTGACAAACTAAACCTGCACACTTGAAGAAAACAAACGAAACCTTCGCGTAAAATCGGCGGTAATAATATATATAAGACTCGATTTAAACTAGGATATAATGCTTGTGGAATGGATGTTTACAGAATTTCTAAGAAAATTAAGACACGGAAAATTCCAAAAATTTATAAGTAGCTCGTAAAAGCGAGAAAAGTAATCGATGTTTTACTCCTTCACGCGCCGTCGGTTGCAATCTGACGCCGTCGGGTTATCCGACAAAAGCGGTGCGATTTTACGGAAAAATTCGGAAAATTTACATCTTTAGAATCGGAAAAATTTCGCAAAACATTCATTATGACTCGATACAAGCATTTGACTCGAACAAACAAACATAAATATCTTTTAATTAATTGTTATTCTCATGTTTACGTTTCTTTTGAAAGCGTGTGTAATCCTCCCTACACTTATCCCTTATGTAAAATACCTTTATATGTAATTAAGGCGAAGTTAAAAACAAAATAAAGCATTTTTACAAATTTAAACATGAGGATAAACAATTAATAAAAGATATATGACACTAACAAGCAAACAATTAAGCATGGGTTGCCTCCCCGAAGCGCTTTTCTTTATTTAAGAGTCTTGTAGCTAGACTCATAGTCGTGCTCCTACGTTTCCTCACGCATCCTCAATGAGAATTCTATCATGTTGACAAAATCTTCATCGACTCTATACCTAGGCCCTAAAGTCAAGCAATCCTTATAGTAATGCCTCCTTCTTTCCCACATGAATTTATAACCTTTTTCAACATCTTCCTTACTTTTGTCCTCAAAAGCTTTGATGTTGTCTCGATCATAAATGGACAAGTGGCCATACTCAGTTGTTTTCCAAGGCATCCTATAGGTGATCTCATCGGTCCCTTCCTTGAACCTAACCGTTCCATCATGCTTGTTATGGCTCATTCTAGATGTTTCAACAAACGGTTTCCCTAGCACTACTTGGGATAAACTAAAGTCAATGACGCATCCTACATCTTCTAGAACCATAAAATCAACTAGGTAGGTGAAATTTCCTATAAAGACATGCACGTTCTTGACTCTTCCCACAAAGTTGCAAACTCCTCCCGGATACTTAGGGTCTCTCCTAATATTGAGTAGCTCATTCATAATGTCATTGTAGGCGAGATGACATTACATTGATAGGGATTCCGTATCTATGTAAGCGTGGTCGACACTCCTATATCCGATCATACAAGGGATTTTTAGGTTCGGTTTCCTCTCTAATCTTTGGGCATATCCTAATGATGGGTGATCGTGGATTATTGATTATGTATTGATGGTATGCGACCTCTTCCTTAGTGGGGTAAAGATTGAAGTAAGCACCATTTTCCACATCCACGTTGTTGTTTATTATGCCATTTTCCGAACCATCGCTAATCATTGAACCAACTATAGCATCGCCGACTACTTTCTCAACGACTTCCCTAATTGTACTATCGAATATTTTACGCAAATCCACGAAGGTCGGTGTTTCTACTCACATATAAACCCGACGGTTGTGTTGGTTATTGGGTTGGGTTTTGAGTGACATTGAAATTTTTTTGTTGGGTTATTAAGTGGTGGTTGGTTATCATTCTCCATGATGAAGAGTGATGGGGTTACGAACAAAGGTTACGAAGAAGGGGATAGACTAAGAGAAATCTAAAAATAAGAAAAAGTTTACTTGATAGGAATCAAGCAAAGAAACCTAAGCGAGGTGGACTACTAACTAGCTATTCTATTCCCCTAAGCGGCGCCAAAAACTTGATAACGCTACACGCGTCGTTCGGGGTCAAAGGAACTTCCTTTTCTTGAGCAAGTTTTATAACACCTAGGCGATGAACCTAATCGTTGTAGTGTAGTAATTAGGGTAAGCCACGGGTATTGATATCGTTCTCTGGGGAATAGGAATGCTAGTAGGGAGTTACTACGCTAAGGTTAAGGTTGAGGAAGATTATTTTTATCTTTTATATTTTATGAAAAATGGAAAGTTCTGAATCTCGGGTATTGGATTTGGGGGTTGGTTTTCACCGAATACTCTACTATTATCTAATTATCTAAACTAAGGTTGTGGGAGTCTATGTCTAATTAATGTGTGCTCGTATGATAGTTTAAAGATGTGTTTACTTAGTTTGTATTACTCCTTAGTTATCTCCTATTGATGGTTGAGTGTCACGTCTTATTCCTAGTTGCGTTGTGTGTCTAAAGTTGTAGGGTATGCGTTTCTCCCTAACTCTTTGAACTTACCAAAGGGTCTTGTCTACAAATCCACTTAGAGATTATAGACTCCTACTCTAAGGTGCTCTTCGGATGGTTTAGCCTACAATCACTCAGGTAATCATACTCTAAGGTTCACAAAGATGAATCAAGCATTAAGTACACAACGAATGACCTATCGCATTACTAGATCATTAATCAACTAAGATAAGAAACAACCAATCAATATTTAATAATTAAGTTTCATACTTCCTAAGCAAACACACAAATAAATTAGCCGGACATGGAGAACATGCAAGCATACACACAAATAATCAAAGACATAATTGAATTAATGAAGCAAAGACTTATCTTGGTGTAAGATAGGGTTAAAATACTGTACAAGACACCTTAGGTTCGGTTTTAGGTTTTACTCCAAAGACTCTCCACACAAAGACTGAAAAATTCGGATTCTATATATAAGATTACAATTGCGACGGCGTCACCTTATGTTTAGTGACGCCGTCATGTCGCCGCCATTAGGGTTTCGTCTTGGCCACGTTAACCTTGCGACGGCGTCACCTTATGTCCGTGACGCCGTCCTCTTGACTTCGGCGTCGTCGGATCGCATCTAGGCCGTCGAGTAGTGACGGCCTACCCTTTCACAACTAGGCGCCGTCTCTTGAAAACACGAGTTTTGAGTTCGACCGTCACAATAATTTTGGGACGGCGTCGTAAATAGCACTGACGCCATCGCCTTATACTTTCAAAGAAGCGTGAGTGTCGATTTCGACTTTGGCCATTTCTTCATATATTCGCGCCTTTACGCCCAAATAAGTGCCATTCCAAAGATTTTGCCTTCACGAGACCTAAAAGTGAAAAGGAACGATATTAAGCAATAACGGATACAAAAGTGATCAAATAAGGACTTAAACGGCCCCTCAAAATGGTACCTTTTAAAACCTTATCAGTCATCAACACCAACAACTGCCAATATCAGTAATCATCATTAATCAGGACCATCCTCCATTGATTATCATCATCATCATCATCAGTAAGTGGATTAAGATTTTGATTCATGATTATAGATAAAATATTTTTTTTCTTCTATATGTTTAGAAATTAGATATGTTTAGTAATTAGAAAGTAGAACTCTAGTAATTAGAAAGTTGGCGTCCATTATTAGCTTACTTCATGTAATAAAACCTCCCAAGCTTCAAGTTTTTTATATTAATTATAAATAAAGAGAAACTTATGGCGGTTGAACCTACCTCATTTTTATGTACTGTAATTGTTAGAACTTGTGAAATGTGAATATGTTATATGATGGTCTACGTAATTAATTGATTTTTTATACACGATTATTTGATTTGTAAGAATATCTTCGATTGTGAAGATATTCAACAAGATTGATGTTTTGATCTTACTCACATTCTATTTATACTAGATTTGAAAAAAAACATAGGAAATATTGATACCACATAAACAAACATTAAAACATTTTCGACAAACTAAAAAGCTAATATGATACTAAAAACATAAAAAGACTATCATCATAAATTACTTTTGAGTTCTAGAGCTCTCTCCCTTGCTTTTCTTATTTGCTTTGAGTCGGTGAAACAGATTTTCAAGACTACTAATCCTATTTTCCAAATTATTAAAATTTTCAAATCTTGTAGCATTATTCACGTTGTTTTTATCATCTTCCTCACTTTGTTGCACCATTTCGCTTTGCTGCATCACCTCACTTTGAAACTCTTCCTCCACCTGATTTTGCTGCACTATGTGGCCTTGCAACACAATTTTACCTAGCTGCACTACCTCACTTCCAGCCTCTTCCTCATTCTCTATATCTTCCTCATCTTCATCTTCTTCCTCCTCTTCCCCATTAATTCCATAAATCTCATTCCAGTAGAAGTCTTGGCGACGCAGCCAAGTAAGGATATTTGTCCTCATCCACACACTCACTTGCCTATACGAACCATATTCTGAAAATAGTTCTTCACCAAAAGCATCTAACATTGCATCAAAAAGCAAATAACTGTTTAAGACAAACTCATACTCTTCTTCATCATTTTGAAAGTTTCCATTTGGTGCTGCCATTATTCTTGAGTGAGAATAAGAGAGAAGAAAGTGAGTGTGTGTGATAATAAGAGAGCAGATTTATGTAGTACAATATGGAGTATATAGTACATAAAATAAAGTATTTTTACACTTTCTTTGTACTTTAGTGAGTATCTTTGTAAAAAGTAAATTATATAATCAATAACAAGAATCTTATCTTTAAATTCTGTCACAAATAATCTTATCTTTTTTCTTATCTTTACATTGTGTTGCAGTAACAAGAATCTTATCTTTATTTTAGTTTGGTTGTACAAATGTTCTTTTCAATTGATTTGACTTTTACTTGTACAGGTTATTTGCGGCTTCTATAGCATCCATATCAGTTTCTATTTCTAGTTCTCGGCGTTTTGCCTCTGATATAATAGCAAATGGAACTCTAGGCATCAGAGTCAGACGCCGAGAACTAGAAATATAAAGACAGGCTGAGTAGATGATTTTCAATTCACCTATGGCTTTAAGAGTGTTACGGTTTGAATATTTTATTTATTAATTTTTTCTTTTAGGTCTCGGTGTTTTTGTTTGTAGGTAAGCTGTTTTATTTTCATTGCATTAATGTTTTTATAAGCTTTTATTACTTTAAAAAAGATAGCATTTGCAAGTTTGAATACTGACACTTTGTTTGTGGATAACTAGAAACACCACCGATACATATCACAAAGAGGGAATTTGTTACAAAGATGATCATGAAGATGCAAGAAAACAGAAAGGTTAGTCTTACAGACTAACAAGGCAGTTTTATTGAATGAAATATTTAACAATCATGTTTGATGGCTTTCACACAAATAATTGTTAGAATTGGCCTCAGCTCTAAGTTGGTCACATTTAGGATGTCTAGACATACATACATTGCTTCTTTATGAAAAATTAAAAAATATATTTTTACAATAACAAGCAGCATAAACTGCTTTATATAGACAAAAGTCAAATAAAAAAAAAAGAAGCATAGATACATAACTGTTTTGTAATTTTTTTTACTTAAATTTATTCATATTTAATTTTAAAAATATTAATTTTTATTTTTATTCATTACAATATCTTAAATAATTTCACTAATGATGCCAATTAAGTTTTAACAACAGGTTTATCTATGGCTATAACCAGTTTGAAACAAAACTAACAGCAGGAAACTTAGTGTTAATATAACCAGTAAAATGTTAACAGGAGATAGACAATAGGTATCTAACATGTATGGACAATTGCTAGAATTAGGATAGTTTCTTAGCTTAGTAAACTTAGGATAACTAGCCATTGTGTTTTCTTAGTTATTTTAGACAACTAAGCAGTTGGTTTGTCAAAAAATTAACATGGGAATTTATTTTTTCTTAGTAAAGACAACCTTCTTTTTAAAATAAGTGATCCTGTTCTCATAATTGAATGTTTCACATGATGCATAGACCATCCACTATTTGTCTGATATCACATGGTATTATTAGTGGTTGCATTCCACATTTAGAATTTTTGTCCTTATTATTCTGTCTTTTAAAATAAAGCATTGATCATTTACTGTCATTCAATATCAAAACAGCAGAAAATAGCCAAAGTAATTTACTATTTGTTCAGCCACTTTAAAAACCAGCCAAAAATTGTCACTAGATTTGCTTTTTCCACTTGCAGATATTCACAAGAGTTACTATTTATGAAGACAATTGAAAACAGTTTGTACCTAACCATTTACTTGAAAAAGTTTTCAACAAATTGCATTTACTTCAAAAAGTTTGTACCTAATCATCAAATGCTAATTTTTTTTGTTACAACAACTTTACAAATGTTTTGTTTCTAATGTTCTTACTTTTATTATGTTTATGCAGTGGCAATGGAGCATGCAACTGCAGAAAAAGAGGACCAAAAACACAGAAAAGAAGAAAGGAAACTAAATGTTAACTTAACAATGTAAATAGTGGGTTGATCTTATCAAAATCTAACCCATTTGACTTTTTGAGTCAAAGTATCGACTTTCATCTATTTTAGCTGAGTTGTTTTAATGAACATTTCTGAGAGTTATTAATGATATTGAATATGTTTCTTACAATTTGGTTACCTACCAACTTTATTTTGTTAGAAAATTGGTCTTCATATTGTCTGTTTATGGACTCGGATCTTATCTGGGTCAAAACCAGCTCAACAAGATCACTAGTACTAAATTGCTAATATCTACAGTATGTTTTTACATTTATGTTTTTCACACTTTAAACCATTTTGATACTGAATTTACGTACTATTTTTAGTAACAAGGTAAGTAAGTTAAAAGCATAATCATTCTTACTAATGATATGTCTCGATGCTTAAAAGAAAATATGAAAATTAGTTCAAAATTTTAGTTCATTAACAACCAACAGCAATCAAGTCTTCACACTATGGTTCCCAATGAGCAACACAAAGCTTCTTTAACCTCTTACAATTCTCAGAAACACTAATCAATCCAATATTCGTGCATCGCAACAACACATAAAAACATTTAAATCATGACATTTAGATAACAACAAAACACTGACACCAGTCGCATTAACATTTTCCAAATGAACCTCAACTAAGCAGTTATCATCTCGAATCATCTCCAACGTCCTGTCCCAATTTCGACCACAACAATTGAACTTCAAACCTTTCAAATTCTTAGAACCGCTAATCAACGGTATGAATAATCGTTCATTAAAAACACTACTAAGTTTAATAAACGGAAATTCGGTATCAGGATAGTTAAATAACCTTTTAAAAGACAAAACCTCAAGCTGACTAGATTTATTTAACAGCTCAAATATGTGACAACTCGCAATTTCCGGTCATTTCTCAAATTTACTATTCATCTCGGGAATTTAACTATTCACCGTTTTCGAAGTCGAAGTAATATTCTGAGAACGTATTTCAAAATTTACTATTCACGAAACACTATTCATTCCCGGAGAAAAACACTATTCAAGTTTCACTATTTCATCATTTATCGTAAACTAGGTTTACGAGTATCAAATTCGCGTAACCAGAATGGTTTAGCTGCGAATTCATGAACAATCATCAAGGGCATTTCATATAGACTAGGTTTAGTCTACATTTCATTAGCATCATTGTTATCATATTAGTTCATGCATGATTTTGCATTTTACGTTAGACGCGTAATTTTCCTATTAAATAAACGCTATCGCGTAAACATTTATTTTGAACATTTGATCCGTTACTTCCAAAAATTATCCCGATATATTTTTATACTCATAATAAGTTTATAAAAATAATATTATTAGTTTACCCGGTGTTTTAAAGTTATTTGGTATATAAATTGTTATATTTATATAATTGCGACGGTTTTAATAAATACTACCCAATAATTATGATTTCACTCAATTTTTGTAAGGGATGTATTTTTATAATTTTTACGACTTCAATATATTTTATTTTGATCCGTTAAAAATTTATTTTTAGCTAACGCTACCCTAAAATCTCAAATATGTACACAAGATACTAATTCTCCTTAAATTAACTACACTTATACTTTTACACATGTGTACCTAGCTATTTAAAATATACTAATATTTTATGTTTCTTATGGTTGTCGACCATAAGATGGTGACTCACAATCTTTTGATCACAAATATCTTACATATCTAATACTTACAATATTTTATACTTCTACTACACATAGATGATAATATCTTATAGTGTAAAGAGAAAAAGCTCTCTTTTCCTCTCTTCTTCCTCCATAACCGGTTATAGAAAAGATCAAACAAGGAAATCATTTTTTTTCTTCAAGTCAAGTTCATTACAATCTAGTTACACTCTTAGTTTAGGTTTTGAAATAAAAACCTAGGGTGTTTAGGACTAACCTTTGTTCATTTAACCTCATCAAGTATTCTAGTAAGCATCTCATATCTATTTTTCATAATCTTTTATATTTATTTCATATTCATTTCATCATATTTGAGAAAACATGCAAGTCCTATGATGTTTGTACCACTTTTTCATTGTTTTTAAGACTTATATATATTTATGTCATCCTATAATTATTCCTTGTAATATATCACTCTTGGTGATGTCTAGGAACCCATGACACCCTAAGAATGTGTATGGTAGGATTAGAATAGCTTCGGAGTTGTTTTGAATGGGTTAGAATAGGTTTAGCGCGAGAAAAACTCATTTCGACACGTTTTAAAAAGGGTCTGTCCTTATTTTCAAAATATGGAAATCTCGACAGTGAATAAAAATTTTTGGTCTAGATATTTAGAAAATACACTTTAAAACGAAAACGTGGCCGCTTGAATGGGTTAAAACGGAGTTATAACGAAGAAGTTATGCTATTTTCAAGTTTGACGACGAAAAATAATAGTTTCAGAAATTTCAGCATGTAAATGTCACTTTTTACGAGTAAAAAATGAGTCTTAAGCGTTATAAAATGTGTCGACTTATCAAAAATATATTAGTATGCTTTAATACGAAGCTAAGGATATATAAAACGTAGAAAACGGACTTGTAACGATTAAATTACACGCGAATTAACAAAGTTGCCGTAACTTTATTATATAAGAAAAACTATTATATTTCTAATAGACAAGTATTACGACAAAACAAGTGACCATGTTGAAGGTCGTTTTTAACATTGATGTAGAACTTTTTATAACATGATGTCTTCTAGTAAAAGTAAGTTCGCCAAGCATATTTTCCAAAATGTCTGACCGTTTATTTAGCGGAGTTTTAATGAATTAAATACGGTTACTCAAACTTGGCCGAAAACCATCCTTAAACGATATTTTGGACTAAAGTACCATACTTAACCTATATTTTTCTTTGTGATCGAGACCTCTAGGATGAAAACTTAAATGCTAAAATTTTGAGATAATGATACAAGCTTCCCAAAACCGTTGAGTTCGTTTCCTAACGCCGACGTACACCATTTTACGACTAGCTTTTCAAGGCCGTTTAGTCACTTTCATGAAATTTTCAATGACATTATTTTCTACTAAAAGTTATAATTTCACAATAAATCACTAAACGACTATCGTAGGAGGTTGTTTCAACGTAAATACTTGTAAAGTATTTTATAAAATGACGACATGTCGTAGACATATATTTCGACGATAAACGTTATCTTCAAAAATTCATAAGTGGTATAGATATCATACGAATTGCATGCATAACATTACATTACATCATAACTTATCATAGAACATATCATTCATAATAGGTCACGGTTAGAGGTTGCGCCTCATTTCAGTGTATCCACTTTTATCATCATAAACATTGCACCAGGTGAGTCATAGCCCCTACTCTTTTAATTGTTTTGAATTAATTTTGGGGGAGATACATGCTCAACTATTTTTTTATGACATTCATGATATTTGCAACTACATGTTTAACTGAACTGCATGTTTAGTCATACGAGGTAACAATATTGTCATATTTAGAATTTCTATATGATTATCATTGAGCTAAATGTCTTGGGATTATCATTGAAATAAATGTCTTGGTATAATCATTGAACTAAATGTCGTGGTATAATCATTGAACTAAATGTCGTGGTATAATCATTGAGCTAAATGTCTTGGGATTATCATTGAACTAAATGTCTTGGTATAATCATTGAACTAAATGTCTTGGTATAATCATTGAACTAATGGTCTTGGAACGATTTGAAACAACACTCATATGTGTTATATCAAGTAACTATTGATACATTAAGTTATGCACTATTTTGTGAGTTCATTTGACATCATGCGCTTGAACATAAATTATATCACATTTTGGCAATGGGTTGTGAACACACAGGTTGCAAGTTTTGTATGGGCGAACTTGGAACCGAGTGGATTCACAAATGCCTTTGCTGCATAAACGATTTTGAAAGACTTTACATTTCAACACAAACTCTATGAACTCACTCAACCTTTGTGTTGACACTTTTTAGCATGTTTTATCTCAGGTATCTAAGGCATTCACTTCATGGCATGCATATGGACATATCATAGAGTCGCGGAGACGACGCGTCTTACTTGGGATTTATGCACTTTAAAACATCGTTTGAATTTGTAGCAAACTTATTTCCGCACAAGTTGATTTTCATTTGGGACCTATACTTTGTAAACTCTGATTATTTTATTAAATCAAGCGATGTATTTTCCAAACGACACCTTAGGTCGTTCAATATAACTGTGATTGTGATGCTATGACAGTCAATCCCGTGAATTCCATTCGGCGCAAAAGTAATTTGGGGTGTGACAGATTGGCATCGAGCTTGATTATAGAGAACTAGGTTGCATCATTGACCCTAGACTATAACTACATCATCATAGCATCTCATCATTTCATCATAAGTGCATGTTCACTTTACATGCGGTTTATACGTATATTTTTCGAGTTGTTTACTTTCATTTCAGTCGATTGTCACATGGATGCCTTTAAATACCCATCCCATTATCTCTTTCTTCATACTCCAACGTGGAGAATGCCTTGTCATTCCCTATCATAATTTTAATATCAGTTGACTCATCACCGATAACATCGAATGCCGAGATAAACCTTTAAGTAGGGGGAAGTCACTCTCACTCCTTTGTTTCACCACTAACATGTCGAGTTACACGCTATTCACACACTAAGTCACTAAACCGTCACTCATTTTGAGAAGTAACCTCAAACTTATCATCTCACATCACATCTCTTTAGAGCGCTTATTCTTAACATAAGACTTTGCTACGTCTCATTTTTCCTCTTATTTTGAAGAGTTATGGCGCCAAAGAAAGCTGCACTAGACATGACACCAGCTGCTATCCAAAAGTATGTAGAGGATAGTATAGCCGAGGCATTAAGGAAAGAACGAGCAACTGTAACTGCTGCTGCCGAGGCCGCGGCTGCCGCCGAAGCTGCTAGATTTGCTACTGCTACAGGAGTTGTAGGAGGGTTTGGAGTTCGAAATTGTACATACAAGGACTTTAAGAACTGTGATCCCACAAAGTTCAAAGGCACGGAAGGAGCCACTGCTATGATTCGATGGTTTGAGAAGATGGAGTATGTATTTCTTCTATGCAATTGCCCATATGACTACAAGGTGAAGTTTGCCACTGGTACACTCTTAGATGGCGCAATGTCATGGTGGAATTCGTATGCGCAGCCCATCGGTATCGAAAATGCTTACAAGCTCACGTGGGATCAATTCAAGAGGTTGTTGACAAAGAAGTATTGTCCACGCACGGAGGTGAAGAAATTAGAAACGGAATTTTATGAGTTAATGACTGTTGGTTATGACATCGAGACCTACATCAGGAGGTTTCAAGAATTGGCTGCACTATGCCCATCAATGGTTTCGGACAATGAGAAACTGCTGGAAAACTTCATTGGAGGACTTCCACAATGTATTCAAGGAGATGTAACTTCTTCCGATCCACAAACAATTGAAGAAACTATCAGGATAACTCAAAAACTCATGGCTCAATTTGTGAAAGGGGAAAATATTATCAACAATAACCACGACAACAATAACAACAATCACACCATCAACACCAACACCAACAACCAAACTAACCACAACAAAAGAAAATGGGAAAATGACCAGGGAGGTTATAATAACAACAACCAAAACCGTAACACTAACCATCATCAACAGCAGAATGGAGGACAAGGAGCCGCAATGGTTTATGTTGCTGCACCAATAGAAGGCAGAGGTTATGCTGGAACCTACCCACTATGTAATCGATGTAAGTATCATCACTCGGGTCTTTGCCCTGTTAAGTGCTACAAGTGTCAAAAACTAGGACACCATGCCAGGGATTGTAGAGGTAAATCCATAGTCACATGCTTCGGATGTGGAGAGCAAGGACACTATCGGAATCAATGTCCTCAATACCAAGGTCAACATGTTGAAGGTGCTCATGGGAATGCATACATGTTAGAAGGAGGAGAAGCTCGTCATGGTCTCAACAACGCGGAAGACTGAAGAAGTTCGGAAACTAACAGTCTTAATTTTTTTTCTTATGTACTATGTCGTACTAAGTTTATGTCTTCCATCATATTCGGATCTTATGGCTTAAGATGTACTACTTTTGATAAACCACTCGTTGTATAATATTCACATTAAGCGTACTTTCTTTTCCTTTCGATTTGTTATCACTTACGAGAATTTTATTTCCTTCTACTTTAACTGCCATTTTAACGGCACGGTTTAAATCTATGTAAACATTGAGAGTTATAACAACTAAACCGAACGTCACATTATCGTTCCTTAATTATACATAGCCTAGCTAACTATGTCTAATTCTGGAGGGATCATGTTATGTTGGGAGCAGTTATTTATAAATCTTAGTGCAAGCAAAATTTTCACATATTCCAAAGTCAAAGTGTTACTCATGGGAGATTCATCCAATATTTTCTTTACAATGATGTTTTGTACGCTCTAAATCATCGATAATGGTAACGACACCTCTTCATGTCTTCTCTCCTCGTTATTCATCACAAACTCAAAAATTCGATAGACTAACACGAACTGAATTCCTTTCTGGATGGGCGAATGTGACAACTCGCAATTTCCGGTCATTTCTCAAATTTACTATTCATCTCGGGAATTTTACTATTCACCGTTTTCGAAGTCGAAGTAATATTCTGAGAACGTATTTCAAAATTTACTATTCATGAAACACTATTCATTCAGGGAGAAAAACACTATTCAAGTTTCACTATTTCATCATTTATCGTAAACTAGGTTTACAAGTATCAAATTCGCGTAACCTGAATGGTTTAGCTTCGAATTCATGAACAATCATCAAGGGCAATTCATATAGACTAGGTTTAGTCTACATTTCATTAGCATCATTGTTATCATATTAGTTCATGCATGATTTTGCATTTTACGTTAGACGCGTAATTTTCCTATTAAATAAACGCTATCGCGTAAACATTTATTTTGAACATTTGATCCGTTACTTCCAAAAATTATCCCGATATATTTTTATACTCATAATAAGTTTATAAAAATAATATTATTAGTTTACCTGGTGTTTTAAAGTTATTTGGTATATAAATTGTTATATTTATATAATTGCGACGGTTTTCGTAAATACTACACAATAATTATGATTTCACTCAATTTTTGTAAGGGATGTATTTTTATAATTTTTACGACTTCAATATATTTTATTTTGATCCGTTAAAAATTTATTTTTAGCTAACGCTACCCTAAAAGCTCAAATATGTACACAAGATACTAATTCTCCTTAAATTAACTACACTTATACTTTTACACATGTGTACCTAGCTATTTAAAATATACTAATATTTTATGTTTCTTATGGTTGTCGACCATAAGATGGTGACTCACAATCTTTTGATCACAAATATCTTACATATCTAATACTTACAATATTTTATACTTCTACTACACATAGATGATAATATCTTATAGTGTAAAGAAAAAGCTCTCTTTTCTCTCTTCTTCCTCCATAACCGGTTATAGCAAAGATCAAACAAGGAAATCATTTTTTTTCTTCAAGTCAAGTTCATTACAATCTAGTTACACTCTTAGTTTAGGTTTTGAAATAAAAACCTAGGGTGTTTAGGACTAACCTTTGTTCATTTAACCTCATCAAGTATTCTAGTAAGCATCTCATATCTATTTTTCATCATCTTTCATATTTATTTCATATTCATTTCATCATATTTGAGAAAACATGCAAGTCCTATGATGTTTGTACCACTTTTTCATTGTTTTTAAGACTTATATATATTTATGTCATCCTATAATTATTCCTTGTAATATATCACTCTTGGTGATGTCTAGGAACCCATGACACCCTAAGAAGGTGTATGGTAGGATTAGAATAGCTTCGGAGTTTTTTTGAATGGGTTAGAATAGGTTTAGCGCGAGAAAAACTCATTTCGACACGTTTTAAAAAGGGTCTGTCCTTATTTTCAAAATCTGGAAATCTCGACAGTGAATAAAAATTTTTGGTCTGGATATTTAGAAAATACACTTTAAAACGAAAACGTGTCCGCTTGAATGGGTTAAAACGGAGTTATAACGAAGAAGTTATGCTATTTTCAAGTTTGACGACGAAAAATAATTGTTTCAGAAATTTCAGCATGTAAATGTCACTTTTTACGAGTAAAAAATGAGTCTTAAGCGTTATAAAATGTGTCGACTTATCAAAAATATATTAGTATACTTTAATACGAAGCTAAGAACATATAAAACGTAGAAAACGGACTTGTAACGATTAAATTACACGCGAATTAACAAAGTTGCCGTAACTTTATTATATAAGAAAAACTATTATATTTCTAATAGACAAGTATTACGGCAAAACAAGTGACCATGTTGAAGGTCGTTTTTAACATTGATGTAGAACTGTTTATAACATGATGTCTTCTAGTAAAAGTAAGTTCGCCAAACATATTTTCCAAAATGTCCGAACGTTTATTTAGCGGAGTTTTAATGAATTAAATACGGTTACTCAAACTTGGCCGAAAACCATCCTTAAACGATATTTTGGACTAAAGTACCATACTTAACCTATATTTTTCTTTGTGATCGAGACCTCTAGGATGAAAACTTAAATGCTAAAATTTTGAGATAATGATACAAGCTTCCCAAAACCGTTGAGTTCGTTTCCTAACGCTCGACGTACACCATTTTACGACTAGCATTTCAAGGCCGTTTTAGTCACTTTCATGAAATTTTCAATGACATTATTTTACGACGAAAAGTTATAATTTCACAATAAATCACTAAACGACTATCGTAGGAGGTTGTTTCAACGTAAATACTTGTAAAGTATTTTATAAAATGACGACATGTCGTAGACATATATTTTGACGATAAACGTTATCTTCAAAAATTCATAAGTGGTACATATATCATACGAATTGCATGCATAACATTACATCATAACTTATCATAGAACATATCATTCATAATAGGTCACGGTTAGAGGTTGCGCCTCATTTCAGTGTATCCACTTTTATCATCATAAACATTGCACCAGGTGAGTCATAGCCCCTACTCTTTTAATTGTTTTAAATTACTTTTGGGGGAGATACATGATCAACTATTTTTTTTATGACATTCATGATATTTGCAACTACATGTTTAACTGAACTGAATGTTTAGTCATACGAGGTAACAATATTGTCATATTTAGAATTTCTATATGATTATCATTGAGCTAAATGTCTTGGGATTATCATTGAACTAAATGTCTTGGTATAATCATTGAACTAAATATCTTGGTATAATCATTGAACTAAATGTCGTGGTATAATCATTGAACTAAATGTCGTGGTATAATCATTGAGCTAAATGTCTTGGGATTATCATTGAACTAAATGTCTTGGTATAATCATTGAATTAAATGTCTTGGTATAATCATTGAACTAATGGTCTTGGAACGATTTGAAACAACACTCATATGTGTTATATCAAGTAACTATTGATACATTAAGTTATGCACTATTTTGTGAATTCATTTGACATCATGCGCTTGAACATAAATTATATCACATTTTGGCAATGGGTTGTGAACACACAGGTTGCAAGTTTTGTATGGGCGAACTTGAACCGAGTGGATTCACAATGCCTTTGTTGCATAAACGATTTTGAAAGACTTTACATTTCAACACAAACTCTATGAACTCACTCAACCTTTGTGTTGACACTTTTTAGCATGTTTTATCTCAGGTATCTAAGGCATTCACTTCATGGCATGCATATGGACATATCATAGAGTCGCGGAGACGACGCGTCTTACTTGGGATTTATGCACTTTAAAACATCGTTTGAATTTGTAGCAAACTTATTTCCGCACAAGTTGATTTTCATTTGGGACCTATACTTTATAAACTCGATTATTTTATTAAATCAAGCGATGTATTTTCCAAACGACACCTTAGGTCGTTCAATATAACTGTGATTGTGATGCTATGACAAATCAATCCCGAGAATTCCATTCCACGCAAAGCAGTAATTTGGGGTGTGACAAAATACACCTAAATCAGTAACCGAATAATAAACACATGAAAAACAACCATACCTTAATCAATTAATTCGCGGAGTACATTTAGTTTCAAACAAGATTCAAACAAAACAAATAACCACAACAAAAATTTAACATTTAGTCTAACACACAAGATTCAAAGAAAACAAATAACCACAACAACAATTTAAACATACATAATAACCAACACTTATATTAACATACTACACGTAGAAAGACTGAAAGTACATAAACACTAATCACTGTCATCATCATTAAAATCCATGACATTGATGTGCCTCCGCTTCTCTTCCATACCCTCCCTAGCCTCTGCCAACACATTTTCCAAGTTGTCAAGCATCTCGCGCTCCCTTTGTAGAGTGTCATAAATGCAATCAATGATGTCATTAGCAAGATCGTGAGATGCACCAAAAGTTTCAAGCTCCAAAGACATATTCCTCTTCCTTCTCGATCTTCATATGCAAATTGTTGCACTCCTGTTCAAGCTTTTGAATAAAGCATTCTTGTTCAGTCATTTGTTGAGTGAAAAAAAACTTGAAGCATTTTTGGATCTCATTAGATCCGGATGCTGCTTGAGCTCATTCAAGTTTGGAGTATGGGCCATGGCTTATCGGCGGTGGTAATATGTGAAATGAAACGCTAATGGTAGATGAAATACCTAGAAAACCTAAGTCGCTATTTATAAACACTCGAAAACCCTAATCATTGAACTAAAGCCCTTTCTGATGGTGAC
The DNA here is from genome assembly GCA_022545495.1 of Chrysanthemum lavandulifolium. NCBI lineage: Eukaryota > Viridiplantae > Streptophyta > Magnoliopsida > Asterales > Asteraceae > Chrysanthemum > Chrysanthemum lavandulifolium. The sequence goes on from CM040244.1 coordinate 144,226,272, forward strand.
CAAGATAACATTTCTTTCTTATCTTCAAATACTGTCATACATTTCAATTTTCAATGCACATAAAAAAGAATCTTATCTTTTTCTTATCTTTAAATCCATAAACCTCATTTTCTTATGTTTTTCTCACATTTAAATTCTCATACAACCATTCCAATTTTTCATTCATCACATACACTCTTATAACTTTATTACATACTTTATTCTAGTTTATCACAATTGCAGTTTCTCATTCATCTTTATACCTTGGAATGCTTCCTCAGGAATTGAAGGTGGATACTTTTAGATTAGCTTATGAATCTCTTCAATCATTTTACACTTACAAACATCACCAACAAGTAGATAATTCATGTTTAATATGTACTTTTGTTTGCTCTATATTAAAGTTTGTAACAGAAAAATAAGCTAAAAAACAGATTCAAAACACAAACTAAAAGATCCTATGAATTTTTTCACATGTGAAGTTTTTATAGATTTTTAATTTTTTACTTTTTTATTTTTGTTTTTAATTTTATAATATTTATAATAATATTTTTTAGTTTTTATGTTTTTTGAATTTTAATTTTACTAGTATTTTTGTTGACATTTGTTTGAGAATATGTTGATTTTTTTAACTTTTTCACAACTGAAAGAAAAATTGATAGAAATGTTAATATTGGGCTTTATTGTTGGGCTTTATTGTTGAACTTTACTAATGTATAACGGTAACCCTTTTATGTTGGGCTTTATTATTGGATTTTGAATAGTCACGCTATTGGTAACAAAGATGTTACTATTGGGCTAAAAATTTAAATAATACAAAAAACTTTTAAAATTTGTAGCCACAAAAAAAAATCAAGTTTATATACTATGATTATAAAAAACCTTAGTAGGCAGGAAACTAAAAAAATTGTTAGCAACAAATTCGACAGAATTTAAATTTGATGTATTTCTTTTTGGATTTTATTTTATGTTTTGCCATTTCATTTGTTTATAAAGTTATTTAGGTTAATTAAATTTTCGTCATTTTGACTATGTTAGGTCACTAGTTTTACAAACACAAGTAATATAGAAAGAGATAAGGCGATTGAACAAGTAAAACCACACACACACACGAGATACTAAGACCGGTTACGCATAAGATGTATGTGAAAGAAAAACTTGAACAACCAACCCTCAAGTGAGGGTATACAAAAGGTATTTATAGGAGGGAAGCTAGGGCAACACTCTTAGTTCCCTTCCTTTCTTTAATGGGCTTGGGCCTAAGCTCATGGGCCTTCTACATAAGCTTAAGGCTAATAACAAACATAAAGGCCATAATAAAGCTAACTATTACATATTAATTACTAACACTTGATTATGGTTTAGGAGTGATTCCAACAATCTCCCCCTCAAGTGTTGGTGATGAACGGTGAAGGCGTTGATGTAATAGTAGCTCTGACATCTTCGACATTCTTCTTTCTTGTGAGAAGAATTGCCTTGATTCGAACAATCTCCCGGTGTAGAGAGGCAGTTATCTTTGAACAGTTATGCTTTGACGTCATCTTTAACTTTGTTCTTTGATCATTGTTTTTGTGGTGAAAGTGATAGTATGTTGTTGTGCGCATCGATGCGCCTCGTGTCTCGCCTTGTTGCTCCGGTGTCTCCACGTCATTCTTCAACATGCTCACACGCTTTTGACGTTGGAATTCAATCTCGATGAAGTTCTCTAAGTCTTTAATTTTGTATATTCTTTGGTTTGATGAAGAATCATTCGACGGTTGTGTTGCTTTTGAATAGAACTTCCATTAGTGATGATGTTGGCGTGAGCATGAGAAGAATCAACACGATCATCCCGCCCGAGCTTCCATAAGAAGAAAACATTTCAAACGGTTAGTAATAAGCGTGTTCCGCACTTACAAGTTTGAACTTGAGTGTTAACGGCATAGTGTGAAAACACCACTCTAATTCTTACAAAGGCCGTTCTGAACCGGAGTCCCACAAGTGAGATAACGCGATGCACCAAGTACATCTATAGTTGGATGAGTCACCGAGGTACACGAAGCATCACCTCACGATCAGACCGTTTGAGACACACTCCGCGTAATCCACGGGAGTTACCAAGTGACCTTTGTCGTGGTGTTTGATGTTGACCTAGCGGAGTTTCCATTCAATCACCGAGGATCACGGTTGTGAACCTCTCATAAATGTTCTCGACAGATTGCTAAGATCGTGAAGTACTCGATATGAACCACCGATAATCTTATTTGGTGATCAACAAGTGGTGAAATGTCAAGTGTACCTAAGAGATCTTTTGATGAATCTCGTGGCTCTAGACTCAATAGTGCGTTTTGGTTTTCTGGCGGAGACTAGGAGGGTCTCCTTCTTCAATACCGGCGATCTCTAAGAGAAAGCTAATAGTTTACGTAGGGTTCCCTATGAGAATGAAACAAGCACATTGAGAGAAACTTGAGTGGCTAAGAAGGTTTAGTGCATGCGTCATCGGGTCCATGACGACTTTTAATCTTCAATACCGGTGTCACTAAGTGACAACCAAGAGTATATGAATTGAACCCGATTATCCGCCCTAAGTTGAATAATTTGGAGGCTATTTCTTTTCACCCTTTTCTTTGCGTTTCTTTTTAATTCTTCAACTCCTTCTTTCTCGATTCTCATTTTCTCCTTTTTATAATCATACCTAAGGACTTCTAAGTACTAGCTATTTGTGATGTCCTTGGGTAGATCCCTCCGACTCTGGCGGATCATAGACAGTTATTCCTAACCTTAGTCACCTTATAACTCCATGACTAACCTAAGTTGCCATTAAAACCATTGTTGTGAAGTATCTCTCAAAGGGTTTGTTAATGAAAATCATGTTTGAACCACTATGAGAGATAGGATTTTGCATAAATACTCCCCTCACATGTGCTTAAGAGTTTTAATGGTTTAAATGCACTGATGAGGAAAAGCGCACATTTTGAATTGATCCACGGAGATAGACAATTCTCCATGAGACACGGTTACGTTGCATAGTTAAAGAGTTACATTGTCGCCTTTTAGGTGACAACTAGCTCTAATAACTACCTTGAAGGTGTAGACAAACCTCGAAAGGTTGTCATACCCGTCGAGTTCATGTGTACCAAGAGTGTCTCGAATGGTACTTTCTACTTGGACAAGTCCTTTGCGAGACACGTTTACATTACTAGCAAACTAGCTTGAAATTATTACCCGTCCAGGACAAGTCTTTTCGAGTTACTAACGTTTAGTACCGTCGTTCGTTGGTTAAGTCCGAAGTATACATATTCATTTGCATTTTGCTCAACATATTTCTTATCACACAATTTTCTCCCTTCAAAATGGCATATCAAATGTTATTTTTGAAAAGTTGACAATAAATATGACCATTTCGAGTGTTCGGGAAGATGACCACTATGAACAATTTGTGAACAAAGTTTTAATTCAAATACTCCCCTCAACTAGTGATATAAGCGGTTGAGGTTTTGAAAATCATACGGGAAGTACTTGTCCTTTTGAGCAAAACCTTGAATAATGAAAGGTTTGATAGGTTTTCTCAAAAATAAGAAGCTTTCGCTCCTTTTATAAGGATTGTGGCAATCAAGCGTACCACGTGGTCCTTTCTTTCAAATTACGGGTTGTACCATTGTTATGTGTGCACAAGCCATAGACATACATAATCACACATCCAAAATTGTATGAAAAAACAATTCAAGAGGTACCGGAAGTGCGGTGATGTTCCCGGGAGTACTGAGCAGGCGTTGATAGCGGTGATGTTGATCTGGTCGACCACCAACAAAGCTTTCCGGCGTTCGAATCGATCCTTCGGAACAACCGTTCATCAATCATGGTGATGATCCTTCTCACATTCCTCCGATCCGAGAATTCCATCGCTTAGGGTTCCCAATGTTTTCACGTATATCCTTCAATCGATAAGCTAATCCGTCCCTAACCATCTTGAGTATGATCTCCAAATTTGTGAAGCTCATTACACGCCATCAAGTAATTGCGATGAAGTTCATCTGCGATAAGCGACACCAAGCGGTTTGGCGATGGCGTTAATTGTGATAGTTGGTTGATATCGGAAGATCAAGGCGTGGTGGAGTGAAGTTGACACGTGTACGATATGATTCAGCGACAAGTGGAGATCTTCAACACGTTCTTTTATGACTATCGTCGATAAAATGAGCAGCGACTTGATGAATTCACGTTGTATTTCGGTTGAAAATTGTCTCATGCGACCCGTACTTTTGCAAGGTACATGTCTTCAATATCGTTGAGACAAATTCTCAAAGTCGACTTCACGAATGCATAATCCCTTTCGTCCCTCTTTTGACCACAATCTTCTTGAAAGGTGTAGTCCCATTTGGATGAAAGACCAACATGTTGGATGGCAGCGATGTCTTTAGTACTAAACACGCATGTTGTGACTTACGAACGACAACTTCGTAGTAGATTCGTCGGAGTTCGGCGATGATGAATCCCATACAATGCATCTCGGTCGTATGCTTCCATTGTGTTGGAGAACAAGTGAGTGGCACGTTCCTCAATGGCAATGCGGTTTGAGTAGATAGTCTGCGAGGGAATGGAAGTGTCAAGGATGTAGCATTTTCCTTGAACCATCGCCACCATGGAGAAGAAATTCGGTCTTTGTTGAAGAAATATCGGAAGGGAATCCGTGGTTCATCTGGTTGGCCAATGGTCGGTAGAGGTTTGGTCCAATCGATTGTAGTATGGAGGGTTGTCCCTTTTGTGAAGTCAATGTTTGCTTCGGGTTGAGCCAATCCATGTTGTTAGACATAGCTCGAGCAATGTTGTCAAGGTGATATTCGACCTCGAGGGCACTTTCGAAGCTGTCTTTTAGAAGTTGAACGCTTCATTCTTGATTCGCTTCAACTCGGTTTCGTCATTTTCTTCATGGAACTTTTCTTGCAAAAGTTTTGCATGCTCAATGTAGAACCGTCGACCGGATCTTGACCTTCATCGGGTAGGGAGTTTGATTGACAAGTGTGGAGAACCATTCAAATTCTTGGTTTTATCGTCATCTAGCCATGATCGACTTCAGTGAGTCTTTTTCTTCTTCTTTTAGAAGGCCTTGATGATGATTCGGTTTCGCACTTGTTTGGGAGAGGTGGGTTGTTTTAGGGGCTCAGGACCTCTTCATCGTCACCACCGTATACTCAAAATAATCACGGGTTTTACGAGTCGGGGTGGTAACTCGAATCGTCACGAGGTTTACACAGCAGAAGAGCGAGGAGGGACCTTTATTAAGTAGGAGTCCGTTGGAGAGGAGGTGGCATAGAAGATGATTCACGGTCTTATTTTGACGCTTAGCTTCATCATGCTTATCCCGATCCTTGTCTTCATCGTCTCTAGGGCGTTTAGACTTTCACCGAATCTACATGCTTCTTGGAGTTGGTAGTCCAACAATGCTTGAAACGAGCTTTCCTTCATCGAGGTAAATGTCCCGGATCGTTGAGACATTTGTGTGACAAGCAGCCGCAATTCATTATCCGAGAAAACTATAGGATCGATGGATTGATTGTGACGGTTAAAGGTGTTGATCTTATAGTTTTCTTGGCTATCGCGCATAAGATTTGGATATAGTTGTCGGTGAGCGGCTCCTTTGTGACTTTAGGAGCGATATTACGAAGGTACTTGTTAGTGTAACCTTGATCATTTCGTTCGATTCCTCTTGACGATGACTTTTCATGAATTCTGAATAAACTTCCTTTCTTCTTTCATCTTTTCATGCTCGTCATCTGATCTTGTATTTGATCGGCATAGAAATTCAACTTCTTTTGGAGAATGTCTTTCTTTCGACTTGTTGACTTTCACAATTCTTTGATGAGTCGAGAAATCCAAGATCGAGGTGGTTTCTTCACATTTGGATGTTGATTTGGTTGACTTCTTTGATGGTGGTGGTGAGGTGAGATTAAGAATCGATGAGGAGGAGACATGAGGAGGCTCGGGGTCCTTAGGCGGTTGAAGTTTCCTTCGTGATCGTGTAGGACTTTCGAGCGACTTGTCATAATCGGCATCTTTATCTTTCTCGGACTTCTGGTTTGATTTTCAAAGTCATATTCGATAGTATCCTCCACAAGCTTTTGTTGTTGTAAAGAGTGGTGGCACGGATCCCTTATCGGGTTGATTAACCGCATCGGGACTGGTGAAGAGTGGGCGAGACCACTTGATCCTTGGGTCCACCCATTTGATCTTTTGCAAATTCTTGACTTTTTGAAGGTGTCTAACGAGTTTAAACTTCTTCTGTAGGATTGATCCGATTGCTCTTCATCACTTTCGAGCTTGAGCATTGATCATATGGCACAAGCGCCGGAGTCTTCCTTTGCCATGTTCATTTGGAGGACTAGGAGATTTTGGTCTGAAGGATTGTCATCCTTGCGCTTCGAGTAGGTAATCTCTTCATCTATGTAAGTATCTTGAGCTTTCATCCAAAAGCTTTCTTTGTGGTTCGGGCTTGGGGATTGGGATGGGAATAGCTTCCTTAGATGGAGCAGTCCTCTTTGAAGGAGGGTTCCTCTTGGGAACTTCCTTTGACTCTCTATGCTTAATGCACTTCCAAGATCGCCTCTTACGGTTCTCCGAGTAGGTGTCCCGAAGCCTTTTCATCAAGATGGCCAACTTTTCCTTCTTTACGGCTACCCGATACCTTTTATGCGTTTCTAGCATTTTATTTCCTTTGTAAGAAGGTGATCGGGCAATTGACACCTGTTTCTTCGAGAGCGATTCTTTAATTCGGCGGATAGTATGGGCTCATCAAGATGTCATGATTATCCGGGTCATTGAGTCTCATGGGGATATCGGGATGAAGTCCAAGAGCTCTGGATCAACAATTTAGTGTATCGACATAGGGAATTTTGGAGCCAAGCTTCTTGTGAGACAAACATCATATCTTCCCATAGCGTGCTTCAATTATAATGTCCTTCTTGTTGATCAACGACGGAAAATTTGCGTTCCATGAGCTTGGGATGCTCATAGCCTTTATCACGACCGAGATTGATTTGGTGATGATCATATAGAGTGTCCTCCATGGTTGAGGAATATTCTTGACTCCACGTGAGAGTGCTTAGAAATGATTCCTTTAGCTTCATCATAACCAATATCTATCAAGAATTGCGGGGCAGTCTCTTGAAGAGGGGTAGCAAAGAAGTCGGTTGGAGCGATGTCGGAATGATGAGAACACTCGTAAGTCATCGAGGAGTGATAGTGACTTGTTTGTGATTAAGAGTCACATTCACAAGATTTTGACCGGTGATCCTCCGCATAGAATCCGAATTGTTGAATGTAGACCTGAAGGCGTGTAGAGTGAGAGCATGTTCGGTAGGGATGATTTCGAGAATATCCACGGCAATGAGACAAGAAGATTACGAGCATGTGAGGGTGTCAAAGTCAACCCTAAGGTTGTTCTTTCCAAGCTTTCTCGGATAAACCTTTGGAAAGATATCGCAATTGTAAGAACTTCGATGCATCCACATTCATTTGTTCACCATGTCGTGATCTCGAAATAACATTAGCCAAAAGAACCAACATATCGAAAGACATAATGTTAGTCAACAGAAGGTCTTATTGTCTAGTTATTGAATGTACAGTGTCAATGATTGTTACGAGTCCTAAGTCACTTGTTTGTCCAATAGTCCAATGACGTTGTGAAATGTTTCGTGAGTTAGTTAACTTTAAGTTTTAAAGTTTATGTTATCACTTATTGTTCACAACATATCAAACGATTAAGTTATTAGTGACATTATTGGATTTGTGACGTTATGATTAGTTTATTTACAAGTTTGTACACGTAACAATTCATTATGAAGGTCAATCCGAGGTTAGCGTAGTTTGGCAAAGTTAGCGTAAACATGAATGACATATGCGTGAGCGAAAGCTTACGCGCCAGGATCCTCACTCACGCGTAAGAAATGTTACGCGTGGGAAAAGGGCACCTTATGCGTGAGAGCTTACGCCGTGGCGTATATATACCTTACGCGTAAGGTTTACTCGCAAGAGTAGGCCTTATGCGTGGAGTCATTGTTTACGCATATCCTTCACGAGGATACGCGTAGTCCCATTGTAGAACCTTATGCGTAGTAGTTACGGCGTAGGATTTCTCTACGCGATAACTTCCTACGCGTAAGGTAATCCTTAAGCGTAGAGTTGCAAATGACCTTGATTCGAATATTAAGCGTAGCAAAGCACGAAATAAATTCATCAAATCATCAAAATTAACACAAAACATCATTTTATCAATAAGTTATGGCATGAACATTCATAATGCGGTTATCGTGAAAGTCATACGCGTGAGGTCAAAACCCTAAGGGTTAAGATTTACGCGTATCATTTCTAGCCATGGGATATGCATCAAACAAATTCTGGTAGGTCTAGAGTGTTGTTAGAGTCTTTAGGCCAAGTATTAACATCTAATTCCCTGTGAATCAAAATTACCCAAAAGTATGAACTTTAAACCCTAACTTCAAATTGTCAAACAATTAGTGTTTCTGGGTGGTTAACAACCATGGAAATCATCAATTCAACCTCATATGACCATAACCCAACAATCTTTTAGACCAAAACACTTCACATTTTGAAAAACCCAAATCGACTCATAAACCCTAATTTTCAAAAATCATTGTCGTGTTTACGGGTGGGTTTGATGGTTAAAATGGTATCCTTGATGTATAAGAAACATTTTGACACTATCCATATAACCAAAACACACACACAATGATTATGTGTTCATACGCTTATCGTAGAACACATAATCACTGTCTTCTACTTTTTAGCCGTTGGATTTGCATGAGATTAAAACCTTAGCTTAAAAACATGTTAAGACCATTAAAACACTTACAAAATGATGATCAAAACAACGGATTTCTTGGTTCAATCTTAGGCGTAGGATGAATATGGTTGTGTGTAATAAATGTGAAGTAAAAAGTAGGTGGGAGGTGTTTTATTAAAAGTAACTTTAACATTTTGTGATTTTAGTCCTCCACCTTTTCCTTTTTCAAACAAAGCCATTTAACTTCCATTTTGGTTACCAAACAAAGTTTTAGGAAAGAAACTTGTGACACTCCCTTCGACTTAAGAAAAGCGATGAAAAGTTATTAATTTTAGTCCGAGGGTGTCATTGTACCGTAAACTTCACCACCATTGTTAAAAGAAACAACAGGGATATGATAACATGCAAGTACAACGATGTTTTGAAGCAGTTAAGTGATAATTTTCTCCCCTCAACACTTGATCGGAAAAATCTTGAATTTTGAAAGATTATAGTGTTGATGGAAGAAATGTACTTGCCATGTTGAGAGAAAAGTAGATTAGAAGAATATTTTGTTTTTATCGGGTTTTATATTTTGTATTTTGTTTTGAAAATTTATTTACAAAAGATGTTTTGGTGTTTGATGAGGTTTTAAGGCTGCTTTTAAGAGGTCATCCAATTCCTCTTGAGTCAAACACCTCATACCAATCCGGTGGATCAACTCATTAAACCTAGCGGGAGGCAAGGCTTTGGTGAGAAGATCGCCGATTGGTTTCAGTACCACAAAGTATAATTCAACGGTACCACATTCCACGTGGTCCTTGATGAAATGATATCGAAGATCGATGTGCTTTGATTTGAGTCTTTGGCGAGTGTGCGAGATCGCAATGGCACTGATTGTCATGATACATCGGGATTCATCAAATCGTAACCATAGTCTTTGAGTTGTGTTCTCATCCAAATGACTTGAGCACAACACGCGGACATGGCTACATATTCGCTTGATTGATGACACGATGTACAATCCGCTTCTTAGATTGCCAAGACACCGGTTTATCACCAAGAAATTGTAGAGCTCACAAGTACTTTTCCTTGAGTCTAAGCATCGGTCGGACGTCGGCGATTAGTTCAAAACCGAATCCTTCGGATACGGATCCCAGTTAATGGTTCCTTGATGTATCGGAGGATTCTTTTAGCCTTAGAGGTGGGTTTCGGTTGGTCGCGATCGATAGCGGGAGCATAGATAAGCGGCAAAGACAATATCAGTACGCTAGTTATTAGATACATGAGAGACCCAATAATACTACGGTATTTAGTAGGGTCCACTAATTTCCCATGTAAATCGTCTAGCTTCTTGGTATGAGTCATTGGTGTGGCATAAGTGTCATGGGTTTTCATTCAAATTTGTTTAACAGTTCAAGGGCATATTTGGGTGACTTAAGAAAATACCACGGGTGATTGATGAACTTGCGGTCCTAGAAAGAGCGTGAGTTCACCCATCATGGACATTTCAAAATTTTCTTCATTAGTTTTGCAAAGCGGTTGAAAACTTTTATGTGTAGACCCAAAATGATGTCATCCACGTAAAGTTGAGCAATTAAGATATGTGCCCGTGATATTGTATAAAAGAGTTGGGTCAACCGAGCCTTTGGTGAAATTATTAGCAATGAGGAAAGATGATAGCTTATCGTACCATGCCCGAGGGGCTTGTTTGAGACCATAAAGAGCTTTGTTCGGTTTGTAGACATGGTTCGGGAACTCGGGATCAACGAATCCATCGGTTGGTGACATAAACCGTTTCTTTAAGTTGTCCATTGAGAAAGCGCAGTTTTGACATCCATCTAATAGACCGTCATATTCATATGAGCTGTGAGCGAGAAATATCGAACGACCTCAAGGCGAGCAACGGAGCAAATGATTCTTCAAAGTCTATTCCTCTTCCCGATGATAACCCTTGGCAACTAGGCGTGACTTGTTTTGGATGGCGTTCCTTGACATCAATTTGTTTTCCAAATCCATTTTAGACCAATGGCGTAGACCTGTTGGTCTTTCAACCGTTCCCATACTTCAAGGCGTTTGAATTGGTTGAGTTCTTCTGCATGGATTCAAACCGATTGTCTTTTGTCATTGCGTCTTTAATGTTTTAGGCTCAGTTAGCGGACGGTGAGTACATAAATGCAATGTTCACCGTCGTGTGAAGACGTTGTCTCATAACTGTTGGTTGATTCGGGTTGCCAATAATATTAGCGGAGGATGGTCTTTTGTCCATATATGTGTAGAGGTTGATGTTGGTATACATTGTGCAGATTACGAGGATTCAAATGGTTTGTTGAAGATTCCGCGACATACAGTGCGGCGATCTCATTAGCAAGCGGGTTGAAGAACACATTTGGATCAAAATCTGCGGTGGGGTACTTCATTCGAGAATATCATCACCGGTTCATCATTGTTGGAAGCGGTGTGTTCAAGCTGTTGTGTTGGAGTCAAGCGGTGTAGGTGCATCTTCAACGATTGTTGTTGTAGCAGTGTATCGGTATAGGAATATTATCGGGTTGTGCGGTGAGCAATGGATACACAGAGCACTTTCATCAATATCGTCCACCGAGCAGAGGAGCAAATAACCTTTCCATTTGTTGACGAGTTAGGCGGGGGCTTTGTTCGGTGATGATGGGGTTGAGGAAGTTTAAGCGGTTGTGACCGGGTTCTAAGTTGTTGTACTCGAAGCCATTTCCGTAAGTTCATCAAAATGAGCATGAATCGTTTCTATTACCTCCTTAGTTCGACGATTCAAGATTCGAAACCTTTAGAATTATCACGGTATCAATAAAGACTCCAATATCGACTTTGGCTTTGAGCTTTCCAAAATCATCACGATCATTATTCGGATAGCAAAGGGATCCAAATACATGAAAGTGTTTGAGATTCGGTTTATGGTTGTGGACAAGCTCGAAAGGTGTTTTGTTGTGGCGTTTTGTGATCATAGAGCGGTTTGAGTATAGCATGCGATGAATCTGACACATGCGCCCATAAGTAATCTGGAAGTTTAGCATTGATTAACATTGTTCTTGCGCTTCCACTAACGTTCGGTTTAGTCTTTCAACAACTCCGTTTTGTTCGGTGTAGGTGCAATAGATGTTTGATCTTTGAATTCCCACTTTCTCATAGAATTCACGAAGGGTTTTGTTAACAAATTCGGTTCCTTTATGCATTACGATTAGTCGGCGGTGTTGCGGGGTGAACACTGTATTTTTGTGAGAAAGGTGATGATCATTTGTGGAGCTTGGTCTTTGCTTGAAGAAAGTAGACCCAAGTCCATCGTGAGTAGTCATCAACAATTACTAAGATGTAGCGTTTGCCATTGATCGTTTGCAGCGCGCATCGGGCCACACAAATCCATGTGAAGAAGATGAAGCACATCTTTGAGAGTTGTGTTCCATCTTTGAAGGAAAATAGCACAGTGCTTTTTCCTTGTTCACGGTGAGCAAAGATGATCTTTTGAATACAGGAATCGTGGGAGACCTTGACTAGTTTGTGTCGAGCAAGGTTGGTGATGGTTTGAAAGTTTAGATGTGAGAGGCGCGGTGCCATAATCAGGATTTTGTTGATGTTGCCTTTGAAAGTAAGCATATGGGAGATGAAGCAACCATGTCTTGCATAGAGATAGTGTAGAGACTAGAATTACGCGAGCGGACATAAGGTCATTTCCTTGTAGATCACGAATGAAACAAGTTTTCTCCACGAAAGCAACCTCCAAATCTCCATCACAAAGCCCGACCTCTCGAGAGCAGTTATGACCGAGGGCCTTCCACATAGTAAACCCTGCTGATTTCGATGTTCCCATTGACATAATCTCCGTAGCCCATGATAGCTGCAGTGATCATTCCGAAACGAGCAGTACCAATGAACTTTGCAATAAAGTTTGATAACAGTTTAAGGTTGCTGTCGTGTGTCGGGAACATCCGCTATCAACAATCCAGAGAATGATCAGTATCACTGCATTACACAGGGCGACACGGATGGAATAGAAGTAGATGTGGAACCCGAAATGTTAGAGGGTTCCAAGCGAATATATGAGACATGCACACATTAATGACTTTAGGCATCCATTTAAATCCTAGTGTGTTATATATCCATTTCGCCATCTATGACTACTCTTTGCTTTAGTCTTAGTGAATGCACTAGGTGGTACTACATTCTTAGGAGGTAAAATTGGAGCTATAGTGTGACAATGTTTTCCTTAGAATCTAAAGAAGGCGGTCTACCAAGCACGGTGAGAATGATTAGTGGACCTAGAGGTATTCCGATTCTTAGGATTCCGTAAGCGAGAGATTATAGCTTTAGCAACACATTTGTCATGACAATCGAATTCATACTTTTCGACAAATAACACAAGGTGCATCGGATGAATATCAAAAGTGCTTAAAGGTTTAGCATTCGTTACATCACTATTTCTATTACATTTGCCGACGCAACATCTATAGTGGAAGCAACGTGAGTCTTATTCATAGTCCTAGGGTGTTCTTCTACTTTAGCATTCCGTATTGATCTTTTCTTCGTCACAACTTCCTATTCTTGATTGAGTGCTCTAGTTTGTGAAGTGCGGACGTTTGGAAAAGACGCAACTAAATCTGTTTCGGTAGAAGGAAGCACGTTAGCAACTTGTGATTTGGCGGTAGGGATTCTAGGTGCATGATTACTAAGTGTGTGGTGCTAATCTCTTAATGATGGTTGGCGGAAGTTGTTCATACTTTCCTAACATTTCTCTTAGCTTAGAGATAGTGTGAATCAAATCTTGATTTTCGGACGAATATTACGGCAAAATTCATGACTTCTCTAGTGTGAGCAAGATAATGATCAAGTTCATTTGATGCTTCATGTCGAGTCTTATTGAGTAAATCAAATATGACACCATATTCATGTTTAAGCATTACAAGTTCTTGTTCATATTTAGAGATTTGACTTTTCAAAGACACGTTTGATCATCTAGTTGCTCAATTTTAGGTTCGGAAGAGTTTGCACTCAAGCGGCGATTTTCTTTTGAAAACTAAGTTGATGATTGTGAATATCTTTTCACACCAATGAAGACGACGTTTTGCATTGTAAAGTTCGTTAAATGTCGTTTATTTTCGACTTTTAAAGACTCGATCCGAAGCACATTATCGGTATTCTCACCGATTACCACGAGTCAGCAGTGTCGGCAAAGATATAATCGGATGCATGTGGTAAAGAATAGAATAACACAACATTATGGATATCAAGACGAGATAACATCTTCCAAGAGTCGATCAACATCTTTTCTCAACATTTTCTTTTGCATTTAGTATTAGAAATAGATGTTTCGAGTTTTCTCGAAAACGACCTTCATCACTCAAGTTCCTTATGAAAATCCTTTTCCCAAGCTAATGCACAACTTTTCAAATTTTTAACATTTGGTAGAAGTTTTTTCGAAAAATGTCTCTTTGTTCTCATGCGAAAGGCGATTGAAAGTGTTGAACTTTGATTTCGAATGATGTTCTATCTCATGTTCTAAGGTTTTGAGGTCGACCATGAAAATATCAAAATATCTAAGAATTTTGCGATTTTCGGGTTTTGAGTTACTTCATCGATAGAAGGTAAAGGACCATAAATTTGTGCATAGTGCGGTTTGGGATTAACATTAGAAGACTCGGTGTTTTGATGATAACCTTTGGTGTGTTAGGCGAATCTGTTGGTGTGACAAAAGTGACCGATTTTGAATAATTAAAGGTTTGTTGTAAACAACGGTTTTTAATTTTGATCGACTCTCGTCTTACGCATCTAATTCCTCTTGACGATGATATTCAACAACACTCATAACAATATCATTAATTTTATATTACCTTTGGAAACTTGAGGTTTGGTTTGAATGTTTTGAGTGAAAGCTTTGGTTTATAATCAGCTAGATTTGATCCATATCCTTTTGGATTGGGTTTTAAAGTAAACTTTTCAATAGTCATTCTTGATTCACCATGTTTGTAAACAACAGTTTTAAGCTCTTTAATTTTGTTTTGCAAGCCAATAATTTCGCAAGAAGGTCATCTACCGATTCGTTGAATGCTTTTGTATCTTTGAGAGCTGTTTTGACAATTTAACAACTCGACCTTAGCTTTTGATTTTCAAGGTGAGAGAGTTAATTTGCTTTTTATGTTCATGTTTCGGTTGTTCTATTTCGGACAACAAAGCATTCTTCGAGGTGGCTAGATCACATCTCTCTCTAAATGTTTTTCGTTTTGATGAGATTTAGCAAAGCGGCTTCAAAACCTTTTCACGGTTTTCTTGAGTTTTGAAAAAGTTGAGTTGCATTTGTAAGCATTCAAAATCCTTGGTTAATGATGCATTTTGCTTTTTAGGTCCTTATTTAATGCATAACATTTCTCCATTTTGATTTGATGGTCTTGAATTAACTAAGAAAAATATGGAGGAGGCAGCGGTTCGGCTTGTTCAACGTGAGTCACAACATGATCATTATTTAGATCCTCAAGTACAACCACGGAGTCAATTTGATTATCAAGGGAAACCATAAAGTCATCTTGATCGTCAAATGTAACTACATAGTTTATTTGAAAATTGTCGAATGAGATGTATATGACTCATTTTGAGCGATCGAGCCGTCTTGGGATTCGAGATATTGGCGGAGATATTAGTTCGAGATATGATGATGGTTTGTTGGTGCACGAGACAAGCCATCGATGTCATCTAACGGGCTGTGTCACTCATGTGTAACTCATGCATATTAGCCATCAACATACTTGTTGCATTGGCTTGCAAGTCCTCCATATCATCATCGAGTGCATACGCCATAAAGCTCGTTCTTTGTTTGTGAGAGATCCACCGACTTCATCCTTAAGAGCCAAAGAAGAGCCTCTTTGAAATAAGCACGCCCTAGTCCTTGGCTTTGGGCATGCATTAGCCAGTTTCCCTTCTCATTGCGGTTGTAGCATCGAAGACCATTCAAACCATTACGAGCATTTCCTTGTTCCACCACTTGAGCTTTGTTGTTATTCCTACCCATAGCATTAAACCCTTGACCACCTCACATTTGTGACCATAACCACAATTACGAACTTCAACTCGTCCATTGTTCTGCTGACTGATTTCGTGTATTGGATGAGGAGCGAATCGATTGTTGGATTTGTTTGTATAATGGCTAAAAGCATTAGCAATCATAACAAACCCCCATTGCAATGCTTGACGGATCGATTCCTCATTAGTTTGACTATGAAGTGCTTGATCATTGTTGTTGTTGTAAGGAACCAATTGATTTTGTTGAGATTGTTGTGATGGATCGTTTGGTGTGGTGAGGCGATTGGTTGAGTTGCTTGTTGAGGAGGATAACTTTGTTGAGCATATAAGGCAAGTTGTTGATTTTCCGGATGTGTGGGTGGAGCAATTTGAGCACGGAGAATCCTTTCCCGATCAACTTCCTTTTCATGAGGCTTCAGTAATCGTACAACAATCCATATGTAGAATGATGTATATTCTTCGCAGCGGAGAAAAATGACATACTTCTCCCATTCGGGACCAAGACTACTCGAGAATTTAGTATTCATCGCAATTCTTGGCATGATGATGTTGTGTTTATCCAAATCATTGATGATGTCGAAAATCGATGATGATAAGACTCTAGTGTCTCTCAGTTCAATCATGAAGTGTTCATAAGCCAAGTAAATTTTGGATTCCAAATCCTCTTGATTGAGTCTGAGATCCTTCCATAAGAAGATGAATATGGTCCCACATTTCCTTTGCGGTTTTTGAGCATCAACACTTCAAAGAATTGGGTTAGGTAATCCTAAAAGGATATATTGCATTGCAAGCTCATCGACTTCATAGTGTAGAAGTTACGTAGCATTTAGATATGCAGTAGCAATGTTGGTTTGTTCATCTCTTGGTGGAACAACATTAGGATCTCCGGTACAATGACGGTGGGCATCGAAATGGACCTTCAAGATAACCTTCTTTAAGAACTTTCCATGTGGCTTCTTGGATCACAAAACCTAAAGAACTTTATCACCCATTGATCGTAGTTTCTGGAGTGAGCATTGGAGGTCTATCAGTGATCGACTTCATGAATTGATTGTTGGTCGCTTAAAGCTTCACACATCTTTGCAAACCAAGTGGGTTCCTTCATAGTGTTCCTTGATGGATGTTGATTGAATTCATTTGTGTAGGGTTGAACTTGAAGACTTGGCGGTGTTTGAACCATTTGTGGTGGGGAATTGCACCAAGTTGTGGAGTATGTTGTTGATTAAATTGTTGTAGATAAATTGCTTCTTGTTGATTCCATTTTGATGTTGTGGACTTAGTTGTTGTTGTCGTTGAGGATAAGTGTAAGGAAATAGTTAGAGTATGGTGTTTGAGACATGTTGAAAACTTGTGTTGGTAAAATGGATCTTTGTAGTCGAATGAACCTTTGTTGATGAAGTGTCCTTAGGCGTGAAAAGACAAGAACCAAGTAGCACTTATCGTAAAAACACCTAAGTTTGGCGTAACAAAGAGAAGTTACAGCGTGAAGATTTAGCTTCTGGCGTAAGTAGGAAAAAGCACTAAAGTTAGGCGTAGACAAAAGTTAGGCGTAGAAAGTTAGGCGTGGGATTTTCTTAAGCGTAAGACTAGGCTTAGGCGTGGGAAAAATCTTAGGCGTAGGATTTCTGGCGTAAGCTTATCTTATGCGTAATTTTAGGGTTTTGCCAAATGATCTTTACACTATCACGGTGCAAAAGATATCCAAAGTCGACGTATTTTCAAACTTATCCAAGTAAGAAAACACGGAATAAACCACGAAAATGAAGATCAAACCAAGGAAATACTTGCGCGTAGTTTTAGGGTTTTACTACGGCGTGAAATGCGAAATTTTGATTACGTCCAAAGTGTTTCTAAACCGGTTTTGTGTGATAAAATAGCTTCAATAACACCAAAATACACAAAAGTGTGAAACTTGATGAATCAAAGCCTCAAAAGCGATTCTGAGTAGGATAGAACCCTCGTTCAAAACTCGATAAAAACAACTATCCACGCATAAAGTTTGAAACTTTTGCCAAAACAAGTATTTTAACACCTTAAAACGTTGAAAGTACAAGAATCTTGGATTAAAAGTGTAAAAACAAGTTTTAAGCGAACCAAAGTATCAAATGTGCGTTTTAGGCGTAGGACCAAAACCACTTCAAAAACAAACACGATTCACCCAACTAGTAGGCGATTGATACCCTTTGTTAGGTCACTAGTTTTACAAACACAAGTAATATAGAAAGAGATAAGGCGATTGAACAAGTAAAACCACACACACACACGAGATACTAAGACCGGTTACGCATAAGATGTATGTGAAAGAAAAACTAGAACAAACAACCTTCAAGTGAGGGTTTACATAAGGTATTTATAGGAGGGAAGCTAGGGCAACACTCCTAGTTCCCTTCCTTTCTTTAATGGGCTTGGGCCTAAGCTCATGGGCCTTCTACATAAGCTTAAGGCTAATAACAAACATAAAGGCCATAATAAAGCTAACTATTACATATTAATTACTAACACTTGATTCTGGTTTAGGAGTGATTCCAACAGACTAATTAACAACTATGGTTGTCGGAGTTAAGTTTTAATAAAACAATTACATATTGCGTTTGCTTGTGCAAATAATGCAACTCTACTAATTTTATAATTTTTAAAAAATCTAAAAAATGACAATTAAATTTTTTTGTTAAACTACATGTGTTGGGATGTAGTTTTGAATAACGTTTTGAATATAATTGACAACTATGGAATTTAGACTAACAAGCAAAATAACATCATCACACGTTATTAGCATGAAATTGCACAAAACAAAATTAGGTAGGGAATTCTCAAGTTATTTTTATTGTTTATCTCTTGATGTCTATTGTAATTTACAAGAATAATAATTGTAATAATAAATGTCATTTAGGGAACTCTCAAATTATATCTTCTTGTTTATCTCTTGATCTATATTGTAATTTACAAGAATAATAAATGTTCTATTGTGGGTATATAAAGAGTGTTATGGTTTATTTTCTTGTTAATCTATTAAATTCTCTTTGTAGTGTATAAGGACAACTAGCTTATATGTTGGGTTTTAGGTTCCTTGGATAAAGAATTACTCTAAGTACTGGAACCACGGACAGGCTTGATGTAACCACGGACTGAAGAGTGTAACCACGGATGAAGACAACCGCGGCTAGTAGTATTATGTAACTGCTGATAGTATATAGTAAGCACTACTAGTCTTGTATAGTCGGTTAGTTTATTGTATTAGATAAATATGGAAAAGATATTTATCTTGTAGGTTACGTATTGTATATTGTATAGGACTCCTTAGCCTATAAAAGGAGGTCCTAGGTTAGGTTAGATATACGTATGTTTTATAACTAAGGTCGATACACTTCAAGGTTGCAAAACCCTAATACTATAAGAGTATTCGTATTAATAAATAATATTGAGGTGTTGAATGTTAATTGTTCTTCTTCTTAAGATTAAGTATTAAATTCGCGTGATACTTAATAAGTTCTTTGTTCAAGTCGGTTTCTATATTAGATCGTTTGCTCAACTGGGATCAACAAGTGGTATCGAGCTTGTGATCTAGAAAGCTGTTATCAAGAAGAAGTACATTGTCTGTACTCAAGTAAGTTAAGATGTCTGAAGAAACTCATATGGTGACTGCATCAAAGGTGCCCATGCTCAAACATGGTGAATATCAAATCTGGAGGATGCGAATGAGGCAATACATTCGCATGATTGATTATGCTCTATGGGATGTTGTTGAAAAAGGAGACACTCTTCCTTTGAAGGGTGTGGATGGTAAGGAGGTTGCTATTATTAGTGAACCTGATAAAGCTAAGAGGAAGATGGAGATCAAAGCTCATAGTATTCTCTCCATGGGAATACCTAATGAGTTTGCATTAGACTTTGATCAGTATGAGTCGGCTAAAGAACTATTGGATGCTCTTGAATTAAGGTTTGCTGGTAATGAAGCTACCAAGAAGTCAAGGATGAACATGCTTAAGCATCAGTTTGAAACCTTCACTGCTCAAAGTGGAGAAAAGATTGATGGTACATACAATAGGCTTCAAAACTTATCGATCAATGAAGGCGTTGGGTTACAAGTTCCTTCAAGAAGATATTAATTTGAAGTTCATTAGGAGCTTATCATCATTGGGCTATTCATACAATTGTGTGAAGAAATAAGGCGGACTTTGCTACAATGACGCTAGACAATCTCTTCAATAACTTGAAGGTTTATGAGTGCGAGAATACCTTTTCTAACTCGTCTTCTTCTAATCGAACATTGCTTTTGTATCCACAAATCACAAAAGCTCACAAGATGTATCCACTTTGCGCCTATGGTATAACCACGGCTATTGCAAACAATACCACCTGTTAGTGATAATGTCGGTGATGGTGCAATCGTGCTTTTACGGGTCGATTTAACTACCGGTGTTCTTGTCTTTGAATCAAGATCGGATCAAATTAATCACGATGATCTTGAAGAGATTAATCTTCAATGGCAAATGGCAATGTTGACTCTCCAAGCAAGAAAGTTTCGAGGAGGGTGGAAGGCGGGTTAAGTATGATGGTCAAAGGAGAGTGGATTCGACAAAAGCAAGATGGAGTGCTTTAAGCGCAAGAAGAAAGGTCACTTTGCTAGGGAATGTCGAGCTCTAAAGACTTGAAGGCATTAAGAAGACAACGAAGAGCCTGCTACTTCTTGACTTTGGTTGCTCGGGATGGACTTGGTGATTATGATTGGGTGATCAGTTGAAGAAGGTCCAAATGCGACTTTTCTTGCTAGTGAAGCTTCAAAAGAGCATAACTTTGCTCTAATGGCCTATGCTTCATCTTCCTCGGTTCAGATTAAGGGTATCTAATGATTCTAAAACATCTACTTGTTCTTTTAAATCATGTTTTGATAACTTAGAGTCTCAAAAGGCTATCACCGAGAGTATGAGAAAAGAAGTTGAGAGATTGACTCTAGATAACTTAGGATATAGAGTTGGTTTAGAGGGTGTGGAAGAGAAGCTAAAATTACGTATTAAATGTGAGTTTGAGTATGTAGAAAGATCAATATTCTAGGTGGTGAAATTGATCTTAAAACAGAGAGATTAAAATGCTTAAAGATAAACTAGTCGAGGCGAGAAAGTGTAAAATCTGAGCCCTAGATGAAAAAGAAAACATGTTGTTAGGGTTGCTAAAACACAATATGCTTCGATCTAGTTAGAAACCAATAGGTCAAAAAGCTGTTCAAAGATGGTCTTGGTTTAGGATACAATGATATGCCACCACCCCTTTGATGAAACATGCACCACACGCTAAAGAAGCGTCATTTAGTAGTGAATCCGGTTTAACAAACTGTTGAAAAGAATGAAACAACTAAGATAAGTTCTGATATGTTATCTGGTGCTCCCATAATTGAAGATTGGGAATCAGATTCTGAGGATGATAGAAATGAATCAACTAAGTCTGAAAAGATAGAGACAGTTAAGAAAGTTGATTCTAAGCAAGTCAACCTTGTACCTAGATTTGGAGCTAAAGTTACCAAGAAAGTAGTAGAGTACAGGGAAATTCCTATGGAACAGATGAAACAATACAAACCTAGGGGTAATCAAAGAAGCTTAAATGGTCTAATTTCTAACAAATTAGGTGATGAGTTTCAATGTGTTAAAAAGGCTTGTTTTATGTGTGGTAGTTTTGAACACTTACAGAGAAATTGTCATAAAAACAGACCACAAGTTTGGAATCATTGGAGGAGGGAAATCATCAAAACTTTTCAAGAAAAACAAACCCTCATCCTAACAAATAACATGATTCCAAGAGCGGTGTTGATGAGGAATGGAATACAAAATCTATTGTCATTGCTTCACCTAAATGGGTTCCAACCATCGCTAAGCAAAATGTAAACACGGCTAGCGGTGTCAAACCATGTTAAGCAAAATATCACCACTAATTCAAAAGAAGTTTTAACAATTCCAAAGGTGATAAGCGTACGGTGGTTGGAAATCATTTTATGTCATTAAGGCCTCGAGAAGTTGGCGGTGGAAGCCTAAGACTAAGGTTTTACCACATGTCAGCTGTGCATCAATGGACCTAAAGAAATTTGAATATTTTGATGCAGGCGGACCCAAGTCGATCTTGGCTTGGGTCCAAAAGAGAACTAACTTGTAATCTTATGTGCGAGCAATCTTCAAACCGAGCTAAAAGATAAAGGAGTTTTTGATAGTGGTTGCTCGGGCACATGACTTGGGATGGAAGCAATTTGGAAGATTTTGAAGCTTATGATGGAGGATATGTGGCATTTGGCAATGATCCAAAGGAGGAAAGATACTTGGCAGAGGCACAATAAAACGAGGAAGCTAGACTTTGAAAAGGTCTATTTGGAACAGGACTTAAGTACAATTTATTCAAGTGTTTCTCAAATGTGTGATAAGAAAACTGGGTACTTTTGGGAAGCGGAGTGTGTGGTGTTATCTCTCCGAGTTTAAGATGCACGATGAGAAGTTTATACAACTTAGGGTACCTAGGAAGGAAAATATATATTGTTTTGATCTTAAAATGTTCTTCCTAATAGGTCCTTATGTTTGTTTGCTAAAGCATCATTGATGAGTCAAAATTGTGGCATAGAAGGCTAGGTCATCTCAATTACAAAACAATCAATAAAGCGGTAAAGGAAACTTAGTGAGAGGTTACCTTCAAAGGTTTTGAGTGTAAGGAACTGTGTAGCTTTGTCAAAAGGGAAACAACATAGGGCTTCTTGTAAGACCAAAGCGTAAACACCATAACACAACCCTGTTTATGCTTCATATGGACTTATTTGGACCAACCTTTGTTAGAAGCTTGAACCATAAGCGTATTGTCTAGTTATCACCGATGATTATAGTAGATTTTCTTGGGTATACTTTTTGGCTACTAAGAGTGAGACTAGTGAGATTCTTAAGAGTTTCATTACTAAGATAGAAAATCTAGTAAATCAAAAGGTCAAAGTAATCAGATGTGATAATGGAACTAAGTTTAAGAATGATGTGATGAATCAGTTCTGTTTAGCTAAAGGTATTGAAAGACAGTTTAGTGTTGCTAGGACACCACAACAGAATGGTGTAGCTGAAAGGAAATTTAACTGGTCTAGGATGATATATGAGGGATTAGTGCAGAATATTAGGAAGAAGGGTAAATATTATTTGTATCATAGGTTTGTTCAACTGATTGTGGCACATCAAATAAAGGAACCTATTGAACATGTTAGAGAGTATGATGTAAATCGTATGCTTCCTAGAGTGTTTGCACATATGAGGAATCAGCCACAGAATGTTGTCATTAGAGATGTTCCTTTATTTCCTCACATGCTTGCTTTGCCTACTGATTCTGAGTTTAATGAAGGTCTTGCATCATGGACTAGGCGCACACAGGGCACTAAGCTTCCTTAGGCTAGTGTTAGTAGTATGGTTAATGAGGCTGTCACATGGAGTGGAGGTGACATGATTGGAAGGGCTTCACTCTCGATTCATGCTTAGATCTTTGGTCGGGATAGTGGAAACATCAATAAGACCCAACCTTTGGCAACTCCTAATGTGGAAAGTTCTTTGGAGCTTAACACGGTGGAGGTATCCCTAGCCATTGGGTCGCTACGAGGTGCATAGATGATCGAGGCTCGGTGCGGTGCTATGTCTTCTATATCCAAGATTCACCTCTCGGGCGATTAACACGGCTCGAAGTGATGAGGATAGATTGGAACGACAATGAATTGACGGTTAATGACTTTGTACATGATGATTTTTTCAATGAACCACCTCTCGGACCAGTTCACACAGGTCGAAGTGGGGAGGATATTCTTGAACGTTTAAATGAATTGACGGTTCAATGTGCTAAAATGGAGGATAAGATTTCAGGTTTACAAGAGTTAGCTGTGCTTTAGGGTAAGGATATTCGGAGGTTGAAGCATAGGGTCTTGGTTTTGGAGAGAGTGAAAAGACCTGGAGTTGCTGTTTTGAAAGCTATGCGGCGTAAGAAAAAGAAGGTGGACTCCTCTACTACTCTGAATGTGTATGATGTATCCAAACAGGGGAGGAGTGATGACATGAATTCAGGGGAGGCTGTGGATGTATCTGTTAGTGTACCTATGGAAGAAGATGTTGATAGTGGAGATCAAGATTTTTTGGTTTCTGATAAAGATGGGAATGAGGTTGTTGGAAAAAGCGAAGAATGTTGAAGTAGTGCGAGAACATAACAAGCGATAGTATACGAAACCACGGTTAGTACTCTTGTAACCACCGATGCAGTTTCGGACTTAGCTTGTTAGGTCACTAGTTTTACAACACAAGCTTATAAGAGAAGAGATAAGGCGGATGAACAAGTATCAAGCGCACACACATATAAACTAAGGGACGGTTAGGCGTAATGTGTGAATGAAGAAAACTTGAACAACCAACCCTCAAATGAGGGTTTACAAGAGTTTATATAGGCAAGGAGCTAGGCAACACTCCTCTCCTTCCCTATTCCTTATTGGGCTTGGATCAAGCTTATGGGCCTTCTACATAAGCTTGACCTTAAACAAACATAAAGGCCATAATAAAGCTACCTATTACATATGAAATATAAATACTTGAAATCTTGTTTAGGAGTGATTCCAACAATCTCCCCTCAAGTATATATGAATGTAAATGGTGAAGGCGTTGATGTAATAGTAGGCGTGACGTCTTCGACATTCTTCTTTCTTGTGAGAGGAATTGCCTTGATTCGAACAATCTCCCAGTGTAGAGATAGTTATCTTTGAGCAGTTAAGCTTGACGTCATCTTTAACTTTGTTCTTTGATCATTGCTCTTTGTGGTGAAAGTGATAGTATGTTGTTATGCGCATCGATGCGCCTCAGTGCCTTGTTGCTCAGTGTCTCCACATCATTCTTGACATGCTCACACGCTCTTTGACGGTGGAAATCAATCTTGATGAAGTTCTTTAAGTCTTTGACTTTGTAGATTCTTTGATTTGATGAAGAATCATTACGACGGTTGTGTTGCTTTAGAATAGGACTTCCATTAGTGATGATGTTGGCGTGAGCATGAGAAGAATCGCACGATCATCCCGCTCTGGAGCTTCCATAAGAAGAAAACATTTCGAGCGGTTAGTAATGAGCGGTTTAAGCACTTACAAGTTTGAACTTGAGAGTGTTAACAACATAGTGTGAAAACACAACTCTAATTCTTACAAAGGCCGTTCTGAGCGGAGTCCCACAAGTGAGATAACGCGATGTGCGAAGTACATCTCTGATTCGAGATAGTCGTTGAGGTACACGAAGCATCACCTCACGATCGTAGACCGTTTGAGATACACTCCGCGTAATCCACGGGGAGTTACCGAAGTAACCCCTTTGTCGTGGTGCATTTGATGTTGACCTGGCGGGAGTTTCCATTCAATCACCGAGGATCACGGATGTGAACCTCTCATAAATGTTCTCGACAGTTGCTAAGATCGTGAAGGACTCGATATGAACCAGCGATGATCTTATTTGTTGATCATCAAATGATTAAATGTCAAGTGTACCTAAGAGATCTTTTGATGAATCTCGTGGCTCTAGACTCAATAGTGCGTTTTGGTTTTCTGGCGGAGACTAGGGAGAGGGTCTCCTTCTTCAATACCGTGATCTCTAAGAAAGCCAATAGTTTATGTAGGGTTCCTGTGAGAATGAAACAAGCTTCGTTGAGAGAAACTTGAGTGGCTAAGAAGGTTTAGTGCATGCGTCCTTTGGGTCCATGACGACTTTTAATCTTCAATACCGGTGTCACTAAGTGACAACCAAGAGTATATGAATTGAACCCGATTGTCGCCCTAAGTTGAATAATCGGAGGCTATTTCTTTTCACCCTTTACTTTACATTTCTTTTGATTCTTCAACTCCTTCTTTCTCCGATTCTCATTTTCTCCTTTTACAATCATTCTAAGGACTTCTAACACTAACTAATGGTAGTGTCCTTGGGTAGATCCTCCGACTCTGGCGGATCATAGGATAGTTATTCCTAACCTTAGTCACCTTATAACTCCATGACTAACCTATGTTGCCATTAAAACCATTGTATGTGAAAAATATCTCTCAAAGGGTTTGTAAATGAAAACATGTTTGAACCATTGTGAGAGATAAGTTTTGCATAAATACTCCCCTCTACATGTGCTAAAGAGTTTTAATGGTTAAATGCGGTGAGGAAAAGCGCGCACTTTTGAATTGATCCACTAAAGATAGACAATCTCCGCGAGACACGGTTACGTTGAATAGTTAAAGAGTTACATTGTTAGCTTTTAGGTGACAACTAGCTCTAATAACTACCTTGAAGGTGTAGACAAACCTTGGAAGGTTGTCAAACCCGTCAGAGTTCATGTCTATCAAGAGCTTCTCGAATGGTACCTTCTACTCAGACGAGTCCTTTGCGAGACACGTTTACATCACTAGCGAACTAGCTTGAAATTATTACCCGTCCAGGACAAGTCTTTTCGAGTTACAAACAGTTTAGTACCGTCAATTTGTTGGTTAAGTCTAAGGTACATTGATTCATTTGCATTACGCACAACATATTTCTTATCACACAAATTTTCTCCCCTCAAAAATGGCATATGAAAATGTTATTTTTGAAAGCGTTTGAGAATAAATATGACCATTTCGAGTGTTGGGAAGGCGACCACTATGAACAATTTGTGAACAAAGTGTTAATTCAAATACTCCCCTCAATTAGTGATATAAGCGGTTGAGGTTTTGAAAATCTTATGGGAAGTACTTGTCTTTTGAGAAAAACCTTGAAAAGTGAAAGGTTTGATAGGTTTTACTCAAAAATAAGAAGCTTTCGCTCCTTTTATAAGGATTGTGGCACCGAGGCGTACCACGGGGTCCTTTCTTGACTCTTACGGGTTGTACTTTGTTATGTGTGCACAAGCTATGAACATATGTAATCACACATCCAAAATTATAAGAAGGAAACCATTTAAGGGGTACCGGAAGTGCGGTGATATTCGAGAGTACGCAGGCGTTGAAAGCCGATGATGTTCCTCTGAGTCGACCACCAACATAGCTTTCCAATCGTCGGGCCGATCCTTCGAACAACCGTTCATCAATCATGGTGATGATCGTCTCACATCCCTCCTTTCACGAGAATTCCGAGCTTAGGATTCCCAACTTTCATGCGTATATCCTTCAATCAGTATGCCAATCCATCCCTAACCGACTTCAAGGTATGATCCCAAATTTGTGGAGTTCACTACACGCCATTAAGCGATTTCTTTGAAGTTCCTGCGGTAAACAACGCCGAAAGGTTTCTTGATGGCGTGAGTTGTGTAAGGCTGGTTGATGTCGGGAAGATCAAGCGTGGTGGGGTGAAGTTTACGTTTCGATATGATTCAACGACCATCGGATATCTTCGACACGTTCTTTGATCACGATCGTCGAATGAAGATGAGAGCCGACTTGATAAATTCACGTTGAACTTGATCGAGAATTGTCTCATACGACCACATACTTTGGCAAGATACATGTCTTCGATGTCGTTGAGGACAAGTTCTCAAAGTCGACTTCGAGAATCCATAGTCTGTTCATCTTGTCGTTTGACTATGATATTCTTTAAGAATGTGTAGTCCCACTTAGACTTGAGATCAATGTGTTTGATGGCCACGATGTCCTTAGAGCTATATAACGCATGTTGAGACTTGAACCGAGCGACACGTAGTAGATTCTTGACGTTCGGGCCAATGATGAATCCCATACAATGCATCTTGGTCGTATGCTTGCGTTGTCGAAAACAAGTGAGTTACGTTCCTCGATAGCTATCGGTTTGAGTAGATGGTCATTGGGAATGGAAGAGTCAATGATGTAGTGTATTTTCTCGAACCATCGCCACCATGGAGAAGAAATTCGGTATTTGTTGAAGAAATATCGGAAGGAATCCGTGGTTAAATCTGCTTGGCCAATGGTCGGTAGAGGTTTGGTCCGATCGGTGTAGTATGGAGGGTTGTCCTTTGTGTGAAGTCAATGTTTGCTTCGAATTGAGCCAATCTATGTTGTTAGACATAGCTCGGCGATGTTCTCAAGATGATATTCGACCTCGAGGCGCTTTCAGTGTCTTTCCATAGTTGAAAAGCTTCATTCTTGATTCGCTTCAATTGATTTCGTCATTTTCTTCACATGGAACTTTTCTTGCAACAGTTTTGCATGCTCCAATGTTGAACCATCTACCAATTCTTGGCCTTCATCGGGTAGGAGTTTGATTGACAAGTGTGGAGAACCATTCAAACTCTTGGTTTTATCGTCATCTAGCCATGATACGACTCCGGTGAGTCGTCCGCTTCTTCTTTTGGAAGGCTTTGATGATGATCTTGGTTTCGCACTTGTTTGGGTGAGGTGGGTTGTTGTTGGGGCTCAAGGACCTCTTCATCATCACCACCCGTATACTCAAAGTAGTCACCAGTTGTATGAGTCGGGGTGGTAACTCGGAATCGTCCGGGGTTTATCGATGAAGACCGAGGTGGAGGAGACTTTGTTGAGAAGAAGTCCGTGGTGGAGGAGGTGGCATAGATGTAGATTTACCGGGCGCTTCGGCGTTTAGGTGCGAGTCCTTATCCTTATCATCGTCATCTCTTGGTCTTTTGGGTTGATCGGTGACTCCTTGCATGATGATCGAGTTGAAAATCAAGTAGATTTTGAAAAATTTAGCTTCTTCGAGTAAGCGTTCGGATCGCTTTGACATTTGCATCACAAGTTTAGCGATCAACTCGATTCGAGAGAGATCGACTTCTTTGGCCATTGTATGTTTAACCAATGCTACGATGTTAGGAGTGAGTTATGCGGAGAATACTTCTCTAGTCACACCGGGGCGATGTCGAGAAGAAACTTGTGGGTTTGTTCTCTTGCGACTTCTCCAGTTCCTTTTGGACTTTTGGAGCGATATCACGAAGGTACTTTTGAGTGTAACCTTCAATCATTTCATTCGGTTCCTCCCGCGATGACTTCTCATGAATTCTGAATAGCTTTCCTATCTTTCCGCATCTCGTCATTCTCATCATGTAAGTCTTGCATTTGTTCGACATACCAATTAAGTTTTCGTGAAGCATGTCCTTCTTTCTAACTCGTTTGTGACTTTCACAATTCTTGCATGTGTTGAGAAATCCAAGATTTAGGTGGTTTCTTCACGGTTTGGATGATGATCGGTTGACTTCGTTGATGGTGGTGGTGATGAATGAGATGAAGAGTCCGATGATGAGGAGACATGAGGAGACTTCATGTCCTTAGGAGTTTCGAGGTTTTCTCCTTTGAGTGTGTTGGGTGTCGAGAAGAAACTTTGTATAATCATCCTCGTCATCCTTAGACTTTTCTTTCTCGATTACATTTCTCAAAATCATACACAATAGTGTCCTCCACAGTGTTGTAGTTGCGAGAAGAGTGGTGGCACCGGCTCCCTTATCGGGTTGATTAACCGCATCGGAGATGGTTTATAGTGGGCGACACCACTTGAACCTCAGGGGCCACCCATTTGATCTTTAGCAAATTCTTGACCTTTTGAAGGTGTCGACTTTGTGAAACTTCTTTCGTATCCTTGATCCAATTGCTCTTCTTCATCTTGAGCTTTCATCACGAGGTACAAGTCGAGAGTCTTCCCTTTAATAGTTTGGGGACTTGGAGGTTTTGTCTTGAGGATTTTCATCCTTTGATTTCGAGTATGTGATCTCTTCATACGAGTTAGTAGCCTCGAGTCCTCGTCCCCGAGCTGTCTTTGCGGTTCAAGCGATAGGATCGGAGTGGCTTCACGAGAAGGAACTTTCTTCTTAGGGGTGGGTTTCCTCTTTGGAATAGGTTTCTTCTTTGGAACATTCCTTTGACTATCTGTGCTTGTGACACTTCCGGCACTTCCTTTTACGGTTCTCCTTACGGTGTTCGGAAGATTTTTCGTCGAGGTGACCAACTTTTCCTTGTCATTGCTTCGGATACCTTTTGTACGATTCGAGCTTCGACATCTTGATTAGAAGAAATCGCAGACAACACCTTGTTTCTTTGTAGGCGTTTCCTTGATTACGGCGGATAGAATAGGTTCCGTCAACATGTCGTGATTGTCGGGGTCATTGAGCCTCTTGGGAATGTCGGGATGAAGTCCAGTGCTCTCGGATCAACAATTTAGTATATCGATGTAAGGAATCTTTGAGCCAAGTTTGTTGAGAAATGACATCATGTCATCCCAAATCGAGCTTCGATAGCGATGTGTTTCTTGTTGACCAATGCCCATAATATTTGCGGTTCCATGAGCTTAGGGTGCTTATAGCGTTGTCACGACCGAAGCGGACTTGGTGATGATCATGTAGAGAGTTCTCGGGGTTGAGGAATACTCTTAAGCTCTACGTGAGAATGCTTGTTGATTACTCCTGTAGCCTCGTCATAACCGATATCGATTAAGAATTGGAGAGTGAGCTCTTGACGGTGAGGCATATAGTTTGGTTGGTTCGACTTGAGAATTAGGAGAATGACCCTTAAGTCTGCAGTGTAATGGTGACTCGTTTGTGATTGAGTCACCGTCGCGTGATTTGTCCTTTGACCCTTTCCATAGTGTTCCGGCTGCTTGGATGTAGATCTCGGGAACAGTTGCGAGTGTGTAAGCATGTTACGTACGGATGAGTCCTCGAATATCAATAGCAATAAGACACGAAGATTCGAACAAGTGAGGGTGTCAAAGTCAACACGGAGGTTATTCTTTCCTATCTTCATTGGATAGCCATGAGGATAGATATCGACAATGGAGAGAACTTGGTGCATCCACATTCATTTGTTCGACCATGTCGTGATCTCGAAATAACATTAGCCAAAAGAACCAACATATCGAAAGACATAATGTTAGTCAACGAAGGT
This sequence comes from Chrysanthemum lavandulifolium, assembly GCA_022545495.1. NCBI lineage: Eukaryota > Viridiplantae > Streptophyta > Magnoliopsida > Asterales > Asteraceae > Chrysanthemum > Chrysanthemum lavandulifolium. Next base: position 144,256,886 of record CM040244.1, read on the forward strand.
CTTATTGTCTAGTTATTGAATGTACGGTGATAATGATTATTCTGAGTCCTATGTCACTTGTGTGTTCAATAGTTCAATGATATCGTGAAATGTTTAGTGAGTTAGTTAACTTTAAGTTTTAAAGTTTATTTTATCACTTATTGTTCACAACATATCAGACGATTTAAGTTTATTAGTGACATTTTGGATTCGTGATGATATGATTAGTTTATTTACAAGTTTGTACAAGTAACAATTCATCATGAAGGTAAATCCGAGGATAAGCGTAGTTTGGCAAAGTTATGCGTGAGCGGGAATGATATATGCTTAGGCGTAAACTTACGCGTAGAATCCTATCTTCTGGCGTAAGAAATGTTACGTGTAGGAAAAGGAGACCTTATGCGTAGAGCTTATGCGTGGGTATATATTTACCTTACGGCGTAAGGCTACTCGTAAGAGTTGACCTTATGCATAGAGGTCATTGTTTACGCATATCCTTCACAGGATCGCGTAGTCCATTGTAGAACCTTATGCGTAGAAGCTACGCGTAAGACTAGTCTTACGCATAACAAGCTACGCGTAAGGTGATCCTTATGCGTAGATAAATAACCACCTTGATTACGAATATTACTTGTTGCAAGCCCGAAATAAAGCATCATTTCAACAAAGTTAAACACATAGCATTAAGCTTTATGACAAATCAAAACACATTTTCACATTTTAACGATTCTGGCGAGAGCGGACTTACGCGTAGTCTAAACCCTAAATCTCGCGTATGAAATCTAGCCATAGAATATGCACCAAAGTTTTTCTGGTATGTCTTAGATGTTGGGAGAGTATAGTGACCAAGTTTTAACACTTAACTCGTGTTGAATCAAAAGTTACCAAAAATTATGAACTTTAAACCCTAATTTCAAATTGTTAACCAATTCGTGTTTCTGGGTGGTTAGAAACCTTGGAAATCATCAATTCAACAACTTAAGACCATAACCCAACAATCTTTTATACCAAAACACATTACATTTGGAAACACCCAAATCGACACATAAACCCTAATTTTCAAAAATCGTAGATTCGTGATTCTGGGTGTGTTATGAGCATAGAAATGATATCATAGATGTTGTTACAACATTTTGATACAATCCTTTTAACCATAAACACACAAATATGATTGTGTGTTCATATACTTACGCGTAGAACACACAAATCAATATATCACATGTTTTAACCGTTGGATTTATGAAAGATTTAAAACCATTGTTTAAAACATGATCCAAACACGAAACACTTACTGATTGATAATCGAAAGCACGGATTTGTAAAGCGATTATGGATCGTGGATGATATTAGGTGAAATATTTAATGTGATGAAAATAAATGTGGTGGGTGGAGTATTTTGTATAAAATAACTTTAAGGTTTTGACAGTTTTAGTCCCTCCACCTTTTCCATTTTCAACCAAAGCCATTTAACTTCCATTTAGGTTATCAAACAAAGATTTTAAGAAAGAACCTTTGACGACACTCCCCCTCAACTTAAGAAATAAGGAAAGGTTATGAGTTTTAGTCCGAGGAGTGTCAGTAAACCAGAAATTTAACCACTGTAGCAAGAGAATCAACCGAGATATGATAACATGCAAGTACACAGATGATATGAAACAGTTAAAAGATTATTTTCTCCCCCTCAACACTTGATCGGAAAAATACTGAATTTTGAAAGATAAAAGTGTTGACGGAAGAGATGTACTTGCCATGTTGAAAGAAAGGTAGATTAGGAGAATATTTTTGTTGTTTTATAGGATTTTATATTTTGTATTTTGTTTTGAAAATTTATTTACAAAAGATGTTTTGGTGTTTGTGGGTTTTAAGACATTTTAAGAGGTCATCCAATTCCTCTTGAGTCAAACACCTCATACCAATCGGTGGACCAACTCATTAAACCTAGCGGAGGCAAAGCTTTGGTGAGCGGATCGCCAATTGGTATTCGGTACCACAAAGTATAATTCAACGGTACTGCTCCACGTGGTCCTTGATGAAATGATAGCGTAGATCGATATGCTTTGATTTAGTCTTTGAGCCGAGTTGCACAAGATTGCAATGGCACTCCGATTGTCATGATACATCGGGATTCATCAAACACGTAACCATAATCTTTGAGTTGTGTTCTCATCCGGATGACTTGAGCACAACACGGACATGGCTACATATTCGCTTCGGTTGATGACAATGATGTACAATCCGCTTCTTTGATTGCCAAGACACGGTTTATCATCGAGAAATTGTAGAGCTCTGAAGTACTTTTCTTGAGTCTAAGCATCCTGCGATGATCGACATCAAAAGCGATTAGTTCAAAACCGAATCCTTGGATACGGATCCCAAATTAATGGTTCCCTTGATGTATCGGAGGATTCTTTTAGCCTCGAGAGGTGGGTTTCGGTTAGTCGCGATCGATAGCGGGAGCATAGATAAGCGGCAAAGACAATATCAGTCTCGCTGGTTGTTAGATACATGAGGGACCCAATAATACTTTGGTATTTGGTAGGGTCAATCAATTTCCCATGTAAATCGACATCTAACTTCTTGGTATGAGCCATTGGTGTGGCATAAGTATCAAGGTTGTCATTTCAAATTTGTTTAACAGTTCAAGGGCATATTTGGGTGACTCAAGAAAATACCACGGGTGATTGATGAACTTGCAATCCTAGAAAGAATGTAAGTTCACCCATCATGGACATTTCAAAATTTTTCTTCATTAGTTTTGCAAAAGCGATTGAAAACTTTTATGTGTTGACCCAAAATGATGTCATCCACGTAAATTTGAACAATTAAGATGTGTGCCCGTGATATTGTATAAAAGAGTTGGGTCAACCGAGCCTTTGGTGAAATTATTGGCAATGAGGAAAGATGATAGCTTATCGTACCATGCAGAGGGGCTTGTTTGAGACCATAAAGCGCTTTGTTCGGTTTGTAGACATGGTTCGGGAACTCGGGATCAACGAATCCATCCGGTTGGTGACATAGACCGTTTCTTTAAGTTTTCCATTGAGAAACGCTTGTTTTGACATCCATCGATGAACCGTCATATTCATATGAGCGTGACGAGAAATATCGAACGACCTCAAGGCGAGCAACGAGCAAAAGATTCTTCAAAGTCTATTCCCTCTTCACAGCGATAACCCTTATCAACTAGTCGTGACTTGTTTTGGATGACATTCCTTCAACATCAATTTGTTTTTCCAAATCCATTTTAGACCAATAGCGTAGATTCTGTTGGTCTTTCAACGATTCCCATACTTCAAGGCGTTTGAATTGGTTGAGTTCTTCTTGCATGGATTCAATCCGGTTGTCTTTTGTCATTGCGTCTTTAATGTTTTAGGTTGATTGGCGGGCGGTGAGTGCATAAATGCAATGTTCACCGTCTGTGTGAAGACGTTGTCTCGTAACGATTGGTTGATTTGGGTTGCCAATAATGTTAGTCGAGGATGGTCTTTTGTCCATCTATGTGTAGAGGTTGATGTTGGTATACATTGTGCGATTCGAGGATTCAAATGGTTTGTTGAAGATTCCGCGACATCCGTGCGGCGATCTCATTGGCAAGCGGGTTGAAGAACGCATTTGGATCAAAATCTGCGGTGGGGTACTTCATTCGAATATCATCATTTGGTTCATCATTGTTGGAGGCGGTATGTTCAAGCTGTTGTGTTGGAGTCAATTGGTGTAGGTGCATCTTCAACGATGAGTTGTTGTAGCAGTGTATCGGTATATGAATATTATCGGGTTGTGCGGTGAAATAGCGGATACACGAGAGCACGTTCATCAATATCGTCACGAGCAGGAGCAAATAACCTTTCCATTTGTTGAGGAGTTAATGAGGGCTTTCTTGGTGATGATGGGGTTGAGGAAGTTTAAGCGGTTGTGACCGGGTTCTAAGTCATTATACTCGAAGCCATTTCAGTGAGTTCATCGAAATGAGCATGAATCGTTTCCATTACCTCCTTAGTTCGACGATTCAGTTCGAAAACCTTTAGAATTGTCACAGATATCAATAAAGACTCCAATATCGCTTTGGCTTTGAGCTTTCCAAAATCATCACGATCATTATTCGGATAGCAAAGGGATCCAAATACATGAAAGTGTTTGAGGTTCGGTTTATAGTTGTGGACAAGCTCGAAGGTGTTTTGTTGTGGCGTTTTGTGATCATAGAACGGTTTTGAGTATAGCATGCGATGATCGACACGCCCATAAGTAATCTGGAAGTTTAGCATTGATTAACATTGTTCTTGCGCTTCCACTAACGTTCGGTTTCGTCTTTCAATAACTCCGTTTTGTTCGGTGTACGTGCAATAGATGTTTGATCTTTGAATTCCACTTTCTCATAAAATTCACGAAGGGTTTTGTTAACAAATTCGGTTCCTTTATGCATTCGATTATTCGGACGGTGTTGCGGGTGAACACGTATTTTTGTGAGAAAGGTGATGATCATTTGTGGAGCTTGATCTTTGCTACGAAGGAAGTAGACCCAAGTCCATCGTGAGTAGTCATCAACAATTACTAAGATGTCGTTGATCGTTTGCACACGCATCGGGCCACACAAATCCATGTGAAGAAGATGAAGCACATGATGAGGCTGTGTTCCACCTTTGAAGGAAAATGAGCACGAGTGCTTTTCCCAGTTCACAGTGAGCAAAGGTGATCTTTTGAATACGGAATCGTGGGAGTCCTTCAACTAGTTTGTGTCGAGCAAGGTTGGTGATGGTTTGAAAGTTTAGATGTGAGAGCAGCGGTGCCATAGCCGAGGATTTTGTAGATTTTGCCTTAGAAAGTAAGCGGATGGGAGAGGAAGCAACCATGTCTTGCATAGAGATAGTGTAGAGACTAGAATTACGTGAGCGGACATAAGGTCATTTCCTTGTAGATCACGAATGAAACAAGTTTTCTCCCGAAAGCAACCTCCAAATCTCCATCACAAAATTGACCTCTCGAAAGCAGTTGTGACCGAGGGCCTTCCACATAGTAAACCCTGGCGATTTCGATGTTCCCATTAACATAATCTCCGTAGCCCATGATGGGCGAAGTGATCGTCCCGAATCGGCGGTGCCAATGAACTTTGCAATAAAGTTTGATAACAGTTTAAGGTTGCTGTCATGTGTCGGGAACATCCGCTATCAATAATCAGAGAATGATCATATCACTGCATTACACATGGGCGACACGGATGGAATAGAAGTAGATGTGGAACCCGAAATGTTAGAGGGTTCAAGCGGTATATTAGACATACACACATTGAGAGTTTTAGGCATCCACTTAAATCCTAGTGTGTTATATATCCATTTCGCCATCTGTAACTACTCTTTGCTTTAGTCTTAGTGAAAGCACTAGGTGGTACGACATGCTTAGGAGGTGAGCGGTAGCTCTTGTGATAGCAATGGTTGCCTTAGAATCTAAAGAAGGTGGTTTACCAAGCACGGACTTAGAATGATTAGTGGGCCTAGAGGTATTCCGATTCTTAGGATTCCGTAATCTAGAGATTATAGCTTGAGCAACACATTTGTCATGACAATCGAATTCATACTCTTTCGACAAATAACACAAGGTGCATCGATGAATATCAAAGCGTACTTAACGGTTTAGCATCGTTACATCACTATTGCTATTACATTTGCGGACGTAACATCTATAGTGGAGGCAACATGATTTTATTCGGGGTCCTAGGGTGTTCTTCTACTTTAGCATTCCTTATTGATCTTTTCTTAGGTGCAACTTCCTATTCTTGATTGAGTGCTCTAGGGCGTGAAGTGCGGACGTTTGGAAAAGATGCAACTATTCTGTTTGAGAGGGAAACACATTAGCAACTTGTGATTTGGCGGTGGGAATTCTAGGTTCACGATTACTAAGTGTGGTGGTGCTAATCTCTTAATCACGATGGCGGAAGTTGTTCATACTTTCCTAACATTTCCGTAACTTAGAGATGGTGTGAATCGGATCTTGATTTTCGAGCGAATATTTCCAAACAAAATTCATGACGTCTCTAGTGTGAGCAAGATAGTGATCAAGTTCGTTTGATGCTTCAAGTCGAGTCTTTTGAGTAAATCAAATATGACACCATATTCTGTTTAACTTTTAAAAGTTCTTGTTCATATTTTGAGATTTGACTTTTCAAAGACACGTTTTGATCATCCGGTTGCTCAATTTTAGGATCGAAGATTTTGCACTCAATTGAGAGATTTTCTTTTGAAAACTAAGTTGATGGTTGTGAATATCTTTTCACACCAATGAAGACGACGTTTGCATTGTAAATTTCCGTGTGTGTCGTTTATTTTCGACTTTTAAAGACTCGATCTGAAGCACATTATCGGTGTTCTCAACAAGAACAACAGTTTCAACAATATCGCGAGAGATATGATCGGATGCATATGGGCGAATAGAATAGCACAACATTATGGATATCGGACGAGATAACATCTTCCAAGAGTCGATCAACATCTTTTCTCAGCAGTTTCTTTTTGCGTTTTGTGTTAGAAATAGATGTTTCATTTTCTCGGCGTTTTCATTACCCAAGTTCCTTATGAAAATCCTTTTCGAGCAATTGCACAACTTTTCAAGTTTTTAACATTAGGTAAAGATTTTTACGAAAAATGTCTCTTTGTTCTCGCGCGAGGCGATTGAAAATGTTCAACTTTGATTTCGGATCGATATTCTATCTCATGTTGTAAAATTTTGAGGTCGACCATGAAAATGTCAAAATATCGAAGAATTTTTCGATTTTCGGGTTGTGAGTTTACTTCACTAATGGAAGGTAAAGGACCATAAGTTTGTGCAAAGACTATTTTGGGATTAACAATAGAAGACTCGGTGTTTTGATGATAACCACAGGTGTGTTTGAAGAATCCGTTGGTGTGTGAAAGTGACTGCGTTTTATAATTAAAGGTTTGTTGTAAACAACAGGTTTTAATTTAGATCGACTCTCGTCTTACGCATCTAATTCCTCTTGACGATGATATTCAACAACACTCATGTGATATTATCAATTTTGTATTTTGCACTGGAAACTTGGGAGTTGGTTTGAATGTTTTAGTGAAAGTTTTGGTTTGTAATCGCTAGATTTTTCCATATCCATTTGGATTGGGTTTTAAGGTAAACTTTTCAATAGTCATTCTTGATTCACCATGTTTGTAAACAACAGTTTTAAACTCTTTAAGTTTGTTTTGCAAACCGAGAATTTCGCAAGAAGGTCATCTACTCGATTCGTTGAATGCTTTTTGTATGCGGAGGCTGTTTTTGACAATTTAACAACTCACCTTAGCTTTTGATTTTCCAAGGTGAGGCGTTAATTTGTTTTTATGTTCATGTTTGATTGTTCTAATTCGGACAACAAAGCATTCTTCGAGGCGGCTAGATCACGATCTCGTCTCTCTAAATATTTTTCGTTTTGATGAGATTTTGCAAAAGTGCTTCAAAACCTTTTCACGATTTTGTTGAGTTTTGAAAAGTTGAGTTGCATTTGTAAACATTCAAAATCCTTGGTTAACAAATGCATTTTATTTTTAAGGTGATTTAATGCATAACATTCCTCCATTTTGATTTTATGGTCTTGAATTAACCGAGCAAAATCCGGATGAGGCAACAGATCATCTTGTTCAGCGTGAGTCTCAACATGATCATTCTTTAGATCCTCGAAATGCGACCACGGAGTCAATTTGATTATCAAAGGAAACCGAAGGTCATCTTGATCGTCAAATGTAACTACTGAGGTTAACTTGAAAATCATCGAGAAAGAGATGTAGAAGACTCATTTTGAGCAATCGATCCGTGCGGATTCGGATATTGGTGGAGATATTAGTTCGAGATATGATGATGGTTTGTTCGGTACACGAGACAAGCCATCGATGTCATCTACTGGGCTGTATCACTCATGTGCAACTCATGCATATTAGCCATCAACATAACAATGTGCATTAGCTCGCAAGTCCTCCATATCATCATCGAGTGCGCATCGCCATAAAGCTCTGTTCTTTGTGCGTGAGAGATCCACGACTTCATCCTTGAGAGCCAAAAGTAATGCCTCTTTGAAATAAGCACGCCCTAGTCCTTGGCTTTGGGCATGCATTAGACACGTGTCCCTTCTCATTGCGGTTGTAGCATCTAAGACCATTTAACCGATTCGAGAATTTCCTGTTCCACCACTTGAGCTCTGTTGTTATTCCTACCACGACATTAAACCCTTGACCATCGCCCATCGGCGACCATAATCACGATTTTGAACTTCAACACGTCCATTGTTCATGACTTGAGTCCGTGTGTTAGATGAGGAGCGAATACGATTGTTGGATTTGTTGGTGTATGTGCCAAAGCATTAGCAATCATCACAAATCCTTGTTGCAATGCTTGAGCGGATCTGTTTCCTCGGTTGCTTCAACGACATATGCTTGAGCATTGTTCTTGTATGGAACCAATTGATTTTGTTGAGGTTGTATTTGTGAAGGTGTGTTTGAAGCGAGTTGGTTGAGTTCTTGGTTGAGAGGATAATTCATTGAGCATATAAGGCAAGTTGTTGATTGTCCGGTTGTATTTGTTTAGCAATTTGAGCACGGAGAATCCTTTCCCGATCAACTTCCTTTTCATGAGGCTTCAAGCAATCGTACAACAATCCATAAGTAGAATGATGCATATCCTTCGCAAGGAGAAAAATGACATACTTCTCCCATTCGGACCAAGACTACTCGGGAACTTAGTATTCACCGCAATTCTTGGCATGATGATGTTGTGTTTATCCAAATCATTGATGATATCGAAAATCGATGATGATAGGACTCTAGTGTCTCTCCGGGTTCAATCATGAAGTGTTCATAAGCCAAGTAAATTTTGGATTCCAAATCCTCCGATTGAGTCTGAGATCCTTCCATAAGAAGGCGAATATGATCCCACATTTTTGTGCGTCTTTTGAGCATCAACACTACGAAGAATTGGGTTTGGTAATCCTAAGAGGATGTATTCCATAGCAAGTTCATCGACTTCATAGTGTAGAAGTTACGTAGGATTTAAATCGCATGCAGTAGCAATGTTGGTTTGTTCATCTCTTGGTGGAGCAATGATTGGATCTCCGGGTACAATGACGGTAGGCATCTCAAATGGTCCTTCCAAGATAACCTTCTTTAAGAACTTTCCATGTGGCTTCTTTAGATCACAAAACCTAAAGAACCTTATCACCCATTGATCGTAGTTTCTGGAGTGAGCATTGGAGGTCTATCAGTGATCGACTTCATGAATTGATTGTTGGTCGCTTAAAGCTTCACACATCTTTGCAAACCAAGTGGGTTCCTTCATAGTGCTTCGTGATGGATGTTGATTGAAATCGTTTGTGTAGGGTAGAGCTTGAAGACTTGGTGGTGGTTGAACCATTTGTGGTTGTGGAATTGCACCAAGTTGTGGAGTATGTTCTTGATTAAATTGTTGTTGATAAATAGCTTGTTGTTGATTCCATTGTTGATGTTGTGGAGTTAATTGTTGTTGTTGTTGATGATTATAAGTGTGAGGGAAATAGTTAGAGTATGGTGGTTGAGACATGATGATAAACTTGTGTGGTAAAAATGGATCTTTGTAGTCGAATGAACCTTTGTTGATGAAGTGTCCTTAGGCGTGAAAAGACAAGAACCAAGTAGCACTTATGCGTAAAACACCAAAAGTTACGCGTAACAAAAGAGTTCTGCGTGGGATTTAGCTTACGCGTAAGTAGGATAAAAGCACTAAATTTATGCGTAGACAAAAGTTAGGCGTAGAAAGTTAGGCGTGGGATTACCTTATCGTAGACCAAGTTTACGCGTAAAGTGAATCTTATCGTAGAATTTCTACGCGTAAGCTTATGCTTATGCGTAATTTTAGGGTTTTGCCCAAATGATCTGTTACACTTCACGGTGCAAAAGATATCCTAAGTCGACGTATTTTCGGACTTATCCAAGTAAGAAAACACGGAATAAACCGAAAATTGAAGATCAAACCAAGGAAAATCTTACGCGTAATTTTAGGGTTTTGATACGCGTAGGATTACTCGTAACTTTGATTACGCCCAAATGTGTTTCTATACCAGTTTTTGTTATGGAATAGCTTCAATAGTACCAAAAGAACACAAAAGTGTGAATTTTGATGTACCAAAGCGCTAAGCGGGTTCTGCGTAGAAGCGACACCCACGAACAAAACAAGCTTAAAAGCGTAAATCCGCGTAAAGTTTGAAACTTTTGCTAAAACAAGTATTGTAACACCTCAAAACATTGAAAGTACAAGAATCTTGGATTAAAAAGTGTAAAAACGAGTTTTAAGATAACCAAAGATTGCGTTATCTTTACGCGTAAGATCCAAAACCAAAACTTCAAAACAAACGAGTACACCCAACTATTTGGCGATTGATACCTTTGTTAGGTCACTAGTTTTACAACACAAGCTTATAAGAGAAGAGATAAGGCGGATGAACAAGTATCAACACACACACATATAAACTAAGGGACGGTTAGGCGTAATGTATGTGAATGAAGAAAACTTGAACAACCAACCCTCAAATGAGGGTTTACAAGAGTTTATATAGGCAAGGAGCTAGGGCAACACTCCCTCTCCTTCCCTATTCCTTATTGGGCTTGGATCAAGCTTATGGGCCTTCTACATAAGCTTGACCTTAAACAAACATAAAGGCCATAATAAAGCTACCTATTACATATGAAATATAAATACTTGAAATACTGTTTAGGAGTGATTCCAACATAGCTATTGTTCCTACTACTGTCACACCCACTGCTATCATAACCACTTCCACTGTTGTCACAACTCTCTCTATAATACCACCTAAGTCTAAAGAAGTTGAGAAAGAAGCTGCAAGTACCTTGATTAATCTGAGCAAAACATCATCTATACCTACAACTATCATTGCACTGTTTTATACATTGGGTCTCGCTACTAAACCCGGAGGTAAAAGTTTGGTTATTGGTGAACCTTTGAAGAAGAAAGTGATTAAATCTAATGTTGGAAAAGGTAAAGTAGTCTTTGAAGTTTAAGAATAAAGCGAACAAGAAGCTTATGATGCGAGTATGCTAAAAATATGGAAGGCGAGGATAAAGCAATTTTGATGAAGAGAAAGCAAGATGAAGAATAAGCTAGTCAGAAATTGTTAGCTACATGGTATGAATCACAAAATTATCTTGAAGCTTCGAATTAATAAATGATGAGTATCTTGTAAAAGAATGGGCTTTGTTTGATGATGAAGAAAAGCTAGACTTTTGGGTATCTTGGCAAGGAAGGTTAGTAAAGAAAAAAGCGAGTCGTAAAAGGAAACCTCCTACTATTGCTCAGCTGAGGAATATTTTGATGAAGATTATCAAGAATTCAGGCATATATGTTTCTGATAATCTCAGTAGTTGTTCATTTGCAAGAATTTTTGAGATTTATGAGAGATGTATGAAAATTAATCATGATGATTTCTGTCCAATGAATTCTAAAAAGGAAGAAGAGTGGATTAAAGAACATGATGAATGGATGCAAAGTAAAAGAAAAAGAAAATCTGAGGTTTAGGTGACATCTGATTCTAAAAGATTGAAAGTTGTTGAAGATGTAAATCAAATCATTTCTTATGAGTTTAAGCTTTTAGATGGAAGTGAAGGGGTTTGGAAAATTCTAAGACTCAACAATGAAGTTTACAGTATAATAAATTTTCACAAATGCTTGAAGATTTTGATAGAGATGATTTGTTGAATCTTTGGATACTTTACAAGAATAAATTTGGTGAAGTATATCGAGATGATTATCATGAGAGGCGATGTATCATAATTTGAAGATTCTATTTGAGCCTACTCATGATGAACACGAATGGCAAGGACTCTACAATGGTCAAGTTACTAGATGGTTTTATATCAAACTTGTGGAGTTCATGTTTTAAGCTGTTTCGGAAAGGTTATTCATATGCTTGTAGAAGGTGATTATCCAAAATTGAATAAGCATCCGTGAATAATTGCTCGATGTTGAAGCTTTGGTTGTTTCAAGATGTTAGTATCCTATGATGGTCAAGCTTATGATTTGTTGAAGAAGTATGAGAAGCTACTTAAAGCTAGTAAGTGTTTGGCTACATCCTCCAATTCGGATGTTTTGAGCTTAAAGAAAACTTGAAGAATTCATTGGAATTTATCAAGTTTAGGGAGGATTGTTGGGTTTTAGGTTCCTTGGATAAAGAATTACTCTAAATCTTTGGAACCACGGACGGGCTTGATGTAACCACGGATGAAGAGTGTAACCACGGATGAAGACAACCGCTGCTAGTAGTATTATGTAGCTAGCGATAGTATATAGTAAGCCTCGCTAGTCTTGTATAGTCGGTTAGTTTATTGTATTAGATAAATATGGAAAAGATATTTATCTTGTAGGTTACGTATTGTATATTGTATAGGACTCCTTAGCCTATAAAAGGAGGTCCTAGGTTAGGTTAGATATCGTATGTTTTATATCTAAGGTCGATACACTTCAAGGTTGCAAAACCCTAATCTCGTAAGAGTATTCGTATTAATAAATAATATTGAGGTGTTGAATGTTAATTGTTCTTCTTCTTAAGATTAAGTATTAAATTCCGCGTGATACTTAATAAGTTCTTTGTTCAAGTCAGTTTCTATATTAGATCGTTTGCTCAACTGGGATCAACATTATAGATCCGTGGAATCACAAATTTTTTTTACAGAATAAGGAGTTACATGCGTAAGTAAATTAACAAACAACAAAGGTCGCAAATAGATTTCATTGTTTTATGAAGGGAAAAATAAGTAATAAGTTAACGATTCGATAAACAATTAGGTTTGTAATTATTAAAATAATAAACGTTCATGCATCGTCGTCTTCAAATTTGATGGTCTTAAAGAGCAAATGTGTGCGGTGAATATTAATCAAGTGATTATCCATATCCATTCCTCAAACATCTAATAATTTTAAAAAATGTGTACGTAAAAAGAGGCTGTGATTAATAGTATATGTAAGATAATTTGATCCGTGAAGTCACCGCACTTCAATGAAAATCAAGCATAAAAAAGTGGTGAAAAGAAATGAGATGATTGTTATTAAGTTATAATCCCAAATGAGTACGATGTGTCCTTGCTTATAAGCTTATAAAGGATAAAAATACACGTTGGTCATTAAACTTGTCCAAAAGTATCGCGGTCGGGGCCTCAAAGTTGGGATTTTAGTCGCCGTGAGTCCAAAACTTGGATTTTGAGGCCGATTGAGTCCTTTTGACCGTAATCTATTGGTCAACACCATTATTTGTTGTTTTGTTTTGTTTTTAGTTAAAGGCATAACGGTCATTTCATATATTTTGATTATTATACTTTTTCCGCATAAAAGCGTTTTTATTAATATTTGCGGTATTTTTGAGTAATTTTTAAATTACAAGGGAAAAGGGTAATTTTTGGGATTAAATCATTTAAATTGGTCAAATAATATTTTTATGTGATATAATTGGCAGTTAATCTACAAAATAGCGTAACTATTCAAAATCCCCAATTTCCTATTTCAATTAACATACCCCCTCTCTTTCTTCTGTCATCAATCTGCTGGTAATTATATTCAATGGCGACTTTAAAATTCAAGGGAGACCATAACAAGGTGGCCTATCTGGATAAATCAAAAGGAAGTGAGGATTATCATCAAATCCTTGACTTTTAAACCGTTCTTCACTCGGTATGCTTTGACTCATTGCCCCGCCATTGTCTATGACTCGTTAGTCGGGCAATTACGGACTACGGCCTCTATAAGAAATGTTGAGGTAGGCCCCAAGAAATTGTAGCAACCATTGATGGTAGTGAATGTGTGATTTACGAATCATCATTCGGACTCATCTTCATTTGAATGATGGAGAGGATTGTTTGATTTTACACAAACCAGTTGTTGAGGGTATGGCAACCCTTGGTTATCCAACCGATGGCACATTTATCTTTACAAGAACAGATTTTCTCCACAATGGAAATTTCTTGTTCACACCCTACTTGATGCCTCGGTCCCAAGTCGGGAGGTTGGGATCAATTTTCAAGCTCTCTTGCCTCGGTATTATTGCCTATCGATGGGAGGACCTACAACTTTTCTCGGTATATTTTTAGGGAGATGGTTGGGAACATAGCGGCTAATACTAAAACTAAATTTCTCATGTACCTAGGTTTCTCCAAATGATATTAGATACTCAGACCATTGATACAAAACCCATGGCCATAGTTAGGCTTACTTCCAAATTATTTGCCACCATGAAGACTAATTTTGATGGGATCCATAAGCCCTGTTGCCGCCTATGTTGACTAATGGCAATAATGGTAATGGTCCGATTGTTCTTCTTGGTGATAACATACCACCCACACCGTGAAATGATGGTCTTTGGTGTAGGTATTATTCTTGGAGGTAATGTACCACATCCCACTTTGGCATAGATGGTACCGTGAAGCAAATGCAAATACTAATAATATACCACCTTCTACGTTTGAGACTGCTGATCCTACTTCAGACGATGGTGCTGCTGCTAATCCAACATCTCCTCCCAGTCATACCACCACCCATGCTTACCCAGGCACCTCTACAAGGCAACCCACTCTTAGTCCAACTAGGCAGCCTTTTGAAGATGATACATTTTCAGGTCGTAATTATAATGCTTCTCCTTCAAGATCCAATGACGCTCCACACTCAGCGGGTAAACATCTTGGTGGGTGAGGATTTTGATACTCTCACGTCTATGTCCTCTTTACTTAAAGGTGCATGCGAAGGTTGATACTTTGGAGTCAAAACTCGGGGACACGAGAAAAAACTTGGTACTGCAGTTCTTAATTTGTTGCTAGAGTCAATAATTTGGATGTACAACTTAAGAAGCGTAAGAGATATCTTGTGCTTTCGACTCGGAGGATGAAAATGAAGCACCAAAGGATGATATTGACATGGATGCTCTCCACGAGTTGGCAAGTGTCTCCTAGCGGATGCCAATACAAAGGATGCGAGCACGAACAAGCAGAGGAGTTTAATTCTACTTTCCGTGAAGTCGAGCTTAATGATGATATTCTAGTTTCGAGACACATCTTATATGTCCTATAGCAGGACGCAGAACTTTGAGGCGTCTAAAGAGGTTACCATATGTCTCGACTTTTGAGAGGTTCGGTTCTCAAGTTTTGTTGCTCGGACCTCCGTTCTTCTTTGCTAGTTGTGTTGCTTCACGGTGTTGCTTCGGTAGTACTTACCTTTGGTGTTGCTTATGTTGGTCTTTGTTCGGTTGGTACGGTATACCTTCTCTCGAAAAAATATACGGATGGGATATCCTTCTCTCTATTAAAAGTTCTAAAAATTCTCATGATTTAATAAAAGCAGTGAAGATCTTTGGAATAATGATGAACATTTCGGGTAGAAAATGCAAATGATGAGTTTGTTGAAGATCTTGTAAATATCAATGTTGGTGCGGTGATATAGGTAAAGATGCTACTACTTCAAATAGATACATAATTAAGTAGAAACCTCATATATTTTTATCGGGTTCATTGAACTATGTAAGTTTAACCAACAGTGGATCACTTGTCTAACTTTGGTGATATGATTTTCATATTATTGATTCTCTCGAAAATTTGTTATTTTACATGTGCAAAAATAAGGAAGGACATGCTTTTTGAAAAACATTATACTTGCACATGTGAAAAAATCTATACTTGCACATGTGAAAAATTTAAAATGGTTAGATATCTTTTTTATTGATATGAATGATAAAGTTTAGTAATATATACAGTTTTCAATATTTATAAAACTATAGTATATTTCTCTATTAAAAGTTCTAAAAATTCTCATGATTTAATGAAAACAGGTGAAGATGCTGGAAATAATGATGATCATTTCGGGGTAGAAAATGCAAATGATGAGTTTGTTGAAGATGCTATAAATATCAATGTTGGAGCGGTGATATAGGTAAAGATGCTACTACTTCAAATAGATACATTATTAAGTAGAAACCTCATATATTTTTATCGGGTTCATTGAACTATGCAAGTTTAACCAACGAGTGGATCACTTGTCTCACTTTGGTGATATGATTCTCATATTATTCATTCGTGAAAATTTGTTATTTTACATGTGCAAAAATAAGTAAGGAACATGCTTTTTTGAAAAAACACTATACTTGCACATGTGAAAAATTAAAAAATGGTTAGATATCTTTTTTAATGATATGAATGATAAAGTTTAATAATATATACAGTTTTCAATATTTATAAAACTATAGTATATTTCTCTATTAAAAGTTCTAAAAATTCTCATGATTTAATGAAAATAGGTGAAGATGCTGGAAATAATGATGATCATTTTGGGATAGAAAATGCAAATGATGAGTTTGTTGAAGATGCTATAAATATCAATGTTGGAGCGACTGATATAGGTAAAGATGCTACTACTTCAAATAGATACATAATTAAGTAGAAACCTCATATATTTTTATCAGGTTCATTGAACTATGCAAGTTTAACCAACGAGTGGATCAATTGTCTCACTTTGACTGATATGATTCTCATATTATTCATTCTGTGAAAATTTGTTATTTTACATGTGCAAAAAATAAGTAAGGAACATGCTTTTTTTAAAAAACACTATACTTGCACATGTGAAAAATTAAAAAATTGTTAGATATCTTTTTTAATGATATGAATGATAAAGTTTAGTAATATATACAGTTTTCAATATTTATAAAACTATAGTATATTTCTCTATTAAAAGTTCTAAAATTTCTCATGATTTAATGAAAACAGGTGAAGATGCTGGAAATAATGATGATCATTTCGGGGTTGAAAATGCAAATGATGAGTTTGTTGAAGATGCTATAAATATCAATGTTGGTGCGACTGATATAGGTAAAGATGCTACTACTTCAAATAGATACATAATTAAGTAGAAACCTCATATATTTTTATCAGGTTCATTGAACTATGTAAGTTTAACCAACGAGTGGATCACTTGTCTCACTTTGACTGATATGATTCACATATTATTCATTCTGTTAAAATTTGTTATTTTACATGTGCAAAAAATAAGGAAAGGGACATGCTTTTTTGAAAAAAAACTATACTAGCACATGTGAAAAAAATCTATACTTGTACATGTGAAATTTTAAAAATGATTAGATGTCTTTTTTAATAATATAAATGATAAAGTTTAGTAATATATATGTTGTTTTCAATATTTATAAAACTATAGTATATTTCTCTATTAAAAGTTTTAAATGTTCTCATGATTTAATGAAAACAGCTAAAGATGCTGGAAATAATGATGATCATTTTGGGATAGAAAATGCAAATGATGAGTTTGTTGATGATGCTGTAAATATCAATGTTGATGCGACTGATATAGGTAAAGATGCTACTATTTCAAATAGATACATAATTAATATAAACCTCATATATTTTTATCAGGGTCATGATTTAAATGTTCAGAAAATTTGTTATTTTATATGTGCAAAAAATAGGGATGGGACATGCTTTTTTTGAAATAAATCTATACTTGCACATGTGAAACAAATCTATACTTGCACATGTGAAAATTTTAAAAATGACTATATCTTGTTTATATTCATAATTAAGTAGTTGCTAATCCTTAAGATTTAATGAAACAGGAGAAGATGCTGAAAAAAACAATGTTGATAAAGATAATATTACGTCAAATATATTAATAATTAATTATAATTAATTAGTATTGCCATAATCGGTCGTGACTAATGAAAATTGTCACACCCCAAATTACTGCTTTGCAATGAATGGAATTCACGGGATTGATTGTCATAGCATCACAATCAGTTATATTGAGCGACCTAAAGTGTCGTTTGGAAAATACATCGCTTGATTTAATAAAAACATTCAGAGTTACAAAGATAGGTCCCAAATGAAAGTTACTATGCACGGAAAATAAGTTTAATACAAGTCAAACGATGTTCCAAAGTTCATAAAACCCATGTGAGACGCGTCGTCACCGCGACTCTATGATGTGTCCAAATGTATGCCATGAATTGTATACCTGAGATAAAACATGCTTAAAAAGGTCAACACAAAGGTTGAGTGAAATCCATAGGTTTAAGTAATTCGTTTGAACACAATAATCGTAGTGTGAGTTAAATTGTTTCACACTCATCGTTGAAAACAAAATCGTATTTATTTCACTAAGTTCATGACACCAAAGCGTAAACATCGCACCAATAAAAATTGGTAATCATCGTTTCATCGCGCCCTAATAGGTAAACCGCCAATTTACCTTCTTGGTTCAAATATAGTCGCTCGATTTCCCTAACCGGGTCAATAAGAGCGGGAGTGTTAATTCAATAGGCCTATTCACAATATTCGCTCACTCGCAAGTGACTAATGGTGCATGATGTAGGGACTTGAACATGGCAAATACTTAGTGACAATAAAACATTCGGATATAGCATACAGTTCAAAGCATTTGTGTTCGATTAAAATGTAGCATGTATCTCCCCAAGAGTTTGTAAAGCAGTTAAAAGAGTAAAAGTGGGGCTATGAACTCACTGTTGCAATGATTACGATGACAAAAGTGGATACATGAAATATAGTGTGAATCTCGAAAATGACCTATTATGGATGTTATGATATGTAATGAGTTATGATATAATGTTATGCATGCATTTCGTATGTTATTTATACCATTTGCGAGTTTTGAAAATAATACTTATCGTCGAAAAATACTCTTTTGACGTCTTGACCATTCTTAAATTACTTTACAAGTATTTACGTCAAAATGTCATCCTACAATAGTTTCGTAATGATTTATTGTGAAATTTTAACTTTTCGTCGTAAAATCATGTCGTCGGAATTTTCATGAAAGTGACAAAAATGGCTTCGAAAAGCTAGTCGTAAAATGGTGTACGTCGAACGTTAGGAAACGAACTCAACGGTTTTGGAAAGTTTGTATAGGAGTTTTCGTCATAGAGGTCTCGAACATAAAGATAATGGAGGTTAAAGATGGTGATTTTGTCCAAATGTTGTTTAAAAATGAGTTTCGGCAAAGTTTAAGCAACCGTAAATAATTTATTACAACTCCGCTATACAAACGGTTGGTCGTTTTGAAAAATATGCTTGGTAATCTCGATTTTATTAGAAGACATCTCGTTCCAAAAAGTTCCACATCATCGTTAAAAACAGCCTTCAACATGGTCGTTTTAGTTGCCGTAACACTTATCTCGTAAAAATAATATAGTTTTCTAAAATAATAGTTACGGCAATTTTATGAAAACGTGTATATCTTTGTCGTTATAAATCCGTTTTCTACGTATAATACGTCCTTAGCTTCGTATCAAAGTATACTAATATATTTTTGATAAGTCGAAATAATTTGTGAAGCTTAAGGCTCGTTTTGACTCGTACAAAATAAAAATACCTTGCTGAAATTTCGAAAAATATATATTTAAATCGTTAAACTTGTAAAATTCATAACTTCTTCGTTATAACTCCGTTTTAATCCGTTCAAGCGGCCACGGATTCGTTTTAAAGTATATTTTCTAAATATCAAGGTCAAAAATTCGTGCCTACTGTCGGATTTTCCAGAAAAACAAAATAAGGACAGATCACTTTTTATACTAGTCGAAAATAGTTTTTCCTCGTACTAAACCTATTCTAATCCCTTCAAATCAACTCCAAAGCTAATCTAATCCTACCATACACCTTCTTAGGGTGTCATGGGTTCCTAAACATCATCAAGACCAAAATATATCAAGGGAATAATTATAGGATGACCTTTATATATATAACTCTAAAAATCATGTAAAAATGGTATAAACAACACAAGTCTTGCATGTTTGCTCCAAATATGTAGAAATAAATATGAAATGAAAGTGAAAGATGTAAAATGATAGAAATATGCTTACAAGTAAACTATGATGAGGTGATTAGAACAAAGGTTTAACCTAAACACCCTAGGTTTTATTTCAAAACCTTAATAAGAGTGTGATCTAGATTGTATTACTTGAGCTTGCAAAATTTTGATGATCCCTTTGTACTCCTAGTATGTGGCGGTTTTGAGGATGAAAACCAAGAGAAAACTTACTAACTTGACTTGTGAATAAGTGAGTTGTATGATTGAAATGAATGAGTGCATGAATGAAGTAAGGATATAAACAATCAAGGAAGAAAAAAAAAACTAACAACCATTTATTGCCAACCCCCCCTTGGTCGGCCAAGGGGGGAGGTATTTACAAGATTTTTATTTTTTTTTCTTTTAAATTGTGTAAAATTGTTAAAAAAAAATGTAAGTGAAATGTGTAGTTAAGTAGAATTTGTAGTAACTTGTACATAGTTGTGATATTAGAGTCATATGGATTAAAATAAGTTTTAGGGGATCGAAGTAAAGTATATTGTAGTTATAAAAATTGTAAAAATACGTTTCTTGTGAAATTTGAGTGATATAAAAATTTTCGTGTAGTTTTTAAGAAAAGTGTCGTAATAATATTACTTTAACGATTTATAGACAAAATAAATTTAAAACACTAGGTAAACTAAAAATATAGTTTTTATAAACTAAATGTAAGTGTAAAAATATATCGGGATCATTTTTGGAAGTATCGGATTAAATGTTCAAAATAATAACTTACGCGATAACGTTTATTTAATATAAAATTTACGCGTTTAAGGTGAATTGTAAAATCATGAATGAACTAACATGATGCAAATGATGTTAATGAAATGTAGACTAGACTTAGTCCATATGAAATGTTCGTGATGATATGATCATGAATTCGCCGCTAAACCATTAAGGTTCGCAATTTGGAACACGTAAACCTAGTTTACGATAAATGTTGAAATAGTGAAACTTGAGAAATGACTTGAAATTGCGAGTTGTCACATTCGCCCATCAAAAGGAATTCAGTCCACGAATTGATTCGTGTTGGTCTATCAATTTTTGAGTTTGCGATGAATAACGAGGAGAGAAGACATAGAAGTGTCGTTACGGTTATCGATGATTGAGAGTGTATAGAACATCATAGTAAAGAAAATATCGGATGAATCTCTCATAAGCAACACTTTGACTTTGGAATATGTGAAGATTTTGCTTGCACTAAGATTTATAAATAATCGCTCCCAACATAACATGATCCCTCCGAATTAGACATGGTTAGCTAGGCTATGTATAATTAAGGAACGATGATGTGACGTTCGGTTTAGTTGTTATAACTCTCAATGTTTACAAAGATTTAAACCGTGTCGTTAAACTGGTCGTTAAGGAACAGGAAGTAAAATTCTCATAAGTTATAACAAATCGGAAAGAAAATAAGTACGATAGATGAGAATATTTTACAACGAGTGGTTTAGCAAAAGTAGTACATCTTAAGTTATAAAGATTCGGATACGATGGAAAACATAAACTAAGTACGACATAGTACATATGGAAAATAAGACTGTTAGTTTCCGAACTTCTTCAGTCTTCCGCGTCGTTGATACCTTGACGAGCTTCTCCTCCTCCTAACATGTATCCATTCCTATGAGTACCTTCAACTTGTTGACCTTGGTTTTGAGGACATTGATTCCGATAGTGTCCTTGTTCCCCACATCCGAAGCATGTGACTACGGCTTTACCTTTACAATCCACGGCTAGATGTCCGGTTTTGGCACTTGTGGCACTTGGCGAGGCAAGGACCCAGTGATGAAAATTACATCGATTACATAGTGGGTGTGTTCCAGCATAACCTCTGCCTCCCATTGGTGCAGCGACATAAACCATTCCCGCTTCTTGCCTTCTATTTTGTTGTTGATGATGGTTAGTGTTGCGGTTTTGGTTGTTGTTGTTATAACCTCCTTGGTCGTTTTCCCATTTCCTTTTGTTGTTGTTGAGTTGGTTATCGTCGTTGTTGTTGTTGTTTTGGTTATTGTGGTAGTTGGTGCGGTTGTTGGGGTTGTTGTTGTTTTGGTTGGTGTTGGTGTACTTACCTCTCTTCACTACCTGGGCCATGAGCTTTTGAGACACTCGAATAGATTCCTCAATCGTTTGTGGATCAAAGGAAGTTACATCACCTTGAATAATTTCGGGAAGTCCTTCAATGAAAGCCTCTAGTAGCTTCTCATTATCCGAAACCATAGATGGGCATAACACGGCCAATTCTTGAAACCTTCGAATGTAAGTATCAATGTCATACCCAATAGTTACCAACTCATAGAATTCGGTCTCCAATTTCTTCACCTCCGTACGTGGACAAAACTTCTTTGTTACCAAACCTTTGAATTGCTCCCAAGTGAGATTGAAAGCATTCTCCATTCCCATCGGTTGAGCATATGAGTTCCACCACGACAACGCTCCATCAAGTAGTGTACTCGTAGCAAACTTGACCTTACTATCATCCGGGCAATTACATAACAAAAACACGGACTCCAATTTCTCGAACCATCGAACCATGGCAGTGGCTCCTTCAATACCTCTAAACTTAGTGGGATCTCCACTTTTGAAGTTCTTATACGAATAGCTTTTGACTCCGGACCCTCCTGCATTTCTGCTGAAGAAGAAGAAGCCTAGCGGCTTCAAAGCGTGCCAGGCCTCAAGAAAGAAGCAGCACCACCGTTCCTTTCAATCCTTAATGCCTCGCTACACTATCCTTACCAACTTTTGAATAGCCGCTTGAGTCATTTGGTGTAGCTTTCTTCGTGCCATATCTTCTTCAAAACAAGAGGAAATGTGAGACGTAGCAAAATCCCATGTTAAAAATATGCGCTCTAAAGAGAGGTGATAAGAAATGATACGTTTGAGGTTATTTTTCAAAATGATCGACGGTTTCCTAAGAAATGAGTTATGAGGTGTTGTAAGTGCTTCAAATGTATGGTGGTTTAGTGACTTAATGTGTGAATAAAGTGTAACTCGACATGTTAGTGGTGAAACAAAAGAGTGAGAGTGACTTTGCCCTACTTAAAGGTTTATCTCGGCATTCGACGTTATCGGTGATGAGTCAACTGATGTTGAAATTTTGATGGGGAATAACAAGGCATTCTCGACATTGGAGTATGAAGAAAAATAATGGAATGAGCATTTAAGGGCATCCATGTGACAATCGTTTTGAAATGAAAGTAAATAACTCGAAAAATGTACGTATAAACCGCATGTAAAGTGAACATGCACTTATGATGAAATGATGAGATGCTATGATGATGTAGTTATAGTCTAGGGTCAATGATGCAACCTAGTTCTCTATAACAAGCTCGATGCCATCTGTCACACCCCAAATTACTGCTTTTGCAATGAATGGAATTCACGGGATTGACCGTCATAGCATCACAATCACGATTATATTTAAAGTGTCGTTTGGAAAATACATCGCTTGATTTAATAAAAACATTCAGAGTTACAAAGATAGGTCCCAAATGAAAGTTACTATGCACGGAAAATAAGTTTAATACAAGTCAAACGATGTTCCAAAGTTCATAAAACCCATGTGAGACGCGTCGTCACCGCGACTCTATGATGTGTCCAAATGTATGCCATGAATTGTATACCTGAGATAAAACATGCTTAAAAAGGTCAACACAAAGGTTGAGTGAAATCCATAGGTTTAAGTAATTCGTTTGAACACAATAATCGTAGTGTGAGTTAAATTGTTTCACACTCATCGTTGAAAACAAAATCGTATTTATTTCACTAAGTTCATGACACCAAAGCGTAAACATCGCACCAATAAAATTGGTAATCATCGTTTCATCGCCGCCCTAATAGGTAAAGCGCCAATTTACCTTCTTGGTTCAAATATAGTGCGCTCGATTTCCCTAACCGGGTCAATAAGGCGGAGTGTTAATTCAATAGGCCTATTCACAATATTCGCTCACTGCAAGTGACTAATGGTGCATGATGTAGGGACTTGAACATGGCAAATACTTAGTGACAATAAAACATTCGGATATAGCATCTGAGTTCAAAGCATTTGTGTTCGATTAAAAATGTAGCATGTATCTCCCCCAAGAGTTTGTAAAACAGTTAAAAGAGTAAAAGTGGGGCTATGAACTCACCTGTTGCAATGATTACGATGACAAAAGTGGATACACTGAAATATAGCGTGAATCTCGAAAATGACCTATTATGGATGTTATGATATGTAATGAGTTATGATATAATGTTATGCATGCATTTCGTATGTTATTTATACCATTTGCGAGTTTTGAAAATAATACTTATCGTCGAAAAATACTCTTTTGACGTCTTGACCATTCTTAAATTACTTTACAAGTATTTACGTCAAAATGTCATCCTACAATAGTTTCGTAATGATTTATTGTGAAATTTTAACTTTTCGTCAGTAAAATCATGTCGCCGGAATTTTCATGAAAGTGACAAAATGGCTTGAAAAGCTAGTCGTAAAATGGTGTACGTCGAGCGTTAGGAAACGAACTCAACGGTTTTGGAAAGTTTGTATAGGAGTTTTCGTCATAGAGGTCTCGAACATAAAGATAATGGAGGTTAAAGATGGTGATTTTGTCCAAATGTTGTTTAAAAATGAGTTTCGGCAAAGTTTAAGCAACCGTAAATAATTTATTACAACTCCGCTATACAAACGGTTGGTCGTTTTGAAAAATATGCTTGGTGATCTCGATTTTATTAGAAGACATCTCGTTCCAAAAAGTTCTACATCATCGTTAAAAACAGCCTTCAACATGGTCGTTTTAGTTGCCGTAACACTTATCTCGTAAAAATAATATAGTTTTTCTAAAAATAATAGTTACGGCAATTTTATGAAAACGTGTATATCTTTGTCGTTATAAATCCGTTTTCTACGTATAATACGTCCTTAGCTTCGTATCAAAGTATACTAATATATTTTTGATAAGTCGAAATAATTTGTGAAGCTTAAGGCTCGTTTTTGACTCGTACAAAATAAAAATACCTTGCTGAAATTTCAGAAAAATATATATTTCGTCGTTAAACTTGTAAAATTCATAACTTCTTCGTTATAACTCCGTTTTAATCCGTTCAAGCGGCCACGGATTCGTTTTAAAGTATATTTTCTAAATATCAAGGTCAAAAATTCGTGCCTACTGTCGGATTTTCCAGAAAAACAAAATAAAGACAGATCACTTTTTATACTAGTCGAAAATAGTTTTTCCTCGTACTAAACCTATTCTAATCCCTTCAAATCAACTCCAAAGCTAATCTAATCCTACCATACACCTTCTTAGGGTGTCATGGGTTCCTAAACATCATCAAGACCAAAATATATCAAGGGAATAATTATAGGATGACCTTTATATATATATAACTCTAAAAATCATGTAAAAATGGTATAAACAACACAAGTCTTGCATGTTTGCTCCAAATATGTAGAAATAAATATGAAATGAAAGTGAAAGATGTAAAATGATAGAAATATGCTTACAAGTAAACTATGATGAGGTGATTAGAACAAAGGTTTAACCTAAACACCCTAGGTTTTTATTTCAAAACCTTAATAAGAGTGTGATCTAGATTGTATTACTTGAGCTTGCAAAATTTTGATGATCCCTTTGTACTCCTAGTATGTGGCGGTTTGAGGATGAAAACCAGAGAGAATACTTACTAACTTGACTTGTGAATAAGTGAGTTGTATGATTGAAATGAATGAGTGCATGAATGAAGTAAGGATATAAACAATCAAGGAAGAAAAAAAAAAAACTACCAACCATTTATTGCCAACCCCCCCTTGGTCGGCCAAGGGGGGAGGTATTTACAAGATTTTTATTTTTTTTTTCTTTTAAATTGTGTAAAATTGTTAAAAAAATGTAAGTGAAATGTGTAGTTAAGTAGAATTTGTAGTAACTTGTACATAGTTGTGATATTAGAGTCATATGGATTAAAATAAGTTTTAGGGGATCAAAGTAAAGTATATTGTAGTTATAAAAATTGTAAAAATACATTTCTTGTGAAATTTGAGTGATATAAAAATTTTCGTGTAGTTTTTAAGAAAAGTGTCGTAATAATATTACTTTAACGATTTATAGACAAAATAAATTTAAAACACTAGGTAAACTAAAATATAGTTTTATAAACTAAATGTAAGTGTAAAAATATATCGGGATCATTTTTGGAAGTATCGGATTAAATGTTCAAAATAATAACTTACGCGATAACGTTTATTTAATATAAAATTTACGCGTTTAAGGTGAATTGTAAAATCATGAATGAACTAACATGATGCAAATGATGTTAATGAAATGTAGACTAGACTTAGTCCATATGAAATGTTCGTGATGATATGATCATGAATTCGCCGCTAAACCATTAAGGTTACGCGAATTTGGAACACGTAAACCTAGTTTACGATAAATGTTGAAATAGTGAAACTTGAGAAATGACTTGAAATTGCGAGTTGTCACAAAAATATACATACTCTTCCTGGTGCAGACACAAATGATTCTTCTGGCCTCATTAACAAAGGGAAAACAAATATGATGGATGATAACAGTTCTTCTGATCAAGAAAAGTTGTTCAAAAATTTAGAAAAAGAAAAAATTGCAGAGAATGATGCAGTTCCTTCAACTGATACTACTACGGATGAAAAACTTGGAGAGGGTGATGCAGTTCCTTCAGTTGATACTAGTAATGACAATGATGAAGAATTTGCAAAAAAAATCCATCTTGAGAAACATGCACAATTTGGAAGGAGAATACAAGTTGAGAAAGAAGCACTGTGGCTAGCACCCTAACCACCCGAGAGAAAAAAGAATTGGATGCTCAATCTATGATGTATAGTGACACCGATCGGGTGATATTTTGGCTAATGTTGCAACAAACTCTTCTCTTAAAAGGAACTATTAGGGGATGATGTGAGGATGACTATCCTACTAGGATGGTTGCCTTAATAAAAAGAAGAGAGCTATTCTTTGAACGTAAGGCTATGGAGAAACGGGACAGGCCAATGTCTCAAGCTCAGCAAAGAGAGTTTATGCGAAATTTTGTGAAAAATCAGAGTTGCTTTCTCTATAGCTCTGGATGGACCATGAATCAAGTCAAGCGCTTACCTGATGAAAAGCTTAGGGCAGAATATGAGAGGCTTCGACGGGCCCTTGAGAATGCTAAGATCGGAAAGTATAGGAATAGTTTGAGCAGCTCTAAACCTCTATTAGATGAACCTTATCCCAAAAGGCTTAAGACTTCTAATATTTGTGACTCTTTTGATGAGGTTGTTGCTGGTTCTTCTCAACATGATGGGTCTAGTCAACCTACCGCTGATACTACCTTTTCTTATGAGGAGTTGGTTCTGCATATACGCTTCTTCCGTGACAAACCCTCCATTCTGCTTTGTTGCTTACGTGGAGACACCTAAAGCTCATATACCTTTTATTTCTACTCCAAATATCTATTCACGTACCTCTTCCAGAAACGAAGGAAGTCTTTGGCTAGAAGCCTGTTCCTAAGCCAATTGAGGACTTGGATGATCGGGTTTTCTTAAGTTTGATTCGAGAGTGAACGATGACGATCCCCTCTTCTTAGGAATGATATTCTTTGCATGGGAAATCGTGTTTGCACCTCCGGGAGAAATAAATTCAATAATATGGAATAATGGTGTCACCAAGTACTTTACCTTTCTTAAGGAAATTTTGCATATGGTGAATAAAAAGACTTAATGTATCTCTATGCAATGGTGGATAATCATTATGCAACGAACCTTTGCTTGTGAGTTGGTCTCAAGCTTTGGAATGATTTAAAGGTATTGATGGACTCCTCGAAGGTGGAGATGCTTACTCGGTTTGGTCCAACCAACAGTTTTGGCAAGTGAGGAGTTGGAGGTTATACCCTTCTCGAATGTTCACATATTGGAGACTATGACTAGAGAAGTGCTATATATGTTTGTGGATGTGCCATATCCGTTGACGGCCAAGATTATGGAAAGGATGCTTAAGCACAAATTAGAGATTGGAAAAATGGTTGTTGGTAATGACTTAACTACTGCTGAGAAATTGGTTAGGTTCATTAAAAATCAACTTGTTGATGCTCAGGTTCATGGTAAAATTGAAAAAAAAAATAATAATAAATAAATAAATAAATAAGTAAAAATAAAAATAAAAATTATTTTTAAAGTAACTTGCATATAATAATTTTTCTTTGAAGTGCTATGTTTTCAAACAAACAAATGCTGTGATCATAAATCCATTGACAGTTGCTTACTTACTCAAAATAAGATGGTTCTCAATGTACCATGGTCTAATAAACTAAAACATTGGCTACTCCATGAGCAAACGGCTCTAGTAAAGAGACCTCAAATCCGTTAATGGCTGACAAATTGCCAAAAATTGTATGGTGCTCAACTCACCATATCTGTGTAGATGAAGAGTTGGCTAGCCCACAAGTTCATGGCTTGTGGTAAAGGCAGTGGAAAACCATGGCTAGTCCTGAGTAAAACGGCTACAGGTAAAGACATGTCAAATCCGTTGATGGTTGTGATGATTTGCACAAAATCATTAGGGTTTTCCAACTCACCAATGATTCACGTTCAAGAGTTGGATGGTTATTAGTTCACGGGGTGATGGCATAATTCCACCAAAGGACTAGCTAGCCCAAGAGTGAGTAGCTACTTGGTAAAGGCTCATCAAATCTACTCATCTTTGGTGGTTACTACTTATGTTCTTCTTTGGTGTCTTATCGTTCTTCTTTGCTAAAGTCTATTGTTGTTGTCTTATTGTTGCTTCTAAACATCATATATAAATCAACAATCTTTGGAAGTCGACATCTATGTGAATGCGATGGTTCTTCTTGGTATAGTACTTATATGGTTATAATAATAGTCAAATCGATTATGTTTATAAGTTTGTTAGAAAGGGATATGCATGAAATATATTAGTAAGTGATAATGCATATCTTCTCTACAAAGTTTTATAGTAAATGTCGTTTAGGGATTCTTGTAGTTTATATTAGGAAGTGATAATTATTTTAGTGAAATTATATTCACATGTGTAGTATCTTCAATTAGGCGATTTAAGGTTTTATTAAGTTTTCTTCACTTGTGAAGAAAATCAGAATGCATTGGATAATTGAGGTATATAAGTTCAAAATAAGTGTAGTTGTAATATCTTCAATTAGGTGATCTAAACTTTTATTAAGTTTTCTTCACTTGTGAAGAAAATCAAAAATGCACTGTATAATTGAGGTATATAAGTGTAAATAACTATTATGGTATAACTGAAACATGTTGCTGCTTCTTTTTAATTGTCATTAAGATATCTTTTACTGTGTTATAATTTACTATGATTCAACATGTGTGGTTTGCTATTTGCAGATGCTTTTGCGATTCGATTATTGAAAGATATGATATGACCGAAACTTAATGTGTGAATGATCCGATAACTTGAATGGTCATGTTGATTCACTTAATCCCGCATGTGGTCGGTTTAATTCTTTGCTTTATAATGATCACTTATGAGAAAATGCATCTTTGAAATGTCTTTGAACATTTGGAAGTGATATGTAATGTTAAATTGATTGGTGACAGGAAAAAGAACATACGTAAGTTGCTGCTGGTGTCTTATCATTGCTGCCGCTAAAGTATGTTTTTGGCGCTAAAGATCATGTATCAATCCATAAGTTTTTGAAAGCCGAGATTTATGTAGAAACTTGAAATTAACCTTGTAAAATTAAAGTTTAGGGGAGGCTTGTTAGAAATTATTAAAATTGTAATAGTACATTGCTGTTGGCGTATGTGGTTCTTGCAGGAAAATATAAAGTTCTTGCTGGTATAGTATTTATATTGTTATAGTAAATAGTCAAACATGTTTATTTTTAGAAATTTGTTAGAGAAATGTATATGCATGAATTATATTACGAAGTGATAATGCATATCTCCTCTACACGTTATCTAGTAAATGACGTTAAGGGTTTCTTCTAGTATAAAAGAAACTCTTGGAAATGTAAAATGTATACCTTGAAAAAACACTTTTAATAGTTAAAAAAACACTTTTAGTTATTCTTCCTTAACTCTTTTGTTTATATCATTTAATAGGTAATTTCTTGAATTTAATGGGTTAACAACTAAAGAAAATGTAAACGATATAAACTTTTCTAATATTAAAAAAAATAATTGGTTATAAACGTTACAAAGGATGTTTAGTGGACTTGGATTGTGGGCATTTGAATTGTTTGAAAGCCTTTTTAGGCCCAAACTTAATCCAAATATATAGTTGCAGTCAAAAAACGATTAAAAATATAGTCATTAATATACACACGTGACCGATAAAACTTAACCACGCACTCCTATGTAAGTCCTATCTTACTCAGTTAAACACAACACAGATAAAATCAACCACACACTCCTACCTAACTCAGTTAAAAGAGAGAAAAATAATCATCGGCTTGGATTTTTAACATAATCAATCAAAAACAGCAAGCATATTATAATCATCAGATTTAACAAAAAGGTAGAATTCAAAATCTTATTTAATTGCTTATATCTATGAAAATATGCTGATTGATTGGAATATGTGATTAATTTGAATATTAGGAAGTTCGGTAAGATTGCTTATTTTGTTTATTAATAGGGAAAATGTGATTGATTGGAATATTAGGACTAGGGCACGAGCTATTTGATAAAATACCCCACTAATTTAGTAGAAAAAGTTTAAAGTTTTCGCATGTGAAAAGTTTAAGATGTTTGTTAAACCCGAATTGAAAATATAATTTAATTGCTTAGTTTTCGAATTAGGTGTTTAATGTTCAGAGATGATTTAGATTGCATAAGTCATAGATTATTTGATATTATGAATTTAGTCACATGTGAAGATTATCAAGATTAGCGAGTTACTGATTATTTAAGTATATTAAAAGAATCTTCGTGAGTGAAGAATATCAGTAAGTAATTGAGTTTTGAGGTTAATAACGGATCTAAGTTTAGTAAAATTATCTTCACGTGTGAAGATTTTTAGTAAGGAATGAAGTTTTAAGGTTATTAGCGGATTTAGTTCAGTTAGAGTATCTTCGCGAGTGAAGAATATTAGTAAGTAATTGAGTTTTGAGGTTAATAACGGATCTAAGTTTAGTAAAATTATTTTCACTTGTGAAGATTTTTAGTAAGGAATGAAGATTTAAGGTTATTAGCGGATTTAGTTCAGTTAAGTAATTGAGTTTTGAGTTTAATAGTGGATTTATGTTTAGTAAAATTATCTTCGCGTGTGAAGATTTTCAGTAAGGAAGGAAGTTTGAAGGTTATTAGCGGATTTAGTTAGTTAGAGTATCTTCGCGAGTGAAGAGTATTAGTAAGAAATTGAGTTTTGAGGTTAATAGCTGATTTATGTTTAGTAACATTATCTTCGCGTGTGAAGATTTTAAGTAAGGAATGAAGTTTGAAGGTTATTAGCAGATTTAGTTCAGTTAGAGTATCTTAGCGAGTGAAGAATATTAGTAAGTAATTAAGTTTTGAGGTTAATAGCGGGTTTATGATTAGTAAAATTATCTTCGCGTGTGAAGATTTTCAGTTTGGAATGAAGTTTTAAGGTTATTAGCGGATTTAGTTCAGTTAGAGTATCTTTGCGCATGAAGATTATTAGTAAGTAATGAAGTTTTAAGGTTATTAGCAGATTTAAGTTTAGTTAGAGTATCTTCTAGAAAAAAAATTAACTTTATCTGTTTTTGTAAGCTGTCATAAACAAGATATGATAAGACGCATCTTTATAGAATCCCTAGTGTTGTTACGAACTAGAACTTCCATTGGAGTCATGTCATTTGACCGGACAGAACCTTTGATAGAAGCAGAACCATCTTTTGTAATAGATTGTTTTTTTGAATCTTCTTTATCAACTTGTGATGAACGGGTTCTAGCAAGCCTAAAACTAAATGTCAAAGGATCCGGTAGCAAAACGTCCATGACTGATGTTTGAAGTGCTCCTTGAGTGGCATCCTTAATATGCAATTCTCCGGAGCTACTCCGACCTGACTCCCATCTCACATTAATCTTTGAAATCAGATCCTTAATCTTTAAATTTTATTTTCACAGTTTATACCCGGTGTCAACCACACACTCCTATGTAAGTCCTATCTTACTCAGTTAAAGACAACACAGATAAAATCAACCACACACTCCTACCTAACTCAGTTAAAAGAGAGAAAAATAATCATCGGCGATTTTTGAGATAATCAATCAAAAGCAGACAAGCATATTATAATCATCGATTTAAGAAAGGTGGAATTCAAAATCTTATTTAATCGCTTATATCTATGAAAATATCTTGATTGATTGGAATATGTGATTAATTTGAATATTAGGAAGTTCGGTAAGATTGCTTATTTTGTTTATTAATAGGAAAATGTGATTGATTGGAATATTAGGACTAGGGCACGAGCTATTTGATAAAATACCCCACTAATTTAGTAGAAAAGTTTAAAGTTTTCGCATGTGAAAAGTTTAAGTCGCATTTGTTAAACCCAATTGAAAATCTAATTTAATTGCTTAGATGTAAAAACATAGTGATTGATTGGAATATGTGATTGGTTGGAATATTAGAAACTTCGTTAAGCTTGCTTATTTTGTTTATTACTAATGCTAATGTGATTGACTGGAATATTAGGAATAGGACACAAGCTATTTGATAAAATACCCAACTAATTTAGTAGAAAAGTTTAAAGTTTTCACATGTGAAAAGATTTGGATATTTGTTAAACCTTTTAAATGACGAAATGAAACTAATAGTTACATATGTAATTGTTTGTATATCTTAACAGAAATTAAATATGAAGAGCTCAAAAAGAATAACAAGAAGCCAAATTGTTGAGAAGAAAATTACAGAAAAAAGAATAACAATAAGCCAAAAAGTAATAGATGATGAAGGAACAAGTAAAAGAAAAGGAAGAAAGACAAAGGAAAGTACTGAAGCTTCTACTTCTTCAGGCCCCAGACATGTATCTTCTAAGAAGTTAAAAACAAACAAGGGAAAAATGACCAAAAAACAAAAAAATGCTAAAAAGAAAGTTACTATTAGAACAAAGAGGCAAAGAATGACTCTTTTTTCCACTATGAACGTTTTAAATGCCAAGAGAAGAAAATGTTTGATTGAAATGGGGTTTGGAAGTTTGATTGGTATGAAGATACATGATATTCCGTGTGCTTTAGGGTATTATGTTATTTCAAAGTTTGACATTGAAAAATGAGTTTACCGTTAAGTAATGGTTCTATTGATATTACTGAAGATAAAGTTCATCAAATTTTGGGTATACCTGTTGGAGGAATTTCAATAGAGTGTTTGGAAGAAAGAAATGCAGATGATCCGTTCATCAAACAATGGTTCCAACAGTTTCAATCAGAATCTGGAAAAAATAACATCCGATCAAATGATATAATGGATGTTATAATTACAACAAATGATTGTGGCAACCTATTTAAAATGAACTTTCTAATGCTCTTTGCGAACACGATGGGTATGTGTGAATCTTCGGAGCATGTAACTTATCTATTTTGACAAAATAAATGATGCTATCTGGAGAAAGCGAAGCGTGAATTGGAGCAAGTTCATAATTGATTGTTTAGAACCAAGCATAAGAAAATGAAATTACAAAGTTTCAAACTACTTTGTTGGTCCGATCACTTTTATGATTGTAAGTAAATCATTCATTATATATAAATACATATATTGCTTATATAATTTGTATGAATTCAATATTAACATAATAATTTAACATGTAGCTTTTATATCTTGACTCAACAAGATGTGACCGTTTTCCAATTCATAGAAATAGGCCAGCTATAACAGAGTGGAAGTCAGTTTTCATGAAGTTCCGAGAAAAAATAGAACTTCAGGAAGGAGGTTTTGGTTTATTACCAAAACAAGAGGATATTATTGGGAGTGACTTAGAATCAAAGGTACTTTTTACTCTAAAATTTTGTAAAATTTTTTACAAGTGAAAAAATCATTAAAAATATTATATGCTACCATAAATTATAATTTACTTGTTTTTCTTAAACAGCTTGCTGAAGAAAAGATTGAATCAGATCTTTTGATGCTGATTGATGAGAAAGAAAAGTTAAATGAGTTGTTAAATGAATCAATGAGAAAATTTTCAGAGAATCAAAAGATAAATGATTTGAAAAGAAAATTTGATGATATCTTTTCTAATGATATAAATGATAATGGTTAGTAATATATACAGTTTTCAAATATTTATAAAACTAGAGTGTATTTCTCTATTAAAAGTTATAAATGTTCTCATGATTTAATGAAAAACAGTTGAAGATACTGGAAATAATGTTGATCATTTCGAGGAAGAGAATCAAAATGATGAATTTTTTGAAGATGCTGTAAATAACAATGTTGGTACAACTGATACAGGTAAAGATGCTACTACTTCAAGTTTAACCAAAAAGTAGATCACTTGGCTCTCTTTGACTGATATGATTATGATATTATTGATTCTGTAACAATTTGTTCTTTTACATTAGCAAAAGATATGCATGGGACATCCTTTTTTGAAAAAAAAATCTATACTTACACATGTGAAAAAACCCTATAGTTGCACATGTGAAAAAATCTATATTTGCACATGTAAAAAATTTTAATGATTATATATCTTTTTTAATGATATGAATGATAAAGGTTAGTAATATATAAGATTTTGAATATTTATAAAACTCGAGTATATTTCTTTATTAAAAGTTTAAAATATTCTCATGATTTATGATGAGTGTGTAAATACTCATCATTTTTGGTTAAATCTGAACTGCAAAACTTCTAAAAATGCTCAGAAATGCATCAAAATACTGAAAATATTCCAAAATTGCATTTTATATGTTTCAGATGTAAAATGTTTAAAATCAGATGAAAAATGAGCAAAGTTTGCATAATTGGCGTTCAGTCCCCAAGTTTCTAAAATTGTCAAAAATATTCCACGAGTCCTAAACTCAAAGAAAAATCACCAAAGGTCCTTTTAAAATCATAAGTTGTCAAAATTAGTCCTTTGGTGAAAATATAAAAGTTTGAGAAAATTACAAAATTGGTCCTCCAAGTTTCAAAATTGGCAAAATGGCCTTGGAAAATTGAAAATGTCAAGTTTGGTCCTTGCATTATTGAAACTTGTCACTTTTAGTCCTTGGAACAACTTTGCGATTTGGCGAAATGGCCCTTAATTTTCGAAATTACATATTGGTCCTTGTGCATTTAAGCCTTTAAACCAATTGAACCTATCATAATCCCAGTGACCGCCTCTTACCATGTTGACCCCATCAATAACACTTTTGGACCCCCCATTTTAATATTACCACCGGTCAAACCCATAAGTCAAAACCACCCCTACCCGCCCTTTTTCTTGTCTTCCCAACATATGGCCCGCAACCCATCCCCTCCTCACCTTTCCACCTTTCTTGTTCCCCTCCTCAACAACCTTCCAGGGCATTAAATGCCTCCCCTCTAGCACTCAACCTCTCCAACTAGTGTATAAAGTTTTTCCCGCCAAAAAAGAAATGGAAGGCTGAGATCAACTCAACTGATCCAATGGTTGTAAAAGAAAGTGGGATTAGCTCAGAAGTGATGGGGAAGCATTTTTGTATAAAAAGAAAGAGAAGCAAGGCATGAGAAGGGTAGTAGTTAGCTTTTTAGTTTTTCCTAATGTCGTTTTTTTAAATTAATGTTTTAGTTTAAGTAAAATGTTGTGATTTCACTTTCTTTGTATCACATTCAAGTCAAATTATCATTGTAAAGAGTTGTTGAAGTATCAATCCAAGTTCTTAGATAAATTCCAAGTTTCATGTTGACTGTTAAAATTTCAGTTTCTAAATTCTCTTGTCCAAGTTCTAATGGTTTGTTTTTAAGTTCAAACAGGTTTAGATAAGTTATTTACAGCTTTGTGTAAGCTTAAAAATCATTTTCAAACAAAATTGTGAGTTGGTCAACAAAAGTCAATTGTTTAAGCTCATTTATATTTGAGCATGGTTTGGGAGGTTGCAGATCTTTGAATTGGGTTGGAATAGCCTCATTTAGTGTAGGATTGGGTTTGGATTTGGCCTGCAAGCAAGTTGGACACCTGTGAGTGATTATCTCATTTACATTTTCAATCCATTTTGCAAATCATGCTTATATCTGTTCTTATAGTCTAGACTAGTTTTAACCTGTTAATATAGTTGTAATATGGTCATGTAAACTTAGTTTGATCAGTAGCTTTGTCTAGTTCAGTGATTGTATCTTTTGAAATTGCAAAACAATATCTTAAAGGGTGTTTGGATTTGGTAATTAAACCGTCTGAGGTTTATGCGATTGCTTGGTATCTGTTGTCTCATGCTTGTGTATATGTTTTATGCTTATTATAGTCTTTAACTTGTGCCTGCAAGCAGTGAAAGTCAAAATTCACCTTATCTGTCTTAATTTGTAAGCTGTTGTGGTTTTGGACAAGCAAAAGCTTGTTTTGTGTTTGGAAACCTTAGAACAAGCTTGCTTTAGTTTAATTTCATCTCAATATATCATTTTCAGTTCAAAAATCAAGATCAAATCTCATTTAAGTCAACCTTTTCAATTCTGCCTTAAAAGTCAAATTGCAAAATATCAGTTTTGAGTCCAAATGGGAGGATTTTTCATGCATTCATTTCTGGGTCAATGCCAATGAAACTTTGGGTCTTAGAATTTCAATGGTCTTGTTTCTTATTAGCATTTTTACTGATTTTATCAAATTTTAGAAGCCTCATATGAGCTTGTCAAAACAGCTTATATGCCTGTCTAATCGTGACCGATCTCAAGACAGTTTTGTGCAGATCTTGCAGACCTTGCACAGAGCTCATCTTAGCTCACTAGGGTTTGATTTTTGGTTTGCATGTTCCTAGCCAGGTCCTTTCTAGGTCCCTTCTTCTGTTTTTCAGTTTCCAGCTTATTCTTGTGCTTATTCTTTAGCTCAAAGTAGGCACCCCTTTAACTGTTTTTAGCAATAAGCTCAATTTCATCAAATCTTTGTAGATTGCAAATCAGAGGTTATAGCTTGTTGATTCTAGGTGCATTTTGGTTCTTTAAGCTTATTTAAGCTTCTGTTTTAGTTTGGTGCTTATTAGTATCCATTTGCTTATGCAAAGTGCTTATTTATAAGCACTTGGCACATCAGTTCCTTATTCCTCCATACAAGCACATGTTTTTCTATTTTTCCTAGATTCCAAATATTATTTTAGAGTTTTCCTGAAATTTTCAGATTTTTCCTAGCTTGTTTTCTATTTTTCTTGATTTAAATTAGTTTTTAAGCATTTTTAATTAGCATTTAATACAAAAAATTAAGAAAAGATTCAAAAAAATAATTTTTCAATTTTCTTAAGTTAAGATAAATATAAAAAGCCAAAAAAATATTTTTCTAGATTTTTCCTAGTTAAATTTGTATTTTTAAATAATTTAATTAGTTTTAA
This sequence comes from Chrysanthemum lavandulifolium, assembly GCA_022545495.1. NCBI lineage: Eukaryota > Viridiplantae > Streptophyta > Magnoliopsida > Asterales > Asteraceae > Chrysanthemum > Chrysanthemum lavandulifolium. Next base: position 144,294,180 of record CM040244.1, read on the forward strand.
ATAGTTTTTAATTCCTAGAAAATAGAAAAATATTCAGAAAAATACAAAAATAGTTTTGAAAATTCTATTTTGTTATTTTAGATTTTTCTAAGTCAAAATTTTATTTTTCAAGCTTTATTTCATATTTTCTTTCATTTTAGGCTATTATTAAATAGTTAGAAATAGTTTTTAATTAATAATAATTAATTTAATAGTTATAAAAATAATTTTCTTTTTCTATAAATTTTCTTTTATCATTAGGTTTGTAAAAATGTTATTTTCATATTTTTAGGACTTTTATTCCTTAGATCTCACTTTTTATTTTGTACGTTTACGTAATTTTATTTTAAACGTAAGTTTTAAGTTTTAAACGTTCATCATTTTAAAAATAGTGATAGCGTTTATTTAATATTTTTTATCTTTTTAACTTTCTTTAATTTGCATTTAAGCCTCTGTAATTTGTTGGCTTTTTCCTGTAGTTATAATCATTCCAAATCCTTTTCCCGTTCAAATCTCTCGATCACTATTCGTCGGGTAATCCATTGCATAGCTCGCTGGGACATAACGACCCGGGGAAACACTATACTCCTCAGATCTTCATTGCATTCGTGCTTAAGGCTTTAAGTCGATTACGGTCGGCCATTCACAGTGGCGGCTTGAGTGATTTAGCTCGATTGTTTGCACGCATCAAATTTTGGCGCCACGCCGGAGTTGTCTTGATTATCTTCCGTCTAGCAGATTAGTGATTTGGATATTCACTCCTTGTTTATACCATCTGTATGTGTTTATATTTTCTTTTAAAATCAAAATCCAAAAGATTTTCATTTTTGTTTTGCAAAATGTTTATCCAAAATCCAAAATATTCGTCTTTACCCTCCTACCCTATTTGATTCTTTATCCCTTTACCCTCTATCCGCTTGATTCTAACTTTCTATTCTCATGGAATCTCGAGGAGGACGATGCAGGGACGAAGTTTAAAAACTTCAGACTTTATCGCAAATGTCAAGAATTCGTGTTGTTCGTGATGATCCATTAATTCTGCGTAGGGAAATGGAACGAGACACCGGGGTGACAAAGGACCAAGTACTTCCCTCTGATAATGGAGGTACTAAATACGTCCAACCTACGGTTATCCAAAGACCTAAACCCTCAATTGCTCCTAAGCTTCTAGAATTGATTCTAAACTTTCACGATTTACGGTTAAAAGCAAACATGCAGATTTCAGTCCGGTGACAAGCAAGAATGACTTGCTTAATCTTCACGTTTCTCAAGAACCAGAACCCGAGACCATAACGGAAGTGGTGGAAATTGCTAGCTCTCAGAGCACACCACTTGTCCCACCTCCGGATTTTTCAAAATGTTCTTCGAGTCTTAATAGTCATTCGGATCACCATGTTGGTTTTGTTGATTCTTTGGATAAACTGATTCCTCTTCATAACTCTCAAATGAAATCGTTTATTCCTTGTGTCGGTTGTGGTAAACCTCTTTATGGTTCACCCTGTCGTTGGTGTACGTGTGTACAATGTGGTAATGATATTCATAACGGGAGTTGTTTGTTTTGTGGTTCGAGGAATTCATTTGATTATGATCCTAATCAGAACTCATTTAACGACCCCTCGAACTTTTCCAATTACCCACCACAGCCCGACCTATCTTCATATAATCAACAATACTGTTGTGAATTTTGTGGAGGTCCTCACCAAGGATTTGAGTGTCAATCCGGAAATGCGTTTGTCTATGAACAGTTTTCCGGTGATGCTCGAACTTTGATTATAACCAAAATCCATATGATTCACGGTCCGGACTCAACAGCTTTCTTGTTGTAGTCTGTGGAGGTCCCATTTCACTCGATTGTCAAATAGGAATCCATTCCATTGTAACAATCATGACTCTCACAGTTTGATAATTTCCAACCTCCACAAGACCATACGGTTCAAACTCCACCGAGCCGTTATCTCAAGAAATCTCCCAAGATTTTGAACCCGCAATGAAAACACTTGATGATATGATTAGTAACTTTAAGAATCAAGTGAGTGGTGAAAATACCATGGGAGAATTGCTTGTCAAGAGCGAGAGGCCCGCCAATCTAGGGAAGAATTATTAGTCCTAGAGCATGCGGCTCTACAGGCGTTCCCAATTTCTTAAGGCGACTCTTTATGATGATGACGAGGAGAGTTTTATCCTTTTAGAGATAATATTTCTCAACTCCTCGGTCGGTTGATATCCCAGTGTTGAGATTCATTCTCAAACAACTGCTATCACACCAAGCTCCCACTCACTCTCCGAACATGGGGACGAGCATCTTGACACTGTTCACGAAAAGGAATCGGACGAATTCATAAAGTCTAGTGTTGAGAACCTTGTCCCAATCCCGAGAGAGTCACAGGAACTTTGACCATATGTGTGATTCTCCTTCCCTATTGAGTGTTCAAATGATCATTTTGAAACTTTCTCCAATTTTAGCGAAGATTGTGCTTCCTATGGAAACATCGAGTACGTTGAGGCATCACTTCCACAATCGATGTCGACCTCTTCTTGAGGAGTTCTCCGATGAACTCACTCACATCAATCCACTCTTTGATTTGAAGCCGATCCGGGAGGACCGAAAGTCTCATTGATAATGATCGTTCACTCACTTCTTACCCTAACAGTCCAATAGAGAATGTTGATCACTTTGTTCCCGAAACATTCAAAACAACTCTCACTAATCCTCTATTTGAATTCAACTCTGAATTCACTTTAATTTCTGAGAATCCACTCTTTGATACTCAGATTGAGGATAGTGATGAGCCCACAATGGAACAAGAGTTCACAAATTCAATTCATGTGAATGATTCTCTTCATGAAGAGTTCTCTGGTGAACTCTCTCATGACATATCTCCTCCGGAACATGATCATTTCTATTTTGATCTTGAGGATGATATTAGCTCGGAGGAAAGGGTACTCTATCATATGAGTTTGCTTATTAATGATACTACCTTCACCCTTTCTCCCGATATGTCTGCATTTGAGGATGAGGAATGGATCTTGATTGTTATCAAAATCTTTCTTCCTTTCCTCAAATATCTTGTGATTTCTCTTCATCTTCACTCCTTCGGGAATGAAGACACTATCTTTCACCCCGGCATTTTCATTTATCATTTTTGAGCCGGTTCTATGTATATCTCATCGGTGTGGAACTTTCACGTGCTTCAAATGTTTGTCCAAACATCTTGAATGAAAGTCCGATGGAGATTGTTTCTTCCACTTTGCTTCCCCATGAACCAATTAATTCGGGGTCGAGTCAAGCTAGCGACTCGGTAATCAAAAACAGTAGCTAAACATGGGTTTTCACCCATGTGTTCCACCCTAGTGTGGGGGAGTTGCCCCACATGTTATATAGATATATATATCTATATCCAAAAAAAAAAAATCTTGCTAAATAATGGCCGTAATATTTCCCTTTTACGTTCTTTGTTTCGGCATAACCGCCGGTACTTTGAATATTGAGGGCAATATTCATTTCTAAGTGTGGGGGGGAATTCTCACGAATTTTATCATATAAATATACCAATTCCCCCGGTTTTGGCCAAAATATTTTTTTTTTTTTGGAGTAAGTGTTTTACACTTACTCAATTGGTTATCGATCCGCCTTGTCTAATAAACAAAAGGATTGGCTAATCCAGAGCAAACGGCTCTTGGTAAAGATATCTCAAATCCGTTGACGGCTTGCAAATTGCCCAAAATTGTATGGTATTCATTCACCATATCCTAAAAAGTGAAGAGTTGGCTAGCCCGCAAGTTTATGGCTTGTGGTAAAGGCGTGGAAAAACCATAATTGGTAATCACTCACCAAAGATAACATTGATAATTTATCTAAGAGTTGGCTAGTCCGAGCAAACGGCTTCGTAAAGACAAAATCAAATCCGTTGAAAGTCGGTGGTTTGCTCAAAATCACATGGTTATCGGTGTACCATGGTTCTTACTTGAACTAAAACATTTGGCTACTCCGAAGTAATGGCTTTTGGTAAAGAGATTCAAATCCATTAAGTTTTTCTCAAAAGATTGCTAGGGACTAGCAATAGTTTAGTGTGGGGATTGATGAGTGTGTAAATACTCATCATTTTGGTTAAATCTGACTGCAAAACGCCTAAAATGCTCGAAATGCATCAAAATACTGAAAATATTCCAAAATTGCATTTTATATGTTTCAGATGTAAAATGTTTAAAATCAGATGAAAAATGAGCAAAGTTTGCATAATTGGCAGTTTCAGTCCCCCAAGTTTCTAAAATTGTCAAAAATATTCCCTGAGTCCTAAACTCAAAAGAAAAATCACCAAAGGTCCTTTTAAAATCATAAGTTGTCAAAATTAGTCCTTTGGTGAAAAATATAAAAAGTTTGAGAAAATTACAAAATTGGTCCTCCAAGTTTCAAAATTGGCAAAAATGGCCCTTGGAAAATTGAAAATGTCAAGTTTGGTCCTTGCATTATTGAAACTTGTCACTTTTAGTCCTTGGAACAACTTTGCAGATTTGGCAGAAATGGCCCCTTAATTTTCAGAAATTACATATTGGTCCTTGTGCATTTAAGCCTTTAAACCAATTGAACCCTATCATAATCCCAAGTGACCCCTGCCTCTTACCATGTTGACCCCCTGTCAATAACACTTTTGGACCCCCATTTTAATATTACCACCAGTCAAACCCATAAGTCAAAAACCACCCCTACCCGCCCTTTTTCCTGTCTTCCCCAACATATGGCCCTGCAACCCATCCCCCCTCCTCACCTTTCCACCTTTCTTGTTCCCCCCTCCTCAACAACCTTCCAAGGGCATTAAATGCCTCCCCCCTCTAGCACTCAACCTCTCCAACTAGTGTATAAAGTTTTTCCCGCCAAAAAAGAAATGGAAGGCTGAGATCAACTCAACTGATCCAATGGTTGTAAAAGAAAGTGGGATTAGCTCAGAAGTGATGGGGAAGCATTTTTGTATAAAAAGAAAGAGAAGCAAGGCATGAGAAGGGTAGTAGTTAGCTTTTTAGTTTTTCCTAATGTCGTTTTTTTAAATTAATGTTTTAGTTTAAGTAAAATGTTGTGATTTCACTTTCTTTGTATCACATTCAAGTCAAATTATCATTGTAAAGAGTTGTTGAAGTATCAATCCAAGTTCTTAGATAAATTCCAAGTTTCATGTTGACTGTTAAAATTTCAGTTTCTAAATTCTCTTGTCCAAGTTCTAATGGTTTGTTTTTAAGTTCAAACAGGTTTAGATAAGTTATTTACAGCTTTGTGTAAGCTTAAAAATCATTTTCAAACAAAATTGTGAGTTGGTCAACAAAAGTCAACTGTTTAAGCTCATTTGTATTTGAGCATGGTTTGGGAGGTTGCAGATCTTTGAATTGGGTTGGAATAGCCTCATTTAGTGTAGGATTGGGTTTGGATTTGGCCTGCAAGCAAGTTGGACACCTGTGAGTGATTATCTCATTTACATTTTCAATCCATTTTGCAAATCATGCTTATATCTGTTCTTATAGTCTAGACTAGTTTTAACCTGTTAATATAGTTGTAATATGGTCATGTAAACTTAGTTTGATCAGTAGCTTTGTCTAGTTCAGTGATTGTATCTTTTGAAATTGCAAAACAATATCTTAAAGGGTGTTTGGATTTGGTAATTAAACTGTGCTATAGGTTTATGCAGTGCTTGGTATCTGTTGTCTCATGCTTGTGTATCTGTTTTATGCTTATTATAGTCTTTAACTTGTGCCTGCAAGCAGTGAAAGTCAAAATTCACCTTATCTGTCTTAATTTGTAAGCTGTTGTGGTTTTGGACAAGCAAAAGCTTGTTTTGTGTTTGGAAACCTTAGAACTAGCTTGCTTTAGTTTAATTTCATCTCAATATATCATTTTCAGTTCAAAAATCAAGATCAAATCTCATTTAAGTCAACCTTTTCAATTCTGCCTTAAAAGTCAAATTGCAAAATATCAGTTTTGAGTCCAAATGGGAGGATTTTTCATGCATTCATTTCTGGGTCAATGCCAATGAAACTTTGGGTCTTAGAATTTCAGCTGGTCTTGTTTCTTATTAGCATTTTCTGATTTTTATCAAATTTTAGAAGCCTCATATGAGCTTGTCAAAACAGCTTATATGCCCTGTCTTCGTGACCGATCTGCATGTGTTTTGTGCAGATCTTGCAGACCTTGCACAGAGCTCATCTTAGCTCACTAGGGTCTGATTTTGGTTTGCATGTTCCTAGCGTGTCCTTTCTAGGTCCCTTCTTTCGCTTTTTCGGTTTCGACTTATTCTTGTGCTTATTCTTTAGCTCAAAGTAGGCACCCCTTTAACTGTTTTTAGCAATAAGCTCAATTTCATCAAATCTTTGTAGATTGCAAATTAGAGGTTATAGCTTGTTGATTCTAGTTGCATTTTGGTTTTTTAAGCTTATTTAAGCTTCTGTTTTAGTTTGGTGCTTATTAGTATCCATTTGCTTATGCAAAGTGCTTATTTATAAGCACTTGGCACATCAGTTCCTTATTCCTCCATACAAGCATATGTTTTTCTATTTTTCCTAGATTCCAAATATTATTTTAGAGTTTTCCGAAATTTTCAGATTTTTCCTAGCTTGTTTGCTATTTTTCTTGATTTAAATTAGTTTTAAGCATTTTAATTAGCATTTAATACAAAAATTAAGAAAAGGTTCAAAAAATAATTTTCAATTTTCTTAAGTTAAGATAAATATAAAAAGCCAAAAAATATTTTTCTAGATTTTCCTAGTTAAATTTGTATTTTTAAATAATTTAATTAGTTTTAAATAGTTTTAATTCCTAGAAAATAGAAAATATTCAGAAAATACAAAAATAGTTTTGAAAATTCTATTTTGTTATTTTAGATTTTCTAAGTCAAAATTTTATTTTCAAGCTTTATTTCGTATTTTCTTTCATTTTAGGCTATTATTAAATAGTTAGAAATAGTTTTTAATTAATAATAATTAATTTAATAGTTATAAAAATAATTTTCTTTTTCTATAAATTTTCTTTTATCATTAGGTTTGTAAAAATGTCATTTTCATATTTTTAGGACTTTTATTCCTTAGATCTCACTTTTTATTTTGTACGTTTACGTAATTTTATTTTAAACGTAAGTTTTAAGTTTTAAACGTTCATCATTTTAAAAATAGTGATAGCGTTTATTTAATATTTTTTTATCTTTTTAACTTTCTTTAATTTGCATTTAAGCCTCGTAATTTGTTGGTTTTTTCTGTAGTTATAATCATTCCAAATCCTTTTCCGTTCAAATCTCGATCACTATTCGTCGGGTAATCCATTGCATAGCTCATTTGGGACATAACGACCGGAAACACTATACTCCTCGGATCTTCATTGCATTCGTGCTTAAGCGGTTTAAGGCGATTACGGTCGGCCATTCACAAGTGGCCGGCTTGAGTGATTTAGCTTGACTGTTTGGCACGCATCAATTTAATTAAACAGAGGAAAACAATGCAAATGATGAGTTTGTTGAAGATCCTACGGGAAACAATACAGGTAAAGAAATATTTTAATAAGATGTAATAGCAATTTACCCTATAATTTTTTAATGTTGATACTTTAAAACAATAAAAAACAGTAGTGTATGTGCTGTTTTTTCATGTCCAAAAACATAGGCATAGGACATCCTTTTTTTTACATATTACATCTTATCGAGAAGTTAGTTGTAACAAAATTGTTGATTTGGATGTTTTGATCAACTTAGCCAAAGCATCTGTTGTTGCTGGCACAGAAATTCCTCCTGGTTTGAATGAAGATATTGCTGCTGGTCCTAATGAAGGTCCTGATTCTACTGATGGGGATGCTATTCATGAAGAAAATGTTGACAAATTTCAAAATGATATTCCAACTCCTGAAGTTGTTTCACCAACAAAAACAAAAATGAGCCGATCATCAATTAGAAAAGAAAAAGGAATAGCAATATATAATAAACCTGAATCGTCAAGTGATGCCGATGACGAAAACATTGATGTTGATGAAACGGTGAATATTGATAAGAATGCTTTGAGTGAAACACTGGTTGGAGCAAACAATGATAGTGGTTTAGATAAAATGGTGAATTCTGGTAATAATGCTGGAGGACAAAAAATGTTGGGGAAGAAAGAGGTAGGGGATAATGCTGGGGAAGAAAAGAGGTAGAGAACATAGTGCTAAAGATTCACGCTTGGTATATTCATTCTATACTCAAATATAGAAACTTTTATTGAAGATAATGTTGATTGTATAAATACTAGTATATCCTCTCTTTGAATGAATCGTCTCTTTGGTGTTTGATGATACGAACAAAAAAGCGAATCTTCTTTGAAACAAGCGAAGTACATAAAAAAAGAGAGGAAGACCGAGAAAAAATCTGGTTAACGATTCTCCAGATGCATTACGAACTATATTACCAGATCAGGTAAATATTATTTTTTATTTGTTCATACAAGTTAATTTAAGTTTAATTCATAAACAATAAATTAGTTCTTAATGAAATGCAACATTTTTCAGGTCTTCTAATTGCATTCAGTAAAAGAAATGAAAGAAAAATATGCAGCAGCAAAAGTTGTTATTTGATAATTTTGGCACAATCTTTATGCAAAGTATTTAATTTTCAGTACTTTGTTATGGTGTTGGTACAATCTTTATGTTGGTTGTTGTAAGACAGTTGGGGTGTATGGATGGTGATGTGTTGTACGGACTATGAATTGTTCTCCAAATTAGTGTTAGGGTTAGAATGATGATGTGTAAAATGATGATGGTTTTTGTCTTTGTCATTGTTCTTTGTTAGTAATGGATGTTGTTTGGATCTGTTGTATAGCTTAGCTGGTAAAATTCCCATTTTCCAAGCTAAATATAACTTGTTCGAGCCTTAGAGTCGGATGGATGATTCTTTCCAAGCTAAAAATGTTACTTCTATAGAAGTATGAGTAACATTTGGGCTTTGCTTTTTGTTTAGAAAAATATGAACAATGGTGCATGAATCTGGAACATATAAAAATCACTTTTCACTTATGAAAAACAAACTTAAAACAATCATAAATAGACAAACATCATAAACTTGTTAACACCATTTCATTAATGCTTCCTACAACCACTGCTCTCTCCCTTATGCATTTTCCGGTTCACCTTGATTTGTTGAAACATATCTTCAAGTTGACTAATCTGTTTTCCTACACATAAACATTTGCTAAGTGAACTTATTTCCACAGGTTCTCCTAATCGACTTGACGCTCCTCATCATCAAGTTGCTCATCCCTTATCTCTTCAACATAATCCTCCCCTCAAGATCTTGATTCAAGTGATTCTCCACATCTTCACCCTGATCATCTTCCTCTTACTCGCCATCTACTTCATCTCCTTCATCAGCTCCATTAATCTCATCCCAATAAAGGTCTTTTGTCCGCAACCAATTAAGAATCCTTGTCCACTTGTGCACTTGTCTATAAGATCTATATTCAACAATGGGTTTATTACTGAATGTGATTAAACAGGCATTAGCGTATGTGTATAAATAGACAAAATATACTATTTCTACATATTATTAAATTCATTTATATGTGATTTAACTAGACACGGATTTACTTTATGGTACAAAAAGCAACTGAGAAAGTTATATTTTACCCAGGTGAAAACAAAAATAGCTAAGTGCTAGAGTTCAAAAAATACTTACTTTTTTAATGGACAATTTCTTGAATCATGATTAACATATTCTCCACAACTTGAACACTTCCTTTTTCCATCATTAGCCATATGATTTATTTAGAAACAGCCCACTGGTTTTTCACGATCACCAGGATGTAGTGTCTAGAACAACAAAGTTATCAATTGCAGATTTGCATTAACCTCTGTAACCTTGAAACTATTGCCTGCATCAAGGAATATAATTAATAATAGTTCAACGATTGCAAAAAAGATAGTTTATCTATTTGCAACAGGTTGCCTAACCAGTGAAAAGAAGAAGTGGAAATTCACTGCCCTATCTTATAATCGTAGGTGATGGATGCCATTAGCATTAGCTATATAAACTTTCAAAAACGTTATTGACTATCACAAAGTTATTAGCATTAGCTATATAATCGTAGGTGACGGCTGCCATTAGCATTAGTTATTGACTTTCAAAAGCGTTATTGCCAACGCCTATATAGTTCCTTACGGTATAGTAGTTATTGACTTTCAAAAACGTTATTGCCTAAAACTTGAACGAGAATGTGGAAATTCAATGATCATTGACAAAGGATTTCTATAAATGTACCTACTTGTAGGAACAATAATACCACTTTAAAGTAACCATATCAGTGAAGCTTACTATTTTATTATAACAATCTAAAAAAAAAAGCACTAACTCAAAAAATAAAACAAAGCTAGATAAGCTAACAGCTTTAAAATGATCACATAAGGAATCAGTTAAAAAAGTTAGTTTTACTTATATTCCAAAAAAATGCTATTATTACTTTTTTAGTTCAGAAAAGTTGCAGAATGTATGCCTCAACTAATACTAAAAAAAATTACTTAGCTCATAATTCAAAAACAAATCCCACTGATAAGACATCTGAATCAGTTGAACATAGTGATTCTACTAAACCATTAAATCAATCAGAATGATACACCAACTCGACTGTAAAAACAATGACCTCACAAAAAATGAAAAAGTGAAACAAACGAGCCTTCACCATCGTGCACAAAACACATAACATCACAGGATAAATTGATATAACAACAGACTCAATGGGACTATGCCATCTTGGCTAAATTGATGTTCATACATTCCAACAACTCACAAAACCTCATGGACCTAACAACATTGAAAACTTAAATAATCGCTAATCTCAACATTATTCACATGCGAAGATACTCTAACTAAACTTAAATCCGATAATAACCTCAAAATTACATTGCTTACTGATATTCTTCACTCGTGAAAATAAATTTAAAAAAATTAAATTCACATTTGAAGATTCTCTAAACTAAACTTAAATCCGATAATAACATCAAAATTACATTGCTTACTGATATTCTTCACATGTGAAGATAAATTTTAAAAACTTAAATCACTAATCTCAAATCCGTTGACGGCTTGCAATTTGCCCAAAATTGTATGGTATTCAGCTCACCATATCTTTAATTAGTGAAGAGTTGGCTAGCCCGCAAGTTTATGGCTTGTGGTAAAGGCGATGGAAAACCATAATTGGTAATCACTCACCAAAGATAATATTGATAATTTATCTAAGAGTTGGCTAGTCCGAGCAAACGGCTTCGGTAAAGACAAATCAAATCCGTTGGAAGTCGGTGGTTTGCTCAAAATCGCATGGTTATCGGTGTACCATGGTTCTTACTTGAACCGAAACATTTGGCTACTCCAAAAGTAATGGCTTTTGGTAAAGAGATTCAAATCCATTATGTTTTCTCAAAAGATTGCAAGGGACTAGCAATAGTTTAGTGTGGGGATTGATGAGTGTGTAAATACTCATCATTTTAGTTAAATCTAAAGCGCAAAACGTTTAAAATGCTCGAAATGCATCAAAATCTGAAAATATCTCAAAATTGCATTTTATAAGTTTCGGATGCAAAATGTTTAAAATCGGATGAAAATGAGCTAAGTTTGCATAATTGGCGCTTCGGTCCCCCAGTTTCAAAAATTGTCGAAATAGTCCCCGAGCACTTAATTTCAAAATAAAAATCACCAAAGGTCCTTTTAAAATCATAAGTTGTCAAAATTAGTCCTTGGGTGAAAAATATCAAAAGTTTTGAGAAATTACAAATTTGGTCCTTCAAGTTTAAAAATTGGCAAAAATGGCCCTTGGAAATTTGAAAATGTCAAGTTTGGTCCTTGTACTCTTGTAGCTTGTCACTTTTAGTCCCTTGGAGCAACTTTGCAAAATTGGCAGCCTTGGCCCTCCAACTTTCAGAATTTACAACAAAGGTCCTTGTTTATTAAAAGAGCCTAAGCCCTTTGACCCCTGTCAAACCAATTGTGACCCCTGCCAACCCATTTGAACCCCTGCATTTTGGACCCCCTTCATAATATTAAGCCGGTCAAACCCATAAGTCAAACACACCTCGCGCCTTTTTCCTCTTCCTCACCAACTAGCCTGCAACACTCAAGCTCCCACACCTCCAGCTCTTCCCCACTCTACTTGTTCCCTCCACCTCAACAACCCTCCAAAACACATTTAATGCATCTCTTACCCCTCACTCAACCCTCCCAGTTGATAAACACATTTTGGCGCCAAAAACTGATCCAATGGCCAATATGCTATCATGTCATCCAATGGTCCTGAATGAAGGTGGGAAACACTCAGAGTAGTGAGAGAAGTCATTTGCTATAAAAAAGGAAGCAAGAGAAGGAAGAAAGAGAGTAGTTCTTAGTGTAAAAATTTCCTTTATGTCGTTTTTTTTATAAATGTTTTAGTTTAAGCAAGAAATTTGTAATATCAGTTCTTATGAATCAAACTTTAGTTGTTTTATCATTGTAATGTGTTTTCAATCATCAATTCAAAGTTTTAGTTTTGGTTCAAGTGTTATGCTTACTGTTTAAAATTTCAGTTTCAAGTTCATATGTTCAAGCTTCAAATAGCTCATTTCTAATTTCAATTGCTTATATAAGCTATTTATAGCTTTTGTAAGCTTATATATCAATTTCAAGCAATTTTGGATTTTGGTCAACATAAGTCAACTGAATCATCATTTGGTCTTGGAAATGGAAATGGGTTGAATTAGCATGGAAATGGGTTGAATTAGCATGGAAATGGGTTGATAGAAATAGGTCAGTGGCTCTTGTATTCTTTGGCAAGCCATAGTGGCTGGGACAAATTGTAAGTCATTTTCAATAGTTATTGCATAATCTGTATTTATGGTTTAGATTGGTTTTTATTTGTTGATTAAGTTGTATTTAGGTCAGTTAGATTCAGTTTGAGTGTCTGCAAAAGCTAGTTTAGCAGTTGGGTTAGTGTTAATTGCAAATCAGTGTATTTAAGTAGTGTTTGGATTGCTGCTTAATCTGTGATTTAGGTTTGATCAGTGGTTGAGGATTGTTGCTTTAGGTTTGTTAAACTAATATGTACTCATATCTGTCATCACATTGTGCCTGCATTAGCTCAAAGTCAAATACACCATTAATCTGTCTTTAAAGCTTAACTGTTAGGATTTTTAAAAAGCAAATACTTGTTTTGTGTTTATAAATCATAGGTATAACTTGAAGTAGTATCATTTCATCATATAACTTCAAGATCAGTCCACAAATTGGTATCAAAGTTCAAATAAGTCAAACTTTCAAAACTGTTAAAAAGTCAAAAAACTGAAAAAGTCATTTTGAGGCCAACTGAGAGGATTTTTCATTGACTCATTTCTGAGCCAAATTAAGTGAAACTTGGTGTTTAAAAACTTCAACTGGTCTATTTACTTATTACCATTTTAGTAGATTTTTGTAAATTTTTTATAAGCTCTAAATGAGCTTGTCAATTGGGTCTTACTTCCCTTGTGCACAAACTCGGTATTAGCGGGAGTGTGCATGTGTTTTCTTGAACTTGTCACAGAGCTCAACTTAGCTCACTTAGGTGCGGTTTTGGTTTATAAGCACACGGCAGGTCTTCTTTAGTTGCCTTCTTTTGGTTTTAAGATTAGCTTATCCGAGTAGCTTATTCTTAAGCTCCAAAGTAGCCCCAAAACTGCTTTTTAGCACTTATTCTCAAAATCATCAAATCATGATAGCGAGTGTTTTAGAGGTTTAGGACAGTTGTAACTTGTTGCATTTGGGTATTCTTAGCATATTATAGCTTTTGTGTTGTTGTGGTGGTCTTTGCTTTCCATTTGCTTAATCTGAGTCTTATTCATAAGCACTTGTCATTCTGATTGCATTTTGTTACACACAACCCCCTGTTTTTATATTTTTATCAGATTCATAATATTATTTTAAACTTATCTTGAATTTTTCAGATTTTTCTAGGTCTGTTTGGTATTTTTCTTTATTTAAAACATTTTTTAAGCCTTTTTAATTAGCATTTAATACAATTAATTCAGAAAAGTTTCAAAAAATAATTTTCATTTTCTTAGGTTAAGATAAATATAAAAGTCAAAAAATATTTTTCCAGATTTTCTTAGTTAAATTTGTATTTTTAAGCAATTTAAGTAGTTTTAAATAGTTTTAATTCATAGAAAATACAAAATAATCGAAAAATACAAAAATAGTTTTGAAAATTCTTTTAGTTATTTTAGATTTTTCAAAGTCATAATTTTATTTTTCTAGCTTTATTTCATATTTTCTTGTGTTTTAGGTTATTATTAAATAGTTAAAATTAGTTTTTAATTAATAATAATTAATTAAATAGTTTTAAAAATAATTTTCTTTTTCTAAAAATTTTCTTTTATCATTAGGTTTGTAAAAATGTCATTTTTATATTATTAGGATTAATATTGTTTAAGTTTCACATTTTCTTTTGTACGTCACGTAGTTTTTAATTTAAGTTTTATAAAAGAAAAATCAAAAACATCATTTTGCAAATAGTGATAGCGTTTATTTAATATATTTTATCATTTTAATTTTCTTTAATTTGCATTTAAGCCTTTTTAATTTATAAACTTTTTCTGTAGTTATAATCATTCAACTCTTTTCTCATTCAAATCTCTCGATCACTATTCGTTTGGTGATTCATCATACATTCATTTGGGACATAACGACAGGAAACCCTATTCTCTCGATCTTCATTGCATTTGTTTCGGACTGTTTTAAGTTTTTACGGTTAGCCATTCACAAGTGGCTAGCTTGTGTGAGAAAACTTGACCGTCTGGGAGCGAATCAAATTTTAGCGCCACGCCGGAGTCATGCTAATTATCTTCCGTTTAGCAGATTAGTGATTTGAATATTCACTCTTTGTTCATACCATCTATCTATATCTATATATTTTCTTATAAAAAATCCAAAAACCCAAAAACATCCAAAAAAGTATAAAACACAAAAATATTTTTCTTTTGTTTCTATATATATGTATAACCATAAAACTCAAAAATATTCCTCTTTCCCCATTTTCATAATTCCCTTTCTTAACTCTGAGAGTCCTTAGAGTTAACTCTAGTACATGCGCACTCGTTCTTCTAGATCATTGAGTCCTTTGCGTGATCTAGCAGAAATTCCTAGAAGACGTTCTCGTAGGCGTGCTGACCAAATAGTCGAACCCGAGATTCGTACTATTTCAAACAACAATATGGCAGACGAACGAACTATGGCGGAAATGCTCCAGGCACCCACCGAGGGTTATGGAGATGCCATCATTCTACCAGCAATCAATTCTGATCACTTTGAATTGAAGACACATTTGATCCAAATTGTGTCTACAAATCAATTCCACGGGTTTGACCGAGAAGACCCATATGCACACATCCGTTGGTTTAACAAGTTGACTTCAACTATCAATTTCAAGGATGTGCCACAAAAGTAATCAAGTTGATGCTATTTCCATTTTCACTTGAGGGACGACCGGATTTGGTGGAAAAGAACCCCTCGATCCATCGAAACTTGGGAGGATCTTGTTCAAAAGTTTGTCAATTATTTATTTCCTCCATCAAAGACGACTAATCTTAAAATGAAATTTCGGATTTCGTCAAAATTTCGATGAAAACTTTGAGAGGCATGGGAGAGATTCAAAGATCTCCTCGAAATGCCCCATCATGAATTCACGGAGCTTCAACAAGTCAATATCTTTTATAATGGGTTGAGCAGTAACGATCAAGATTCTTTGAATGCAGCCGCCGGTGGCAATATCTTGAATCGTAAGCCTAAAGATGTGATTGAGATTTGTGAGAAAAAATAAAAAGTTCCTATTTCTCGCAACAAAGTCAATACTCCGAACACTCCTGCTTCTTCATCCAGTAACTCTTCTGAGTTAGCAGCTCCGATAGCCGCTCTAACGGACGTCATCCGTTGTATGATGAAAGATGTAAAGGAAATCAAAAGCGGAATTCATAAGTCGGAACCAATCAAAGCCGTAAACAAGGTGTGTGAAACTTGTAGTGGTCCACATGCGTATTATGATTGTCAAGCAACCGATGCTTCCTTTTACCAAGCTCCCATAGCTTCTGTAAACCACAATCAATACCGACCACAAGCTGATCCTCACTACCGTGCACCTAGCGGTATGACACCACCTGGTTTCCCTCCTGTGCAAAACCATGGCAATCAAAATCGCTTTGTTCCGAATCAAGGACAAAATTTCAATAACTCTCAAAATTTCAATCAAAACCGGAACAATTTCAACCAACCATATCAAGCTCCAAATCATCAAAGTTATCATGACCTTCTCAAGCTCCCATGCCAAATGACTTCATGAAAATTACCGAGTCAAGCATCGTTCAATGCAAACTCGGATCAATAACATGAGAGTTGAGCTAAAAAGGAAATTGATACCACAATGTCTCGGCAGACAAATGAGTTAAAGAATATGATGAGCGGTTTCATGAACATGAATATGAACAAAGCTTCATCATCTTCCGGAGGACTCCCAAGCAATACAATTCCTAACCCCAATGCCGAGTTGAAAGCCGTCACCACTCGTAGTGGTAAGACGCACAATGGACCTTCGACTCAATGCCCCTCCACCGTGGCAATGAGTCAAGTTACCAAGGATACAACGGACAAGGTGCAATTTTCAAGCCCACGGTACGCGACACGTCCCACCTTCGGTAGTCCAAGCTTTAAGTCCGGAACCCGAAGTTCAAGAAAAATTCTAAGCCGAAAACACTTCCATCCGGCTCAAAAGTCTAGTCACTTCCTTACCCATCAAGAATGAATGATGAGAAGCTCAAAGACAAAACAAAGAGCAAATGGAAAAAATTTCCAAATCTTCAATGAGCTACACTTTGACATAAGCTTCGTTGATGCTCTCGTTCTAATGCCCAAATTTGCATCCACGCTTAAAGGCTTCTTGACCAACAAAGATAAGCTATCGGAGATGGCTAAAACCCTCTCAATGAGCAATGCTCGGTCCTTCTCAAGAAGCTTCCCAAAAGCTTGAAGACCCCGCATTGTTAATCCGTGTGATTTCTTGGGATGGTTCAATGCTCCGCCTTGGCGATCTTGGCGCAAGCATTAACCTCATGCCACTCTCGGTATGGAAGAAACTGTCTCTTCCTAAACTTTCACCCACTTGTATGACACTCGAGCTAGCGGACCGCACTATAACTCATCCACTTGGGATAGCCGAGGATGTCGTGATGAAAGTAGGAAAGTTTCACTTTCCTACCGACTTTGTTGTAGTATACTTTGATGCAGATCCTAGAGTTCCCTCATCTTGGGAGAGCTTTCTTAAGAAGCAGTCGTGCTCGATTGATGTGTTTTTGAAGAGTTGACCATACGGGTTGACAACGAAGAGCTCACGTTGAATATCAACCAAAACCCAAGCCTCTATCCAAACAGTGTTGCCACAATTGATCAAAATCAAAGATTCAATGCAACACTCTCAAATTTCACGGTTAAGAGAGTCACCAAAAGCGTCTTTGAGTTAAAAGCTTTGAAAATCAACCCTGGTTCAAACAAATGGTTTGAAAGTTGTACCGTGGAAGTCAAGAGTGTTCTTGATGATGATGATCTAGAATCGAGATTTCATCGGAAGTGATGGAAACCGCTAGCTCTAAGAGCACACCACTTGTCCCACCTCCGGAATCGGTTTGTCGTATCGAGTTTGTTAACTCGTGGATGAAACCAAACTCTTTAGTTTCATCCGAATTGGATGATGATGTTTGTGATCCAATGGGAGACATTCTTCCCATTGATGAATTGCTCAAAATGATCCATCATCTTCTAGTCTTATCATTCCCGACTCTTCCATCCCTTCTCTCACCCCGATGAGGAAGATGACAACTTTGGAATGAAGTCGATGCCTTTCTTAGTGATGAGTCAATTCCAACGGAATTGATAATACTTACTTTGATTCGGAGGGGACATCCTTTTCTAGAAAATCATTGATTGAAGAACCGCTTCCACCCTCCTCCCGGACATCTTATTGACAATCACCATATAAGCTTCAAGTTTAAGCTTAAAATGTCAAAATGGTGATTTGCTTCTTTCGATGAGGAATGGACATGCATTCTCATGCATGTCTTTATTCCATTCTTCACAGATGGTGTGGTTGCTCTTTCCCTTCTCTTTCGGAATGAGGACACCATCTTTGACCCAGTATCATCCTTTATAGTTTCTACTATTAACAATACCGCGGTTGTATCTCGTCGGTGTGGAACTTTCATTGTTCATATGTTTATTAACATTGTCAACGAAAGTCCGATCGAGATTGCTTTTCCACGTTACTTTCCCCATGAACAAATTAATTCGGGTCGAGTCAAGCTAGCGACTGGGAATCAAAAAAGAGCATGCCATATGGGTTTTCACCCATATTTCGACTTCTTTCTATCTTTCTACCACCCTAGTGTGGGGAGTTGCCCATTGTTGTATATAAGTTTCAAAAAAAAAAAAAAAAAAAAAAAAAAAAGTCTTTCAAAATAATGGCGTAGTATTTCCCTTTTACGTTCTATGTTTCGGCATAACCGCGGTACTTTGAATATTGAGGGCAATATTCATTTCTAAGTGTGGGGAATTCTCAAATTTTATCATGTAATTATACCGCCTAATTCCCGTTTTTGGCAAAATTTTTTTGGAGTAAGTGTTTTGCACTTACTCGACTTATGGTTATCATCCGCCATGTCTAATAAACAAAAGGATTGGCTAATCCAGAGCAAACGGCTCTTGGTAAAGATATCTCAAATCCGTTGACGGCTTGCAATTTGCCCAAAATTGTATGGTATTCAACTCACCATATCTTTAATTAGTGAAGAGTTGGCTAGCCCGCAAGTTTATGGCTTGTGGTAAAGGCGATGGAAAAACCATAATTGGTAATCACTCACCAAAGATAATATTGATAATTTATCTAAGAGTTGGCTAGTCCGAGCAAACGGCTTCGGTAAAGACAAATCAAATCCGTTAGAAGTCGGTGGTTTGCTCAAAATCGCATGGTTATCGGTGTACCATGGTTCTTACTTGAACTGAAACATTTGGCTACTCCAAAAGTAATGGCTTTTGGTAAAGAGATTCAAATCCATTATGTTTTTCTCAAAAGATTGCAAGGGACTAGCAATAGTTTAGTGTGGGGGATTGATGAGTGTGTAAATACTAATCATTTTGGTTAAATCGAAGCTGCAAAACGTTTAAAATGCTCGAAATGCATCAAAATACTAAAATATCTCAAAATTGCATTTATATGTTTCAAATGCAAAATGTTTAAAATCGATGAAAAATGAGCTAAGTTTGCATAATTGGCGCTTTAGTCCCCAAGTTTCAAAAGTTGTCGAAATAGTCCCCGAGCACTTAATTTCAAAGAAAAATCACCAAAGGTCCTTTTAAAATCATAATTTGTCAAAATTAGTCCTTTGGTGAAAAATATCAAAAGTTTTGAGAAATTACAAATTTGGTCCTTCAAGTTTAAAAATTGGCAAAAATGGCCCTTGGAAATTTGAAAATGTCAAGTTTGGTCCTTGTACTATTGGAGCTTGTCACTTTTAGTCCCTTGGAGCAACTTTGCAAAATTGGCAGCCTTGGCCCTCCAACTTTCAGAATTTACAACAAAGGTCCTTGTTTATTAAAAGAGCCTAAGCCCTTGGACCCCTGTCAAACCAATTGTGACCCCTACCAACCCATTTGAACCCCTGCATTTTGGACCCCCTTCATAATATTAAGCCGGTCAAACCCATAAGTCAAACACACCCTCGCGCCTTTTTCCCTCTTCCTCACCAACTAGCCCTGCAACACTCAAGCTCCCACACCTCCAGCTCTTCCCCCACTCTACTTGTTCCCTCCACCTCAACAACCCTCCAAAACACATTTAATGCATCTCTTACCCCTCCCTCAACCCTCCCAGTTGATAAACACATTTTGGCGCCAAAAACTGATCCAATGGCCAATATGCTATCATGTCATCCAATGGTCCTGAATGGAGGTGGGAAACACTCAGAGTAGTGAGAGAAGTCATTTGCTATAAAAAAGGAAGCAAGAGAAGGAAGAAAGAGAGTAGTTCTTAGTGTAAAATTTTCCTTTATGTCATTTTTTTTATAAATGTTTTAGTTTAAGCAAGAAATTTGTAATATCAGTTCTTATGAATCAAACTTTAGTTGTTTTATCATTGTAATGTGTTTTCAATCATCAATTCAAAGTTTTAGTTTTGGTTCAAGTGTTATGCTTACTGTTTAAAATTTCAGTTTCAAGTTCATATGTTCAAGCTTCAAATAGCTCATTTCTAATTTCAACTAAGCTTATATAAGCTATTTATAGCTTTTTGTAAGCTTATATATCAATTTCAAGCAATTTTGGATTTTGGTCAACATAAGTCAACTGAATCATCATTTGGTCTTGGAAATGGAAATGGGTTGAATTAGCATGGAAATGGGTTGAATTAGCATGGAAATGGGTTGATAGAAATAGGTCAGTGGCTCTTGTATTCTTTGGCAAGCCATAGTGGTTGGGACAAATTGTAAGTCATTTTCAATAGTTATTGCATAATCTGTATTTATGGTTTAGATTGGTTTTTATTTGTTGATTAAGTTGTATTTAGGTCAGTTAGATTCAGTTTGAGTGTCTGCAAAAGCTAGTTTAGCAGTTGGGTTAGTGTTAATTGCAAATCAGTGTATTTAAGTAGTGTTTGGATTGCTACTTAATCTATGATTTAGGTTTGATCAGTGGTTGAGGATTGTTGCTTTAGGTTTGTTAAACTCATATGTACTCATATCTGTCATCACATTGTGCCTGCATTAGCTCAAAGTCAAATACACCATTAATCTGTCTTTAAAGCTTAACTGTTAGGATTTTTAAAAAGCAAACACTTGTTTTGTGTTTATAAATCATAGGTATAACTTGCAGTAGTATCATTTCATCATATAATTTCAAGATCAGTCTACAAATTGGTATCAAAGTTCAAATAAGTCAAACTTTCAAAACTGTTAAAAAGTCAAAAAACTGAAAAAGTCATTTTGAGGCCAACTGAGAGGATTTTTCATTGACTCATTTCTGAGCCAAATTAAGTGAAACTTGGTGTTTAAAAACTTCAACTGGTCTATTTTCTTATTACCATTTTAGTAGATTTTTGTAAATTTTTTATAAGCTCTAAATGAGCTTGTCAATTGGGTCTTACTTCCCCTGTGCACAAACTCAGTATTAACTGAGTGTGCACAGGTTTTGTGCAGACTTGTCACAGAGCTCAACTTAGCTCACTTAGGTCTGGTTTTTGGTTTATAAGCACCTGGCCAGGTCTTCTTTAGTTGCCTTCTTTTGGTTTTAAGATTAGCTTATCTGAGTAGCTTATTCTTAAGCTCCAAAGTAGGCCCCAAAACCTGTTTTTAGCACTTATTCTCAAAATCATCAAATCATGATAGCGAGTGTTTTAGAGGTTTAGGACAGTTGTAACTTGTTGCATTTGGGTATTCTTAGCATATTATAGCTTTTGTGTTGTTGTGGTGGTCTTTGCTTTCCATTTGCTTAATACAAGTGCTTATTCATAAGCACTTGTCATTGCAGTTGCATTTTCTTACACACAACCCCCTGTTTTTATATTTTTATCAGATTCATAATATTATCTTAAACTTATCTTGAATTTTTCAGATTTTTCTAGGTCTGTTTGGTATTTTTCTTTATTTAAAACATTTTTTAAGCCTTTTTAATTAGCATTTAATACAATTAATTCAGAAAAGTTTCAAAAAAATAATTTTTCATTTTTCTTAGGTTAAGATAAATATAAAAGTCAAAAAAATATTTTTCCAGATTTTTCTTAGTTAAATTTGTATTTTTAAGCAATTTAAGTAGTTTTAAATAGTTTTTAATTCATAGAAAATACAAAATAATCATAAAATACAAAAATAGTTTTGAAAATTATTTTAGTTATTTTAGATTTTTCCAAGTCATAATTTTATTTTTCTAGCTTTATTTCATATTTTCTTGTGTTTTAGGTTATTATTAAATAGTTAAAATTAGTTTTTAATTAATAATAATTAATTAAATAGTTTTAAAAATAATTTTCTTTTTCTAAAATTTTCTTTTATCATTAGGTTTGTAAAATGTCATTTTATATTTTTAGGATTAATATTGTTTAAGTTTCACATTTTCTTTTGTACGTCACGTAGTTTTTAATTTAAGTTTTATAAAGAAAATCAAAACATCATTTTGCAAATAGTGATAGCGTTTATTTAATATATTTTATCTTTTTAATTTTCTTTAATTTGCATTTAAGCCTTTGTAATTTATAAACTTTTACGTAGTTATAATCATTCAACTCTTTTCTCATTCAAATCTCTCGATCACTATTCGTTTGGTGATTCATCACATTCATTGGGACATAACGACCGGAAACCCTATCTCTCCCGATCTTCATTGCATTTGTTTCGGACTGTTTTAAGTTTCTTACGTTTAGCCATTCACAAGTGGCTAGCTTGTGTGAGAAAACTTGACCGTCTGGGAGCGAATCAGATACTCTAAACTAAACTTAAATCCGATAATAACCTCAAAATTCCATTGCTTACTGATATTCTTCACTCGTGAAAATAAATTTTAAAAACTTAAATATTCGCTAATCTCAACATTATTCACATGCAAAAGATACTCTAAACTAAACTTAAATCCGATAATAACCTCAAAATTCCATTGCTTACTGATATTCTTCACTCGTGAAAATAAATTTTAAAAACTTAAATAATCGCTAATCTCAACATTATTCAAATGCAAAAGATACTCTAAACTAAACTTAAATCCGATAATAACCTCAAAATTACATTGCTTACTGATATTTTTTCACTCGTGAAGATAAATTTTAAAAACTTAAATAATCACTAATCTCAACATTATTCAAATGCACCTAAATTAAACCTAAAAAACTATGATTTATGCAATTTAATTCATCTCTAAACATCAAAAACCTAATCCGTAAAACTATTATTTCACAAACACATCATTAGATAGTAACTGTAAACAAACAGAACCTAATAAACCAATAAAAATCTTCACATGTGCAAAAAATAGATATCTAATAAAGCAAATAAATCAATTAAACATATTCATGACATAGTCAACGCCGGAGAAAAAGTTGTTAAACAATTAAAAACTAAATCAGATTTAAACAGAAAAATATAAATTAGAGATCCAATACCGCAATAAACGCCGGATATAGAAAGAACGAGATGACGGAGATGACGGCAGTGACGGAGATGCGGTGACGGAGATGATGAAGATGCGGTGTCGGAGACGATGGAGATGAAGAAGATGGCGATATAGAGTTAATAGCAAGATCCGGTTTGCTAGTTAAGTTTGAGTGTGTTTTTGTGTGTGCGTGTTTAAGTGTGATAGAAGAGAGAGAGAGAAAACGGGATAAACTTTAGGGTATGAAAGCAAATGAAGATAATTCACTTAGACCCCTAAAATTTCGTCCAATATTTACAATAATGCCATTCCGCCTAAAATCGATTTACTTGATCCTACGGTCCAGATCTCTCTCGTTCTCACAAAAATAGACTTCTCATTTGAACGCTATATATATATATATATATATATATATATATATATATATATATATATATATATATATATATATATATATATATATATATATATATATATATATATATATATAACGATATTCGATAATAAAATACTTCAAAACACTTATATGATCAAAATACTTGTTTTTACGAAGGTACGTTAAGTTTATAAGTTTTTCTAAACTTTTCCCGAATTTACACTTTTTACCTTCAAGTTTCAAAATGTACGAGTTTAGTCCCTCAAGTTTGAGTATTTGACACTTTTTACCCAAAACGTATTTTATATCAAATCTTTCTGAAAATGACAGTTTCAACCCCTAGTGAAACTGTTTTTACGAAAACATTCCTCCAAGTATGTTTTTGACGCGTTTAACCCTAGGGTTTCCAAATTGACACTTTCGACCCAAAATATAACTAGTTTAAGCTTATTACAAAAATGACCCTTGTAGTTTTCATGCACACGTATTTACGTATATTTTCACCTTTATCTTTCGATAATATTCACAACTAGTCCCTAGAGTTTCCCATGCATTAAATTACGTACGAATATCACCCTTGTACTTTCGAAAATGTTTCATTTCTACCCAAAATCCATATGTTTTGCACTCGACGTCCAAAACATAATTTTTACTTACAAATCTCATTTGACCTTTTCAAAACTTGTTTCTAGCTTATTTTTGGCTTAATTAGTGCTTATTTTTCATTAATGGACCGGATCAAGGGTTTGGGCTTTGGTCTTTCACGTATTAGGCCTTAAGGCCCGATTGTTCTTCGTTGATTTATCAAAGTAAACGAGGGGTCGAGGGTTTCAAAAGAGTCTTGCAAATCATTTTTACTAAGTTTTTAAGTTCGTGTGTCAACTAGAGTGTGAGTGAGTGTGTCGAGTAGTGATGATACTAACTTATAAAGAAATGGGTCGAGCTTAGGGTGCGTTTATAACATCTAACGTGTGATATACTAGTACTAAATAAGAAAATGAGTTGTGATATGGAACTTACTACACTCACTAGGAGTGGTGGTGATGAAAGAGCAAGCGAGCAAGTAGATGGAACTTCGAGAACCCCGTGTTCTCCTTATAACCTTACACGATCACGTTTACCCTTATGATTTCCTTTGCTTTTCTTCCTAATCCCCTTCGACTATATGTCCATAGTGAACGATTTATCAAAGTAAACGAGGGGTCGAGGGTTTCAAAAGAGTCTTGCAAATCGTTTTACTAAGTTTTTAAGTTCGTGTGTCAACTAGAGTGTGAGTGAGTGTGTCGAGTAGTGATGATACTAACTTATAAAGAAATGGGTCGAGCTTAGGGTGCGTTTATAACATCTATCGTGTGATATACTAGTACTAAATAAGAAAACGAGTTGTGATAGGGAACTTACTACACTCACTAGGAGTGGTGGTGATGAAAGAGCAAGCAAGCAAGTAGATGGAACTTCGAGAACCCCATGTTCTCCTTATAACCTTACACGATCACGTTTACCCTTATGATTTCCTTTGCTTTTCTTCCTAATCCCCTTCGACTATATGTCCATAGTGAACGATTTATCAAAGTAAACGAGGGGTCGAGGGTTTCAAAAGAGTCTTGCAAATCGTTTTTACTAAGTTTTTAAGTTCGTGTGTCAACTAGAGTGTGAGTGAGTGTGTCGAGTAGTGATGATACTAACTTATAAAGAAATGGGTCGAGCTTAGGGTGCGTTTATAACATCTATCGTGTGATATACTAGTACTAAATAAGAAAACGAGTTGTGATAGGGAACTTACTACACTCACTAGGAGTGGTGGTGATGAAAGAGCAAGCAAGCAAGTAGATGGAACTTCGAGAACCCAGTGTTCTCCTTATAACCTTACACGCTCACGTTTACCCTTATGATTTCCTTTGCTTTTCTTCCTAATCCCCTTCGACTATATGTCCATAGTGAACGATTTTTGTAATATAATGGTGTGAGAGTTAAGTCAGAAGTGTTTGTGAGTTTGCCAAGTTTTTGTGGTATGGTTTATAAAGAAATGATAGGCATGGCTTTTCTAATATTCTAAGTATAAGATTTCCAAGTTCCCAAGTGAGATTTGTGAGATTTTTGTTTGGATTTGGCATGCTCATTTAGTCGGCTGAATATATGGGCATGGGGGAAGAAATATGTCGAGTCTAGTCTTGTCCAAGACACAATATCATTGGGTTTCAAGGTTAAATGGGTGGTCAATGTTTAGGTATTATAAAAATGATTTAAGGTGGCTAATATAAGCATGTGTGTTTCATCTTTTCACACATAGTCACGATAGGTAGTGACCAAGGGGAAGGAATGATACTTGGACTAATTTTTGATAACTTGGTTGCTTATCTAGTTTGTTTCCCTCGTTGGGTTGTCTCGACCGGTTTCAAAAGAAAAGAGCACACCCAATTTTATTTCATGCTTGGTCTTGTGGGCTTGCCATTTCCATTAGACGGCCCAAAGAAAAAAAAATCAAATAGTTCGGTTGGGCTTGGGATAATGAACGAGGCCCACTAATGCTTGGGTTAGGTAGTAATTGGAAGTCCAAGAAGATATGAAGTTGGGCTTGGTAAAAGTCCGGTTAAGGCCCAATGGTACTCTATGGGTTGGGCTTGACAAGATAACAAGGCCCAAATGAAATGTGATGGTGAGTTGGGCTCGAGATTGGAGGCCCAATAAGGTTCCTAGGCCCGATCCACTATTAGTGTATTTTTATTTCTATTTATTTTGTAATCCGTTATTATAAGTAATAATAGAAAATATTATATTATATATATTTATATAAATATATATATATATATATATATATATATATATATATATATATATATATATATATATATATATATATATATATATATATATATATATATATATATATATATAATATATATTAATATAAGAATATCGGGATTGTGGGAATTTCATTACGATCACAACGGTATTTTATAAACGCTCAAGTCGCTTGATCATGCATATGCCAAATGATATGCAAATGTGGTAATTAGAAAATTTCATGATGATGTAAATCGTGATTTATTTCTGATTAAAGTCTTAAGTACAATGAAATTTTCCGGAAGCTTACAGTATGTGTGTTTCCAACTAGGTCGTCTACACGAACTAGTTCGTCCCTCGACCGACCAAGACAGCCCACCCACAATGGGGCAACCGATGCTCAACCCAAGGCAACCCACAAGATCGACCAACCCACTGTGGGCAGCCTTATCATAACACACTACTACCTCTTCATTTGGGTCTTACCACTTTCAATTTGATTTTTTTTCAATACACCAAATAAACTAAAATTCATTTTGGTCCCACTCAAATAGTTCTCTTGCAGAGTGTTTAGCTTGTCGTGCAGATGACGAATGGTTCGATGGCGAGAGACGACGAGGTTGATCGGTGTGCCGGCGAGAGGTGGCGAGTGAACCACGTATGAGTGGCGTGAGGGTCACTCGGTGTGACACCTGAAGCTCTAAATCACATTTGTACGTTATTGAGATTTTTACTGTAAAATATATTGTACAAACACATTGACCAGAGACTATCCTAAAGTTAACAACAAAGCCATAACAACTTCAAAACAAGTTATGATCATGGAGTCATGGAATGTCGGTACCCCAAAGCGCGCAGGATCCAAATTCCTAACAGATAAACATAGGCTTGATGAGGTTATTTGGCATAATAGAGTGTGATGCAAGTTGATTTCTCGCATGATCATGTTTTATATAGCATTGTACCTGGTCATGGAGGCTATGAAGCTTCATTATACTGGAGCAGAAAGATGATTAGTATTATCGTCTTACAAAAGATCAATACCACAGCTGATCATCCTTTAGTTTCACCCTTTATGATTTCATTACCAACTAATATGACTCCCCCAATCCTAACAAGTCCTTGTGCTAGTAATTTACCGGTCATATTATTAAGAACTAAAAGTTTCAAACAATTATACATAACATACTACAAAATAACACGCTCCGATATGATATCACACCAACATCAAACTGTGAATTGTAAATTCAATACCAACAGTCCAAAATTAGATTAAGCTAAATCCAGTTTCCATATGGTACTCAAGTGTCAATAAATAAGCATCCAAACCAAAAATTTGAACAGAAAATTAATAAACATCTACCTATCTTCAAGTAATACCATCCTAGGTAGACTTAACAAACTTGAAAAAACAAAAACAAATAAAAGTTTTCAGCTATGGATTATAAATCTCCATTCTTTATGACTTTTCTTCAAATGCTTGAAATGATGAAATATTCTTGTTATTTTCCTCTAGCTCTGAAAATTGCTTTTAATCGTCTTCCAAAACGAACCATGCCACAGCGTCAATTCCTACAAGTTACTGACCAATTAAGCACCAATATCCACAGATAAAATTAGAATTGTCAGCTTAGCATATTGTTCAGACAGGGCTACATTATACCTTTCTTTATGCAAACAGATAGAGGCACAGGGCCAGTGTATCCAGGAAACACAGATGGGATTGTTAAGTAATTCTTTCTAGTTGTATGTTCGGACCATTTTGTGCATATCTTTGGTTTAGATTTCAAGGTCCGAGACGTTTTCATGCTTTTAGCAGTCAGTTGATATGCAAAATAACCATTTAATGCACTTGTGCCGACACAATCAATATTAAAAACATGTCCATGTTCTTGAATCTGATGATTAAGGACGAATATGACATTTTCATGTTGTTCTTGAAGAAATATGTACTTTTGATATCTATCTACACAAAGAGAGAAGGTGATGTTGTAGGTGAAGCGAGTGGTGGAAGTAGCGTGTTGGATAGCAAAATGAGAGTACAGATTCCTGGAACTACCAGTAAAGGGACATGAAGAGTGAGGGCAAAAGCATGTGGCATGGGGACACACCTGTTCATGCTCACTCATCTTATTATAAGGCATTGTCTCTTTGCAGCCATACTCAGCATTCTTACATGATATTCTGACTGTTTCAATGACCTTCTCAAGACCTAGGCAACGTGTAAATAATTCTTTTGATTTACCTAAAAGACATATTCTCTTCGTCTTGGGCCAGCACGAGGAACACACTAGATGACCTTCCCGACACTGCAATACAGAAAAAAAAAATGTAAGTTCGACAATTGAGGGTGCATATACAAAATCAAGGTTTTTCAGTAGAAGAGTACATATATACTCTTAATAAAGTGGTGGATTCCCATATTCACTTTCAAAATAAAAATGTCCTAACTAAATAAAAGCTCATGGTACAAAATAAAAATGTCCTTTTTCTAATTTTTTTCACTAATATAATGGCAATATTGCTTCCTAGCATCATACACTAACTAGTAATCAGTCATCATTTGAATAAATATGCACATAACTAAAGGTGTGAAGAATAAGCTTTTACATGGTTAAGTATATGACCTCAGATACGTATGAAAGGGATAGATGATCTAAAAATAGTTGAGTAAGGAAAGCTCCTCTAAATATTTGTATAATTATCGATTATCATAGAGATTCCCTCTATAAAAGTGGTGTTAAGGACTTCCTATGGATTTCTAATTTACTGAAAACCAAGATAGTGGCTTAACTAGACCAAGATCTTTATCATGAATTTGTTACGAAAGATATTTCCCGAGGCTAGGTTGTGATGAAACTGTGATTACTAATTAGTCACGGGCATGAGTTTTCTAAGAAGTTAACTCAAAACACATATCAAGGTATTGGACAGTGGGTATCATAACACATTGCAATAGCAAATATTTACTGGTTGAAACAATTCAGTAACCGATTTTATATAAATATGGTATACACAAAATATTAAAGAAAGATGCAATACCTGGTAGATAGGGGTGGACAATGGTTCAAGACAAATCGAGCAATCCAATACGTTGGGATCAGTCAGCACCACCTGTAGTGTTCCAAGTGGATTATTATCATCATCATTTCAAGCGCCTCCCATCCCTTTCTTCTGCCTCCTCCTCAAACTCAGATGAGATACGTTTCTTTATGCAGACAAATAAGGACAGAAGCCCATCATTACCCGCAAACTCTAACGGGACTGTTAGGTAATTATTAAGTTTGGACCACTCTGTATACCTCTGGTACAGACTGCATTGAAATATCGATGTCCATGCTTTTAGCAGTCAGTCCATATTCAAAAGAATTTTTTAATGTGCCTACGCCAACACAATTAACAGTAAAATCTCGTCCATGTTTTTGAACCTCGTGATTGAGGATAAAGATAACATTTTTGTGTAGTTCTTGAAGAAATATTTGCTTCTGATCTATTCCTACATCAATAGTGAACTTGGTATTGTAGGTAAAGGAGGTGGTGGAAGCGGCATGTTGGATTCGAATGTGATGGTACAGGTTCTTAGAAGAATCATCAAAAGAGCATGACGGGTAAGGGCAATTGCATGAGGCATGGGGACACATCTGTTCATGCTCACTCTTCTTACTGTAAGGCACTATTTTTTTGCAACCACGCTTAGCATTTTTGCATGATATCCTACTGATTGATTTGATGAACTTCTCAAGACCTCGACATTTGTTGTATCCAGAACCAATCTTCTTCCGGCAAAAAGGACAGCATTTCTTCATCTTGTTGCAGCACGAGGAGCATGCTATATGGCCGTTCTCACACTGCAAAGCCATGAACCAAAAATGCGACAGTTAGATACATGTTTGTCATAATAAAACTTGCAAAATAACTTCTCAAGAGTCAAGTCCATATATTGCTGCTCCTAGCTAAAGCGTTTCTTTCTATATCTAAATGCAACCATATCTAAGTGAATACATGAATAAAAAACTATGCAATGCTACATGCAACTAGCGGATTATAAGTCGGTTCCCCTAAAATAGGTACGATATACCAAGATCACGTCTGAATCCATCCATATGACAACACGGGGTTAAGACACTTATTTTTCTGCTCTTAGCTAAAGCGTTTCTTTCTATATCTAAATGCAACTATCTCTGGATGTGAATACATGAATAAAAAACTATGCAATGCTACATGCAACTAGCGGATTATAAGTTGGTTCCCCAAAAATAGGTACGATATACCAAGATCACGTCTGAATCCATCCGTATGACAACACGGGTTAAGGCACTTATTTTTCTGCTTTTAGCTAAAGCGTTTCTTTCTATATCTAAACGGAACTATATCTGGATGTCAATACATGAATAAAAAACTATGCAATGCTACATGCAACTAGCGGATTATAAGTTGGTTCCCCTAAAATAGGTACGATATACCAAGATCACGTCTGAATCCATCCATATGACAACACGGGTTAAGGCACTTATTTTTCTGCTTTTAGCTAAAGCGTTTCTTTCTATATCTAAACGGAACTATATCTGGATGTCAATACATGAATAAAAAACTATGCAATGCTACATGCAACTAGCGGATTATAAGTTGGTTCCCCTAAAATAGGTACGATATACCAAGATCACGTCTGAATCCATCCATATAACAACACGGGTTAAGGCACTTATTTTTCTGCTTTTAGCTAAAGCGTTTCTTTCTATATCTAAACGGAACTATATCTGGATGTGAATACATGAATAAAAAACTATGCAATGCTACATGCAACTAGCGGATTATAAGTTGGTTCCCCAAAAATAGGTACGATATACCCAGATCACGTCTGAATCCATCCATATGACAACACGGGTTAAGGCACTTATTTTTCTGCTTTTAGCTAAAGCGTTTCTTTCTATATCTAAACGGAACTATATCTGGATGTCAATACATGAATAAAAAACTATGCAATGCTACATGCAACTAGCGGATTATAAGTTGGTTCCCCTAAAATAGGTACGATATACCAATATCACGTCTGAATCCATCCATATGACAACACGGGTTAAGCCACTTATTTTTTGGTTTGACTGTAAGCATGTCATGACTCTGTTTCTATTCATGTAAGACTATTACTTGATGCTATTTTACAGTATACTAAGATGATTGATATCTAAGATAACAAGCAAATGGTGACTCATACGTGTGCTACACATCATACATAATGACTTATAAGCTCAATAAAACTTGCCTAGTAATTTTAGTGTTCTAGAAAACAAAAAGTGTGTCCCTAATGCTCCCCAAGGTATATGTTACAGAATGTGCAATCTGATTTTTACAGAAGATAGCAGATGCAAGATGGATGCATGAAATCAGTATTCCATCAAATATATGCATTTTAGTGTTATATTTTGGGCTTATAAATAAGTAACTAAAGGAATATCATTATAGGATTGTACCTCTAGGTGAACAATATATACTTCAGCTTTACAGAAAAGAAATACAGTATTCGCTAAGAAAACAGCTTACAGTACGTAGATAGACGATACCAAGATACAGCTTAAAATAATGATGAACAACAATGTTACTTAAGATCGTTATAACCTCGTAGTTGTGGATGCCTTTTCACGAACTGCGCGCTCAGCAACCTTGCACGCCCTGTCGCCACAAATTCAGTGGCATAAACTGAAAAGTTTAATCATCCACAACCTTGTCGTAAGTAACATAACTTACAAAGAAACATAACATAATTTCAAAAATTACCATGAAACCTAGCATACCATGCATCATTAACTCATAGTAGTATAATACCTCAAACTACACATAAACTACCTTCACATGCATGTATTTGACAAGTTATGCACTTGCATTAAAAACTGTATTTCTATATGCACCTAGCTAATCATCTATAAGGTGTCCTAGTGGTAAGGTGACCACAAGGTCTCAAAAGAGACCAGGGGTTCCCTGGGTGAATATCTTGGGATGCCAGGAAAATACGTACGAAAGGTTCGATCGACTTTCCCCCCTCTAGCTCCGATTAATTCTTTATTTACCTAATTAAACTAAAATCTTCTAAACATACCCTATATATATATGCAGAATGCGAAACAACTAAATTATATACATTAACACAGCAAAGAGTCATATGATGTGATATAATACCTGAAAGATAGGAGCAAACAATGGATAGAAACAAATAGGACAATCCAATACGTCGGGATCCGTCAGCACCAGCTTCGAACCAACAACATCATTCTCAAGCTGCTCCTTCATCTCTACACTAGCATCCTCCTCATCCTCAAACGCATCATCATCAGACTCGAACCCAAACAAACTAGTAAATATACTTTGTGTTAAAGATTCATCCTCATCAAGCCCTGTGGAATCTGAATGTGTATCCTCTTCTATAGGTATAGATTCATCAATATCTTGTTCTTCCTCTTCTTCTTCTGCCACGATCCATGGGCGTGATCGTTGGATAGATTGTTGCATATGTGACGAGGGTTCGTGGGAGAATCGTCGCCTTTTGAAGACGAGAGCATCTTCTTCTTCGTCGAGAGAGGATCTGGATGTTGGGACGATGTTCGCATGATCGAGTCTCGTGTTTGTGTTCCTAAAATTGAGGATGTTTTGACGATCAATTGTTGAGGAAGCCATTGTGTGTCGATATTTGGTTTGGTTTTTTTTGCATGCTTTCATCACACGTTGCTCCTCCTTTTATAAGGCCCAATTCTAACCTAATTACGATATTTATTTATGGCAATAGTAATTAGAAGCTTATAATAATATAAATTATTATTATTATAAATAATGATATATGGAGTATTACTTAGCCCATTATCATACGCTAAAAGTAGGGGTAATACCAAGGAATCGAAACCGAAATCAAAACCGAATCAAACTAAATTCTATATTTGGTTTTCGGTTTAGATATGGTTTTGAAAAAATGAAAAGTAAATCGTATCGAAATTCACATAAATATTTATAAATTTTTTATATATTCTTTTAAAAAAAAACTATTAAAACTTTTTCCTAGTATAATTATAATACTTTTTTAAAATTGACTTTTTTTTAAAAAAAAAGATATACAATTAAGTTTAAAAATATATAAATTATGTAATTCAAGTTATTCGAGTCAACCGGAAACCAAACTGAATTTAAATTCAGTTTTCAGTTCAGTTTAATATAATTTGAATCGGTTTTCGGCTTTACACAAAAGAAAAACTAAACCAAACTAACCGAACTGAACAACCTGATAACCGAATCAATGAACTCTGTTCATGTTGTCGACAACATAAAACTAGATGTTGCAGGCCCAGTTTGATTACTTGAGCCCACTAATTCTATTTGTGCACTTAGCCATCACATAGATTATTCCACCATACTAAGTTATTAAAAAAAATGGCAGTAATCGTTTGTTTTATCCCGATAAGCACTTTTTACCTTTTTTAACTTCTTTTCTCTGCGGGAGCACAGAAATTTCTGTTTGTTTTTGCAAACATAAGTCTTCTTTTCACCTCTCTCTCTTCAAATTTGAGACATTATCTTTCACTTACCTCTTTTTCACAAACCCTACATTTCTTTCCCAATATCCGTTTCCGACTGTCTTTATAGGTTTTATCCATTTTCGTCTATTTTTATACAATTTCGTATGTTTTTATACGTTTTCGTCCGTTTTTATACGGTTTCAGACGTTTTTGTCCGTTTTCGTCCGTTTTATAAGTTTTCGCCCGTTTTTACACGATTTCGTCTGTTTTAACATGCTTTCGTCCGTTTTTATACATCTTCGTCCGTTATCATACGTTTTCGTCCGTCCGTTTTTACACGTTTTCATACGTTTTCGTCCGTTTTCATCCGTTTTACTCGTTTTCGTCTCCTTTTATACATTTTTATACGTTTTCGTCCGTTTTTACACGTTTTCGTTTATTTTCATATGTTTCCGTCCGTTTTTATATGTTTTCGTCAGTTTTTATATGTTTCCGTCTGTTTTTTTACGTTTACATCTGTTTTTTAGTTTCCGTCCGTATTATACGTTTTTGTCTGTTTTTATGCGTTTTAATAAGTTTTGTACGTTTTCTTACATTCTCATACGTTTTTATCAATTATTAAGCATTTTTATTTGTTTTCATACGTACAATAACGTATAAAATGTAAGAAAACGTACAAAAACATATAAAGACGGATAAAGACATATGAAAACGATAAAAACATATAGAAACGGGTGCAAATGTAAAGAAAAACGGACGAAAATGTAAAAGAATGAATGAAAACTTATAAAAACGGATGAAAACGCAAGAAAAACGTACGAGAACGTAGAAAAACGGATGAAAGCGTATAAAAACGGATGAAACGTATAAAAATAGACGAAAACGTATATAAATGTTTAAAAATGTATAAACCGGATAAAATGTATGAAAACGCATAAAAATGGGAGAAAACGTATAAAAACGAATGAAAACGGACGAAAATGTAAGAATACGTATGAAAAGGTAAAAAAACATATAAAAACGAACGAAAACGGATGAAAAAGCATAAAAATGGACGAAAAACTTATTAAAACGGATGAAAACATATAGAACCGGAAGAAAACGTATAAAAATGGATGAAAACGTATAAAAATGGACAAAGACATTTAAAATGGATGAAAACGTAAGAAAACGAGCAAAAACATATAAAACCGAATGAAAACGCATAAAAAGGACGAAAACTTATTAAAACGGACGAAAACATATAAAATCGGATGAAAACGTATAAAAACGGTTAAAAGCACATGAAAACATAAGAAAATGTATAAAAACAGATAAAACCGGATTAAGACATATGAAACTGTAAGAAACGGGAAAAACGTATAAAACGGACAAAAACGTATGAAAACAAAAGAAAACGTAAGGAAACGGGCGAAAATGGATAACAACGGATGAAACGTATAAAAAAGATGTAAACGCATAGAAACGAATGAAAACGGATGAAACGTATGAAAACGAACGAAAACATATAAAAATGAATGAAAACGTATAAAACGGATGAAAACTTGTCTTTGATACTCCGTCTTTTGAGCGATTGCTTGTTTCGCACTCAACATTTTAGTATCATTTGACAAAAAGATTTATATTCTCAAATAAAAAACACTAGTGAAAAAAAAAATACTTCATTAGCACAAAAAATAAACGGTTTTCTTCCATGCAGATGAAGACTTTAGATGTGTCTCTTATTTTGCAGACAGTGATCGAGTAGTTATAGAGGGAAATTGTTACAGCAGATGTGCAAAGTGGTAGAGCATGCTTTAACTCCAAATGTTGCCTTCCACTTATTATGATCTTACTTGAGCTTGTAACTTGATAGTAATTAGACATCAAAGCTTAACAGTACTAAAACCAAAGAGATAACCAATCTGATTATGATGCAAAATCCTAACACAGACGTCCTCCAGCCGAACACATTCATAATCATCAACTTCTTACAACAATAATACAGTATATGCTTACAAAAACAACATCGTTGTCAAGCATTTAGAACCAATGATACAAATGTAAAGATCAAAGGCAGAATACTTTTGTAGAAATTAATGCAACTGATCCCACCCCAACTCATTATCTAAACTTTACTAGCATTTTGTAGTGCTCATACTTCCTTACTTCAACTCATCATTATACATTTGACTGTTTCAGAATCCTTCTTCTTGGATAACTATTCACATAATAAATCAATAGATGGAAAGAACGTGTTATAGACTTACATTTATGCAAAATTTGAAGATCAAAACAGAAAACTAATGTACCTTATTCCTTTATGAAGGTGATTTTATGTCCCTGATAATTACAAGGTTATGCTGTTAACAATGACTTTAAGTTACTAAAGCGGGTTTTAACTCTAGAAAGGAAAGACAACACAAGCTGAATATTAGTCCCGCCTTGATCTTCTTGTTGAAGTAGCTTCTCATATGTAAACTAAAATAATGAAATAACAAGAGAATTTAATAGAAAAAATTCAGTATCTCTACTTACCTGGGCATAGTAATAGAATCTAAAGTTCTAAACCATGTTTGCGAGGGTATTTTATGAACGCAAGTACATAAAACTCATACCTTGACAACATAGCCCCGTTCCTCAAAATCAACGAAATGAAATTCTATTAATAAAGTAAGAGATTGAGGACGGCAACACCAAAGTATAACATCCATAACAGCTACATAAACCGACAGTTTTTTAAGCCGTACATCAGTTCTATCTCAACATTCTCGAGCTCAAAAGGTGGCGACTAAATTACCTTTAGTTCCTCGGCATCTTAAAAAGTCAATACGACAATGGAAAATACAAATATAAATTTGGGATTACTTTATATCATTGCTGGTAACAAATAAAGGCACATAGATGGATGATCAAAGAAGTATATACCGTGCTAATCTGCAACTTCAGTTCTTTTAGGAAGGGGAGTTTGGATAAGAAATCAGCAAACGCTTTCGAATTTGGGAATAAATATTTTCAAAAAGTCAATTTTGTTAGATTTATGCATGAAGCCAAGTTCATAGATGGTACCCCAACTCCTTCGAGGTCATGTAAGTAAAGATGACATATATTTGGAGCTTTGATGTCTATTATCTCAACTTTATGCTCATATTGAAACCAAACTTCTTTAAGATATTGAAGCCCGTAAGCACAAAATCTCGTGAAACCTTGACAACAACTCAGCATAATTTTCTCAAGAAGAGGGAAACTAATAATGAGATATTGAGATACTTGATCCCTTCCTCATCTATACGTATGGTATCAAGTATCAACGACTTCAAAGACTTGAACTTGACAACATCAACCATCAAGGATGAAGGCAACTCACATTCAGTTATTTTCAAAGATGTTAATGAAGAGGCAGATAATAGTGTTTTAGGTAAATGATAAGTTAACAGAGACCCGAATTTTATAATACTAATATCAATAACTTTTACACCTATTTTTAATAATTAACCCAAGGCATCTGTCCATAATATCTACTTGTGTAGGGTTGTGGATCCATGTAATGAGGTTGAAAGTGTGTACACTGACATTTTGGTCGCAAATTCTGGATGTAGTATAGTCAACATACTTAAAAAAGCTTCTCTGCAACATATACAATTAGACGAATATCACTAGGGATCCGGGACGCCATTATTGTTGGCGTCATAAATTTAACGATATTGAAATCCAAAATTGGGAAAGAGGTCGTTATATCGAACCATTTTTTGACAATACACTACTTCGTACAAGGTCTGCATAAGACTTCAAATATGAAAGTATGTGGTTAATAATAAATTCAAGAAGTTGTGAAATCCGATCCGTTGTATATCTTATCACGTTCTCCTCCATCTCACTATCTAGAGTTTCTACAAACATCAAACTCTAACTAAAAATCTCTCTTTTCGTTTCCTGAAAAATTTGTGTAAAACAGAAATCAATGTTTGAAATAGCATTCTAAAATTCATTATGCAATAACAGAACATAAAACCAAACAATCATTTGTAACAGGGTTTGGAATAGCATCTTGATAGCAAGCATTCTATAAAAAACCCATGACATATCATCTAAAGGGGTGTTTGGGATTGCTTATTATTCTGCTTATTTGCTTATTTTGAGCAGAATCGCAATTTTGTGCTATACAGTGCTTCTGCTTATTTAGAGGAAAATTAAGGAGTTTTTGATAAGCAGGTAGGAACCTGATAATTTCAAAGTACTTATTTGAGATGAAATCAAGTTTACTCGTAGTTTTTTAGTATCATATGTGGGGGTGTTTGAGATTGCTTAATTTTTCTGCTTATGTTCTTTTTTATAGATAAGTATTATAACCTACGTAAATAAGTACGCATTAATAGTATAACAATGCAATATACTCAAGAAGAAAGCAATAATTTGTTGAAAAATTCATATTAAGTCCAATATGGAACGGTTTTAGGTTACGACGGTATAAAAATAATTGTCATTCATTTCAAACAAGTAGCTTCGTGCTAATGAAAACATCTGCTTATTATACCTTCAAATAAGCATATCCAATAACAAAAGTGCGTAACATAAAAATATAAGCAATCCCAAACACAGCCTTAACCTAAAACATTTAATAAATGGATTTGACAGAAATGTTTTTAACAGATTATAACTCCCTCCATCCTAATATTATTGCACACGAGACAAAAACACACAGTTCAAGAAAAATACAAGTGAATCCCAAACACCCTCTATTTTACACGCAAAAGCACTTTTGCACATATGTTTTACAATACAAGCGAATCCAAAAAATATTTCCTGAAGTAGTTATAGAAAAACAGCTAATAATAAGTAGTTATATATAAGCAATACCAAACACCCTCTAGATATATCAATAACTTTGTGCTAGAAAATGAACTAAACTCGAATTGACTAATCAAAATCCTAATTAATCGGTTTATATTATGTCACAAAGTATCAAATTTGGTGTATGCAAATCCAAACAACAATGATCAATGATGCAGTATATTGTGTTTTGGAGTTGGGTTCAAACGAACAAATGCTTCTGTGTAGAGAAGTCTAAAACTGAATTAGGTCTTGAACCGGCCTACTATTAGTCTTGAATCGGCTCAAAATCAATCGTAGAGTAGTAGAATGGTCTTTTTAGGACGAACTGGGTTTACACTAGCCCATCAGTCCTAAATCAGTTGTAAATTGAAATCGGTTTATAGTCCAAGTCGAACAATGAAAAATGATAAAACCGTTTACAATTAACTGAATACTGAAACTGGCCCTATATATGAATGAAATCAGTTATCAGTCTTAAATAAGATTTAAGCTGGTCCTTTCTGTTTTTTTAGCTTTTTCAAATCTTTAGGCTGCGTTTAGTTGGTGAGTTTTTTTTCTATTTTTCCGTTCCTAAATTCCTAGAGAAGGAGAAGGGAATGGTTTTTCTTCTCTAGAGAAGACTTGGGAATTTTGAAAACCCGTTTAGATGGAGTTATATTTTTTCTTTTAAAAAAATGAAAAGATGTTTAGATGAAGCTATTTTCAAGCAATTTTCTTTTCATAGTCAACTTTTTTTCTTCATATTGGTTTATGTACGTTTTCATATGTTTTTATCCGTTTTGTAGAACCGTAGAGGGGGGTGGGAGGTGAATACGGTCCTTTGGGCTTCTTCGAAGTTTATTGACTTCAAGCCTCAAAGATCAATAAGCAGTTATACAACAATAATCACAGCAACCACAATTACAACCAAAGTATATCAAGCATGTAAAGAGACACCACGATATATACTAGTTTGGGATGGGGGTTTATACCATCCGTACGTCTAGTTGCGAGTCCACGACACTATACTATTCACTAAGTATAATCGTTTAGGTGGACTATAAACCATTACAACTTCACTCCACCGATATGCACAAATATTGACGCTCACAAAGAAGGGCTACTCCCAACGGTATTCTGCCCTCGCAAAACCACCCAAAAGAATCTCGTGATCCGACTTCCCACCGGAAGTATCAAACTCCAAATAGATCTCCAACGATCTAGTCTTGGTCACCAAGATACAAGACTTCTCTTACAACCAAATCAAATGAATAGAAGTGTCATTGTTCAATCAAGCCCTAACCTAACCTAGAGAGTTGATTGTAATAGAAAGGGTATAGAAATAAGACTCTTGACACAATCACAATAGTGGATTAGGTTCTTGTGATTCTTCCCTTGTAAAGAATGTGTTCTTCAAAAGATGATATTTGATAAATCAAGAACATAAGATAGAATTAGAGGATTGAAAAAGAGAAAAAATAGATAGAAAGAAGTAATGGCAAGGGGTGAGGAATACAAGAGGCAAGGGTGGGTATTTATAGGCAAAAATCCCAACATAAGAAAAATGTTAACGAGGCTGGCGCGTTGTTGGCGTGTCGGGCGTCGATGGCCTTGCAGGATACTGAACATTTTCTCTTTAGGATTTTGGTCTTTTAAATGACCAACCTTGATAAACCCCCAATTGTACTTCACACATTAGACCTTTTCATTATTCCTCCTCAAGGTCAACCAACTCAAATAGTCATTTGATAAAAATCATTTGTGAAGTGATTGTATAAAACCAATTATCAAAGATAGAAAGATAGAAGGATAATTGGATAGGGTAGTTGGGTATTCCTCACATGGAATAGATAAGAGAGAAAGAATATGTCATGAAATATTCCA
This sequence comes from Chrysanthemum lavandulifolium, assembly GCA_022545495.1. Taxonomy (NCBI): domain Eukaryota; kingdom Viridiplantae; phylum Streptophyta; class Magnoliopsida; order Asterales; family Asteraceae; genus Chrysanthemum; species Chrysanthemum lavandulifolium. The sequence continues at coordinate 144,334,649 of CM040244.1, forward strand.
TTGTGAGATAGAGAGAAAGGGAAGAGTGTGTGAAAGACTTGGTTAGAATTGAACTATGGTAAGGTTAAGTGTGTTGGCATGGTTAGGTTAAGGAGAATATGCCAAAGGTATCAAAGAATATTCCAAATGGATAAGAGGATGAGAGTGAGTGAGTTGGCTTAGATATGATATGTGATGGTGATGGGGAGCCTTGAGAGAGTGTGTGTGAGTGAGTGAAGTGTATGTGAGTAGTGCGTGTAATTTTTTTTTCGTAACCATGATTTTCGACCTTTTGGCCGACTAATCTACAGGGTTTGAACCCGCCGCCACACAGACTAAAACTAGGTAACGCCCTCCCTTTTCAGGAGGTTGGCGTGGCCACTTAAGGTTGTTTGCACCTAGCAGGAATTGAACCTGAGACCTCGCGTATTTTAGAGTGATAGTCACAAGCCCTTTTTGCCACTAGGCCAACCTTAAGTTGAATTCTAGTGTGTGAGAGAGTGATGAGAGGATAAGATAGTGATGTGATAGTGATGTGATCGGGAGCCTATGTGAGAGAGGGAAGTGTGCTTGAGAAGTTAAGTGTGTGAGTGTGTAAATGAGTGAAGTGTGTGTGATAGCAAGTGTACATGAGAAGCTTTGTGAGTGCATAGCATTGAAAGTGTGTGTGAAGGAAGATAGCATGTGTGGGTGGATGTGAGTAGTGTGTGTATTTTGAATTCAAGTGTGTAAGATGTGATGGGGAGCCTTTGGCTTGTACTTGATAAGGGAAGTGTGTGTAGGAGAAAGTATGTGATTAGTGTGTGAGACTTTTGAATTCAAAATAATAGTGTGTGTGAGTGTAGAGAGTTGGAGAAGAAAGTGAATAGTAAAATGAGTGATGTGTTTATTTTTGTTGGTTAAGAAAGAATATGATGAAAAAGAGGTTGATGTGGAGAATGTTGAAATGTAGGGATACAAATAGTATATGCAAGTACAATGTGTGTAAGAGAATATTTAAAGAATATTTAGGATAAGATTTGAAGAGATTTGAAAGGTTTATTTGGTAATAAGGAGATAATCAAAGGATTGATTATGAAATAATCATATTGTCATTAAGGAAGAAAAGAATTGACAATGATGATTATGGGTTGTATGTATTGGGTAAGAAAATCAAAGAATACCCATACTCCCAAATAACACAACGTTAAGTATTCATAATATCATAATTTGTGATTTCCCACAACTTGACGTAATCAATAATCATCTTGATGCAAACAAGCTAAGTGCTTTGCATCATAGTAAAGCATTTCCAATAACGGGAAGGATGCGTTTACGCAAAGGGACCTTTGACTTAGTTTGACCAATAAGGGAGTAAAACCCGTTACGTGATTATAGAATACGTAAACATGGATTATCGCCATATGAATACTTTCACTTGATGTTACGTGAAATATATGAGTCCCCTAGGTTTAGAAAATCCTTGGCTAGAGGTGTTTGATAAAATACTTGAGTTGACGTTTTGTCAAAAACGAGAGGTTGTGATTTTGGATCCCTCTAATTCTAAAACTTGTTTCGAGTGTTCCTAATGAAGCATATATCATATTCATACATGTATTAAAAGAACCACATTTGTCGGGTAAGGGTAAAGCCGACTTTCAAAAACCGTCCCGAACCAAACAGAACCCTGGCGCGCTGCATGCGCGTCGGAGCGCCAGCAGCGTTTTAGGAGCAACTATTTGCTCGTTTGGTTTTTTGCTAGCGTTTGTGATTTTATGTGTTGAGAAGGTTTATTTGTCATCATTAAAACAAAAGGAGGCCTAAACAATGTTGTCCCAACATGTTTTTTTACGTTTTTATCCGTTTGTAAACATTTTCATACATTTTTATCCGTTTTTATATGCTTTTATCTGTTTTTATACGCTTTTATCCGTTTTTATACGTTTTCATCCGTCTTATATGTTTTCATCCGTTTTATACGTTTTCATCCGTTTTTATACACTTTCACTCTTTTTTATACGTTTTCATCCGTTTTTATATGTTTTCATCATTCTTCATCATTTTGTACGTTTCTATACGTTCTCATCCGTTTTCATTTGTTTTTATCTGTTTTTATACGTTTTCATCCGTTTTTATATGTTTTCATCTGTTTTTATACTTTTTCATCCGATTTATACGTTTTTGTATGTTTTTATGCGTCTTTATACGTTTTCATCTGTTGTTGTACGTTTTTGTACGATTTTATTTGTTTTTGTACATTTCTATACGTTGTTTGGCGTACAAAACATAAGCAGATCAAATGTATAAAAAGCATAAAAGAGGATAACGGGTGAAATGGATAAAAGCGTATAAAACAGATGGAAACGTACAAAAACGTAAAAAACAGATGAATACGTATAGTAACAGATGAAAACTATTAAAAACGGATCAAAACGTATAAAAACGAATGAAAATGTATAAAAACGGATTAAACGGAAGAAAATGGGTAGAAATGTATAAAAACGGATGAAAACAGATGAAAACGGTTAAAACTTATATAAACGAACGAAAATGGATGAAAACATATAAAAATAGATAAAAAAAACGGATTAAAAATGTATGAAACATATAAACCAAAATATTTAAAATAATTACACGGTCGTTAGAATGGTCGGTGGAGAATGACACGAGAGATTAGGATTAAAATGGTGGATCTTCTATATTTTGTAGATCCGTCTATTTTGTTTGAGAAAAATGAGAAAGAAAAAGTGATAATAATAGAATGGGTTTTCAAAATTTTGATTAAAATTGAGAGAATGAGAATTTTACCTTTTTGAAAATTATAAGTGTAACTAGACGGATTTTATATGAAAAATTTTGTGGAGAAATGGAGATTTTTTCACCAACTAAATAGCCCTTAATATGCCATTTTCTCTCAAATTATTTTGTATGCGAAACTAAGAAAACACGCATGCATTTTGATAACGGGAATGATTTTGTTCCTCGACAATTCGGGAAAAATGTTAGAATCTCATGGCCTAAGACAAGTTAACGGAATGTAAAAATTAAATATAGAACATCTCTTTCCAAAAAAAAATAGAATTTAAAAGAAATTACAGCTAGAAAAATCTGTACAGAAGAAGAAAAAAGACAAAATTGCTTAAAAGTTAAAACTCGACTTGAGGTCCTTAAAACACTAAAGAAAATGAGGCAAAACAGACCAGTTGGGAACTGGTTTTAGCGACTTATTGCGCATCTCTACTTCAATGGCCTAAGTTGGTTGAAGGGGTGTTGAAGACTGCTTACTTTTTTATACTTTACAAGCATAAGACTACCCACAGTCATGACTACCAGCAACTACCATTTTACATCCACGTCGCCTTTCTCTCTCCAAATGACTACCAAGAGATTTTTGCCACGATGAGGCGACCATCATTTTTTTTCCAAAAAACACCCTATATTTTATATTTTTTCCCTATAAATATCCACTAAGTTTTCAACAAAAACACATCTCATACACACAACTTCTTCACACTCTATCAATAATGTCTCAAGAAAACACGGTTAGTACTCCACCAGCTAATATCATTCCATTCTTTCCAACGGAAGAGGAACCGATTCACGAACTTGTTGAGGAACCAATTGAGGAACCGGTTGAGGAAGCACAACACAATCCGTTTCATCTCACTGAGGAAGAGGAACGACTACTTCTTCAGGATGAAGAAGCGTTCAGAGAGTTTGAAGTAAAACAAGCAAAGGAAGAAGCAGCTCGTAGGGAGCGGGAAGAAGAAGAAGCTCGTGAGGACCTGGACGAGGAAAGTCGGTTTAACAAATTTTATACACAGTGGGAAGAGGGTCAGTATGCGGACTAGTCTCCGTACGACTATGGTTATCATAGAGATTAATTTATAGCTGAAGAATTATGTGTTTTATTTCTGTATAAAAAATAAACATTACAATATGAAATTTAAAAAACAATACAAGCACAAAATACTTCTGATGCGTGGTTCGGGTTTGAAATACTTCCTTTTTCGCGAGCAAGCTTTACAACCCACTAGGCAGTGTATCTAATCGTTGCAGTGTAGTATGGGTAAGCTCAGGGGGTTGATCGTTCTCTACTGGAATAGAGATGCTAGTCGAGATGTATGACGAAAAGGCAAGGGTGAGGGTTATTCTCTTTAGTCTTTTTATATTTTTTAGAAAGTAAATTAAATCTCGGGGTTTGAAGAGTGAGGGTTTTGTATTTTACCAATTAAACTAATTAACAAAATAAATTAAAACTAATTACTAATTAATAAAATTAAAGCTATGGATTGTAGGAAGAGTTCTTATGATCATTAAAAGCGTGTTTACTTAGATTTACTTACTCCATAGTTATCTTTTATTGGTCGGTTGAATTGTCACATCCTTGTTTAATTGGTGCGTTGTATTCCATGTTTTAATCATAGGGCGGTGCCAAATTCCCTAGTTCTATGCGTATATAAGTCTTCTCTAGAACACCCGGGATCGCCAAGTACTGAAGTATCTCTCCTGAATATATTAGTATCCACAAGCCGTAACTCACGCAATAAATACAACGGGAGCCTACTAGTGCACTCTAGGGCTAATAATCGCTATTTAGGACGTTCAAGCTCACAACAATGAAAGAATAAGTCAGTTTTCTTTAGTCTAGCGTGACAACCAATTAAACAAGAGACAACCTAACAATAATCAAAAACTAGGTTTCACTGGATCTAAGCAAACACTAATTAATTTAGTTACACTTGATAGAGAAGCAAGAACACAAGCAAACAATCATAAAAGAATTAAACATGGTGATATAATGGATAAACAAACATATTTTTTTATTAATAATGAGGGTTAAAACCCTAAGAGCTATCCAAGTTGGACTATAAGCGTTTATGGGTTGCTCTCCAAAATAACACATTAAATACAGAAAATTCGAGGTCTATATATAGATTTTAAAATTGCAACGGCATCGCCTTTTGCTGGTGACGTCGTCTGATCGCCGCCATTAGGGTTTCGTCTTTGCCAAGTCATCACTGGGACGGCGTCGGGTAGAAGATCGTGACGCCTTCCGGATAGATAGTGGACGCCGTCTTGATAAAGTTCTGGTCGTCTGGTGTAGAAAGATTGCATGACGAGCATGTTGATATACAAGTGACGCCGTCACTTGTTAGGGTCTCAAATTGAACTGAGCCTTCGCTTGAGAGAGTTTGGCTGAAGTGGAAAGCGACGACGTCGCCCTTTAAGTTGGGACGCCGTCCTGTGGTCTGGTTTCGCCATATTTTCTTGACTTAGCCGTTTTCTTTATGTTTTCGTCCAAATATGTTTCTGTTGGGTTCAGTAAATACCCAAACCCCTTAATCTAGGATTTGAATAGAAAATAGCCAAGTATTTATTCCGTTAAACACAATCAGGTCCTTGAGGCATAGTCTTCGGTGAGCCATCTTCGAGATACTTAGTGCGAGGCAAAGTATCGCCTCTCCACTCTGCAAGGCGGATCTTAAAGGGTGAAGACTAAGTCAAGAAGAAGATGGTGGATTCGGTGGTGATGACAATAACTCGCGATTCCCTACGACTCCACTCCAGCTGTTAAACATCGAAGACAAATGAAGGAAGAGGCGAAGGCCTTAAAGGCGAAGAAGGAGGCTGGATAAAGCGGGAAAGTTTACCCAGATAAAACTAAGTCCTCAGTATTTATCCGGACTACGCATGGTCAATCTTCTAGAATCATATCTTTCCATTTATAGTAGCGGCGATTCTCTGTCAAAGGAAATAGTCTCGCCGCCTACTATAAATAGAAAGACAACGATGTGAATCCTTCAAGATTCATGTTTTTGTGTTCTATGTTTTTGTCTTCTAGGTTAAAGTTAAATATCATACTTGTATAAATAGCATAAGAAGAAGAGTGAAAAGTTTAAGCTTGAATTGTAAAACACACACACAAGACAACTTTTCACTCCTCCAAATACAACTTTATCCTTGAGCTAGCTCGGTGGGTTCTAAGAGTTGTGCTTAGACTTAGCCTAAGCTTAGAGAGAGTCACCCAAACTTTGTCATTTCAATCCCAAGTACTATTCCATAAGTACTTGGGTAGCATTCTTTGATTTATTTCTAATAAGAATATGATGTTGAAAATTACCTCGTGTGTTTTACTTATGTTAATTTAGGTCATTGTTCACTATTAATATTGTTTTATAAACTTAAACTGCTTTTAAGCGATAGTGAGCAGGGAACAACAAGTGGTATCGAGCAAGGCTAATTATAAAACTCGTTTTTGGCGCTCTAAAAGTTTTAAATTAGGATCCTAAATGGTGAAATTGATGTACCCCAACTAGTCGATAAAAAGGGTGGAGCTTATTCAACTGTTGCCCTAGACTTGAAGTTGGCAAATTCAACAAATGGAAAAAGCGAATGCTTTGCTATTTGATTGGGATGGAACCTTATTATGTCAAGTGCATAAATGAAGGACCATTTGTCCCAAAGCTATTTGAAGGGTTGCCCAAACACAAGCTCGGTGGACCAGGATGAAAGGAGAGTGGTCAACGGGACCAAAGACTCAAAAGTATCATAATATCTTGTCTTCTGACGATATTATGGAGTCTTATAATTCGTAGTCTTGCTAAGCAAACACTGGGATGACCTAGTTCATAGTCATGAAGGACCATCGATACCAAGGAAAGCAGGAGAATGGACACGAAACTTGAGTATAACACCTTGTGGCTAAGGACTCGAAACTCTTTCTCAAACTTACACCATATACAAAACTCTTTTAAATGAACTTTCAAATGATGGTGTTAAGTTGTCTAAGCATGAAATCAATGTTGGTTTTGTAAGCAGGTCTCACGAGAAGTGGTTGAATTTCTCTCGAGGACTCGGGAATGCTAATCACATCCAAAATCTTGAGCTTCACGAAATTTATGGGAAATTTGTCTATGAGGAAAACCTCATCAGCAGACGATACCCGACTTAAAAAGGTCTCGAAGTCAAGAAGGCCACGACCACTACCTCATCACCAATATCCACCTTTCTTTTCTAACAATGTAGTTCAAGATTTCCAAGAAAACTCGGATGATGAGCACGATGAGAGATCAAGTGAGGAGTACCTAAGTGACACGAATCTTGAATTTCAGAAAGGGCACTCTCGCTAACTCTCGAAGGTTTATAAAAGAAACAAAGGTTTTCAAGCGCAAAGCAGCGAAGACTTTGAATGCTACAAGTGTCATAAAAGAGGCCATTTTGCAAAAACATTTTCAAAACAATTTCGAACCCTCTTACAAACCATCGGGATCTAGTCGGTCTTGAGGCTTTAGCAAATTTCAACCTAAAATCTATCGGTCTCATCAAAATGTTCAAAACAAATCGATCTTAACAAAACCATTGATTATGAAGCTAAGTATAAGAAAGCAAAAGCTAAGCTTGCATTGCTTGAGGCAGGTCCTCGAAACAACAAAAATGTTCAATCATGCAGGTAAGAACAAAGGTCTTGTTCTTTGAAACCTTTGAGCGGGATGAAGAGCCAATCTCATCGGATGATGAAATGGTACATGTCGGTGCCCTAATGGCTCTCTCGATGAAGACAAGCTAGGCGTTGGAAAGAATCATGCTAGGAGCAGGGAATGGGTCAACATCACAATGAAGAAGGTAAACACTTTACTTTCTATGGATGATGACTCGATTGGCGATCTTATATGAATTATCTAAATGTTGACCTTAAGTTTGTAGAAGAGCAAAAGGCGAATCTTTTTCTAAGTACAACAAGTTAAGTTTTGAATTGAATAAGTGTAGGGATGAATTGCTTATTTTAAAACAAGCTAAGCTTGAGGTCGTCACTTTGCAAATTCAAAACACCGAACTAGTTAAAAGAAATCGAATCTTCAAGATGAACTTAAAAGGCAAATGATATTCTTAAGAGTTGGACTACTAAGAATCCGGGGTCTTTGATGTTGTGGGAGCCCCAGTGATGGCAAGAAGAGAGTCATAGGTGAAGATCATCTCACGACTCTCTCAACAAAGACCGATCTCCCAAGCCATTTGTGTCGGTGGCTTTATTACAAGTATGTTGGTGATTCAAATTCCGGTGAATGGATTGAGCGAGTTAATCCCGAGTAAGCTTCCAAACTTGATTACGGAAGGATTCTAGAGCACGAAAGTCAAGTTCTAAAGAGTATGCTTGGACTCACGATGTGCCCGTGGTCTGAACACATCTCGAGTGCAGCGAGAATCTCAGCACCGCTTCCACCTGAAACCTCTTGAGGTCTTGCTCCAAGCTCGAGCTTACTCACTACAATTCAATCCTCATTCACCAAAAGAAAGGTGCGGACATGGTAGAACCTTCCTTCAAAGACAAGCAAAACTAATCCAACAAGAGTCTACTCCTGCGAGACTTCATCATCCTCTGTCCCAGCTGGTCGACCAAATCCGAGAATCGGCGAACTTGTGAGGAAGCTTCTTGAAAAAATGGAATCCATTGAAAAGGTCCACGAACCAATCAAGGAAACAAAGTCGACTTCCTCCGGTTCCTCAAAGTCTAAATCAACCTCCAAAACAAACAAAAGTGTGGTGTGTCATTACACCACCCATACCATCGACAAGCGCTATAGAATCCTTTTGCATGATGCGCAAAAGGATGATCACAGGATGCAGATCATATCTGATATGTCGGTCAAGCAAACTATACCAAAGTTGGTCATCGGTATGCTTCATCCTCCAAAAGCGCTCCTAAGAATAGAGCAAAACCTTTTCCTCTACGCCTCATTGTGGGTTCAATGATCATCATCGGGATGATTGTCTCATGAATACATGTTGTGATATATGCGGTAATCCGACTCATGAGACATCCCAACATGGCGGTATCATTCATGCAAGGAGAAATTCCAAACAACCCAGTTTGAGTCATCCTCGACCTCTAAATGCAAAACTTGTGGTAGCACCTTGCACGACCACCGACCATGAGTCGATTGCAAATTTCAAAGAGACCTTGAGATCCAAGCCCACTAGTAAGTGGGTCACGAAGAAACTAATTCGGTTTACTACTTGTGCGAGAGACATGCCGGGAGCCCATTTGGCATCTAGGCGATGGATGCTCAAGAAGTATGGCTAGTGTGAAGAATATCTGCACAAGTATGTAAAGGAACCGGGGCCCAAGGTAGTATTTGGTGATAACTCATCATGTCCCATGAAGGTTATGGTTCGATGGCGCAATGGAATAGTTTTCTCTAGAATAGCCTATGTCAATGGTCTCAAATACAATCTCATCGATGTCGGTCAACTATGTGATGCAAAATTCATTGTTCAATTCAATGATAAACAAGGTACCATTTTAATGCCAACAAGGAAGTTGTGTTGATAGCTCTAGAGAGATGATGTTTATGTGCTTGACATGTCAACTCTCTCCCAAGATGGAACTTGTCTCTTTGCTAAAGCCAGCTTTGAAACTATCAATTGGGCGTGGCATAAGAGACTTTCACCTATAACTTCAAAAACCTCAACAACTGGCAAAACAAAACAAGGTCCTTGGCTTACCATCACCGGTCTTTGCAAAGACAAACCATGCTACGCACTGTGAAAAGGTAAACACCACGAGCATCATTCAAAACCAAACAAAATTTCTCCATCAAAAGCTTCCTTCACCTCCTGCGCATGGATCTCTTTGGACTGTCGGTCCCGGATCAATCCGACATGAGAAGTATACACTCGTCATTGTTGAAGAATTCTCAAGATACACTTGGGTATACTTTCTTTCAAAAAGGTCGAGCGGTGACACAATAATGTCATTCATCGGGAAGATTGAGAACCGAATGACATTCTTGTTAAACAAATCGAGCCGACAATGGCGAGTTGAAATCAAGAACTTGAGAGGTTACGTGATGAAAAGGAATTTCTCAAAATTTCTCATCTCCTTATACCCACGAACAAAATGGGGTTCTTTGAAGGAAAAGCAGAACTCTCATTGAGGTTGCTAGAACTATGTTAAATGGCTCGACCCTCTCAAAACATTTACGGGTGGGCGATCAAAGCGCACATTACACTCAAACAGGTCAATCATTGTCAAAAGACATAATAAAACCCCATATGAGATCTTCAAAGGTAGACTTCCGACATCGACTATTTTCATGTATTTGGATGTCTGTGTTCATTCACAACCACAAGGATCATCTAGGCAAGTTTGATGCAAAAGGCGATGATGGATACTTTTAGGCTACTCACCGATCTCCAAAGCCTTGAGGGTTTTAACACAAGGAGACAACAAGTTGAGGAAACCTTTCATGTCACATTTGATGAAATCTTGAAAGCATCGAGTTCACCAACACCTCGATGGAGGAAATAGGAATTGATAACTCATCAAGATATCCTCACGATGAGTACAACATCGAACTCAATTCCTCATATCAGGCGATCGCGACATCTCATATTATGTCTTACCCACAACCTACCCCAACCAACCATCAATGAATTCATGGATAATCGATCATCCCTCTTGGGATAAGTAACAATGATCCAAATGATCGAGAACACATAACTCATGATCCTCAACCCGATCATGACATCTCAACAGAGGTTCTAAATGATCCTGTGGCTCTTGCACTGAACTCACATCCGAACTCCCGGTGACATCGTCAGCTCGGATCGGACCACAAAGTAAGTGGACTAGATCTCGGGACATTGAGCTTGTAAACATCATTGGTGAACCCACCGGGGATGCTCACTAGAAGCATGGTACGCTAGTTTAGCTGCTGACTTTAGCCAATGAATGTCTATATCTTGATTACCTATCGGACATTGAACCCAAAAGTGTCAAGCTCTAAAACACCCAAGCCGGGTTCGAGCTATGCAAGATGAATTGCAGCAGTTTGATAAAAACAAGGTCATGACCTTGATCAAATGTCCTCGGGATGTAGTAGTCATAGGAATGAAGTGGGTTTTCGAAACAAAGCGATGAAAGCGGCACTATCATTAAAAACAAAGCGGACTCGTAGCCAAAGGATACGATCAACAAGAAGGCATTGACTATGATGAGACATTTGCTCTGTTGCAAGAATGGAAGCCATCGGGATCTTTCTTGCATATGCAACATACATGAACTTGAGGTCTACCAAATGGATGTTAAAAGTGCATTCTTAAATGGTGATCTCAAGGAAGATGTGTATGTTCGGCAACCTCCGGGCTTTGAGAGTAGTGAATTCCACGACTATGTCGCAAGCTTGACAAAGCCCTTTATGGACTTAAACAAGCTCGGGGCATGGTATGAAACTCTCTCGCCTTACGATACAAAACAAGTTTGTCGGAGGAAAGATAGACAACACATTGTTTGTCTGAGAACCACGGGATGTGATACTAGTCCAGTGTATGTTGATGATATCATCTTTGGCTCAACAAATTACAAACTTTGCAAGCAGTTTGAAAAACTAATGACAAAGAAGTTTGAAATGAGCATGATGGGAGAACTAACTTACTTTCTTGGACTTCAAATCGAACAATGATAAAGGTATATCCATCGGTCAAGAGAAATACACGAAATCTCTTGAAGAAATATGAGATATTTGACTATGCCTCGGTGAAGACACCAATGGTTCCACCTAACAACCTTGGACACGATCTCAGCTGGCAAATCGGTCAATCAAACTCACTTCGAGAGGATTGTTGGCTCACTAATGTATCTAACCGCTACTAGACCCGGACATACAATTCTCGATCGTCTAATAGCTAGATATCGATCAATCCCAAAGAATCCCTTTCACTGCGACTAAAAGAATACTCGGTGCACGAAAGGAACCCCAAACCTTGGACTATATTATCCAATATGCTCGGGGTTTGATCTCGAGGTTACTCGATTACGATTATCTTGGGTGCAACATGAACAGAAAAAGTACCTCGGGGTCTGTCAATTTCTTGGGGAAAAGCGGTGTGTTGGGTGCAAAGAAGCAACAATCGGTGGCTATGTCCTCATTTGGTGAATATGTCATTGCATCGGGATGCTATGCCAATGTATTATGGATGAAAAGTCAACTCGGTGACTATGACATCCATTACAAAATGGTGCCCATCTTACGTGATAACACTAGTGCAATTGCAATCTCCAACAACCACATCCTCCACCAAAGAACCAAACACTTAGATATCGGATATCACTTCATCGGGGATCACATAATGAAAGGAGACATAGAACTTCATTTCATCCCTACTGAATACCAATGGTGATATCTTCACCAAACCTTGGATGAACCTACCTTGAGGCGAAAGTCTGAATTAGGAATGCTTGACATTGAATGTCAAGTATCGGAAAACAATCTCGATAAGTTCTCGAAATGGTTCATCCTCCCGAAAATCAAAATAAATCTCTCATTTGAATGGTAAGACTCATTCGGGGTCCTGACACTAGACAAAGAGCATTGAATGAGTAACTAAATGATCCAAGTATCGATTACTTTAATGTCCTAGGTTGGTAACCATGCCAATTTAATAAAGGAATATATGTCTCTTTGTCTTCTTGTCATCCCACTTGGCATTTAATGCCTCTCAAAAATATCAAATTGATATTTTATCTCGCAAAAGTGCACTTCTTGTCTTATTTGCGCATTCCATGAAAAGCGGATTTTTACTACGGGTAATGGGTGGTAGCATTAAATGTGGAATTTCAAATGTCTTTCAAAACCGACTCTTAATATTCTCATTTGTGCACAAAACACCCTTCTTATCACTCTATAAATACCCCTTCCATCACAAACAAACACACACAAATCAATTTACGCAATTAAACTCATCAAAATCTTTTCTCAAAATCCGAGAAATATTTGTGTGTTCTCAAACCCTCAAAACCTCTTTTGGAAAACCCTTCTTGTAAACATTTACAAAGTTTTCATCACAAACTAGAGATCTTAACATTTTAAGCTGTTCTTGCCAAGCGTTTTTAAACCAAAAATATTCTTTAAAAGATATGGCTAGAACACAATCTCTCAGTTTGCTTCTCGATGGGTAGGGGATCTATCAAGCGTTGAATTCAAAACAAACAATGTCATAGGTAATTTTGAATACCACGAAAATGTCCCAACCTATAAAGACATTGTAAAATTTTATTCAGCGCCCACTAAAAGCGGCCTTTGTAAAGTGTCCTCGGTGGTGTACCCAAACTACCTCGGGGAGTTTTGGGCAAGCTGCTAAAGCCTTTGACCCGACACCTTGGTGATGAGAATAACCTTAGACCACTCGGGAGTATCTCAGCGAGTTCGGTATTAATGGGGCAACAATATACCTGGATTACAAAACTTTTGCACCTCAGCGAGGTTAGATTACAACAAAGGTGTTTATGTCGCCCATCCGAACCTTCCACGATGAAGGATGGGTTAAACAAATCGTTTTGGATCCCATTTTGGACAAGACCCGATCACTAAAAGTTCATTCCCGTGGCTTGGAGGATCCTCTTCACTTTTGTGATTCGGGTCCTCGGTGGGAACCACTCATCCATTGAACAAGTTAACTCTATTGAGTTGATGATGGCATCTGTCTAATGAATGGGGTCATTGTCGACATAGGGAGATCATTTACGGTGATCTTATGTGAAGCTACTGAGCAAAACTAGGGAAGTATATTTAGTATCCTAGGTTTGTCTCTTGTGCTCTCTGATCGTTCTTGGGTGCCAATTATACTCGGGATGAAAAATTTGAAATTTACGGCATCCCGAGTCCTTCAAATTTCAAAAGGACCCATCCCTTGTCACACCTATTGAATTGTGGCCCATATGGTTCTTGTAAACAACCGGGGAGGGATCGATGTCTCAAACCCTGCTCTTAAAAGAAAAAGGGAAGTCTCGGGCGGGACTAAGACTAAACCAAGTCTCGGGGCCCCGAGGCTTGAGAGCACCGCCAGAAGAGGCACAAAAAGCACGAGACCAAAAGACACCCATTGACCGGGCAACAACCACCCGTGACAACGAAGGACACGATACATCACAGTCGGTGCCCTTGGTCACACCTACTACTCCCAAGATCCGAGAGAAACAAACAACCCAGCTGGTAGGGGCGCCTTCCACTTTGCCCGGTGATGACATTAGCAAATCAAAGCCTTTGTGCGAGGGCACAGCGATCGATCCCAAAGACTCGGGGAAAACATACAATCCACTTATAGGGATACAACATTCATGACTACGCTAAAGGCGCTGGAATTACCCACCGGTGTCTCGGGTCACTGGGGACAAAGACTGGAGGAAAGAAACAACCCGCCGATCACGGAACCCAAAACCAATCGACTCGGAGAAGGCAGGGAAACTCCACCGGTGTCAGGGTCAACGAGGACAAAGACTCGAGGAAACATACCACCGGCGATATGGAACCCATCACCAACCCACAGTTAGCATTCTTTGATGTCATTTGGGATTTTATTCTCGAAGATGAACTTGTTGAGTCGATGATGAAATCTTATCGGTGGAGAAGAAATGGATGACGAGGTTCAAGGCGAACAAGAGCCTCGGCTGATCCAAAGGAGCATACTAAATCACCGGTCAAGCGACAATGATGACTCCTCTTCATCCATGATGAATTTGAAAGATTTGATAATGTTCTTCCACTCAACGAAAGGCGGCTAGTTCGATGGATAACCAAAGCTTCAAGAAGATTATATTCAGGGTCATCGACACATTGTGGGAGCAACCACTGAAGCTGCTGCGAGTTATCTTGATCTAAAGGTGAAGTACATAGTTTTGATGAAAATGTTCATGAGCATAGGGATCGATGTATGACAACATTCACCGATTGGATGACAACATGGCTAAATTCCTCGAGACATCTTGAGGTGTGGGAACCACGATAGATGAAATCCAGAGTTTGTCAAAGAAGACCCGACACTCGACTCTAAAGTCTTTGGAGGCTACCGAGAGCACTTGAAACAATCCTCAAACCTCATTTGGCGCTCAACATGCTCAAATCGCAAATGTTCGAGGTCTTCCTTCTCGATCCGGTCTCTTCAAGCTACATTGGACTCTATAAATCGCGGTGACTACTATGGCTCGGGCATCCTCTTACATGGCTAGAATCTTGGGCCCAGAATGAGCGCCTTGGAAGTTTCTCGGGCTAATTTGGAAACAAAAGTCACCGGTATTCAATCGACACTTCGGACATCAAAGCTATGATCTCGAAATTTATCAGGCCTTCAAGGGTCAAGCCGCTCGACCCTCTTGGCATCACACCAACTCTTGCCCTCACTGAAGCTCCGAAGCCGGTTGAGGAGAATATAGTGAAGAAACTCCTTCTCACTGTGAGGGGAGCCAACAGACATCGATGGCTCATATCTCATCATCTCCATCGGTCTCAACAACTCCTATCTCATCAATCCCACCAACATCATCAACAACACCGACGGTAATCACAACAACAACAACACCCTGGTAGCAACTTCATCTTCCTCGGGGCGGGACAAAGGAAAAGGCAAGATGGCAACTTCGAGCACGAGAAGATTCCCTATAAAATCGGCGACCTTGAATATGCGCTCACACCACAACAAATTAAGCAAACACCTTGCTAAAGAAGAAAAAGGTTGAAACAAGTGAGGAAGAAAAAAAAGAAAAGCACTGGAAAAGGTTGTCGTGAAGAAGGCGAGAACATGGGATTAGATGCGAAAACTTCAAAAGGGTCGAGCGGGCAAAAGTTCATGGAAGCTCGAAAGTGCTCAAATGCATTGCAATGAGAGCTCGGTATGAAGAAAAAAGAAAGAAAAGCTGAAGCTCTCGTGCAAGCGAATTAATGAATACAAGCGACAATGACCGGTAGAAACTCTGAAAAAATCATCGATGTCAAAATCATTCCCAACACCAAACCATTGGCTATGAATGTTTACGGAGGGATGACAAGAGACACTTTGAGGTTCATGATCCATTAAAATTCGGTGACTTTGGGATCACGAACTTGATGAACTTGGTCCGATCATTGGAAAGAAGCAAAATAAGGTGGTCGAGGCGATGAAGATGCTCGATAAAAGATATGAAAGTCGAGGAAGCACCACCAAGCGAAATTGACTGCCTTGTTGCGCACCTCGAGGATCTCAACCACAAACTTCCAGCGGCAAAAGGAAAAGAGTTGAGTTCCAACACGAGATCAAAGTGCTGGCCTTGAATACAACAGAAGCGCTGAGGGTGTTAATTTTGTGAGCGTCTAGTGATTGAAGAGCACGAAGAGGGCTATTCTACATTGATGTCTCTGAGACCCTGCATTTCAAAGATGGAGTGACATTGATCGGTGGAGTAGCTGCAATGATCGACTATATTCTGTGGCCTCTCGGATCAATCCCGCGAACATCGGGTTCTGTCAAGACACGAATACCAAGATCGAGACCATCGACGAGGAAACACTCATCACCAAGAAAGTAAAGCTTGAAGCCTTGGGTATCCATCGGATTGACATCATTTTGTTTTATCTTTTGTACTAGTGATGGAACTATGTGTCGATCAATAAGCGATGTATGTTTTATTCATATACTCGGTGTTCCTATTGTATTCATTAGTACATTCGGTGTAAGAAGAAGCCTCTTGCTCACTTACAGCGATCAACCACTTAGGCTATTTGTATATCCAAATAGGGGAGGCTGTTGGGTTCGATAAATACAAACCCCTTAATCTAGGATTTGAATAGAAAATAGCCAAGTATTTATTCCGTTAAACACAATCGGTCCTTTGAGAGCATAGTCTTCGGTGAGCCATCTTCGAGATACTTAGTGCGAGGCAAAGTATCGCCTCTCCACTGCAAGGCGGATCTTAAAGGGTGAAGACTAAGTCAAGAAGAAGATGGTGGATTCGGTGGTGATGTGATAACTCACCGATTCCCTACGACTCCACTCCAAGCTGTTAAACACGAAGACAAATGAAGGAAGAGGCGAAGGCCTTAAGGCGAAGAAGGAGCTGGATAAAGCGGGAAAGTTTTACCGGATAAAACTAAGTCCTCAAGTCTTTATCCGGACTACGCATGGTCAATCTTCTAGAATCATATCTTTCCATTTATAGTAGCGGAGATTCTCTGTCAAAGGAAATAGTCTCGCAGCCTACTATAAATAGAAAGACAAACGATGTGAATCCTTCAAGATTCATGTTTCTTTGTGTTCTATGTTTTGTCTTCTAGGTTAAAGTTAAATATCATACTTGTATAAATAGCATAAGAAGAAGAGTGAAAAGTTTAAGCTTGTGAATTGTAAAAACACACACACAAGCCGACTTTTCACTCCTCCAACTCTAACTTTATCCTTGAGCTAGCTCGGTGGGTTCTAAGAGTTGTGCTTAGACTTAGCCTAAGCTTAGAGGAGGTCACCCAAACTTTGTCATTTCAATCCCAAGTACTATTCATAGTACTTGGGTAGCGATTCTTTGATTTATTTCTAATAAGAATATGATGTTGAAAATTACCTCGTGTGTTTTACTTATGTTAATTTCGGTCATTGTTCACTATTAATATTGTTTTATAAACTTAAACTGTTTTAAACGATAGTGAGCAGGGAACAAGTTTCATTCCATCATTTTGCTTCCAAATGACCTAAAATGTGAAAAGGAACGATTTTAAGGAGTAACGGATATAAAATGTAACGATTTAGTGCTTAAATGACCCCTTAAAAACGTATGTTTTAAATCCTTATCAACTTCTACTTATTTTAACATGCATCCAAACAATTGTTGTTCTAATTTTTCCGCCTTTCGAAACAAAGCATTATGCATCTCGTAATCGAAATTAGATGTTGATTCAAATAAGCGTCAATCAAAGCACGTTTCTCTTGTGGATGTCATTGCATTCAACGTATGCTTTCCTCAAATCTTCTTTAGCCATGCTTGCATTCTCAAATTCTACGGCTAAGTTCATAAGTACTTGATGACGAGCTTTATCTTCGTCGATTTTATTTCCTCAACTGTGTCTGGAAGCGAACAAGTCATTTAAATTGTGTGTAAATGATAAGATAAATGAGGTTTGAATTGTGGTTTGTGTGAGTTATTTATAATGTAAAATAAAATGTTTTATTTTATTATTTTTTTTAATGCTAACGGTAAAAACTCCGAAAGGGCCAAATATGTAAACGTGTTGGTAGTCTCTGTATGTCGAGTCTGCGACTCAAATCGGGAAAAAAAAAAAAAAAAAAAAAAAACAATCGATGTAACGCCCCGACCCGCCAAGGGTAAAGGAATCACAAGTAATGGTGTCATATCAAAGCAAAACATTCATAACCAAAAGAAAGTCTTAACATAAATGCGGAAATAATTCAAGTCAAAGCGACTTCAATACATAGGTCCCAGCGGAAGCATAATAAACTTCAAACATAATATCCGAAATAAAATAAGTCTAAATGGTATCATAAGGAAATCAAAGCTAAATCTCTAAGGTAAGTCCACTCAAGCACTCATCCCAAAGCAATACCCAGCTTCCAATGCTTAGATACCTGACGCGGAAGAAAAGAAAAGTGCTTGAGCTTCAAAAGCCAGGTGAGCGG
This sequence comes from Chrysanthemum lavandulifolium, assembly GCA_022545495.1. Taxonomy (NCBI): domain Eukaryota; kingdom Viridiplantae; phylum Streptophyta; class Magnoliopsida; order Asterales; family Asteraceae; genus Chrysanthemum; species Chrysanthemum lavandulifolium. Next base: position 144,353,042 of record CM040244.1, read on the forward strand.
ATATGAAAGCAAAAGCTAAAACTAAGCGATAACGGATATGAAATAAAGTGAATGAGCAATACAAAATCTTTATCATTTTCAAAGCATAAATCATAATTTCAAAAGATATTTATAATCAACTACCACGAGCCCGAACTTATATCGGATCACTTTCATATTCACACAAGGCAACATTTTTGTAGGGAGACCTACGGAGTTATGAAGGACGTGCGCGCGCAACATCAATCATCGGATAACATATAACATATAACGGATAATGATCTAGGATGCATCCATACGCCCTTCCTACATATTCAAAATATGCTTCACCATCGAGGCGTGGCGAGAACATCACTCTCATCGCCTAGAGTCATATCGAGAGGTGCATCATCGACACGGACATGGAACCCCCATGACTAGTTAAATATTTGGCTCGGGTGTCAAACTATCTTAGGTCAAATCGAGAATGTCATAAGCGCCACGGATCATATTTATCGGAAAATCCTTCATGTTTCCAAAATCATAGTTTTCATATCAAATAGTTCAAAATCGGATGTTTCATAATTGAAATCGAGTTCGAGATAAGCAATAGCTCAAACAAATCGATTTGGGATTCATAGCAAAGGCTTAGAAATCCTAATCTGAAGAAAACATTAAGAGAAACCTTTCTTGAAAGGTCGAATATCATACCTTATTCAATGCAAAGATCGAAGCGAAAGGCGAAAACAAAGGATTACTCCTCTTCACGTAACCTATAGACATTAACGGTCGTCCACGTTATTAATGATTCCATACTAAATCAAAATGATCTTTTAACATTTAGTATTCATAATTAGTAATCTTTATACTTTAGGGTTTTATTAATAAGTCTTAAGTATTTTATAATCAATGTTGTAGATTAGGGTTTGTTATATCATTTATTAAAGTCTAAGTTAAATGAGAAAATAGTTTATACGTTATAACTCGCACATGAAATAACACTTACTATATTTAGTTCAAACCCTAATATACTCTCATTTATGTTCTAGGGTTTCTTACTCTTTAATATCTCATTAATATGTATTCATTTTACATGTTACGTCTTAATAATTCTCCACTTAACCTAATACGTAATTAATAACCTTCTTTACGTTTACCCTTATCATCACGTTTATGATTTCATGTGAACATACATTATTAGGGTTTAGTATACTTCATCGCTTTACTCATAAAACTAGGGTTTTATATTTACGTAACCTTTACTTATTAATTACATGTCTAAATCTCATGTACACTTATTTAGTTCACCTAGGGTTTCGGCTAGCATGTTTTATCCAAGTCCTAGCTCATCTAAACGTTACATATTCAAGTTACATGTTTTAAACCTCATTCGAAAACTCATGCATGCCTCGTCTCACCTCATGCATGTCTCGGCTCACCTTAACTCATCATATACGTGACCCGATTCAATATTACTTATCACTATACACGTTCCTTATTAATTACAAGGTTAAATAAATTAGGGTTTCTTGTTTTCTTGATTACTACCTCGGCCCCAAAACAAAAGAAAAGCGCGACAAATCAATTATATCTCGACATATACATGCAAGTGCGTTAAAGGAAGATGAATAAGCGTTATACCTTCACTTGAATAAGAAAATCGACACCAAGGTGTGTTGGGAAGCTCTCGGCCGAACAAAAGAAAAAGAAAAGGAGAGGCAAAACTAGGGTTCCAATTAAATGATTATGTGTTATATTTATAGTTATAAATTTGAGTTCGATTAGGAAAGTGTTTGGGTTTGGGTTGGTTTGGGTCCAACGGTCACAAACAAACACCCTATGGGCTTCGGCCCTTTGATCCCACGACACCAAACAAAGCCCCTCGTTGGGCTTCTCTTGTCCTCGGCTTGGCGCAAAAACAAAACAAAAGACACGAGTCCAATAAACAACCAAACGGCCCAACTTATTAGCAAAACATATACGTCCTTCGTCGTACCAAAGTCATCCACGAAATTATATTCGTTAAGTTTTTATTTATTAGGTTTTTAATTTCAGTACTTTATTATAAACGTATTTTACGTATTTTATTATTCTTGGTTCCAAGGGTATTTTCGTCTTTAGATAAGTTTCAGATTTTCGGGTTTTACAACTCTTCCCCTCTAAAAAAAAATTTTCGTCCTCGAAAATTGAAATGAAACGAAACAAACACGATATGAAAGCGAGAACATATAGAACTATTCAAAGAAATGAGGATAACTAGCTCGCATTGACTCTTGGTCTCCCAGTAGCCTCGCGCTCTGGGTGATTTTCCAAAGAATCTTAACGAGCGGATGACTTTACTTCTCATGACTCTTTCTTGTCTTTCCAAAATAGCCACGGTTCTTGAGGCAAAGACATATCGGATCGAATCGATCAAGCGGATACGAAGCAACGTGTAATGGATGATAATTGTATCCTCTAAGAGAGATACATGGAATACATCATGAACATCACGATAAGCGAGGCGGAAGTGCCAAGCGATCTGAAACTTCTCCTATCGTTCCGAATTTCAAGCGGACCAATGAATCGAGGACTAAGCTTGCCCTTGATTCCAAAACGTTTCACACCTCTAAGCGGCGATACTTTCAAAATACCCGATCACCAACACGAAATTCTAAATCACGACGATGCTTATCGGCATAACTTTTCTGACGAGACCTAGCCTCCTTTAACTTCTCTCTAGCAATGCCTACTTTCTCATTAGTGATCTCAATCATTTCCGGTCCTTCAATTAAGCGTTCACCTACTTCATCCCAACAAGTAGGTGATCTACATTCCTTCCATAGAAGTTCAAGCGGTCTTGCCTTAATGCTAGCATGCCAACTGTTGTTGTATGCAAACTCTACCAAACACAAATATTCATCGGTGCCCGTCCATTCAAAGCACAAGCCCTTAGCATATCCTCTAAAGTCTGAATGGTCCTCTCGGTGACCATCTGTTTGAGGATGAAATGCCGTACTAAAATTAAGTCGAGTACCCCAAGCTTTACGCAAACCCTTCGAAGCGAAAGTAAAAGCGGATCCTATCGACACAATAGCGGTCGAATACCATGAAGTCTAACTATCTCTTCTTGAAAAATCTCGACAATGCGCCAATACCATAATCCTTCACGATTGGTAAGAAATGAGCGATTTGGTTAGTCGATCAACAACCACCCAAATCGCATCATGCTTCTTCTTAGTAAGAGGTAGTCGGTCACAAAATCCATAGATATCTTATCCCACTTCCATGTCGGAATATCCAATGGTTGTAACGATCCACTAGCTCTTTGATGTTCGATCTTCACTGGCGACAAATCATACACTTCGATACAAATGTCGCTACATCTTGTTTCATGCCGTTCCACGAAATCTTGTTTCAAATCCTATACATCTTGGTAGAACCGGGATGAATAGTGAAAGGAGAACTATGAGCACATCATAACTTTCTCACGAAGTACACGATCATTGGGAGCGCAAAGCCTATCTTCATACCATACGATTAAAATCGTTATCAACCTTAAACTCCGTCATTTACCTTCTTCAACATTACGAGCCACGGCCCACGGCTCGCCGTCATCTTTACGAGCTTCCTTAATTTGCGGTATAAGGTTCGACTCCACCCATACTAGCCCGGTATCCACCAAAACCTCGTCGCACAACTCAACATCCAAAGCGTTCTAAGTCACGAATAATCTTAGGCTCAATCTCGATACTTGCAATCATACGATTTAGGCTAAGTCGTCGGCAACTACATTAACCTTACCGAGGATGGTCTTGAATGTTAGTGTCATAATCCTTAAGAAGTTCTAACCATCTTCTTTGTCTCATATTGAGTTCCTTTTGGTGAAAATATACTTGAGACTCTTATGGTCGGTGAAAATATCACACGTCTCCCCATACAAGTAATGTCTCCGGATCTTGATGCGAACACCATGACTAACTCAAGGTCATGAGTTGGGTAATTCTCCTCATAAGGTTTGATTGTCTTGAAGCGTAAGCTATGACCTTACCATGTTGCATCAAGACACACCCAATCCTTTCTTAGATGCATCGCTATAGATTTGATATCCTCGAAACCGGATGGAAGAGTCAAAATAGGGCGGAAACCAATCTCCGTTTCAACTCTTCAAAACTCTTTTCTCTTTCATCCGTCCACACGAACTTTTCACCTTTCCTCATCAATTGGGTTAACAGCGCAAAGCTAAGCGAGAAAACCTTCCACAAAGCGTCGATAATATCCAAGAAGTCCTAGAAAACTCGACCTCGATCAACGTCGTGAGTCTTGGCCACTTAGTGATAGCCTCGACCTTAGGCGGATCCATGGTTATACCATCGGTACCGACACGATATGACCAAGGAAAGCGACTTGTCTAACCAAAATTCACACTTGAGAATTTGGCGTATAACTTCTTCTTCCTCGAATCTCCAAAACTATTACGAGATGTTGCTCATGTTCTCTTGGGACTTGAGTAAACTAAAATGTCGTCGATGAAAACAATAACGAACTTGTCGAGGAACTCATGGAAAACCACGATTCATCGGTCCATAAACACGGTAGTAGCATTCGTCAAACCAAAAGGCATAACGAAACTCATAATGACCATATCCGTACGAAGCGCGGTCTTAGGAACATCTTGCTCCTTCACACGTAGTTGATGATAACGGACCTCGGATCAATCTTAGAAAAGAACTTAGCTCCTTGCGAGTTGATCAAACAAATCGTCTATGCGTGGGAGAGGATAACGGTTCGAATAATGTCTGGTTGAGTTCGCGGTAGTCAATACATAGACGCATACTTCCATCCTTCTTCTTCACAAACAAAAGAAAGTGCACCCATGGAGAAACACTAGGTCGAATGAATCCATTATCTATCATCTCTTGCGGTTGTTCCTTCAACTCCTTCGATTCTCAGGTGCCATACGATGCGGACTTTGAAATCGGTTTAGCACCGGATTAACTCAATGCTAAACTCAACTCTCGGTGGAGGAAGTCCGAGGGAGTTCATCGAGAAAAGCGTCGGTGAATTCACGAACAAAGAAAAGATTTTCAATGTTAGGACTCTCCAAGATGTGTCCTTAACGGATGCCGAAAACCTTGACACCCATGAGCAATCATGGTCCGTGCCTTCATAGCGAAATGAACTTTGATTTGGTGGTTTAGAACCATAATAAGCGAATGTGGGATGTTTGGCGTCTCAAAGATCACGGTTCTAGCATAGCGATCGATGGAAGCTCTATGATAAGCCAACCAATCCATGCCTAGAATGATATCAAAGTCGACCATATCGAGAGGATACGGATGTGCATGGCGAATACGATCATCAAAACGAAGAGGACACTTAACGTATTTATGATCAATGATCATGTGACTTTCATAGGCGTGATATCGATAAGTGATTAGTTAGTGGTTGTGGTTTCATATTTAGTTTCTTAGCACATGTGACGGATATGATGGGGTGTGGCGCGGGTGTCAAATAAAGCGAAGGCAGAATAATCATCAATGAAAAGAGTTCCGTAATGGTACAGTATGCTCCGCTGATTCGGTAGTAGCATAGACACGTCCGATGGTAGGTGGCGGCTTGGTATAGTTTCGAGGAATCGCCGGGTTCTCTTAGGGCAATCTTTGATCTTGTGAGTAGTGGAACCACAGAGAAACATCCACGGTGGCCTTGAAACACGGTCCGGATGAGCCTTCCCACAAGTAAAGTGCAGAATAGGTGGGGAGGCAAAACTTCACCGTCGCTGTCGACGGAAGATCTCGAAGCACCGACTGATTCGATCCTCGAGTCGATCGATCTTTGTTGTAACAGCTGGTTATTGCCCTGATTACGACGATCATTTCCATTTTACGGCGGCTACGCTATCACGACCCCTCGCCTCGGGGTGCCTAGAGTCCGCATTCCTTCCCGTCGACCCGTGATCATAACTCTTATCCTTGTCCCTCGAATCATAACTCCCGCCGGGATTTCCATATACTCATTACTGAGTCCTACCTTGAATCCGATCACCATCGCGATTACGCTTGTTGTAACCTCGAACCTCATGAAAGATCTCAATGTTACGTTTGCATCATTGCGGAGGCGGCACATCCTCATAGTCGATGTTAGCGGTCGGTCCAACACCCCTTCTTCGATCCCCATTTGAAATGCTTAGCTTAGCGCCTACCATCTCCAACAATCGCTCCAACAAAGCTTACCAACCTCATAAACCTACTCATGTACTCATTGGGTTCTCATTATCAAAGCGGTAGATCGCTGATAATCCTCTCATACCTTTCTTTGTTCATCGATCGGGAAATAACGGTTATAGAAGATAGTCAAAACTCCGTCCAAGTACAAGTAACAATGAAAGCATCTCCTCCTCGTGCTTGTTTCAATGCTTTCCACCAATTTAAAGCATCACCTTCCAATTTAAACGCGACCAGCGGGTCTTAAACTCGTCTCCACAACCCAAGACTTCAAACAACTTCTCAACATGAGTGATCCGGTCCTCGACGGTAGGAGAGTAGCGGTGCTAAGCGAAAGAGGCTTGAGCTTGCAAACAGCTCGAGCCAAGTATGAATGCCTACGGGTTGATTTCCTCCACCACTACCGAAGCACCATTACGATTACGGATGTTGTTGATCACTGTTCCATCATCTCGGTGTAGTCAACCCGGAAAAGAGAGTTGAGAGCATTCGCAATCGCTGGCATCCATGTTAACGCAGCATCGTCTCCATCCGCGCCACGATAGTACGAGTTGAACCATCTAAACGATATTCAAACGATTAGCAAAACGAACAAAGATGAGATACGAAATGGAAGTTCGCGAAGGAAACCTAAGTCTACCCAATCCTCACGGGTCAAATCTTAACTCTAAGGGATAACTTAAGGTTCTTATGTTCACGAGGTCGACTACAAGTAAGTAAACACAGGCTCGATGCCATAAATTGTAGCCACCCGCCAAGGGTAAAGGAATCACAAGTAATGGTGTCATATCAAAGCAAAACATTCATAACAAAAGAAAGTCTTAACATAAATGCGGAAATAATTCAAGTCAAAGCGACTTCAATACATAGGTCAGTGGAAGCATAATAAACTTCAAACATAATATCCAAATAAAATAAGTCTAAATGGTATCATAAGGAAATCAAAGCTAAATCTCTAAGGTAAGTCCACTCGAGCACTCATCCCAAAGCAATACTCGACTTCCAATGCTTAGATACTGCCCAGCGGAAGAAAAGAAAAGTCTTTGAGCTTCAAAAGCCAGTGAGCGATATGAAAGCAAAAGCTAAAACTAAGCGATAACGGATATGAAATAAAGTGAATGAGCAATACAAAATCTTTATCATTTTCAAAGCATAAATCATAATTTCAAAAGATATTTATAGTCAACTACCACGAGCCCGAACTTATATCGATCACTTTCATATTCACACAGGCAACATTTTTGTGAGGAGACCTACAGAGTTATGAAGGGCGTCTACGCACGCAACATCAATCATCGATAACATATAACATATAACGAGATAATGGATCTAGGATGCATCCATACGCCTTCCTACATATTCAAAAATATGCTTCACCATCCGGCGTGCGCGAACATCACTCTTCGCCCTAGAGTCATATCGAGAGGTGCATCATGACACTGGGACATGGAACCCCCATGACTAGTTAAATATTTGGCTCGGGTGTCAAACTATCTTAGGTCAAATCGAGAATGTCATAAGCGACACGAGATCATATTTATCGAGAAAATCCTTCATGTTTCCAAAATCATAGTTTTCATATCAAATAGTTCAAAATCGGATGTTTCATAATTCGTAAATCGAGTTCGGATAAGCAATAGCTCGAACAAATCAGATTTGGGATTCATAGCAAAGGCTTAGGAAATCTATCTGAAAAGAAAACATTAAGAGAAACCTTTCTTGAAAAGGTCGTAATATCTGCCTTATTCCAATGCAAAGATCGAAAGCGAAAAGAGCGAAAACAAAGGATTACTCTCTTCACAGAACCTATAGACATTAACGATCGTCACGTTATTAATGATTCCATACTCGTCAAAATGATCTTTTAACATTTAGTATTCATAATTAGTAATCTTTATACTTTAGGGTTTTATTAATAAGTCTTAAGTATTTTATAATCAATGTTGTAGATTAGGGTTTGTTATATCATTTATTAAAGTCTAAGTTAAATGAGAAAATAGTTTATACGTTATAACTCACATGAAATAACACTTACTATATTTAGTTCAAACCCTAATATACTCTCATTTATGTTCTAGGGTTTCTTACTCTTTAATATCTCATTAATATGTATTCATTTTACATGTTACGTCTTAATAATTCTCCACTTAACCTAATACGTAATGTAAGCTCCCGGAAAATTTCAATGTACTTAACGTTTTAATCAAGAATTGATCACGATCTATTTCGTCATGAAATTTTCTAAACATCACTTTTGCATATCATATGACATATGCATGATCAACGCAGTTTGAGCGTTCATAAATATACCGTTGTGATCTAAATAAATTTCCCACTATCACGATAACCTTAAAATACGTAATGAATACGTAAAATTTGTAAAAGTTACGAATTAAATTATAATAAAAATATATAAAATTAAGTATTGGGCCTCGGAACTCATTGGACTTTTCACCACTCGAACCCGACACGTAAATGGGCCTCATAACGGGACCCAAGCCCACCGGTCATTTCTTTGGGCCTCATTACCCAATTCGAGCCCAACTTTTCCCTTTGGGCCTTGTCTTGCGTCCAATCCAACAAGCAATCCAAACATTCTTCTTTCTTTTCCTTGGGCCTCGCTACCAAGTCCAACCCAACATGATTTAAGTTGGGTCTTGATCCCCCATGTGTACAAGTATAGTTAAAACTCAAATGTTTTGTTGCTTCTTCCTGTTGAAACCGAACAAGCAATCAAAACAAGAAACCAAACTAGTCCTAACATGTGACAATAAGGTAACTAAAACCATCTCTTCCTCTTGGATCCCAAAGACTTGCGTATGAATGCAAAAAGAAGGGGCAAAGACATGCTAGCCACCCTAAACAAATATTAAACAATACCCTAATGTCCATTTGACCAACTTTGACTTCATTAACCAAAGGATCTTGTGTTTTTCATGAAGTGACTAACCAAGAGCATGTCTCTAAGTGGAACAACCATCTTGCCTAGAAACATTTCAAAATCAAGACCAAATACATTTCAACATGTGACTAATGAAGTAGAGATTAGGAGAGCTAGTGAAATATAAAATGAAAAAGCCATGCTTATGCTTTCTTTAAAACACACATCTTCTTCACATAAGCTTTCAAAACTCAAACATATCTTTCACTCCAAAATCGTCCATCGTGGTATTAAGGAGAAGCAAAAGAAGGAAAAGCGGGTAAAGGAATTAGAAAAGCTTGGGGTTAATATAGGCGAATAACATTATAAGGAGAACAAGGGGTTCTTGTTGATCACTTCTTCTCGTTCACTACTGCGTATCATCACCACTCATTTCGGTGAAGTAAGTCCCTCGACTCGTTTTCATTTCATTCTTCGTTTACATTAGTTCTCACACGTTAAATATGTTATGCGCACCATTTCAAAGCAACACGTATGGTATGCTTGATCACGACACATAGTCACACACGTTAAAACTAGTCTAATATGTTGAGAACACATTGCAAAATTATTAGGAACACGTGCACCTTCATTTCCCTCGCTAAAACCAAGCGGGCCTAAAGCCCAACTGTCGAGCCCATTAAGCCCAATCCAGTCCGATAATGATCTAACCCGCCCAATATAATCAAAATAAGCTAATAAGCTAAAGAAATAAGCTAGAGATAAGCTTGTACTAGTTTTGTAAAGTTTTCGTTATTTCAAAAGGAGTTCGGATCAAATTTGCAAAACAAATGAGTGTCGGGTCAAAAGGTAACATATTTAAAAGCTAAAGGGTCATTTATAAAGCGAAACTAGTGTTTTATAAAAGTCTAAGGGTTGAAAATGCTCATTTCGAAAGTACATGGGCATCATGCACGTATGTATGTGTGTGAAAAACTCAAAGGGCGAATATGTAAATTACCTAAACTAGAGATTTTAAACTTTGGGTTAGAAATGACAAGTTTGGAAAAGTAAAGGTTGAGGCGTATAAAAGGAACCTAGAGGCTGTTTTCGTAAAATCAATTTACCAAGGGACTAAAAATGTCATTTCGAAAGTCTTGATATAAAATACATTTTGGGTACAAAGTGTCATTTTCTAATAGTATAAGGACTAAACTTGTACTTTTGTAACTCAAGGGTAAAAAGTGTAAATTCGGAAAAGTTTAGAAAAACTTATAAACCCATAATAACCCGTAAAAACAAGTATTTTGATCTTATGAGTATTTTATTTGGGATAACGATAAATGTATTACTTATATATATATATATATATATATATATATATATATATATATATATATATATATATATATATATATAAGATTATAATTATATATATATATCAAATCCGATAAAACACACGGGAATTTATTCAAACACGTTAAAAATACTCAACAAATCTATTAAGATCACAACGTGGAAACATTTCACTTATGCGTAAGTGAGGATCATTAATCAAGGCAATGTAGCATGTAAATTAACTTAAAACGTTAATCACGATCGCACACTATTGGATTGGACAATCCAATGATCTATTGAATAAGAATATTCAATGCTCTATTATTTTTGTCGCGAACCAAAATGCTCATTCTTGAGACTCGCCATCTCATCATTTTAGGTTTCGAGTTGGAACCTCCGCTACATTTTGCTTGATCTATTTGTGCGTGAGCATTATTATCAAGGTGAGTTCATAGCCTCGCTTTTACTTTATTTTTATAAACCCAGCGAGGAGATACATGCTCTAAACTAGAACACAAGGGTTTTCATAAATGCTTGATCTTCTTGATTATTGGTATTGCCTAAGTTGTTAGCCATGAGTCCCCCGATCATGAACCATTAGTCACCGCGAGTGAGCGTAGATATCGTGAATAGTACTATGGGGAATAACGAACCCAGTTTCGGTTATAGAGAAATAACCGGGCGCACCATATCGAATTTCTTTAGGTAATGGCTATTACCTCCTTTGGGGCATATTCATACTCGGTAATTCGGGTGTATGCACGGTTGAGTTTTGGTTTCATGAGCTTAGCGCATAATAATGTGATATTTTCATTATGATATTGTTAGTTTACAATGATCATGATCTTATACTTGTGTTCAACTTATTTTAAACCTATGGATTTCACTCAACATTTTTGTTGACCTTTTAAACATGTTATCTCGTGTGTCGGTGAAGATTATGACCAAGGTGCGGAGCAGGGGCATGGCAAGGCTTATCCGGTGGTGTAAAACATAAAGTTATCATTTCTTTCAAACTCATGATCTTTCTTTTGGGAAAACACTTGATCTATTTGCAATATTTTGTAACAAACAATGAGTTTCGATGAATGATAACTATTTTAATAAACGTCTCTTCGAGTCGTTTTCTATAATTATTGACTATGATCTCCGTTCAAGTAACACCGAATTAGTCTTCATTGTCATTAAGATTTTTGGAATTGTTACAGTTAGTATCGAGCAGGTTTATAGAGAACCAAAGAGTTTTCAAAATCATTTGGACTATAACCGCACTTTTAAAAGGGACTATTTTACACCACCGCCTTACGCCTTAGTGACCGCTCTATGCATTAGGATTGATGCATCACTAGATCATAAGTAAATGGCATTCATTTTAAGTTAGGCATGGAGATTTGCTTAGCTAAGCGAAATAATTATATTATTTGGCATTTACTTACATTAATTTATGGTTTATTCACTGATACCATGTCTGCATCCCACCCGATTGTTACGTCCTCGACACCGAGATGGATGACACCATGTCCTCACGTTGTCACTATGCTGACTCATCCCGATCTGTCATACCGACTCTCTTTGTTTTGACAGGCGAACCTTTGAAGAAGGTGAAGTTGCCCGAACTCCTCTTTCCCAAATATGTTGCTCATCCTCAAGAGTACAATGCTTTTGCTTCCATGACCCTAGATCGATTACTATGAGTCGCGACAATGGCTACCACTTCAGATGTTCTTGTGGATGATGAATCATCCAAATCATCGAAAGCAACTACTACCGTCATCGATTCTTCGGATCATCTCTCGAGCTATCCGTCGTCAAATCGACGTATGATTCGTGTTCTTAAGCCACGATGAACACGAGCTGCTTTGGAGTACCTTATAGACATCCTAATGGTAAGACCTTCAAACGCCTTGCTAGGAAGCGTGTGCGACCCATCACCATGACTCATGTGATGCCACCACTCGATCATTACATTTCGATCACCACACCGCTCGATCATCACGCCATTACACCCTCGTTCCACCCATCGCTCTTCACCACCACGCCACTTCATGTTCTACCGTCGGACTACTCTGTCCTATTTCATCACCACCGACAAGATCACCTCCTTTGGACACTTTTAGTGAGCCAATTTTAGCTCAGCATCAAATGCTATCCACCATCACTATCCTCGATCTGAAAAGCCTACTCAAGTGGACAAGCCGGGCCAAGGAAGAAATCCGGTGCTAGAAGATGGTCATTCTTGATTCCTTTACTTAGGCGTTGGAGAGAAGAGGAAGGGCGCCTAGTTCACTGAGCTTGGAAAGCTCGACTCTTGCCGTTTCAGGTCATACACATCACCGGTGAACCAAAGGCACCACACTATTCCTCCTTGGCTACAAGACTTATCGATGCACGAAGATCAGCTGAATGAACTCATGGCACATTATGATGAGATTCCGCTGGTGAGGATAGAGAGCTTGGAAGAAGAAATCGAGAACCTTGTGGTGGACGCCACTCCATCGAGATCGTGTTTGATATGATGAGTACGCAAATTATGGAGCAAGGAGGTCATTAACCAATTGACTCGGAGATTGAGATCGCTATTCGTGATGCTAGCACTTTGAGAGAGCGCTTTGGGTCGAGAGAGTCCTACATCACGAGCTTGCATCCGCTCATGCTCACTTGCTATTTTGGAGGGAGGATTGATAACCTCGAGGCGAGAGACCAAGCTCGTGGCGAGCGGATTCGAGACCGGCGGCTATAGTCGAGGAGATTCGCCGTCGTCGAGGATGGCGCATCGGAGATCGCGTGATCCTAGTCATCTTTATCTTAGTATGTATCATAAAGCCGCCATATGAGGCATTAAGGCTTGTATCTTTTTGGTTTGTAACCTTGGAACAAGTATTATGATGATGTAACTTATGGTTGTGAACAAACTATGTAACGATGTATTCCATGGTTGTATTTCTATTATTCTAATGTTATGTTATTATTCCTCGATGATGTACGCGAACCAATCCTTATGTCTTTATATATATTATGATTTGTTGAGAAAAATCATATTCAAATCATATCATTAATTTAAAGTGGTGTCTGGACTATTATGAAATGTATGATATGAAATCAATTTTATCATCGATCAATAATTTCGTAATCTTGGTGTTTATTCTTGAAAATTTTAGAAAATGGTCAAGAAGAAAGCTACCTCATCCACCATCACTCGCTGACTATTCGTAAAATGGTCGCATTTGAAAGTGTTAAGCTGGCTATAGCTCAACATGTTCAGCGTCTTGCTAAAGCGAGTCGACGCATTGAAGTGAACGACTTGCCCAAGAGGCACGTGAAGTTTGAAATTGCAAGGCAATTTGAAATTGCAAGAGAAGCCGAGAACGCCCGAATTGCTCGGGGGTGACGTGTCGCTCAAGCAAAGACGTGAAGTGAGGTCGCCGCATTCTTGAAGAAAATCGTGTCGCGGTAAGCGCGTCTTCTTGAAATGGCAAACTCAAATGCAACTAACACTCCAACAAATCAAAGTGAGTCCACTTAACTCGCAAGTGTAATTACAAAGAGTTCATGAGGCCTGCCAGGCATTCTTCAAGGGCAATGAAGGTGCTATTGGTTTACTTCATTGGTTTGAGAGGACCGAGGCCGTATTTCGCTAAGTGGTATGAAATGATTGCAAAGTCAAGTTTGCAGCTGGAACTTTGTTAGAAGATGCGTTATCTTGGTGGAAAGGCCACGCCAACCAATTGGAATGGAAGAAGCTTGTAAGATTTCATGGTCGAGATCTGAAACAAGCATTAATGAAAGCAAGATGTGCAGGGGCGAGATCAAGAAACCTCAAGATGAGTATTACCACTTGGTCGCTAAAGGTAATGATCTCAAGACATACTTCAAGAGATTCCATGGTGAGAGCTTTATGTCCTCATCTGTTTCCCACCAATGAAAAACTTTGGAAGCTATGATCGAGGTTTACCTCGAAACATCGAAGGAGATGTCATCGCTTCAAAGCCAAAAGCTGTTGAAGAAGTTGTCATCGTATCCCACCGCCTTATGGAACCAATACTAAAGCTTGCAAATGCACAAGGCTCAAGTGACAACAAAAGAAAGTTTGATGATCGGAAAACCTCAAATTCCAACCACTATCGATCAACAACAACAATCGAACAACAACAACCAATATCACCTAGCAATCAACATCACAATCGGCAAAACGAGAAGGCAAGAAGCCGCAAGGGCTTATCTTGCACCTGGCTCTTTGGAAAAGGGCACGTGAGGACCACATCCCGGTGTAACGGATGTTTGATGCACCATTCGGACCTTGTCTTTGTGAAGTGCGATAAGTGCAACAAGGTAGGTCATCAAGGTAAACATTGTCGAAACCACGGAAGAGGCAACACTACATGACAAAGCGTGAACGCTATGGATGTGGAGAACACGGTCATTTCAAGAGTCAATGCCCAAAGTTAAATGTCGTTCAAACAAACAATGCTCGCAAGAGTGTACATGCTAGGAGATGGAGATGCACCGTTGAACCCACGACATTGTGGCGGTGCGTATTCTCTTAACAATCATTCTCGCAAAAATCTTGTTTGACTGGAGCCGATAAGAGTTTTGTATCTACTACTTTTGCACCATTACTTGAAATATCCCCAATCGCTTTAGATACAACTTATGAGATAGAACTTGCCGATACGGAAAATAATAGGAACCAACACCATAATCCGTAATTGTCCTATTCTATTACAAGATCATTCGTTCCTCATAGATCTTTTGCCAATCAAACTTGGAAGTTTCGATGTCGTGAATTGGCATGGATTGGTTGTCCAAACACCGTGCTAGGATTGTTTGTGACGAGAAAACCATTCATATCGATCAGCGGTGAAACATTAGTCATCCGAGAGACCAAAGTAGAAAGTACTTAAGTATCATATCTGTCTTGAAATCAATAAAGTACATGGAAAAAGGATGTTATGCCTTCTTAGCTCAAGTAACGGAAAAGAAGTCGGAAGAGAAACGACTAGAAGATGTACACAATAATCAAGGAATTTTCCGAGGTGTTTCCGGAAGATTTACGGACTTCCACCGCCGACAAGTCGAATTTCAAATCGATCTTATTCACGGAGCTACTCACCGTAGCACGAGCACCGCATCGTTTAGCGCCTCGAAAATGCAAGAGTTATCCAAACAACTAGAAGAGCTATCAGAAAGGATTCATTAGACCAAGTTCCTCACCACAGGAACACCAGTGTTATTCGTTAAGAAGAAAGATGGATCATTCGGATGTGTATCGATTATAGAGAATTGAACAAGCTCACAATCAAAATCGCTATCCCTTACCAAGAATCGGTGATCCATTTGATCAATTACAAGGCTCGAGTGTATACTCGAAGATTGATTTAAGATCCGGATATCATCGATTCTGGTAAAGAAGAAGATATACCCAAGACCGCATTTAGAACTCGATATGGCCATTATGAATTCCAAGTAATGCCATTCGGTTTAACTAATACTTTCTTTGTTTATGGACCTCATGAATAGAGTGCAAACCATATTCGGATAAATTAGTCATTGTGTTCATTGACGATATTCTTATATCTCGTAATAAAGAAGAACATGCGGAACATTTGAAGGCGTCACGAAGTTACTCAAGGATGAAAAATTGTACGCAAAGTTTTCCAAGTGTGATTTTGGATTGAGACGGTCCAATTTCTTGGTCATGTGATTGACGATGAAGGAATCCATGTGGATCCGCAAAGATTGAATCTGTTAAAATTGGCGATTACGCTAATCCCACCGAAATTAAATCAATTCTTAGGACTTCTTTGGTTATTATCGAAGATTCATCAAGGTTTCTCGAAAATAGCTAAACCATTGGTAGAAAGTTAACCCGACGAAGAAATTCGAATGGGGGAGGCGATCAAGAATCGACTTTTCAACTCACGAAGAACAAGCTGCGAAGCACCTATCTTGGCACTACTGGGAAGGAGCCAAGAAGATTTTGTAGTATATTGTGATGCTTCACACATGGGTTTAGTATTGTTCTCATGCAAAGGAACAAAGTGATTGCTTATCGTCACGACAACTCAAAACTCATGAGAAGAATTATACTACTCACGATCTAGAACTTGGCGCCGTGGTATTTGCACTCAAATTATGGAGACATTATCATGCGGAACCAAGTGTATAGTGTACACCGATCACGAAAGTCTTCAACACATCTTAGATCAAAAGAATTGAATATCGTCCAACGTCGGTGGCTTGAATTGCTTAGTGATTATGATCGCGAGATCCGTTACCATCCTCGGAAGGCAAATGTTGTTGCCGATGCTTTGAAGCGAAAAGATCGCCTAAGCCACTTAGAGTGAGATCATTGGGAATGGTAATCAATTCACCCTGCCGCGAAAATTCTTGAAGCTCAAATCGAAGCTCTTAAAGAAGAAAATAGGTCGAATGAGAAGATTTATGGCATGGGAGAATGAGAATGGATTTGTGAAGAGATCGGACGGAGCGTTATGTTTCAAAAATCGAAGTTGGATTCCACTCTTTGAGGTATCAGAGAGCTCATCATGCATGAATCACATAAATCAAAGTATTCCATACATCCCGGTCCCAACAAGATGTATCAAGATCTAAAGCTTTTGTCTTGGTGGCCTAATATGAAGGTGATATCATTGTATCGCCCGATAAATGTTTGACATGCTTGAAAGTTAAAATGAACATCAAAAGCCATACGGATTGCTAACTCAACGGAACTTCCGTGTGGAAATGGGAAAGAATACAATGGACTTCATCACAAAGCGCCAAAAACTTCTAATGGTTTTGACACCATTTGGAGTTATTGTGACCGCCTTACAAAGTCCGCTTCATTTCTTGCCAATCAAGAGAGAACGACGAGATGATTACACTCGCTAGATTGTACATCAAAGATTGTTTCTCGTCACGGTGTACCAATCTCAATCATGTCGATCGTGATAGCCGATTCACCTCAAGATTTTGGCAAACTCTTCAAAAGCCATGGGTACCAACTTAGATATGAGTACCGCGTACCATCCTCGACATACGGATGGACAAAGTGAAAACGATCAAACTGGAAGACATGCTAAGAGCATGTGTGATTGATTCGGAAAGGATGGGATAAGCACTTACCTCCGGTGAATTCTCTTACAATATGATTATCATGCCAACATTAAAGCCTCCTTTGAAGCACTTTATGGAAGAAAATGCCGATCGCCGGTTCTTTGGGCGGAAGTTGGAGAAGTACAACTTACAGTTCCCGAAATTGTCCAAGAGCAGTAGAAAAGATAATGCAAATTCAAAAGATTGCAAGCAGCTCGAGATAGACAAAAGAGCTACGCAGACGTTCGAAGGAAACCAATGGAATTCAAGTCGGAGACCGTGTAATGCTCAGTATCACCCGAAAGGGATGGTCGATTTGGAAAACGAGGAAAGCTCAAACCTCGTACGTCGGACCATTTAAAATTCTTCAAAGAATTGGTCCGTGGCATATAAACTTGATCTTCGAAGAACTTAGCGCAGACATGACACGTTTCATGTCTCGAATCTTAAAAGTGTCTTTCGGATGAAACTCTAGTCGTACCACTCAAGGACATCCACTCAATGACAAACTTAGCTTTGTCGAAGAACCAGTCGAGATCATGGACGATGAAGTTAAGAGGCTTAAGCAAAGCCGCATTCCTATCGTTAAAGTTCGATGGAATCATAAGAAACGAGGTCGAGTTCACACAGGGAGCGCGAGGATATAATGCGTTCAAGTATCCCCACTGTTCATCTAGATCACCCATGACGCCTCCACGAGTTTAACATGCGGGGCCGTTCTCTTAAGGGTAGGTGCTGTAAGCTCCGGAAAATTTCAATGTACTTAACGTTTTAATCAAGAATTGATCACGATCTATTTCGTCATGAAATTTTCTAAACATCACTTTTGCATATCATATGACATATGCATGATCAACGCAGTTGGCGTTCATAAATATACCTGTTGTGATCTAAATAAATTTCCCACTATCACGATAACCTTAAAATACGTAATGAATACGTGAAAATTTGTAAAGTTCTGAATTAAATTATAATAAAAATATATAAAATTAGTATTGGGCCTCGGAACTCATTGGACTTTTCACCACTCGAACCCGACACGTAAATGGGCCTCATAACCGGACCCAAGCCCACACGGTCATTTCTTTGGGCCTCATTACCCAATTCGAGCCCAACTTTCCCTTTGGGCCTTGTCTTGCGTCCAATCCAACAAGCAATCCAAACATTCTTGCTTCTTTCTTTTCCTTGGGCCTCGCTACCAAGTCCAACCCAACATGATTTAAGTTGGGTCTTGATCCCCACATGTGTACAAGTATAGTTAAAAACTCAAATGTTTTGTTGCTTCTTCCTGTTGAAACCGAACAAGCAATCAAAACAAGAAACCAAACTAGTCCTAACATGTGACAATAAGGTAACTAAAACCATCTCTTCCTCTTGGATCCCAAAGACTTGCGTATGAATGCAAAAAGAAGGGGCAAAGACATGCTAGCCACCCTAAACAAATATTAAACAATACCCTAATGTCCATTTGACCAACTTTGACTTCATTAACCAAAGGATCTTGTGTTTTCATGAAGTGACTAACCAAGAGCATGTCTCTAAGTGGAACAACCATCTTGCACGCCTAGAAACATTTCAAAATCAAGACCAAATACATTTCACATGTGACTAATGAAGTAGAGATTAGGAGAGCTAGTGAAATATAAAATGAAAAAGCCATGCTTATGCTTTCTTTAAAACACACATCTTCTTCACATAGCTTTCAAAACTCAAACATATCTTTCACTCAAAATCGTCCATCGTGGTATTAAGGAGAAGCAAAGAAGGAAAAGCGGGTAAAGGAATTAGAAAAGCTTGGGGTTAATATAGGCGAATAACATTATAAGGAGAACAAGGGGTTCTTGTTGATCACTTCTTCTGTTCACTACTCACACGTATCATCACCACTCATTTCGAGTGAAGTAAGTCCCTCCCAACTCGTTTTCATTTCATTCTTCGCTTACATTAGTTCTCACGTTAAATATGTTATATGCGCTATTTCAAAGCAACACGTATGGTATGTGATCACGACACATAGTCACACACGTT
The DNA here is from genome assembly GCA_022545495.1 of Chrysanthemum lavandulifolium. Classification (NCBI taxonomy): domain Eukaryota; kingdom Viridiplantae; phylum Streptophyta; class Magnoliopsida; order Asterales; family Asteraceae; genus Chrysanthemum; species Chrysanthemum lavandulifolium. The sequence continues at coordinate 144,372,527 of CM040244.1, forward strand.
AAAACTAGTCTAATATGTTGAGAACACATTGCAAAATTATTAGGAACACACGTGCCCTTCATTTCCTACGCTTAAACCAAAGCGGGCCTAAAGCCCACTATCGAGCCCATTAAGCCCAATCCGAGTCCGATAATGATCTAACCCGCCCAATATAATCAAAATAAGCTAATAAGCTAAAGAAATAAGCTAGAGATAAGCTTGTACTAGTTTTGTAAAGTTTTCGTTATTTCAAAAGGAGTTCGGATCAAATTTGCAAAACAAATGAGTATCGGTCAAAAGGGTAACATATTTAAAAGCTAAAGGGTCATTTATAAAGCTAAAACTAGTGTTTTATAAAAGTCTAAGGGTTGAAAATGCTCTATTCGAAAGTACATGGGCATCATGCACGATGCATGTGCACGTGAAAAACTCAAGGGCCGAATATGTAAATTACCTAAACTAGAGATTTTAAACTTTGGGTTAGAAATGACAAGTTTGGAAAAGTAAAGGTTGAGAGCGTATAAAAGGAACCTAGAGGGCTGTTTTCGTAAAATCAATTTTACCAAGGGACTAAAAATGTCATTTCTGAAAGTCTTGATATAAAATACATTTTGGGTACAAAGTGTCATTTTCTAATAGTATAAGGACTAAACTTGTACTTTTTGTAACTCAAGGGTAAAAAGTGTAAATTCGGGAAAAGTTTAGAAAAACTTATAAACCCATAATAACCCGTAAAAACAAGTATTTTGATCTTATGAGTATTTTATTTGGGATAACGATAAATGTATTACTTATATATATATATATATATATATATATATATTATAAGATTATAATTATATATATATATCAATCCGATAAAACACACGGGAATTTATTCAAACACGTTAAAATACTCAACAAATCTATTAAGATCTGTGGAAACATTTCACTTATGCGTAAGTGAGGATCATTAATCAAGGCAATGTATGTAAATTAACTTAAAGCGTTAATCACGATCGCACACTATTGGATTGGACAATCCAATGATCTATTGAATAAGAATATTCAATGCTCTATTATTTTGGTCGCGAACCAAAATGCTCATTTCTTGAGACTCGCCATCTCATCATTTTAGGTTTCGAGTTGGAACCTCCGCTACATTTTGCTTGATCTATTTGTGCGTGAGCATTATTATCAAGGTGAGTTCATAGCCTCGCTTTTACTTTATTTTTATAAACCCCATGAGGGAGATACATGCTCTAAACTAGAACACAAGGGTTTTTCATAAATGCTTGATCTTCTTGATTATTGGTATTGCCTAAGTTGTTAGCCATGAGTCCCCGATCATGAACCATTAGTCACCGCGGTGAGCGTAGATATCGTGAATAGTACTATGGGAATAACGAACCCGTTTCGGTTATAGAGAAATAACTGGCGCATCATATCAATTTCTTTAGGTAATTGGCTATTACCTCCTTTGGGGCATATTCACATTATTACTTTGGTAATTCGGTGTATGCAAGTTGAGTTTGGTTTCATGAGCTTAGCATAATAATCTGTGATATTTTCATTATGATATTGTTAGTTTACAATGATCATGATCTTATACTTGTGTTCAACTTATTTTAAACCTATGGATTTCACTCAACATTTTGTTGACCTTTTTAAGCATGTTATCTCGGTGTCGAATGAAGATTATGACCAAAGGTGCGGAACGGGGCATGGCAAGGCTTATCGGTGGTGTAAAACATAAAAGTTATCATTTCTTTCAAACTCATGATCTTTCTTTTGGGAAAAACACTTGATCTATTTGCAATATTTTGTAACAAACAATGAGTTTCGATGAATGATAACTATTTTAATAAACGTCTCTTTCGAGTCGTTTCTATAATTATTGACTATGATCTCCGCTTCAAGTAACACCCGAATTAGTCTTCATTTGTCATTAAGATTTTCGAAGTGTTACACGTAATTAATAACCTTCTTTACGTTTACCCTTATCATACACGTTTATGATTTCATGTGAACATACATTATTAGGGTTTAGTATACTTCATACGCTTTACTCATAAAACTAGGGTTTTATATTTACGTAACCTTTACTTATTAATTACATGTCTAAATCTCATGTACACTTATTTAGTTCACCTAGGGTTTCGCTAGCATGTTTTATCCAAGTCCTAGCTCATCTAAACGTTACATATTCAAGTTACATGTTTTAAACCTCATTCGAAAACTCATGCATGCCTCGTCACCTCATGCATGTCGGCTCACCTTAACTCATCATATCACGTGACCGATTCAATATTACTTATCACTATACACGTTCCTTATTAATTACAAGGTTAAATAAATTAGGGTTTCTTGTTTTCTTGATTACTACCTCTCGGCCCCAAAACAAAAAGAAAAAAAGCGACAAATCAATTATATCTCGACATATACATGCAAGAATGCGTTAAAGGAAGATGAATAAACGTTATACCTTCACTTGAATAAGAAAATCGACACCAAGGTGTGTTGGGAAGCTCTCGGCCGAACAAAAGAAAAAGGAAAGGAGAGGCAAAACTAGGGTTCCAATTAAATGATTATGTGTTATATTTATAGTTATAGAATTTGAGTTCGATTAGGAAAGTGTTTGGGTTTGGGTTGGTTGGGTCCAACGGTCACAAACAAACACCCTATGGGCTTGACCCTTTGATCCCACGACACCAAACAAGCGCCCCTCGTTGGGCTTCTCTTGTCTCGGCGGCGCAAAAACAAAACAAAAGACACGAGTCCAATAAACAACCAAACGCCCAACTTATTAGCAAAACATATCGTCCTTCGTCGTACCAAAGTCATCCGAAATTATATTCGTTAAATTTTTATTTATTAGGTTTTTAATTTCATTACTTTATTATAAACGTATTTTACGTATTTTATTATTCTTGGTTCCAAGGGGTATTTTCGTCTTTAGATAAGTTTGATTTTCGGGTTTTACAATGATGGGGAATTGATCGCCTAGTCGGTCGACTAGGCCTCGACTACCACCACTCGACTACCACCACTTGTGTATAGCCTAAGTATATTAAAATATGATCTTAAAAACTAAGTTTAATACTTATTTCAAAATGCTTATTTGAAATTGCTTATTTTAATGTGGTCGAGCATTGAATATCGGTGTGTTCATCCTATACAAAACAAGCACGTATATACAAATAGTTAAAAGCCTAGGCCAATCTTGGCAAGTGGCTACATAGATTGCGTGTGTGGTTGTGGAGACGGTAGGGATCCAGCGAAGATGGTGGTTAAGCGCAGGTAATAGGAGGAAGGTGGTGTTTCAGTAGATTGGCTGAGGGTCTTTGATTTTGATATATTAAATCAAATTATTTTGACATAGTTTACTGATATGTGCTTAAACACATATCTTTTCATTTGTAAAACAGACCCAAAACAACCAAGGAAAAGCCGTTTATTGCTAATATTTGTGGTTTTCTTGAGTTTGTGCTTGTGCAGGTACGGATATGTAAAAACACGCAAAAAGGATTCAAATCAGATGTAAATCCGAGCACGAGAGATCAAGAGAGTTTTAGCTGAGCTGGAAGGTCAAGATTGTGTATTTTGGAAGATTTTATTCTCAGAAGATGATTTTTGAAGTTTCAGTAAAGTTTGAAGAAAAGTCATGATTAGTCCCTGCACTTTGAGCTCTTGACAGAATTGATCCCTCAAGATTCAGAATTTACAAAAGTCACCCTTGGATTATTTGAGATTGACAACAATGGTCCTTAATGAGCATTTTCAGATTTACATAATTGGTCCCTGAAGTTTCAAGATATACACATTTGGTCCTTGGTACAATAAGTATTAACAATTCAAGCCTAATCCTATTATTATACTTTCGGCCCAATTCAATCACAAAACCCGGATCCAAAGCCCAATCTCAAAAACACTAACACCCGTTAGTATATTAGACCCGAAAACCACCCAAACCCGGTTCATATACCCGAGTCAACGCCCTCTTAAACCGGTCAACCAACTCAAAATATATTAAAAAATCCCAAAAACCTTGCCGCGCGTTTTTTCCCCAAAATTACCCAGGTAGAACCCTAATTACCCACCCCGTGTAATTGGTCAATTTCACCACAATTAAGGGCAGAATAGTACTTTCTCTGACATTCCCTGACACATGGGAATGCCATGTCATTGATCCGCGTGCATTCCTACATCTTGCTCTCCCATTGGTCGAAACAAATCATCAAGTCTAATCCAAGGGTTGTGATCAAGCTAAGGTGTGTGGGATTTGATCCAAGGGTGCATCTGAGCTCGGAGAAAGCACATTTGGGAAATTCGAGAAGCTTCAAGCTCAAGCTCAGTTTATATAGGACTCTTATTAGATTCATTTGTATCTTATCTTACATTAATTTTACTTCTCTCTAGTTTTTAATAGTGTAATCGTAGTAATTTCAATTTCTAATGTTTTAAATTTACTTGTAATTAGTACTTTGTACTCAAATTTCTATTATTAATAAAATTTAGAAATTCATTTTCAATTGTTTGTTTAAGTTTTATGATTTGAATACACTTATAATCTACGATTATTGCTTATTCTAGTTTCATCAAAGCTGTTTTAGCTTCTCTTTCAAAAACTCAAAAATTCAAAAAAATCAAATAAAATCATTCAAAAATAAAAATCACTTTAGATCATTATGTGGGTGATCCATCATCGATCTCTTGTTTATTAAGTTCATTTAAGCTTTTAGTAGCTTATTGTGAGCTTATACTTGTTTTAAACTCAATTCACAAAAATTCATTCAATATCAGTTGCTACAGTTGCTGTTATGATCTGTTATTCTGGTGTTGGATCTGGATTTGGATGGAAATGATGCTGGAATTTGGTTGAAATTAAGCTGGAATTGGATTAGGTTAGGGGATAAGTAGGTTAGAGGTTCTTGTTTCATCAGTGTGCAAGCCATAGTGGCTAAGGAGTATTGTAAGTCTCATTTCTGTTTTGATTATTAGATCTGTTATTAAATCTGCTATTTAGTGATAATTGGTACTGGTTGATCTGTGGTTGATGTTTGTTGTATAATCTTATCTAGATCTGCTATTTAGTTCTTTAATCAGTAGTTAAACTAGTGTTTGGAATAGCTTAAATAACTGTGATAGAGGTTAGCTAAACAGATAGGAGTAGTTGTTTCATGCTTATATAAGATATTGACATTCATTTGAGGTCTTTGTCATTGCAGTTTAAATCATTTAGTCAAAATCAATTTGGTACTGATCTAGTGGTTGCTTCTGTTAGAATCAGTAGGTTATAGTAGTATATTAGCTTAAAACTAGTAGATCTAGCATTTAGTCATCATCATTAGTGTAATAACATCATAATCAGTTCACTACATTGGATTAAAATTCACTTTGGTCAAAAATTTCACAAATATTTCAAAAGTCAAACTATGTCAAGAGCTAGTTTGTGCGGATCTTGCAATTGGTGCAATTAGTTCATTTCAAAGAGTTAGAGGCTTAAACTTGGCATAATTGTGGCGGCGGTGTTCTCTAGGACTGCTTAATTAGTTTTGGTCTAGCTTTTGGTTAAGCTTGTACTGACTCGAACCTAGGGCCTTAACCATTTGTTTGGCTAACTTAGCGGTTGCTTAATTCATTAAATGAGCTTTGAACTTGTTAGGAGTAGGTGTTATTAGCTGCAATTAGCTTATTTTAGCATTCATTAGTTTCTGTCTCTGTTTGGTAGCTTAAATAGCTTGTTAGCTTATTCTAGTAGCTTATTCTCTCATCAGTTTACACTATAGCTTTCATATTCTACACATAAGCTACTTGTTTCTCATTTTTCATAGATTCATATTATCATTTTAGAATTTTCCTGAGAATTTCATAATTTTTGGTCAACTTTTACTATTTTCCTCAATTTAAAGTAGTTTTTAATCAATTTTTAATAGTTTTAATTGCAAATAATTGAGAAAAAGTTTCAAAAAAATAATTTTTCAATTTTCTCAGTTTAAGAAAAATATAAAAAGCATAAAAAGAGATTTTTCCTTATTTTTCTACTTTTATTTGGTATTTTCATAATTTTAATTAGATTTTATTAGTTTAAAATTTGTAGAAAATAGAAAATTAATCGAAAAATACTAAAATAGTTTTAAAAAAGTCTTTTGAGTTATTTGTGATTTTTAGAAAATAGTTTCATATTTTTCTCTTTGATTTTTATAATTTTTAGAATTTAAATTTAGTTTTAATAGTTTAAAATTAGTTTTTAATTCTAATAAAATCAAGAAAAATCCAAAAAAATAGTTTTAATTCTAAAATAGTTTTATAATATCATTTCTAGAGTAAAAGTAATTTTAGGCATTTTTAGGATATCATTTAGACGTAGTTGCATTTTTAATTACGTTTTATTATTTACGTTTTAGTTTATTCGCACTTAGGATTTCCCGTAGAATAGTTTACCTTAATTACTTTCCCCATTCCCGTAGTTAATAAAATCAAAATCTAATCAAAACATCGAGCATTAATTCCAAACCAAGAACGACGTTGGCAATTCACGCCTCGTTGGGAAACGATTCGGGTTGACTAATCCGTATACACGATCATCACACAGGATTTGATTTATTATTCTTTTCCTAAGAGAATTTGAATCTATCTTCGTGATTATTTTTGATATTGATATTGAGGATTTATCCACACACATAACCCCTTAGCCTTCATTATCAAAGACTCGATTGTCAGAGTTGTTTTAAGTTTACGCCAATGATGTCGTTCATGATATTTGGTTGTGTGAGCAAACTTGGCGTTTCGACACGAATCATTTACATTTATACATGTTTAGATATGTAAATTAGAAGCCACATAGGCAATGACTGATTTAACCTATTTATTTGTTCAAAAGATATTTAACCTAATTAGACGATAAACAGAAACATACAGTATGCGGCCTAAAGTTTAAAAGTTGTGTATTAAAATCAACCCTCAATCTAAATGGTCCATGAACACCTGGAAAACACATTTAAATGATACACTAAGCTAAACAAAATGTGTTGTAAATGCTATATATCACCTCGAACCAACAATATGGCTTCATATTCAATTTCCTCAATGGGAACCCAGCGTTTATGTATTAACTATCATAGCATGTGCTGCAACACCCAGAAAGTGCTACTCTTATGCTAACCCGTCCGCCATAATGAACTTTAGGCAGCTTGCAACTCCAAATGCATATTTTGCTACTATAATCTTACTGAAAAGGCACAGGGTGCCTTGCTTCTTGTTAACAATAGCCATTGCCAGATACCGACTACCCATCCCTATGGGTGTCTGTTCATCGGGCCTTCCCAAAATGGGGCTTCACCATCCCCACCAACCGCCAGTACCCTGTTCGCAGAGACTCAGCTTGCTCCTCTGTGCAGTTCTGTAGCAACGCTTCCACGCGAAAATTTATTCCAAGATTACCAAGAAACTGTGACTGAGTGATGGGACCGTACACAGACACATCTTCTGCAAATCATTCGAAATTGTCACTTTCCACTCAACATTTGAAAATGCAAGCATAAACTACCACTAAAAGAAACACGGACCTGAAATTTCCTCAGCAGAGTGCCTGATTGCAGGAAAGTCAACATACGCACTTAGATCAGCGGAACCCGGATCATCCAGCATATCAACAAACTTGTGCTTTCGAATTGCCTGCAAAAAAGGAATCCAAGAGATATGTGACAGAAGCCATGCGAGACACGAATGCTCAAGGACAGAAAGCAACAAATGAAGAATGAAGAAAACAGAAATATTTCATATTACGTTGGGTCAAGAAAGAAGGCATATACGAAGAAAAACAATAACTCAAGGACTGCAATCATTAACCAACTGTTCTACAGGTCATGCGGCAGAGTTATCACCATGGGCGTCAAATAGATATAAGTTAACAAAATTTGCCAAGTAGAAAACAACTCATAATAAGTTAAAACAGTTAAAAGTCAACCCTATGCATACTCAAATGTTTACGAACCTCTAAAGTTGCATTACTACATACATGTAAACTCTGTTTTAAATACAGTCACATGTTAATATGTTATCAATAAGAAGTAATAACTAATTATATATTATATAAAAAAAAGGGAGGACAAAGTTTATTGGCTGATCAGACCAACACAATCTAGACATTTTTTCACACTCCACCGGCCCACCAGTTGATTTTGTCATCTTTAATAATCACGGCTTAAAAAAAAGCATATCAGCCTGTTCATCACATATTATCTAGCCTCATTAGAGAAGAAGTGACATACCTGAAGACTATCGGAGATTACCCCATCCAAGCCATAATCAATTATAAGTGCCCCGCCACCATCACTGCTTATTCTCTTGGCAATAGATTGTGTTAAATCCATTGCTTTGGGGCAAACCTCAATATGTTCCAGTTTTTCAATTCTTCAGTCTGAGCCCACTTGCAGCGCTTTAATAGATAGAGAGTTGCTGGTGTAGGTTGAGGCGAGAGCACAACACGAAACCTGAAGAGTGACAAGCAAAAGAAATTATCGGTTAAATTAGCAAGATATTAAAGTTGCCTCAAAGGAAGATATGATAATAGTCCATTTTAAAACATACTTTGAATCTTCCGCAACATCAATCATCTTTTCACACCACCCACGGGAAGCTTTCTGGAAGATATAATTAGAGTTAGTATAAAAGGCACTAGTAGCATTTGCACGAAAATGAACACATACAGAATCTTTTTTCTTATTTCCTATATTTTTTTGTGAACGAAAACATAAAGTATATGCAACACTCCTAATTTTAGGCTCCCCAAACAAATTTACTAATGATCAACCATTTTAAGAAATTGATGAGGTGATCATGGTCCCAAAACTTAGCGATCTTGTCTTCTAAAGGGTATATAGAATATGATTATTAACCAAATGCTTCTATTATTACATGTTTTCACTAAGAGGGGTATCTAAAGATGACCCGGACTTTACCAATACCTGCCCACAAAGAATAATATAGCAAACTTAAATAAGGAGGAATTCTTTAGCGTGGAATGCTGCACTTATTACTAGTACCTTACAACTAAACTAGATGTCAAAATGAAATAAGGTTTCACTTGGACACAAAACTCTAGATTCAAGGACCCAAAAATTCTTGGTAAAGCTCTAAAAAGAAAGGATTCACCACAAGCTGTGAATACAGTAGAGAATGAGAAGATTGAAGAACATGCATCAGAAAGATAGATGAACGACATGTAACTGAATTAAGTGCATTGAAGCAAGTGCATAAACCTGAAACTGATGAACAGGTAAGGCGTCAAAGAATTCATGGGCAATAATAATTGTGGGCACTGCATGGAAGAAAAAAGAGGAGTCAGAGAAGGAGATAATTGTGGGCACTACGATTAGAACAGATGGTGAAAGCACATATATCATATTCAGAGGAAAAGCATATATCACAAATTCTGGTAGTCTTTGCATATCATGGTAATTTCTGAATTTCAAGAATAAAACTGATGAATGAAAACAAGATGCATGAGTCAGCATATGTTAATCATCAGCTGGAAGTGATTTGGGAATGACTTTAATGATAACTTTTGAGTGCATTAATATCATTGATGCTCTCTAAAATCTGAAAGATATGCAAACATGAGATTTGCAACAAAACTTGCAGCCCATGAGCCCATATATGAATGGCGAGGTTAAACTTAAGAACAGCATTGCCAGCACTATCAACACTACAAAAAGCATACTGCTTGAGTAGCATTCTTACCGCCGGTTGGAACCTCCTCTAGGGTTGAGTGCCATGAAACCGGCGTTCCAGTCAAGGTGCTAGCAGTATTTTCGTCAGCATCAGTATCAGCACCATCCTCGTTATCGCATTTCAATGTTTTCTTTTGGATTTTCTTTAGTGCTGGACTCACTTCAATCATGTGTATGTGTAGGGATTGTGTAAACTTGTCAAACTTTGAAGCACCCTACAATCAAATTTTAATATCATCAATGTAGCATTAACAAGATAGACCAGGACAAGAAGAAAAATAGTAAAACAGATATCAAGCATAAAAGTAGTATACCCGTAGAAGATCAGCCATGAGAGTACCTCTTCCTGGCCCAAGCTCAACTAGGTTGACCTTATTTGGCTGCCCCATTTGCTCCCACAAACACATTGCCCAAACACCAACCATCTGAAGCAAGGACAACAGAATACATTAATAACTAAATACTATTTTGTAAACCTTATCTTCCGTTAGCCCGTCAAATTACCTCTCCAAACATTTGGCTAACTTCAGGAGATGTTATAAAGTCACCTTCCGCACCGAATACATCCCGATTGATATAAAATCCAGCCTTGGGATTTATCAGGACTTCCTCCATGTACTCAGCAACCGATATCGGGCCACCTCTAAACTGAAAAAACAATCAAAACTCGATATGAATATGAAAATAACAAACAAACAAGATCCTAAAATGCCGAATATGTAATGTTTCATTCTTTAAATTGAATAAAAACAGAAGAATTAAAACCTTAATAATGGATTTGAGATGCTTAACAAGTTCAGAATCAGCAGTCGGTTCATGAGAATGCTCTGCAACAAATTCATTTATCATACATCACAACTACTATTTATTTATAAAAACATGAATACATATAACTAATAAGAGATAAAAGAAGTTGAACCGGGTGGGTTGTTTAATCCGGACCGGTCTACGGATATCCTGGCAGAGGGTTTAGAACTGAACTGAACTTCCGGGTGTGGTTCAACGGAAGGTTCAGCCGGAGATTTAGACGATGAATTGGCGGAAGAAGATGAACATTGACGGGTGACGATGAAACGACGTCGTGGTAAAGACGATGAAGAAGCAGCAGCTTGTGATATGAATCTCCGCAGCATTTTCACACTTGAGGGTTCTAGCAAATAAACCTTCAATCGAAACTCACACTAGTGTGGGTTCTATGTTAAGTACTGAAGTGAACTATTTAAAAAATATACAGTGGTGGTTGCAAAGTGTACCGTCAACTGGGGATGTAGCTCAGATGGTAGAGCGCTCGCTTAGCATGCGAGAGGTACGGGGATCGATACCCCGCATCTCCACTTTTTTTCCTATTATAATTAGTGTAAACTTTTTTTTTGTTTATATGAAATTTATATTGAATTGACAAAGTTATGTTGTAATGCGCCAATGCTGTTGGAATTTGAATCACAGTAAATAACTTTTATGAAAAGAGTAAATAACTTTAAATAAAAGCTAGTTATAATATCAGATGCGCTTGTGAGTTTAACAAAATAATTATACGTATTAGTATTGAATATTGTGTTTTAAAGTTAATTACGTATTATTATATAGTTATAAGTTTAGATGTACGGAGGTTCTGTATAAATTAAATTTATTTTAACATTTTAGTTCCAAGATATATCTGCGTATAAAATTTGCTTATGAAAATTGTGATATAAGTGGGGAAGAGATCAGTGAGAAGAAAATAAAATGAGAAGAGTGAGAAATATTCACTGTGCATATTTCAAAAAAAAAAAAAAATTAAGTGGAGATGCATCTACTTTTTGGAGGTGCGTCTGAAATCTTGATTGTGGTTTCTTACCTCATCCTTATCGTTTCGATTTTATTCTCGTTTGATCTTTCTTCTATAAGTATAACTAATCTTATCTGCGAGTTTTTCATTATCCATTAATATCCATTAAATTTGGTAAAAATTTGTAAAATTTACATTAAGTAACTTCAGATTTAATTTTATTTAGTAATGAAGATGTTGATGTTGTTATTTAAATTTATTTATTGATCTTATGTTGTACACATTATGCAAGTTTAATAATACATATAAATAAATAAAATTCGTAGTCGATGTTATAAATACGATCACGAATATTTATTTTTATATTAAACTAACCCGTGCTTACAATTTGATAATTATATTCCTGTTTTTAGTAATTTAGCCGTATTTAAAATGTAAACTCGTGTCCATATAAGTTAAACTTTTAAAAATGAAATAAATGAGTCCTTATTGAACTTATATAGTAAAAAAAATTGATACTTATAATCTTATGCAAATTTATAAGTTGTTATTTTAAAACAACAAATACATTGTATTTTTTAAGATATAAAGTATAAAATGTATAAAGTATAAGGGGATATTTGTTTATAATCAAAGTTATTAAAAAGCATCGGGAAACATAATATTATTTATCAACAAACTACAAAACTAGCTACTATCAATCTAGCATTTTAAAAATTCAACCACTAAAGTTTTCTTAATTACCTCATTTTTTTTAAGTTTTGTTTCATATATTTGACACAAAATGAATATATTTTTATGTGTTTTTATCAAGATATTATTATATATATAATAAAATTCTTGTGGGAATTTATTAAAGTTTAGGTCGGTTTTTCGGGTTTAGTTGGTTCGGTTTGGTTTTCGGTTTGTTTTGCACTTAACTCTATACAATTTTTAAAAATTCAACCACTAAAGTTTTCTTAATTACCTCATTTTTTTAAGTTTTTGTTTTCATATATTTGACTTTTATATATTTTAAAATAAATTTAATTTTGACGTTTATATGAAATTTATATTGAATTGACAAAGTTATGTTGTAATGCGCCAATGCTGTTGGAATTTGAATCACAGTAAATAACTTTTATGAAAAGAGTAAATAACTTTAATAAAAAGAAATTGATATCTATTTAAGACTTTACGTTTTTCATAAAAATGTATCGCTGTAAATGGTATTATAGTTATTTTATTGTGAGAGACTTGATAAAAGCTACAACAAGGAATACAGCAACGAACGGAGCACAACAACACAAAAATAAAACCCTTTAGTGTGACTTACTTACACACATGTTGTGTTTCCGAGTTTTATTTTCAAATAAAAAGTAGGAAGTCAATGAAACAAATTTGTATTCTTTAGTTTTTAAAAGATAAGAGAAGAAGAGAAAATATGGTTGTATTTCTTTACATAAATTTCTTCTCAAAAGTAGGATCATAAAATTAGGAGGAAAGTATATAGTGAAACTTTTCATTAAAACAATGACCTTAAATGCCTAAAATAAAACATAAATTATATATGCAACAAAAGTATAATTGTAAAGAGTTTTCTTAACAACAACTCAATGGTCTTTGTTTAAGCTTATCTTAATTAAGAAGCATTCCAAATTTGAATTAACTTGATATTAATACATATTATTTTAAAACTCATTTACCTTAATTATATGTGTTGAAATCATGTATTTATGAAAATGTTGAGTTTTGTTTTGGAATATTGTTAATTAAGACATGCTTAAACAAAATCCATAAGGTTGTTGTTACTCTCAACACAGAAACACGATATAAGAAATAAATTACATTATTCTCCTCTTTTTTTCTATCTAATTTTGTCTCTTCTCTTCTTTTCTTTCATCTTAAAACTCGGGCACATATGGATTTAAACTTACGACTACAAGGGCCACTTTGGGTACCTTTGGTTAACAAATTAATTAGTATTTATTTTATGGAATTTCTTTCACAAACAATGTCATGACTTTGATTTATCAATAAGCAATTCCAATCCCAAAATACTTTTAACCTAGAAATTAGTCCAAATGTTTTTTATGCAATTTCCTTCCAAATGTTCGAGGCAAGCGATCTGAGTTTCTTGACTGGGTTTTAATATTTATAATGTCTCGTTATACCTATGGTCAATGCACTAACGGGCAGTGATCTTGGTCGTGTGTAGTGTAGTATGTAAAACCAAGGTCGTCCCAAGAGCTATGTGTGGATTAATACTAAGTCTAGGTGTCATGATTTTAATATGATTTTGATAAGAAATTAACTAATTAACTACTAAAATAAATAAAGGCAAAGGTGTGATCAATAGAATAGAGTGATGCTAACCTAGTTATTCATCCTAGCTAGTAATGTCTACGTCTAATTACTTCCAATTACTTCAGGTGGGGTCAAAGTAGAGATGACAGCATTTGGTCAGTTCGCCCTAATCTATCAACAAAGATGTCATCACTGGAGAAGTCAGGTGTCCCTGATGGATCTAAACACACACCTTGTGTTGGTGATATTTTGAGTTATATTATTAAGCACGCGGAATATACTTAGTAATACTTAGAAGGCGGATGTAAGTAAACAAGAACAATAAACACAAAGCTCCAATATTATTAAAAATAATATGAGTGATCTTGCTTATCACTAGGGTTACACTTGAAGCTAATATGAATAATTTGTATGCTTAGCAATGACCTAGGATCTCCTTTTATAGCACAAGGAGTCCTTTACAAGATAAGCATAAACCTAACAATATAGAATATACACAAGATCTTTTCTATACTTATCAATACCGTTTACTTAACAATTATCTAATAGCAGTGGTAATAATGTCTTGGCGGTGGTAATGAGTTTCCTTTGCTAGTGTAAACATCGGCAAGATGTTAACCACAAAATTATCGATGGTAGCATAGTATTATTCCCAACAGTCCCTCATAAGTCCGAGTTGTTCACGGTCCCCTAAGCCAAGTCATTAAGTTCCGCTACATGCTAGACTTGTAATAGTGAGTGCCGGCGCTAGCATCTTAGACACTCACCCCTAATTTTATGTTCACCCAAACGGTAGGTGATCGGTTGGTCGAATCGCACAAGTAGAAAGGGTGGTCAATTGGTCATATCTTACCCTTTCCGTCTCGATCTACTCACTTAGGGTGAGTTGGTCATATCTCTAAGCAACTAGCCTCTATCGCGATTCAAAACTACCGAAACAAGGGTAGCTACCAATAAACTATGCATGCATACACTCAGAAACAATTATACGGAGTAATATAAACACAAACAAAACAATTAAGGAATCATAACTAGGCCGGCACCAAGAGGTGCTTAGCAGCTCATATTAACCATACAAATCAATTCAATGTTTAATGTTCTGAAATACATGAATCGAAAGTAAAGAAAGATAAAATGCCAATGCTTATCGTAGGGGAGTGATTTCTCCCTTGGAGATAGCTCTGTATGCTCCTCTAGATCGCCTTTGGCTTCTTCCCACGTTCTCGATTGTTGTGTGTGAAATGGGATGCTTTGAAATCTTTGGAAATCGTGGGGTATTTATAGGCGAGATCTTAGTTCTGGCAGTAACTATAAAAGAGTTACAAGTAATCATCTAATTCTTAAGTAAATTGTACTAGATCTGCTGGTTACTGGCGTAACCTTAGAAGGATTCTGCCGTATTCTTCAATAAATCTTGGTTACGCCGTAGTTGATGCATGAGTTACGGCGTAATTATCGTGCGTGGAACCTCATTTGACCTAATATGGTTCGTCGTAATCTTTAGGGAGAATTATGCCGTAATCTTCTGATAAGTTGGTTTTACGAGTCACGCTTTAGTTACGGCGTAATGAGAGAGAGGAGTTACGTCGTAACTTCTTCAAAGTGAGCATACTATGATAAATCTTGATAAACTCTCCAATTCCGCGTCTCTTTAGCTACAATGCTCGTAATTTACCTGAAAGTGGAATATAATGGAAAACAAGCATAAATCCATATAAATGATATAAATTACAAGCATTATCGGGAAATTGACACTTAATATTCGGGATAATTTGATGTTATCAAATATCCCCCAACGAACTCTACTTGCCCTCAAGTAGACCTCATTAGAAAGATTCCTAAAAGATATCTCCCATTACGGAAAATATAAGTTTACAAATCCTTATGCTAGAATAAAACAAAGCGAACACCTCACGAAATGGGGCGAAACACTCGAATCTCTCAACTATTCTAAGTGTCAATTTCGGGTGATCACTCAATCGCATGATCATAGCATGCATTCTATCATAAGCTTGGCGGTTACACAAATCTCCACCACTAGAGTTAAGGGCTAAACAATTTTCGAAGGCAATATGGGTAGACACGATCTGGGTTAAGGGTGATTTTCATTACTAACATGTCACGTGAAGTGGACAAAATAAAAATACATGACCAAATCCATGGTCAAGACACCAAAGATTTCTCATTGCATCACCTAGACAAGCTTCATGACTAAAGGGTTGGATAAGACATGGGATATATAAATGGTATAAAATAAAATCAAGCAGATAGTCTAAATCTATAGTCAAGTCATCACCACTTCTTCGCCCAAAGTTCAAGCTTTGAAGTTAAGAAATCGGATCATGAAATACTAGGTAGATGTGTCATTGGGGGCGTCATGATGGGCACACCACCTTTCTTCAACTGTTAGGCGCAATTACCAACTCTAATCTTCAAATGTGATTGAGGTGGCCTCCTCGATACTAAATCTATATAAAGCTCATAACATAGTGCTTATAACATCGCACTTTACAATAAAGCGAATAACATAATTATTTTATTTTTAATTTTTTTAATTTTTTTTGAATCATCATTTTTTCAACTTGAACATAACAACTAAACATAATATCCCCACTTGAGATGAGCGATGGGAATTCGGGGTCTTCAATGATCTTTAAGAATATGTCGTCGACGAAAGCGTGATTCTGAACCTTTCCACTTGAACCTTGAACTTAGGCAAATGAATGGCCCGGATGGTTGTATCTAGGGGTATCTTGCACTAAAGGTGAGTGCAACAAGAAAGGAATGGCCCATATGGGTGTATCTAGGGTATCTTGCACTAAAGGTGAGTGCAACAAAAGGGTTTACATGGGGTTAGAAGTCGGGTGACTAATCGATAGACACACAATGGTAGGCTATTTGGGTGATAATCCTATAATAATGCCTTCTTAAATGAAAAGTCCAAATACATCGAGCTAACTCAACATACCTCGTCTATGGTCTCGAAATGATGCAAAGGCCAAGTTCTAAAGTTTACAAGCTACCAAGCGCTCATAATTTGGTGGATTTGGGGTAAAATATTAGAAGCGGATAAGGCTAATCTCATCATATAATATCAAGGGTTGTATGTGCTCGGCTAAGGTATAATCTAGTTAGGTTAAGAAAAACATTTCAAAATTTTTAAAATGGCATAATTTTTCAAAATAAACTAGAAAAACGAGGGCAAAATAAAGTTCAAGAGATAATTCTCCCGTCCCCCACTTGAATTGTAAAAGTCCTTTTGTACTAAGCGTTAAATAAAGGTGAAGAAAAGTAGAATTAGGCGAGAACTTCGTGAAATTGCTCCAAAAGAAAGAAGGCTCACGAAAAGAGTCGTGCCTTCGTATAAACATCCACGAGCAAACTTCAATCACGAAATCACACTCACCGACAAGCATAATTCTAAAAGAAAGAAAAAATGAAAAATGAAAACAAACCTAACTCACTTTCGTAGAAATCACGATTGCATTTAGCATATGCAACAAGCCTTTTAAACCACTTGGTGTCCCAGTGGACGAGTGAAAGTCTCGTGAGGGTTTCTGAGGAACACACCCACAAAGTTCATTTAAAATACTAATACAAGGTTATTGTGTTTAAAATGAAAGAAGTAATCTGAGAGGATAGTTCGTCGTAATTCTATAAGGAGTTACGCCGTAACTAGGAAAAACTACATCTGTTGCAAGAGTGTAGCTACGGCGTAACCAGCGAGATGGGATTACGTCGTAATTGGTAATGCATCCAAGTTCTGCTGCAAAGGGATTGTTACGGCAACCATGAGAATGAGTTCGCCAGTAACTATAGTCGAATCGACATCTTTGCGTGACAAATCTTCTTTGTTTCCTGCAAAAAATGGTTAAAAACACAAAACCCTACAGAAATGGAAATAAAACAAATAAAAGGGATAATTCGGGTTGTCTCCCGAAAGAGCACTTTTCTTTATACGAGTCTTTAAGTTAGAATCAGACCCTCAGGGCTACCAGTGCTTGTTGGTCATTTCGTGGATATGGCAATCTCCACGTTGGATCCAATTTATCAGATTCTCATCCCGCTTGTAGTCCATCCCTAGTTCTAAACGTCCTGAGTAAAACTTCTTGATCTTTTGGTAAGGGTGGTCAATACCCTTGACCTTATCTTCATCACTAATGTCGAGTAGTGGTTGAGCATGGCTTAGCGCCTTTTTGTCCATTTTTAAAATTTGGAGCAGTCAGTGGCATTTTAAAACCGTTTATCGTCCCCGATCTTTAACCATACCATACCTTCTTTATCATTTTGTCTAGCCGGATAGCTCTTTAAAGGTTTCCGAAAACTACTCGGTTAGCCCATTCTATGAATTCACTAACGTCATCCACAACCACAAAGTCTACCGAAATGAGTGAGTCCCAACAAAGACAACGATGTTTGTTGCAATACCTAGGAAATTGTTTCCTCTATATTCGAGTTCTTTTTCATAACCTTGTTGTAGCATTCTTTAGAAATGATGTTAGCGGGGACTTTGTGTCGATGAATGGATGGAAATCAATGAACCCAATTTTGCATGAAATTTTCGAGATAATGAGGGTTTCTATGATGGATTCGAGCTCCCATCTCATAAAACTTTGGTTGGTCGGGTTGTGAAAGAGTCTTTTCGAGTTGTTCCAAGGAACCATTTCGATGTCGCTAGAGAAATCATCGGCACTAACCTCTGGGTCTTATTCTTCAAAATTCTGAACACATGAAATCCTTTCCCGAAGCTATCTCGCCAAGATTTGTAGGAGTTTTCGGAGAGTCACTAAGAAAATCCTCTAATGTGTCGCCAAAATCACCAATGGGAATTCGATTGCACAAACTTTTTGAGTGGATAGAAGTTCATTAGGTCTAAATGTGTCAATTTACCCGTTAGCCTCGAGAGTTAATTTTGGTGAAGACATCCACCTTTGCATGTGGGCGTGTAAGCATTGGTCTTCCTAAGATAATATGTATACATTGTCTTGAGGAATATCCGAATCACGAAATCAACAGGGAAGAAAAGTTTCTTTATTTTCACCAAAACGTTCTCAACGATACCGAGGGTGGTGCATCGATCGATCGGCCATTTCAATCTTCATTTTGGTGGCTTTAGGTCTCCAATACCCATACGTAGGAACATTGAGCGAGGCATTATGCTTATGCTCGCTCCAAGATCACCTAGGGCATTACACATATTCGGACTCTCGATCAAGCAAGGGAGGTGAAACAACCAGGATCTTTTTCATACGTGGCGGTTCATTTCTTAAAATTCTTGAACATCTCGTTAAGTTGAACCTTCTCATCGGAATCATTGCTTAATTCACGCAAAATACTATTATGATCGGTTTAATGGAATTAATAAGAGGACGTTCTTTGGAAGAGCATTGTCGAGTGAGAGTTTCTCCATCTTGATTAGGTCGCTTAACCTTCTCCGAAAAGGTAGTGGGCTCTTCAAAGATTGTTTCCTTGTATTGACAACTTCCTCTTCCGGCGGTTAGGTAATTTGTGATGGCTTGCGAACATGAGCTCACTCTTCTCCAATCCTTAATCCGATGAGTTTTGAGGGAAGAGGCGTGTTTTCCACGAATGTCTTCATCATTTTTCAATTCTCTCATCTCGTTCCTCGATTCCTTGATGTGGTCAAGAATCTTTTTTCAAGGTTGTTTCGGTTTTGGTCCCAAATACACTCTTAACCTTCTCAATCCTACATGCTTGACTTCTTTTGCCCTTTCCGACCTTCACTTTTCAAAATTTCACCATAATTGTATTCTTGCTTCGTCAATGTTTTCATTACCTTAAAATTGTCTCTTGGTCCGTACCACGTATCCATATGCCATTTGTAGCAATGTTGAAATTGTTGAATACCCTCAAGGCTTGGCGGGGTCATGCTAGGAATAGGTCTAGGAGAATCGAGTAATTTATGTGTTAGCGCATTAATTCCCCAGAGAAGACATAGGCGATTTGATGTTGGTTCAAATCATGAGTGGGACATCGATAATGTCACACCCCAAATTACTGTTTTGCGGTGAATGAAATTCACGGGGATGTTGTCATAGCATCAAAGTTACGAGTTATATCGAGCGACCTAAAGTGTCGTTTTGAAAATATCGTTTGATTAAGTAAAATAATCGAGTTTACAAAACATAGGTCTCCCAAAAGATTTCCAATATACCAAAATGAGTTTGTTACAATCAAGCGATAGTTTAGTGCATAAAATATATGTGAGGCAGCGTCGTCATCGCGACTCTATGATAAGTCCGCATGCATGCCATGAAGTGAATGCCTTAGATACGAGATAAAACATGCTAAAAGTGTCAACACAATGGTTGAGTGAGTTCATAGAGTTTGTTTAACATGTAAAGCTTCTAAAGAATGTTCATGCAGCAAAGGCAAAGTTTTGGTCATTGAGAATAGTCCACAAAGCAAAGGCATTGTAAATCCACTCGGTTCAAGTTCCGCCCATACAAAACTTGCAACTGTGTGTTCACAACCTTTGCCAAAATATATATGCCTAGTAGTCAAGTATCGTTGTCATAATAGTTCATAGTATAGCACCACGTATATAATAATTCGGGATGCTCGAATATGGGAGACTTTGCCTTTGCTCCAACAAGGGAGACTCCTTTGTCACTCGACCACCTAGGCGAGAATTATTGAGAAGCTCCACCAATAAGGCGAGACTTTAGAACGCTCCACCGATATGGCGAGACTTTGCACACTCCACCAATAAGGCGAGAATTGGTATTGCTCCGTTAATATAGGGAGACTTTGCACACTCCACCAATAAGGCGAGAATTTTAGGTCATAGTGCTTGCGGTTCAATAAGTTCAGAACAGGTCATAAGTTCATAATTAAGTTCAAGTGTTCCATTCACAAGTTCGTAATTAAGTTCAAGAGTTTAAGTCGAGTTCAAAAGTTCAACACGGTCAAAGAGCTCAAAACATATCAAAATGTTCCTTTACAAGTTAAAAGAGTTCAACTATATGCCAAAGGTTCAAATCAAGTTCAAAGTGTTCATATATATGTTAGAAGGTCCAAATCAATTTAAAAGAGTTCAAATATATATGTCGAAAGGTTCAAATAATAGTGTTCATAACATAGTGATCAATTTAGTTGGGCATAATCTACTTACTAGCATAAGTAGTGAAACAAGAGTTATTTAAGTTCATATAAGTGTATAGTAAAAACAAGTAGTTGAACATGTATCTCCCCCGAAGAGTTTTTAAAACAATTAAACGAGTAAAAGTGGGGCTACGAACTCACCTGATGCAATAATTATGATGACAAAAGTAGATAAACTTAAATGAGGTGCGATCTCTATCTGCAACCTAATATGAATGATAGGTTCTAATGTAAGCCATGAAACAATGTCGTGCATGCAACTCATATGATATCCATACCACTTATACATTTGAAAATAAAGTTTATCGTCAAAATATACGTTTATGACATCTCGTCAGGTTGTAAAATACTTTACAAGTACTTACGTTGAAACGACATCCTACAATAGTTGCTTAGTGATTTATCAAGAAATTATAGTTTATAAGTAATTTTCGGAAAAGTTTGAGTGATCGCACATTATTCGTTATAACTCCGTTTGACGAACGGTTGAACATTTTGGAAAATAGGCTAGGTGAACTCACTTTTACGAGAAGACATCATTTTCTCAAAAGTATTCTATCGATGTGAAAAACGACTCCAAACATGGTTACTTGCGACAACTATCTTGACTAATAGAAAATATATATAAGTGTTTATACATGTATAAAATAGTTACGATAACCTTATTTAAACGCGTGTAATTTAGTCGTTATAAGTCTGTTTTCTACGTTTTATATGTCCTTAGTTTTGTATTAAAGTATACTAATATATTTTTGATAAATCGACTTATTTAGATAACGCTTAAAACTCATTTTTGACCCTTAAAAATTCTGGACAGCATGCAGTTTTTCTGAAAATATAGTTTTCGTCGTTAAACTTGAAAATAGCGTAACTTCTTCGTTATAAATCCGTTTTAACCTGTTCAAGCGACCACGGTTTCGTTTTAAAGTATATTTTCTGGAAATATAACCTAAAATAATTTATAACCTGTCGAATTTTCCAGATTTTACAAAAATGATCAGACCTCATTTTTAAGTTGTCGAAAGTGATATTTCTAGTATAATACTTGTTCTAACCACTTCAAATCAACACCAAATCTATTCTAAACCTGCCATACACCTTCTTAGGGTGTCATGGGTTCCTAAACATCATTAAAAATGATATGTCTCATAGGAATAATTATAGGATAGTTTATACTAATAATAAGTAATAAAAACAAGTAAAAAGTGGTATGAATCGTAGAGTACTTGCATATTTTTCTTACTAGATCATAAAAATAGATCATATATGATTATAAAAGAGTAGTAAAAATTATTAGAAGCTTACTTGTGATGAATATGAGGATTGATGATAGAAAACTTAGTTAAACTTCAATATTATAACTCTAAACCTTTAATGGATCACTAATAACCATATGTAACTCTTGATCTTGAAAAAAAAATGGATTCTTCTTGTGTTCTTAGGTTGGCGGCCATCAAGAAGAGAAACATTCTCTTTGTTTTCACCTTTTGAAAGTGTTTGTAGGTGTTTTCTTTTAATAAAACACTTGTTTTATATACAAATATCTTTTCAAATAATGAGTATGTGTACTTCTAATAATGTTAAGACTTTATAAAATGGTGACTAATGGTGTTTGGTCGGCAAAGAGGTTTTGAGGAAAAGGTGGTGCATTTTGTTAGTTAATTGTATTTAAAGTCAAGTATAATGTGTATTTGGTGCATAAAATTAATTATTAAGTGTAGCGTTAGCTAGAAATCGATTTTAACGAAACAAAATAAAATATATCGGGGTCATAAAATTATAAAATGCATTTCTATTGGTGAATAAATAATTAAGTATTGAGTGAATAAATAATTATCGAGTTGAATTATATATAAGTAGTATAATATATATATATATATATATATATATATATATATATATATATATATATATATATATATATATATATATATTATATATAAAATAAATTCAAAACACCGGGTAAACTATTAATATAAATTTTATAGTCTTAAAATGAGTATAAAAATATATCAGAATAATTTTTGGAAGTGTCGGATCAATTATTCAAAATAAATGATCGTGCGATAGCGTTTATTTAATAGAAAAATATACGTTACTGAAATATGCAAAACCCATGCATGAACTAACATGCAGATGATGTTACTGATGATGCACAGACTAACTCTAGTCTATATGACATGTTCTTAATGATGTTTCATAAATACGCAGTAAAACCCTTACGATTACGCAAATTTGATACTCGTAAACCTAGTTTACGAAAAATGATGAATAAAAATCATGAATATAAATTTTTCTCAGGGAATGAATTGTGTTTTGTGAATAGTAAAATTTTGAAATAACCTTTCAAAATATCAAATCGACTTCAAAAACGATGAATAGTAACCGATAAATAGTAAATTCCCGAGATGAATAGTAAATTTGAGAAATGACGGAAATTGAGAATTGTGACATATAAAGTAGCTCATTAAATCTTTCCCATGCACGATAAAGCGTTTCTTCTCCTTGCTTGAGCAATTGATGGATCTTACAAAGTTTAGCCACTTTTAAGGAGGGCAAAATTGTTGGACTAATTCTCTTCTTAATTTATCCCATGCTCCTTTACATTCGTTAAGGAGTTTATTGTACCATCTTTTCGCAGTTCCTGTAAGATTCATAGGAAAAATTCTTGCGGTAACCGAATAGCTCGGGATGCTCCGGACGCTGAAAATAGATGATAAGTAGAGTACTTCTTCTATATGATTCTGAACATCCTCATTTTCATCTTCTAAAAACTTAAGCTCATGTAACTCTCGAATAAATTGGTCCGGAATAGAGTATTTTTCCATACTAGAATCCTCTGTGAAGGTTCGTTGGCAGTTCTCATTTGAGTCGCTCCAAATCTTTGCTCCATGGTTAATTCTTGATATTGTTTTCATCAATGACTTGGGTTACGCATCGGTGGTCGGATTCGTAAAACGAAAGATGTTATGAATAGGAACCGAGAGTAAACTTTTCTTGTCGAAATTGTTTCTCCGGATCATCGAATGGGGTGGCGATGGCCTCGAGCTTCTAGTCTTGTATCGACATTTAAGAGAAGAAGAAAATTAAAATGGACTTAATAAAAAATCCTAAAATAACTCCCCGGCAGTGGCGCCAAAAACTTGATTTACTGACCAGGTTTTAATATTTATAATGTCTCGTTATACCTATGGTCTACCCTAATGCACTAATGGGCAGTGTACCCGGTCGTGTGTAGTGTAGTATTCGGTAAAACCGAGGTCGTCCCAAGAGCTTTGTGTGTGGATTAATATTAAGTCTAGGTGTCACAGATTTTAATATGATTTTGATAAGAAATTAACTAATTAACTACTAAAACAAATAAAGGAAAAGGTGTGATCAATATAGGAGAGTTGTGCTAACCTAGTTATTCAACCTAGCTAGTAATGTCTACGTCTAATTACTTCCAATTACTTCAGGTGGGGTCAAAGTCGAGAGGACAACATTTGGTCAGTTCACCCTAACCTATCACAAAGATGCCACCCTTTGGAGAAGTCGGTGTCCCTCATAAGTCCAGTTGTTCACGGTCCCTAAGCCGAGTCATTAAGTTCCACTACATGCTAGACTTATAATAGTGAGTGCCGGGCGCTAGCATCTTGAACACTCACCCCTAATTCTTAAGTTCATCGAAGCAGTGGGTGATCGGTTGGTCAATCATTACAAGTAGAAAGGGTCGTGGGTTGGTCATATCTTACTATTCCGTGTCGAGTCTACTCGCTTAGGGTCGGTTGGTCATATCTCTAAGCAACTAGCCTCTACCGCCATTCAAAACTACCAAACAAGGGTAGCTACCAATAAACTATGCATGCATACACTTAGAAATAATTATACGGAGTAATATAAGCATAAATAAAACAATTAAAGAATCATAACTAGGCCAACACCAAGAGGTGCTTAGCCGCTCATATTAACCATACAAATCAATTCAATGTTTAATGTTATGAAATACATGAATCGAAAGTAAAGAAAAGATAAAATGATAATGCTTATCGTAGGGGAGTGATTTCTCCCTTGGAGATAGCTCCGTATGCTCCTCTAGATCTGCCTTTGGCTTCTTCCCACGTTCTCTGATTGTTGTGTGTGAAATGAAATGCTTTGAAATGCTGGAAATCGTAGGGTATTTATAGGCCAGATCTTAGTTACGGCGTAACTATAAAAAGAGTTACGCCGTAATCATCTAATTCTTCATAAATTGCACTAGATCTGCTGGTTACGGCGTAACCTTAGAAGGGGATTCTGTTGTATTCTTCAATAAATCTTGGTTACGCGTAGTTGATGCATGAGTTCTGGCGTAATTATCGGCGCTGAACCTCACTGCCACACCCCAAATTACTTGTTTTGCGGTGAATGGAATTCACGGGGTTGGTCATCATAACATCACAATCACGAGTTATATTGAGCGACCTAAAGTGTCGTTTGGAAAACACATCGTTTGATTTAATAAAACATTCAGAGTTTACAAAGTGTAGGTCCCAAATGAAAATCAACATGTAAGGAAATAAGTTTGATACAAGCCAAACGATGTTTTAAAGTGCATAAAATCCCTGTGAGACGCGTCGTCACCGCGACTCTATGATAAATCCACATGCATACCATGTAGGGACTTCAAACATGGCAATAGAATACTTAGTGACAATAAAGCATTTGGATATAAGGTACAATTCAAAGCATTTGTGTTCGATTAAAAAATATAGCATGTATCTCCCCCAAGAGTTTGTAAAACAATTAAGTAATAGAAAGTGGGGCTATGAACTCACTTGGTACAATGATCACGATGGCAAAAGTGAGTACAACGAAATGATCGCAATCTCTAGCTGCGACCTATTATGAATGATATGATATATAATAAGTCATGATGTAATGTTATGCATGCAATTCGTATGATATCTATACCACTTGTGAATTTTTGAAAATAACGTTTATCGTCGAAAAATAATCTTATAACGTCTTGACAATTTATAAATTACTTTACAAGTATTTAAGTTGAAATGATATCCTACGATAATCATTTAATGATTTATTATAAAATTATAACCTTTCGTCGTAAAACAATGTCATTTAACAATTCATGAAAGTGACTAAATGGCCTCGAAAAGCTAGTCGTAAAATGGTGAATATTGAGTGTTAGGAAACAAACTCAACGGTTTTGGAAAGCTTTGTAGCATTATCTAAAAGTTTTAGCTTTTAAGTTTTTATCATAGAGGTCTCGATCATGGAGAAAAATATAGGTAAAGTAGGATACTTGTACCAAAAATATTGTTTAAGGGTAACTTTCGGCAAAGTTTGAGTGACCGTATTTTATTCGTTACAACTCCGTTTGACGAAAAGTTGGACATTTTGGAAAATAGGCTAGGTGAACTTACTTTTACTAGAAGACATCATGTTATAAAATGTAAAACCTTAAAAATACGAAAAATGTTAAAAGACTAATTTACCCTTTAAAATCAAAATTTATAAAATACGTAAAATATATATATACGTTCATTAAAAGAAATTTAAAACCTAACTTATATTTGTTTGAAAAACCTAACGAGTATATTTAAGTGATCGACATCTTACGACGAAAAATATAAGTCACGCGTGTAAATGTTTGGGCCTCGATTGTTTTGGGATCCGACTAGCTAAAACCATGGTCTCGTCCGGTTGGGCTTTTGAGCCGAGAACCACACACCAAAACCCATGAACCGATCGGGTATATACAGTAAATACAAACACAAAACACAAATTTTAAAACCCTAGCTCAAAAGGTCTCGGCAAAAACCTTACTCCTTTTGTTTTCCGATCGGTTGCAATATAAACCTCAAACTTGATACCCTAGTTTCACAAGGTTACGCACGAAGACGTTTTCTTTTCTTTCTCTAACCGATCGGTGCACATTCCCTTTTAGATCGGTGTGCACGTGACTCGAGCTAACAAAGGTATAACCTTCTTCCTTCGTCTCTATTATCGTCGCATACAAATATTAAACCTTTATAGATGTGAACCGAACCATATGAATGAAACGTTAAAACTTGTGTAAGCGTGCGGTATGATTAACGTGAACCACATGGGAAAAGTCAGCCATATATATATATATATATATATATATATATATATATATATATATATATATATATATATATATATATATATATATATATATATATATATATATATATTGGTCGTGTATATTAAAACAAGCATGTTAACGAAGCGCATGAGTTAACCGAATCTTACTAATGAAATATGTGAGCCTTGTCGTGTAAGTATGTTATGTATTCATGTTTCCGAAACCTATATGTGTGTGTGTCGATTTGTTATTGAGTGGGGAATAACGTGGGTTAAGTTGGGTTTGCATGTGTGAGCGTATATATTGAAGCAAGGGAAAGGGTAAATCTTTGGTCTCATTAACATGGTTTAAATGGGTCGACATGGTGTGGGATTTTGTGTAACGCATGCATGAGTTGTGGTTCATTTACATTCGGTTTTCCCGTCCTAGCCAAAGAGATGGGTCATTAAAATCCGTATACGTAAATTAAATACTCGTTAATATGATACTAAAAGTTTGGGAAAAACCCTAGGTCATAATTAGGGTCGATTAGGGTTAAGAAGCTAGGTGTGTTGATTCGTTATTTCATGTGAAAATAGTAAGTTTTGAGGTCATTAATAGCTGTTGATTTAACGTATACGAGCTAGTATTAAGGGTGTTGTAAACATCGTGAGTTATGATTTTATGCAAGGAGTCAAATATCATGAATTAAAGTATTGCATGCATGGTCTCACTAAGGTGGTGTTCGAACAATGTTACGTGTGAGTCTTGGTTAATCATGTAAGTTATGAAGGCTTGTGTAAACTATTTTGAAAGAAAGTCCTAAAATCCGTTCTTGACATTTATAAACCCTATACTTTGAAAGATGATCATATAAGCCTCAAATAAGATATTTATCATATTAAACCCTTAAGTTTACCATTTATCATTTGTAACACAAAAGTTTGGCTAATTAATGATTAAGACTCTAAAATGTCGTAATTCCGTCCGTCACTAAGAATAAGAATATACTTACAACTCTAAGAGTGTGAATGCGA
The DNA here is from genome assembly GCA_022545495.1 of Chrysanthemum lavandulifolium. Taxonomy (NCBI): domain Eukaryota; kingdom Viridiplantae; phylum Streptophyta; class Magnoliopsida; order Asterales; family Asteraceae; genus Chrysanthemum; species Chrysanthemum lavandulifolium. The sequence continues at coordinate 144,400,502 of CM040244.1, forward strand.
TAAATCCGTTATAACTTAATGATGCTAACGAGTATTAAATAAATCATAATCCGTGTAGATTCGTTGAAGGAGCAGCGACGTTATATCTTAAGTGATTCACTCATTCGTTTGCTTTTCTCTCATTTGCTTTAAGGTACATAAATTTCGACCTTTTCAATAAAGGTTCCTTATGGCGTTTTCTTTCGTTAGCTTTTCTATTTCAATTATTAGGGTTTCTATGCCATTGCTATGAACCCTTTCGATTGTTTGATCATTGCTTGTTTGAAACACTGTTTTATTGAATCATGCAATATCGACTTGAGCGTTATGTTAGAAAGACTTTGATATGCACATTTGTTGAACCTTGCTATATTTGATTATGAACTTACGAATTGTGAACATTTGGTTATGAAATTACGATTATGAAAGTATGATATGTGACTACGACATTAACCCGACTTCGAACCTTTGAACATGAACCTTATGATATGAATTATCGATATGTTATTTGTTGAACTTTGTGTTTGATTATGATCTGTGTCATTTATGACAACTTTGTTTGACCTAAGTTAGTTTGACACCGAGCCAATATTTTCACTAGTCATGGGGTTCCATGTCCGTGTCGATGATGCACCTCGACATGACTCTAGGGCGATAGAGTGATGTTACGCCACGTCCTTTTCGTTATTTGTTTATTGATAGTATGGCCACTATCTCGTCTTTGGGCGTATGGATGCATCCTAGATCGATCATTATCGATATGTTTACGGTGAGCGATATCGTGTGTGTCTGGCGTCTTCACAAAATTCGGGAGGTAGCTACTCTAATTATTTTACGATGTTACTACGAATAAGTAGTTATTTACGATATGATAAGTTACGGGCTCGTGGTAGTTAACTAAATCCTTATCTGTTATATACGTGTCAAGTATTACATTTATGATTCGGTATCTTCAAGTGTTTATATTTATGTATTAGGTTTATTATATGTTATTGTATGTGTTTATGCTCTTATATGATTATGTAACTACCGTATGCCATTCTAGGATATGATTAATATGTTTAAATATGATTCGTATGTTGTCATCTGATGTTATGTTGGTTTATCGTTATGTGAATTCGTTGATCTGTGAGATGAATGTGATAGTAAGAAATTGAGTATCCTGAAAGTTTAGTATGTATGATTGTTCAGTTAATTTTGTAAACTTTGCCTATTCGTTAGTTATCTGTTTGCTTATGGTTGATCTGCTATGTTTAGACTTAGTTTATATAAAGATTTGATCTGGGAAATGGTTTAATTATGATATCTGTTTTGATAATTTGCTAATTGCTATGCTATGTCTTTTGCTTATTTAGTTATAGTTTTCCTACTATGTTTTCTATTTGCATGTGTGACTGCCATGATTTGACTGCTATTTCCGCTGCTACAATATTGGTTTAAGTGTGTTAAATGTAGATTAATTGACTTGTATGAATGCCATGTTTACTTTCTAGAAATTGTTTCGATAGCCTTTAGACTTTTAAGCTTGGCTTATATGTACTCTATTTTCTTGATGTGTTTGTGTGTTATTAGTGTGCTATGTGTTGTTCTTATCTACCATTTGTTTTTTTAGATTTATGTATATTTGTGCTTCATGAGAATCCTCGATGATTCGTCATTCTCATTTCGTTGTGATTTCGTTATTTGTATCTTTATTCTGTTTTAGCTTTTGTTTTGTTATATCATTCCTTGGGCTTTGTAAGCTCGGTAGCATTTTCTTTTCTGCGGTGTATTAAGCATTCAAGATGAGCTTATGGGACGGTGATGCGGGTTGAGAGTAGAGTGAGAGCAAGATTTGAAAATAGGGATCTTAGATTTATTTTGATTATTAAGTTATTTATATTTTCTTTTGTAAGTTTTGTAAAGGCTTCGCTATTGTATAGTACTTAAGGTTACGATATGAAACCGTATTTGTGATATCTTTACCCTTGTCGGGTTGGGGTGTTACAATTTATGGTATCGAGCTCTAGGTTTTAGGACCATAGAGCTTAGGCTATGACTGTGAGGATTGGGTAGATTTAGGATTTTCCGCCTGCGTACTTTCTTTGCGTCCACTATCGTACTTAGATTTTACTAATAGATGATTATTCTTTTAGATGGTTATCCTCGTCGTTCTAGTTCACTGATAGGAGAGCGAGGGACCGACTAGGCAACCTAGGGAGAGGAAGAAGTGGATTGTTGTTATTGTTAAGGTCGCTGCAGGAGTTGGTGGGCGAGCGGACCAACAGGAGGATACAAGTTTCGGCTAGTATGTGGCCATGCACAATTGAGGAGAAGCTAACCTTGGAGAGCGTGAGCGGAAGAATAGTAGAGAGTACGAGACTAAAGTGGTTGACAACCAAGGCTTCACCACTAGGTATCATGAAAGATGTCCGAGTTCTTGGAAGATGGAGGAGTAGTTTGGACTAGGAGTCGCGACTTGTATGCTTTTGTAGATCGTGTCTTGGGAAGAAGATGAGAGGAATCGGAGAGTGACTTTGCTAGTCGCCTATTACCGCAGTCTGAAGGAAATAGGAGCGGATGGATAAGTGAGGAAGAAGAGGAAGAAGGAGAACATGAGGAAGAATACGAGGTGGACTCGGTTTAGAGTCTCTGACTACTAGTAGGTTTAATCCGATACAAGAATAGAAATTCACGCTCATGATTAGTTGTCCTCTTTATTAGAAGTTTCGACATTGGATTTTGAGTTTAGGTCCTTTTGTTTTCATTTAGATGATTGAATCTTTGATTATTAAGTTTTGTTTTGGAAGTTTCATCTTATGACGATTCTTCAATTTGTTTGATTAGTAGGAATAAAGCAAAATTTTGAAAGTATAGTTCTTTGTTTGTTGTTTCTTTTACGATAGATTCGTTAAGTTTCCGTTAGTTCTAATAAGTTTCGTTCCTATTCGATTCTATTGATGATGTTGCTTAATCACGACTTGAAATAAAGTATGACCATCATGATGGTATACTCATGTGATCTTTGGTATTATGACCTTTGATCAGCGTGATAATACTTACATCATATGGCGTACCCTTATTGTGTTCATAGGATACTTGAGGAAGTGTTTGAGGGTATTAGATCCTTTTAGTTCGATTATCTGCGATTAATAAGACCATTAGGATTTGTTACATACGTGTATGTGTTTGTTCTCATCCTTGACATCTGAATAAGTTAGAGGCGTCGTTTGATTTTACGCATCTCATTTGTTTTCGCGCCTTACTTTGATAAGTATATGAATATCATTATAAGTATTTGATTATTGGTTTGATTTCGAAAAGTATGAGTTTGAATATTCGATAAGAAATCCGTTTGTTCGAGATAAGTTTAGCATTCGCTATATTCCTTGAAGTTACGAAATCCGATTTGATTTACATTCTATTCCGTCGGTTCGTTTTCGAGGGCGAAAACTTTGTTTTAGAGGAAGAATTGTAAAACCTTAAAAATCGAAAAATGTTAAAGACTAATTTACCCTTTAAAATCAAAATTTATAAAATACGTAAAATATATATATCGTTCATTAAAGAAATTTAAAACCTAACTTATATTTGTTTGAAAAACCTAATGAGTATATTTAAGTGATCGACATCTTCGACGAAAAATATAAGTCGCGTGTAAATGTTTGGGCCTCGATTGTTTTGTGATCCGACTAGCTAAAACCATGGTCTCGTCCGGTTGGGCTTTTGAGCGAGAACCACACACCAAAACCCATGAACCGATCGGTATATACCTATAAATACAAACACAAAACACAAATTTTAAAACCCTAGCTCAAAAGGTCTCGGCAAAACCTTACTCCTTTTGTTTTCCGATCGGTGCAACGCAAACCTCAAACTTGATACCCTAGTTTCACAAGGTCACGACGAAGACGTTTTCTTTTCTTTCTCTAACCGATCAATTTGCTCATTCCCTTTTAGATCGGTGTGCGTGTGACTCGAGCTAACAAAGGTATAACCTTCTTCCTTCGTCTCTATTATCGTCACATACAAATATTAAACCTTTATAGATGTGAACCGAACCATATGAATGAAACGTTAAAACTTGTGTAAGCGTGAGGTATGATTAACGTGAACCACATGGGAAAAGTCGAGCCATATCAAGTATATATATATATATATATATATATATATATATATATATATATATATATATATATATATATATATATATATATATATATATATATATATATATATATATATATATATTGGTAGTGTATATTAAAACAAGCATGTTAACGAAAGCATGAGTTAACCGAATCTTACTAATGAAATATGTGAGCCTTGTCGTGTAAGTATGTTATGTATTCATGTTTAGAAACCTATATGTGTGTGTGTCGATTTGTTATTGAGTCGGGGAATAACGTAGGTTAAGTTGGAGTTTGCATGTGTGAACGTATATATTGAAGCAAGGGGAAAGGGTAAATCTTTGGTCTCGTTAACATGGTTTAAATGGGTCGACGTGGTGTGGGATTTTTGTGTAAACGCATGCATGAGTTATGGTTCATTTTCTGTTCGGTTTTTCCCACGTCCTAGCCAAAGAGATGGGTCATTAAAATCCGTAGCACATAAATTAAATACTCGTTAATATGATACTAAAAGTTTGGGAAAAACCCTAGGTCATAATTAGGGTCGATTAGGGTTAAGAAGCTAGGTGTGTTGATTCATTATTTCATGTGAAAATAGTAAGTTTTGAGGTCATTAATAACTGTTGATTTAACGTATAACGAGCTAGTATTAAGGGTGTTGTAAACATGCGTGAGTTATGATTTTATGCAAGGAGTCAAATATCATGAATTAAAGTATTGCATGCATGGTCTCATTAAGGTGGTGTTCGAACAATGTTACGTGTGAGTCTTGGTTAATCATGTAAGTTATGAAGGCTTGTGTAAATTATTTTGAAAGAAAGTCCTAAAATCCGTTCTTGACATTTATAAACCCTATACTTTGAAAGATGATCATATAAGCCTCAAATAAGATATTTATCATATTAAACCCTTAATTTTACCATTTATCATTTGTAACACAAAAGTTTGGCTAATTAATGATTAAGACTCTAAAATGTAAGTAATTCGTCCGTCACTAAGAATAAGAATATACTTACAACTCTAAAGTGTGAATCGATAAATCCGTTATAACTTAATGATGCTAACAGTATTAAATAAATCATAATCCGTGTAGATTCGTTGAAGGAGGCGCGACGTTATATCTTCGTGATTCACTCATTCATTTGCTTTTCTCTCATTTGCTTTAAAGTATGAGATATTACGACCTTTTAGTAAAGGTTCCTTATGACGTTTTCTTTCGTTAGCTTTTCTATTTCAATTATTAGGGTTTCCTATGCCATTGCTATGAACCCTTTCTGATTGTTTGATCTGTTGCTTGTTTGAAACACCTGTTTTATTGAATCATGCAATATCTGACTTGAACGTTATGTTAGAAAGACTTTGATATGCACATTTGTTGAACCTTGCTATATTTGATTATGAACTTCTGAATTGTGAACATTTGGTTATGAAATTCTGATTATGAAAGTATGATATGTGACTCGACATTAACCCGACTTACGAACCTTTGAACATGAACCTTATGATATGAATTATCGATATGTTATCTGTTGAACTTTGTGTTTGATTATGATTTGTGTCATTTATGACAACTGTTTGACCTAAGTTAGTTTGACACCGAGCCAATATTTTCACTAGTCATGGGGTTCCATGTCCGTGTCGTTGATGCACCTCGACATGACTCTAGGGCGATGAGTGATGTTACGCCACGTCCCTTTCCGTTATCTGTTTATTGATAGTATGGCCACTATCTCATGCATTGGGCGTATGGATGCATCCTAGATCGATCGTTATCGATATGTTTACGGTGAGCGATGTGGGTGTGCGTCTGGCGTCTTCACAAAATTCAGGAGCTAGCTACTCCAATTATTTTACGAGGTTACTTTACGAATAAGTAGTTATTTACGATATGATAAGTTACGGGCTCGTGGTAGTTAACTAAATCCTTATCTGTTATATACGTGTTAAGTATTACATTTATGATTCGGTATTTTCAAGTGTTTATATTTATGTATTAGGTTTATTATATGTTATTGTATGTGTTTATGCTCTTATATGATTATGTAACTACCGTATGCCATGCTAGGATATGATTAATATGTTTAAATATGATTAGTATGTTGTCATCGATGTTATGTTGGTTTATCGTTATGTGAATTCGTTGATACGTGAGATGAATGTGCTAGTAAGAAATTGAGTATCACGAAAGTTTAGTATGTATGATTGTTCGATTAATTTTGTAAACTTTGCCTATTCGTTAGTTATCATTTGCTTATGATTGATACGCTATGTTTAGACTTTGTTTATATAAAGATTTGATCACGGGAAATGGTTTAATTATGATATCTGTTTTGATAATTTGCTAATTGCTATGCTATGTCTTTTGCTTATTTAGTTATAGTTTTCCTACTATGTTTTCTATTTGCATGTGTGACTGCCATGATTTGACTGCTATTTCCGCTGCTACAATATTGGTTTAAGTGTGTTAAATGTAGATTAATTGACTTGTATGAATGCCATGTTTACTTTCTAGAAATTGTCTCTGATAGCCTTTAGACTTTTCGCTTGGCTTATATGTACTCTATTTTCTTGATGTGTTTGTGTTATTAGTGTGCTATGTGTTGTTCTTATCTGCCATTTGTTTTTTTTTCCGGATTTCTGTATATTTGTGCTTCCGCAGAATCCTCAATGATTCGTCATTCTCATTTCGTTGTGATTTCGTTATTTGTATCTTTATTCTGTTTTAGCTTTTGTTTTGTTATATCTGTCCACTGGGCTTTGTAAGCTCGGCCGCATTTTCTTTTCTGCGGCGGTATTAAGCATTCAAGATGAGCTTATGGGACGGTGATATGGGTTGAGAGTAGAGCTGAGAGCAAGATTTGAAAATAGGGATCTTAGATTTATTTTGATTATTAAGTTATTTATATTTTCTTTTGTAAGTTTTGTAAAGGCTTCCGCTATTGTATAGTACTTAAGGTTCTGATATGAAACCGTATTTGTGATATCTTTACCCTTGTCGGGTTGGGGTGTTACATAAAAAGTAATCCATCGATTTTAAAAACGACCCTCAACATGGTCATTCGCGGCCGATATTTTTGGCTATTAGAAAATATATTAATTATGCTTATATGAAATAGTTAGGACAACCTTGTTTAAACGCGTGTAATTTAATCGTTACAAGTCCGTTTTCTACGTTTTATATGTTCTTAGCTTCGTATTAAAGTATACTAACATATTTTTGATAAATCGACTCATTTAATAACGCTTAAGACTCATTTTTGACTCGTAAAAGTTTGGGACAGCATGCTGAAATTTTCTGAAAATATAGTTTTCGTCGTTAAACTTGAAAATAGCATAACTTCTTCGTTATAACTCTGTTTTAACCCATTCAAGCGGCCACGTTTTCGTTTTAAAGTATATTTTCTGAATATCTAGCCCAAAAATTTTTACCAACTGTCGAAATTTCCAGAATTAACAAAAATGATCAGACCCTTATATATTGTTGTCGAAATGGATTTTTCTCGCGTAAAACTTATTCTAACCACTTCAAACCAACGCCAAATCGATTCTAAACCTACCATACACCTTCTTAGGGTGTCATGGGTTCCTAGACATCGTCAAAAATGATATGTTTCAAGGGATAATTATAGGATGATATATATTCATTAATAGTACTTAAAAACAAATAAAGTGGTATAGATAATCATATAACTTGCATGTTTTTCTCATGCATGATACAAATGACCAAAGTATGAATATGGAAGATTAAAAATGAACATGAAATGCTTACTAGTATGATGATGAGGTTTATGGAACAAGGTTTTTCCTAAATACTCCTAGGTTTTTATTGCAAAACCTTAAAAAAGTAATCTAGTGTTATGGAATCACTTGTAGATTGAAAAATAAATGTTTTCTTCTTGTTTCTTGATCTTGTTTGAAACTTAGAGTTGATGAGAGAGTTTCCATTTTTTTCACCTTAGCTTAAATGTGAAACTATGTGTTTTGTTTGATAAGTATACTAAGTTTTAGTAAATATCTACACATAGGTGCATATGTGTACATTTGTTAGCAATATTTTTACAAGATATGATGACTAGGAGGTTTATGGTCGGCAAGGGTAATAGGGAAAAAGGGTAGTGAATTTTTATGTACAAATGTATTTTATGTTAAGTGTAGTATGTATTTGGCACATATAATTTATTTATTAAGTGTAGCGTTAGCTAGAAATCGATTTTAACGGAACAAAATAAAATATATTGAAGTCATAAAAATTATAAAAATATATTCCTTACAAAAATTTAATGAAATAATAATTATCGAGTAGTATTTACGAAAACCGTCGTAATTATATAAATATAACAATTTATATACAAAATAAATTTAAAACACCGGGTAAACTAATATTATAATTTTTATAATCTTAATATGAGTATAAAAATATATTAGGATAATTTTGGAAGTGTCGGATCAAATGTTCAAAATAAATGATTACTGCGATAGCGTTTATTTAATAGGAAATTATCGTTTAATGAAAATGCAAAACCATGCATGAACTAATATGATGATGATGTTATTAATGATATGTAGACTAAATCTAGTCTATATGAAATGTCCTCGATGATATGTTCATGAATTCGCAGCTAAACCATTAAGGTTACGCGAATTTGATACTCGTAAACCTAGTTTACGACAAATGATGAATAGTGATTTTTCTCCGGGGAATGAATAGTGTTTTGTGAATAGTAAAATTTTTAAATACGTTCTCAGAATATCAAATCGACTTCAAAAACGATGAATAGTAAAATGATGAATAGTAACTGATGAATAGTAAATTCCCGAGATGAATAGTAAAATTTTCAAAGTTTGTAAATGACCTGAAAGTACGAGTTGTCACATTCGCCCACCCAAAAAGGAATTCAGACCCTGAATTCAGTTCGTGTTGGTCTCTACAGGTTTAGGATTTGTGATGAATAACGAGGAGAGAAGACATGCAGAAGTGTCGTTACGGTCATCGATGATTGAGAGTGTACAAAACATCATAGTAGAGAAAATTATTGGATGAATATCTCCGATGAGCATCACTTTGACTTTTTGGAATATGTGAAAATTTTGCGTGCACTAAGATTTATAAATAACTGCTCCCAACATAACATGATCCCTCCAGAATTAGACATAGTTAGCTAGGTTATGTATAATTAAGGAACGATAATGTGACGTTCGGTTTAGTTGTTATAACTCTCAATGTTTACATAGATTTAAACCGTGTCGTTAAAATGGTAGTTAAAGTAAAAGGAAGTAAAACCCTTGTAAGTGATATCGAATCGAAAGAAAATAAAGTACGATAGATGAGAATATTTTACAACGAGTGGTTTATCAAACAGTAATACATCTTAAGTTATAAAGATCCGGATACGATGGAAGACATAAACTTAGTACAACATAGTACATAAGGAAAATAAGGCATTGGTTTATGAACTTCTTGGTCTTCAGCGTTGTTGAGACCATGGCGAGCTTCTCCTCCTTCTAACATGTATGCATTCCCATGAGCACCTTCAACTTGTTGACCTTGGTTTTGAGGACATTGATTCCGATAGTGTCCTTGCTCCCCACATCCGAAGCATGTGACCATGGCTTTACCTCTACAATCCCTGGCCTGGTGTCCCGATTTTTGGCACTTGTGGTACTTGGCAGGGCAAGGACCTGAGTGATGAAACCTACATCGATTACATAGTGGGTATGTTCCAGAATAACCTCTGCCTTCTATTGGTGCAGCAACATAAACCATCACAACTTCTTGCCTTCTATTCTGTTGTTGATGATGGTTAGTGTTATGGTATTGGTTGTTGTTATTATAACCTCCTTGGTCATTTTCCCATTTTCTTTTGTTGTTGCTAGTTTGGTTGTTGTTGTTGTTGTTGTTATTGTTGATATTGTTTTCCCCCTTCACAACTTGGGCCATGAGCTTTTGAGATACTCGAATAGATTCTTCAATCGTTTGCGGATCAAAAGAAATCACATCACCTTGAATAATCTGGGGAAGTCCCCCAATGAAAGCCTCCAGTAGTTTTTCATTGTCCGAAACCATAGACGGACATAAAGCAGCCAATTCTTGAAACCTTCGAATGTAGGTATCGATGTCATACCCAACAATTACTAGCTCATAAAATTCAGTTTCCAACTTCTTCACCTTAGTTCGCGGACAATACTTCTTTGTCAACAACCCTTTAAATTGCTTCCAGGTGAGCTTGTAAGCATTTTCCATTCCCATAAATTTGTGCATCTGAGTTCACCACGACATTGCCCCATCTAAAAGTGTACTTGTAGCGAACTTAACCTTGCAATCATCAGGGCAATTGCATAAAAGAAACACATACTCCATTTTCTCAAACCATCGAACCATAGCAGTGGCCCCTTCGGTACCTTTGAACTTAGTGGGATCTCCGCTTTAAAATCCTTATATGAACAATTCCGAATCCCAGACCCTCCTGCAATTCCTGCAGCAGACAAGTCGGCATCTTGCAGTTATCATGACCTCGGCGGCGATTGCAAGTCTTGCGGCCTCGGTGAAGCTGCTGACCTCGGCCAGCGATAGCAAGTCTAGCGGCGGCGGGCATGAGCTGCGACTTCGACTTGACATTAGCAAGTCTAGCGGCCGGCAGTGGCATGCCCTCGGCGGCCGCCATTGTTGCTCTTTCAGTCCTTAATGCCTCGGCTATACTATCCCTCACATACTTTTGCATAGCCGCTTGTGTCATAGCTTGTGGAGCTTTCTTCGGTGCCATAACTCTTCAAAATAAGAGAAAAGGTGAGACGTAGCAAAGTCCTATGTTAAAAAAAATAAGCGCTCTAAAGAGATGTGATATGAGATAATAAATTTGAGGTTATTTTTCAAAATAATGACGGATTCATAGAAGATGGGTTATGAGATGTCGTAAGTGCTTCAAATGTATGATGGTTTAGTGACTTAATGTGTGAATAACGTGTAACTCGACATGTTGGCGGTGATCAAAGGAGTGAGAGTGACTTTGCCCTACTTAAAGGTTTTATCTCGGCATTCGACGTTATCGGTGATGAGTCAACTGATATTAAATTTGTGATAGGGAATGACAAGGCATTCTCCACATTGGAGTATGAAGAAAAGGATAATGGGATGGGTATTTAAAGACATCCATGTGACAATCGATTTGAAATGAAAGTAAATAACTCGAAAAATATACGTATAAACCGCATGTAAAGTGAATATGCACTTATGATGAAATGATGAGATGCTATGATGATGTAGTTATAGTCTAGGGTCAATGATGCAACCTAGTTCTCTATAACCGAAGCTCGATGCCAATCATCACACCCCAAATTACTGTTTTGCGTAAAGGAATGGAATTCACAGGAGTTCTTGTCATAGCATCACAATCACAGTTATATTGAAAGACCTAAAGTGTCATTTGGAAAACACATCGGTTGATTTAATAAAACATTCAGAGTTTACAAAGTGTAGGTCCCAAATGAAAATCAACATGTAAGTAAATAAGTTTGATACAAGCCAAACGATGTTTTAAAGTGCATAAAATCCTTGTGAGACGCGTCGTCACCGCGACTCTATGATAAATCCACATGCATGCCATGAAGTGTATACCTTAGATACCTGAGATAAAACATGCTTAAAACAGTCAACACAAAGGTTGAGTGAAATCCATAGGTTTAATTAATTCGTTTGAACACAATATTCGTAGTGTGAGTTACATTATTTCACACTCATCGTTGAAAACAAAACAACATTTATTTCACTAAGTTCATGACAACCAAAGCGTAAACCTCGTACCAATAGAAATTGGTAAAATCATTTCATCGCAGCCCTAATATGGTAAACTTGCCATTACCTTAATGATTCAAATATAGTGCGTTCGATTTCCCCTAACTAGGTCAATAAGAACGGGAGTGTTAATTCCAATAGGCCTATTCACAATATTCGCGCTCACTCGCAAGTGACTAAAGGTGCATGATGTAGGGACTTCAAACATGGCAATAGAATACTTAGTGACAATAAAGCATTTGGATATAACGTACAATTTAAAGCATTTGTGTTCGATTAAAAAATATAGCATGTATCTCCCCCAAGAGTTTGTAAAACAATTAAGTAATAGAAAGTGGGGTTATGAACTCACTTGGTATAATGATGCGATGGCAAAAGTGAGTACACTGAAATGATGCGCAATCTCTAACTGCGACCTATTATGAATGATATGATATATAATAAGTCATGATGTAATGTTATGCATGCAATTCGTATGATATCTATACCACTTGTGAATTTTTGAAAATAACGTTTATCGTCGAAAAATAATCTTATAACGTCTTGACAATTTATAAATTACTTTACAAGTATTTAAGTTGAAATGATATCCTACGATAATCATTTAATGATTTATTATGAAATTATAACTTTTCGTCGTAAAACAATGTCATTTAACAATTCATGAAAGTGACTAAATGGCCTCGAAAAGCTAGTCGTAAAATGGTGAATATTGAGTGTTAGGAAACAAACTCAACGGTTTTGGAAAGCTTGTAGCATTATCTAAAAGTTTTAGCTTTTAAGTTTTTATCATAGAGGTCTCGATCATGGAGAAAAACATAGGTAAAGTAGGGTACTTGTACCAAAAATATTGTTTAAGGGTAACTTTCGGCAAAGTTTGAGTGACCGTATTTTATTCGTTACAACTCCGTTTGACGAACGGTTGGACATTTTGGAAAATAGGCTAGGTGAACTTACTTTTACTAGAAGACATCATGTTATAAAAAGTAATCCATCGATGTTAAAAACGACCCTTAACATGGTCATTCGCGGCCGATATTTTTGGCTATTAGAAAATATATTAATTATGCTTATATGAAATAGTTACGACAACCTTGTTTAAACGCGTGTAATTTAATCGTTACAAGTCCGTTTTCTACGTTTTATATGTCATTACCTTCGTATTAAAGTATACTAACATATTTTTGATAAATTGACTCATTTAATAACGTTTAAGACTCATTTTTGACTCGTAAAAGTTTGGGACAGCATGCTGAAATTTTCTGAAAATATAGTTTTCGTCGTTAAACTTGAAAATAGCATAACTTCTTCGTTATAACTCCGTTTTAACCCAATCAAGCGGCCACGTTTTCGTTTTAAAGTATATTTTCTGAATATCTAGCCCAAAAATTTTTACCAACTGTCGAAATTTCTAGAATTAACAAAAATGATCAGACCCTTATATATTGTTGTCGAAATGGATTTTTCTCGCGTAAAACTTATTCTAACCACTTCAAACCAACGCCAAAGCTATTCTAAACCTACCATACACCTTCTTAGGGTGTCATGGGTTCCTAGACATCATCAAAAATGATATGTTTCAAGGGATAATTATAGGATGATATATATTCATTAATAGTACTTAAAAACAAATAAAGTGGTATAGATAATCATATAACTTGCATGTTTTTCTCATGCATGATACAAATGACCAAAGTATGAATATGGAAGATTAAAAATGAACATGAAATGCTTACTAGTATGATGATGAGGTTTATGGAACAAGGTTTTTCCTAAATACTCTTAGGTTTTTATTGCAAAACCTTAAAAAGAAGTAATCTAGTGTTATGAAATCACTTGTAGCTTGAAAAATAAATGTTTTCTTCTTGTTTCTTGATCTTGGCTGAAACTTAGAGAGTAGATGAGAGAGTTTCCATTTTTTTTTCACCTTAGCTTAAATGTGAAACTATGTGTTTTGTTTGATAAGTATACTAAGGCATTGTTTGTTTTCTTTAAAAAAAGTCTTAACAACCTCTTAATGGACCAAAGATCTTAGTCAGTTAGAGCTTTTACGTGTTAAGTGTGTTTTTTTTTTTTTTTTTTTTTTTTTTCGTTTAGAGGCAAATAGAGGTAAAAACATCTAAACGGACCAGACATGGAAGGAACATCTTAATGCCTCTAGTTGAACTAATAAACATTCAGACGTTTTCTTCAAAAAGACAAACAATATTATTTGATTCAGATTCAGACATTTCCGCCTCAGATTCAGATTAAGATGTGCGAGTCAGATTCAGATTCAGAGCCTAAGTTTTAGTAAATATCTACACATAGGTGCATATGTGTACATTTGTTAGCAATATTTTTACAAGATATGATGACTAGGAGGTTTATGGTCAGCAAGGGGTAATAGGGGAAAAAGGGTAGTGAATTTTTATGTACAAATGTATTTTATGTTAAGTGTAGTATGTATTTGGCATATATAATTTATTTATTAAGTGTAGCGTTAGCTAGAAATCTATTTTAACGGAACAAAATAAAATATATTGAAGTCATAAAAATTATAAAAATACATTCATTACAAAAATTTAGTGAAATAATAATTATCGAGTAGTATTCTGGAAAAGTAAGTAATTATATAAATATAACAATTTATATACAAAATAAATTTAAAACCGGGTAAACTAATATTATAATTTTTATAATCTTAATATGAGTATAAAAATATATTAGGATAATTTTTGGAAGTGTCGGATCAAATGTTCAAAATAAATGATTACGCGATAGCGTTTATTTAATAGGAAATTATACGTTTAATGAAAAATGCAAAACCATGCATGAACTAATATGATGATGATGTTATTAATGATATGTAGACTAAATCTAGTCTATATGAAATGTCCTCGATGATATGTTCATGAATTCGCAGCTAAACCACTAAGGTTACGCGAATTTAATAGTTTACGACAAATGATGAATAGTGAATCATGAATAGTAATTTTTCTCCGGGAATGAATAGTATTTTGTGAATAGTAAAATTTTGAAATACGTTCTCAGAATATCAAATCGACTTCAAAAACGATAAATAGTAAAATGATGAATAGTAACCGATGAATAGTAAATTCCCGAGATGAATAGTAAAATTTTCAAAGTTTGTAAATGACCTGAAAGTACGAGTTGTCACACATTTGACCTAATATGGTTACGTCGTAATCTTTAGGGAGAGTTACGCCGTAATCTTCTGATAAGTTGGTTTTCTAAGTCACACTTTAGTTACGGCATAATGAGAGAGAGGAGTTACGCCGTAGCTTCTTCAAAGTGAGCATACTATGATAAATCTTCAGTGAACTCTCCAATTCCGCGTCTCTTTAGCTCAAATGCTCGTAATTTACCTGAAAGTAGAATATAATGGAAAACAAGCGTAAATCCATATAAATGGTATAAATTACAAGCGTTATCAGGGGAAATTGACACTTAATATTCAGGATAATTTGATGTTATCAGCAACCACCTAAAATATTTTCAAAATTTTCTCAACTAATTCTATAAGACCGATGCTTGTGTCTTTATATAACAAAACTTGTTGCATAATGTACCAAACTTATATCACAAAAAACTGTTAACCTAATTCAAGATGATACCCCTGTTTTTCATCGAATTTTACAAAATTCATGTCGCACAATCGATAGTATCTTTTATCAAATCAACAAGTTGTTCACTTTCTAACTTATCATGATACTATGCATGATCACTTTTTTATTCGCAAGATCATGCATAGTCTAGTGTATCTATTAAGTATTACAATGTTGAAAGCCTGTTTGTTCAAGTACCTCGTTATGCCACAAAACGTGAAATCCACTAAATATGGTTATCACACTCAATGAGCGTAATGGGAATTGTTGTAAGGTTTCAAGCAAGGCTGCAAAAATCGTGAATTGTTAGTCGGGCTATTGACCCCCTTGTAGCTTGTAATCAGTTTAGGCGGGATTAATCAGTAATTAATCGGATTAGCATTTCTGGCAAATTTTGAGTACTTCCGGTGAGTTTTGGGTATTCATAGCAAGATTTTTCTTTAAAAAAAACATATTATAATAGATATAACAATGACTATAAGTGATTAAAAACTAGTTTACGACGGGTTTTAGGTATTACTGGCAAGATTTGCAAGTTTTCGGAAAGTTTGACCACCATTGCCAGTCATTGACCACCGTTGACCACAGTTGACCGATTTATGCAAATCGAAAGGTTGGTGGCCAGCAGCACCTGGGCGGCGATTAATCGGCCTTGTAAGCCGTTTTTTGCAACACTATTTCAAGAGTTCCTTAAGTTGTATAAAATGGGTCTATTGCATGCATTTGCGCTTTTATGTACTATGATATTATTCTGCATGATTATATTGGGGGATTGGTTTGAATCCTGGAAGTTAGGAAGATTGGTGATGAATTGAAGTTGATAATCAATACGAATATATCATGGATATAATGATGAAAGTATAATCTTATATGGTTTAGATATGTTGAGGGACTAACTTTAACATATTTGTATTTTTAGTTTATGTGTTCGAAAGCTGGTAAAGGCTAATTGACATAAGTTCTAAAGATGGAGGGCTAAAGTTGTCTAGAAGCCAAAGATCAAAGGATGGTATTATATAAGGATTAAGATAACCCTAATCTCCTCATAACTTTCCTCGCATCTTTTGATAACTCTCTCGCACATTCACAAACCCTTCTCTTAATATTGTTTCGTTGATCTTTGTATCATCTTGTTTACTTGTTTAAGTTTCAATTTTGTAATTGAGCTATTATCAAATGGATAATAGATCCTCATCTGATTAGCAATGGAGGATTTAGTTTTTGGGCTGCTTTGTTATACTGATTGATATCAATTCTTGTGATATCTTAGCTTTGTGTTTTGGTAACTTTGATCTTGAATAGATCCCGATTCTTTTGGTTATAAATTTGTTCATGGTATCAGAGCAGGATCTATATCTGCTCTATATCGTTTTTGAAAAAAAAATAGGGTTTCAAAGTTTTCGGGGGTTTTAAAATTGGTTTGTTTACAATCAATTAACCTTTGTTAATTGGTTGATCTGGTGTGTTCAATTGACCATATTTGGAAGATTCTTGAAAATGCCAATTATTTAGAAAATTAGGGTTTGGGTAATTTTGAGTAATTTTGGGTATTTTTATCTTAAAGGCTCTCTGGTATCGATTAAGTTGTATTAATCGATAGATATGTAGCTATTAGTGATTCTTGAAGTGATTAGGAAGGAAACGCCTAATTTTTGAAAATTAGGGTTTGGTGGTTTTGATATGGGTATATTTGATTGCTGGTGGTTTCTGTGTTCTTGACTAAGTGAACAAAGAACATAGAAAGGTGGTTGTTTCCGCTGTTATTGCTTATTGCGTGCACTGTAACATTTCTCACACTCTCTCTTTTATTTTTGTCTTATTTTTCTGCAATAGATTGCTGAAGGATAGGTTGGGTCACTATTGAAAAGTTGTGGATTGTTGTTGGTGGATTATTTGTTACTTGTGGTTTTGAGGTGGCTATTTGTTTTATGTTTGTTATTTGTTCTTTATTTGTGTGCTTATGTGCGCCCTTGATCTACCACCTTGAGTGGCTATTTGTTTTATGTTTGTTATTTGTTCTTTATTTGTGTGCTTATGTGCGCCCTTGATCTACCACCTTGAGTGGCAAGAAAATCCTGATAACTACTTTCTCTTCTCTTTTGAATGCTTGATTTCTTTACTATTTTTACAATTGATAGGATCGTATGTATGGGTGATTTGGTGATTCGGGAGGTCTTGGAAGATGGAAGAAATCCATCTTCAAGTTAGAGAGAGAAGCTAGAGAGAGAAGGGAAAACTAGTGTGTGTTTTATTTATGAAGATGAAAGGATTACACTAAGTCTCACCCCTCCATGGAAGTATGGAGGGGTATTTATACCCAAACACTTACATCTATCACTAAATGACATAACAAGCCCTTGTGTTTAAGGTAACAAAGATAGAAAATGTAATCCCGTCAATGTCGTTCCATTTACGAGTTAGGAGCGATTCAACAATCTTCCCCGATGGGACGAAATAAGGGATTACTTACAACATTTACTACAAATATAGAAAACAAATAAAGAAAGGTCTTCATAAGCTCTTCAAGTCTTGAGGATGATGAAAGTTTCGCTCTTTGTCTTCATCGGTACCTTGACTTGAGAACCGTTTTCTTCAATTGTAGGCAAATGATGTAATATGCATAAATTGGATTAACTTCCCCAATTCATGATGCATGTCTTTAGCGACTTCTCCGTACACTCCTTTTTGGCGAAGTTTCAATCGACTTCCCCAAACCGACAACCGTCTTCACTAGATTCGAAGCTTTGGTGTAGTGAACATTTCCTCTAACTTTTGAAATTTTGATCGCAGCAGAATTTGTAGATGAGCGATAAACCACACAAGGTCGTCGACTTGTTGCGGAACATCCGTTCGGGGTAACATGCAAGAAATCAACAAGATCTTCTCACGTATGTAGATGCTTCACACCAAACAAACCACGAAGAGCGAAATGAAACGACTTCCCCACGAATGTTGTGGTCTATCGGAATAGTAGTTACCGTGAATCTGCAATTACTCGATAAAATGACCATGTGTGAGGCATCACAACATCATATTTAGGTAACTTCATACATGATAACTCTGTGAAAGTGAGGCGATAACACCAACTTGAAATTTTAACCATCGATCGTCTCATTTCTTCCCCGATTGAAGAAATTCATGAAAGGAGAGGTTTTCGAAAAAAATCCAAAAACATCAAAGGAAGCAAACACCACCTATGCTCTCTTCCCCGATGTTTTCGATGAATCAGAATCATACATCACGTATGTTGATGATGAATTGGAGACATCGAAACCATGTATGTTCAATTAATCGAACAAGTGTGAAGTACCATAACTATCTCATGAGAATCAACTGCTGATAAAACTTCTCTACTCGTGTATACTCTTCTCATCTAACTCTTTACCGACCCCATTATCATTACGGCGGATTTTTGTAGTGACTCGATGGAAAACCCAATATAGCGAACTTGAGGCTGAAGTAGTATAACTGAACTTGTGACTTAAACTTGCACTATTGTCGGACGAAGAACCCTTTTCTTAACTCCATCGAAAAAGGTAAACTTAAAGTTTCTCAAATTATCCATACCTTAGTGTGACACTTGAGCACAACAACGTAACTCCTTAAAAGTGATAGTTATAAGCTGTGAGCACAACAACGTAACTCCTTACATCAGGTTCAACTAGATAACTCAAGTCTTTGTCATTCGAAACGGTTAAAGCTCGAACAAGGATCTCAAATAATCATGCATCCAACCAACCCCGATATCTTCAGATACTAAGTACACGTATCCGTGGTATCCCACTTCAACGTCAAATACATAATAGTGAATTCACGCCGTAGTCACATCTTGCGGTTAAACACTCAAAAATTAGCCTTCGTTAACGGTTTAAATGAACTTTGATAATGGTTTCCCGATCTTGTCAAAAATATATCCTCGTGAAATGATTCATGTTCACGTAACAAACCCTAAATGTAACATTTTTCAATAAAATACCAAATGTAATTTTGAAAAATCAAAAATAACGCTTGACATTTTAATTGAAAATGTAGCATGAACATTTCAGCCCACGAGTTGTTGTTTTGTAGTATCTTGAGCCCAAACCCAAAAGTGTTAATGCTCAACACATATTAAAACAAGCTTGATCCAGTCCATAAACATGAACTTTCCTGGGCCCAATATACAATCCAGCCCGTCAAATGCCCAAGTTAACGAGTCCAATCCAGAAGTAAAACTACTAACCCTAAATCCACTCGTGTATAAAATACACGTATAAAACACCACATAACCCTAATAACGTTTTGAAACTTCGTAACCCTAATATCTTAAACAGACGCCTCCATCTCATCCCTAATCACAACTTACATACACTGTCAAGAGCCTTAATCCGATCTATACAAACGCAACATCAATTCATCTTCATATCATCTCTTTTTATTACAAGAACACTCCCATTGATTTTCTTGTTTATCCAACCGAGCACAACAAACACACTCCCTATCTTATGTCCAATCGAATCACATAAGGACACAAATCACACAAGATGGCTTCAAGATCTTTTACAAAGGTCTAAGGTAGGTGATTGTATATTTGTTTTCAGTTTGTGTAACCGAACACAAAAGAAGGATGATACCAAACAATTTTGTTCTTCTTTTAATATAGTTCGAATATTATCAAAAGGTTAAGCCTTTAAATAGATCAATGAGGATTATGTTCTTGTCATGCATAGATCTTTTAAGGTCTATGAATTTCTTGCACCCCACAAAAAGAACCAACTGAGATCTTGATGTTGTCCTTGTATGCTATTAGATCTATGATGTTTTGTATTAAACTCTTTTAATATTTGATGAAGGTTTATTGTAAGAGTTTAAACAAAAGCTGAGATCAAGGTTGTGATACCGTATGTTGTTTAAAATTTTTGAGTGGTGGATGGGATTGATTATGTTAAAAGGATGATGTGGTTATAGGTAGATAAGGATTTGTTGGAGTAGTATGTATTACGATTTGGGTTACATGGTATTTTCTCTTCTCGTTGTTTGCTTCCTTTTGTATAATTTTTGAAGACAGTTTAGGACCAAGGAAGACCAAGAGTCTGAGGTCAATTGAGCTTTTGATATTTGGAATATGTGGTCGTGGTTATGGTCTCGTCTTCTTCTTATAGACTGTTTCTGTCTTACGCGTAAACCATTCAAAAAGTCTTACGCGTAAACATTTCAAGAAAACCTTATGCGTAAACAGAAGTTACTCGTAACTCTTTCTTTATCCTTATGCGTGGCGATGATATGTAAGCGTAAGCGCGACTTACGCGTGGGGTATCTTAGGCGTAAGCCAGAGCTTATCGTAAGTTTTAACCTTATCGTAAATGTTCTTACGCATAACTTCACGATTATGCCTAAATATCTTTGAAGGCGGCTCCTTATGCGTAAAAATAGGGTTTGACCACGGTTGACTTTTCCGAGCCATATTACATTCAAGCGTGAGAAACCCGAAATCTTCTTTGAAGAACTTCTATTTTCACCCGTTTGACCACTGATTGACAACAAGATTATCACAGGTTTATTTCACGTGAATGGTACAAAAAAAAAGTCATACAAGATTATCACAGGTTTTGACCCGTTTGACCACTGTTGGGACCATGACATTTTTGACCAAAACAAAAGGATACACAAGCTTGTAGAAAAATCTGTTTAAACACAAAAATATGTGAAAAGTTGAAAACTTTGTTTGAAAATACAGATTTTAACACAAGATTTTTGACAAGAAAACATCACAAAATCAACCATAACTAAAAAAACCGACCTTGCTCTGATACCAATGATAGGATCGTATGTATGGGTGATTTGGTGATTCGGGAGGTCTTGGAAGATGGAAGAAATCCATCTTCAAGTTAGAGAGAGAATGTGTTTTATTTATGAAGATGAAAGGATTACACTAAGTCTCACCCCTTCATGGAAGTATGGAGGGGTATTTATACCCAAACACTTACATCTATCACTAAATGACATAACAAGCCCTTGTGTTTAAGGTAACAAAGATAGAAAATGTAATCCTGTCAATGTCATTCCATTTACGAGTTAGGAGTGATTCCAACAACAATGGAACATGAATTTTATGTTAATGTGAATTCTGATGACGAGGATGATGGTGTTACTAGAATTAATAGATATGATTTGAGTAACCTTTTACACTTGGATCTAAATGACTCTGCATCTTTGACTGCTATGTCTGTTAAATTAAAAGGAATTGAGAATTATAGTGTTTGGTCTTATGCTATGCAACTTGCTTTAGAGGTTAAAAATAAAACTAGTTTTATACATGGCAATTGCAGAAGGTCAAATACTGGTGAAATTTTAGGCAGACAGACAATGGGATAGGGGGATAGGGTAAATGTAGTTGTTTGAGGTGGATTCTGAACTCTATTTATGAGGAACTTTATTGGGTCAAATATTTTCGAAAAGGGCTTCACATGTTATTAAAAAAAAAAAAAAAAAAAAAAAGGTTGATGGGTCGGTGACTTTTAATTGGCACCATAAAATTAATTCTTTGTATCAAAATGAGTCATCTATTGCTGATTACTATCATGAACTTAATGCTATTAGAAAACAACTTATGATTTATGAAAAATCTATTCGATTTTACTTAACGGAATCATAAAACAGAAAAACTTTAAGAGGTAAACCGAGATCTTCATGTCTATGATTTTATTAACCACTAGACGATTATCTGTGCATAGCAACGAGATTTTATAGCAGCAAATCATTATAATGATGTTTTGGTTAAGTGTTTGTGTAACGTTTTATGTAACTAAAATATCACTATAATTATCTGCCGCAATAAAAATCTCGTTGCTATGTACGAGTAATCATCAAGTGCTATAAAACTTGTAACATGATAGGTTAAGTTTTCATGAGAGTG
The DNA here is from genome assembly GCA_022545495.1 of Chrysanthemum lavandulifolium. NCBI lineage: Eukaryota > Viridiplantae > Streptophyta > Magnoliopsida > Asterales > Asteraceae > Chrysanthemum > Chrysanthemum lavandulifolium. The sequence continues at coordinate 144,422,882 of CM040244.1, forward strand.
TATTAAGTTTTCATGACAATGTGTTAAGTATTCATTTCTTTCCATGCATGTAAATGTGTATGTCAACAATTTAACTTTGCCAACTATGAGGCCATCAGTGTGTATTTTACATTTAAGTTTGAGTGAAAGCTAAAGATACGCAACATATCTTTTCTAATAAACAGGTTTAACGCAATGTATTTTGTAAATTGTCAAAGATATATAATATATTTTCAAATAATTTTTTATCTAACTAATATGACTGGTTCTAGAAGGTTTACAGGTTACACTTAATTAAAAGTTACACAATTGGTACCCAAACTGGAACAAATTCGCGCATTTGATCATTCTTTGGTAACGCTCGTTAATTTTTAAAAAAAAACTTTAAATTTTTTTTTTCTTAAAATCTAGATAAATTTCTTTTAAATTATTATTTTTCTTTAAAAAAAATCGGATAAATTTTTTACACTTTTTTAAAGTTTTTTATTTTTTTAATCTGGATAATTTTTTTTTATATATATTTTTAAATATTGAAAATTGTAATTATTTTTAAAAAAACTATCCAATTTTTTTCAAAAAATTTTTATTTTAAAAAACGTTTATCAGATTAAAATAAAAAAAATTATTTAGATTTTTTTTAATTTTAAAAAATATTATTAGAAAATATTATTTTAAAAAATTTTATCAAATTAAAAAAAATATCCATATTTTTTAAATCTTTTTGAAAAATCTGGATAATTTTTTTTTAATTATTACAATTTTCAAGATTTAAGAAAATATATATAAAATTTATCAAGTTTAAAAAATAAATAAAATAAAAAATAACTTTAAAAAAAATGTATAACAAATCTATCCAATTTTTCTTTTAAGTTTTCTTTTTAAATTAAAAAAAAATATATCTAGATTTTATGAAAAAAATGTAAAATTTCTTTTTAAAAAAATAAATTAACGAGCGTTACCAAAGAAGGATCAAATACGCGAATTTGTTCCATTTTGGGGACCAATTATATAATTTTTAATCAAGTGTAACCTGTAAACCTGCTAGTAACCGGTCATATTAACTAGATCGAAGATTGTTTGAAAATGTGTTGCGTATCTTTGGATAATTTCCAAAGTACATTGCGTAGACCTGTTTATTTAAAAAAATATGTTGCGTTTCTTTAGCTTTCATCCTTTAAGTTTCCATAATTCAACTTTAGCAACTATGAGGCCATCATAATTACATTTAAGTTTTCATGTAACCAGTACAAGGGGTGAGCACGGTTTCGGAACCGAATGGAACCGAACCGAAACCGAAAGAAACGAAAAAAAAAATAGATGGCATAGGAACAAGAACCGAACCAAAAAGCATGTCTCGGTTGTGGTTCGGTTCTCAGTTCTGGTTCGGGTATTTTGTGCAGACCGCTTGAAACCGAATTGATAGATCATTTAAGATTTCTTTACATATCCTATCATTTGTTAAGTAGTATTTCTTTACACAGCCTATCAAAAAGGCATCAACCAGATTGATAGATTGTTTGAGATGATATCCGAAACAAATACTTTTTATCACTTCAATCAAATAACCTATTATATCTAATACAATGGTGTGTTACTTACTATTTTTTCAATCATTTTAACATAAAAACTAATTTTCATGTTTTTATTACTCCTCCTGTCCCTAAATAAGTGTCCAGTTTGACTTTTCAGAGTCAAACTGAATCAACTTTGACCTTATCTATTTTTGCGAGTGTTATATAATACTTGATGCAAAATATATCAATTGATTGGGTTTTAAGTGTATTTTTCATTGACATAGTTTTTCATCAAGTATTATATAACACAAAAAAACTATTTACGTTCAAAGTTGAACCAGTTTGACTCTGAAAAGTCAAACTTGACACTTATTTAGAGACAGAGGGAGTACTAAAATTTATAAAATTATGACTAAACTAGTTTCAATTGGTAAAATTTTAAAAAGTCTCGTTAACAGTTTTAATAAGTTTCGTTAGCAATTTTTATTACTAAACTTTATTAAAATTTTAGTAATTTAAAAAAAAAGTAAAAAATAAATGTTTTCAAAATGTTTTGTAATTTAAAAGTTCATAAAAAATTACGTAGCTAAAAAAGGTAACACAAAAGAAAATAAACATTTTCGGAATTAAAAAAAAAAACAAAAAAAAAGTTTATAAAAATTTTCGTAATTTAAAAAAAAAAAAAAAAAAAGTCTATTAAATTTTCCTAATTTTAAAGTTTAAAAAATTTACAAAATTTTTCTTAATTTAAAAGTTTATAAAATTTTTCGTAATTTAAGAAAAAGCTTTTAAAAGTTTTCGTAATGTAAAAGTTTATAGAAAATTTTGTAATTAAAAAAAAATTAAAAATAGTTTATAAAAAATTCTTGTAATTTTCGTAATTTAAAAGTTTATATAAAATTTTGTAAGTTAAAAAAAAGTAAAAAAGCAAAGTTTATAAAAAATTTCGTTATTTAAAAGTTTATAAATTTTTTCGTAATTTAAAAAAATAAAAAAAATCTTCGTAATTTAAAAGTTTATAAAAAAAGTTCTTAATTTCAAATTTGTAAAAGAAATAAAGTTTATAATTTTTTTAATAGAAAAAGACTGTCAATGAAATATGAAATCACCAAAGACAGTAGATGCAATATAGGACAAACTTGAAGGACGATTCGTGTAATTTACTCAAAAATTAAATATGCTACATAAACTTTTTTCCCGGTTTTATATAAGTTTAGCTGGTTGTCTTTAAACATGCGTGCAAAACAGAACAAAAGATGAAAGTACATTACATAAAGTGAAACAAAAAATAATACACGTACCAAAACGATACATTTAAAAAAGTACGTAGCTATTTAACGACCAAAACCTTTTAGTTTAGTTTATATGTAGTATAGATTAATAGCCTAATGCAGAAAAACAAATAAAAATAGAAAGCAAATTATACCCAATTCCCAAACACCCCTTATTTTCTCATATACTCCATTTCGTTTGACTTTATGAGATAAATTTTGACCTCAAATATCTTTATTTGTATTATACAATGCTTGATATAAATTATGTAAATGAATTATATTTTAAATGTATTTTTTATTTATATAATATTCTTCAAATCTTTTATATAATAAAGGAATTACATCATTTTGGAGTGACTTTAAAAACTCATTCTTTATCAGGACCAATAAGAAAGCCCAATTTTGCCAGCTAAGCAAAATCGAGCAACATGATTGGGCAATTAAAAGTCAAAATTGAATCCAATTTGGTCAACATTAAACAAAAACGTCCATCACAGCTGATTTATAAAAAACACGTGCAAACACATGGGTTAGAAAAGAATTCTTTAATTATCAAGGTTGCAACTGTAACTTTTAAAAACCAAACCGGAAACAAGGTTTAGAAGCTTATCACTACATCCACGGAACGAAAACCTAAAATCATAGACCAAAAGGCAAGACACAAAACACAAGACATATTTCACGGACGAAGAACATATTTCACAAGACACAAATCCCTCAGTTCGTAAAGGTATGAATCGATGGGAATTTGTTGATTTATGAATTATATATGAATTTGTGATGTTCAATTATATAATATATGTTATGAATTAGTATTACATATATTTTAGTATTAATTAGGTTTTGGTAGATTTACGGGTTTAGATGATGATTTTGATGATGATTGTTTCGATTTAGGGATTTAGGGGTTTATATATGTTCTTGTGGTTTTGATGTTTGGAGCTTTATGTTGATACACTTATACAGATTCATTGCTTTTGATGTATATTGGTAGTATGTTTTTGTATATATGATAAACATGACACACTGATTTTGAGGTTTTGTTTTCTCAATTGGATATGGTGATGATTTTGAAGCTTGAATGTGATTCGATTCGTTATTATAAAGCTTTTTAGTTTGCAATATTATAATATTTATGAAGTATTATTACAGAAATCTCATCTTTACTTAGCCTAAGAAACCACAACCACAAGCCTAGCTAAATTGAGTTGAATATATTTACTTCAATGGATGCTTACAGTGGCTTACATCACATTGCCATTTCCTGTAAGCCAATTACAAGGACACGATCCGGTAAGTCCCTACCTGCACCATTGCCGGGCGATAGTCAATAGGGGATGAAATGGTCTTTTAGAGCCAGTTTCACAAAACTTAATACACAATAAACCAGTTTTAGTAGGAAGTTATTCAGTTATTCATATCGTGACCATATTTTGGTAAGATATATATTCATACGGAAGGGGAAAAAGTCAATGCTCCAAAAGTTTTAATTTAAGGTAATCTTCTAAGTTAAACAGTTTCCACATAACACAGCTAGAAGAAAAAGTCAACTTGGTCAAGCTTGCAATAAACTCTTTAAAAAGTTTTGAGGGTCATACTAACTTTTTGAAATATTGATTTTCTGGTCTAAAAAAGTTGGATAGCTAAAATAAAATTTGGACCACAGTTGGTTGCCTTTATGTGACTTAGCCATATCAGATTATGTAAGCACAAGAAAATGCTTTAGATGAATCACTAAGTGTACGTGTTTTTATACAAGGTGATAAGGGCCTTTATTAAATGATTCAGAATTTTTGGAACCCGCACCCTCAAACCAAACACCTTCTATCATACCCATTCCCAAACGTACCAAAAATTGATGTAATGTCTTGGAGGTAGGTTTGTACTTCTGTTACCTTAGTCAGCAATAATGGAAGAAGGACTTGATCTGTACCTATGTAGCTGTAGCGGTTAGGGGTGTTAGGAGATCTAATTGGAGGTGGGAGCAAGCGGAACTCGATTATTTGCTCATTTTGGTTCGACTTTGGCTTAAGTGAGCATCAAGCTAGCACATGCAGACTTTCGACTTTTCTCTTGCTCTTAAATTTGTAACTCTTAACATGTTCGGGACTATTTGATAGATATATCTATTTTAAACATGTGACAAAAAATCTATTTTATCTATTTTAAAAAGTAAATGATACTGAATAATTAAAAATTTATAAAACACATAATATTTAAAATAGATAATAATATACTGAACGTATATTATTTTTTGATTTTGGTTCTTAACATGTGGTCAGCAGAGGTGTTATATCTATTTTAAATTTAAATAGATAAATTTTTTGTCAAATGTGTTCAAATGAAAAAATGGGTCTAGGAATCAGTTCAAATGTATGTTCAAATATATTTACGAATGTATGTATTTTGAACACATTTATTAGTATTACAAACTAGCTTGAACACATTTATGTATTCATGTATGTTCAAATGTAAAAATCGGTACGATTCGTTATTTTTGAAACATAGCTTGAACTGATTCCAGCTAACCTCAAAAACCTTTAATTCCATCAAATCAAATAAAAGAAATTCATGTTATAGTGCATATTCCTACTCTCCGATTCCGGGTATAAATAACATCTTTTATTTCTACTAAAGTAATTGATTTGATTATGTTTTGTACATAAAATTCATTTTTTTTTAATTTTTTTTTCTCAATCTGACTCACACAAAGTAAGTATTACTTTCATTTTTTAATTATCTATTCTGATTGTGGGTATTGATTTTGGCTAAATATGATATAATGTAGATGTTGCCGGTTATTGCATCCCCAAAGCATTATATATTCCAAATTGTGCGCCAAGGGATCACTTTTTTGGCGTGTACTCAAGTTAAAATGGCTCCTCTCATGGCAATTGAGGATCGTGTCAATTAACAGATTTTAGCCATTTCTTATATATAAGTTTAAAATTACTCTTATTTGGGAAGTGTGATCAGTTGGACCACACACGCTTTCAAAAGAAGATACGAGTCGACTTCTTTTGATACGTTGTTTGGGATGTTTTAGTCTTTATTTTTCCTCTGCATAATCATTTATCTGTGTCTTTTCGTTATGCAAGAAAGTCAAAGTTGTTTCATTTCTTTGTCTATAACCACAGGAAACCTTTTTGAGATTATTTTATATTGTATCATACTATCATGGAAAAGCCAACTTTGGAGAACCTTTTATAGAAGCGTGTTACGAGCTGCGAGATTTTTTATAACATGCGTAACTCTAATTCTGTGGATAAATAATGATAAAGAGTACAGTTGTTACAACTCTTTCTTTCTTTGTTAGCTACTTTCCTCGAGTGAAATTAACAATTCTTATTTGGTTATGGAATGTGATTTTTCAGCCGGCTATTTTAGCGATTTGCAGTGAGGACTTCAAAGTCTTTGGAAGAACTTTGGAGCGTAGGTAAGTATATACATATCCTATGTAGATGTGGCAACTTTGGCCCATTTATATATGTCTGGGTTGATTTTGGTCGAGTTTTATGTCAAATGGTTGTCAAATGAAACGATTCAAGTCGATATGGGAACAGGTTAAATAGAGTTAAATGGGCCAAAGCAATGTTGGCAGCCTAAATGTTTTAAATTTCTCCTATGTTATTGATCGCTTGGCCCACGCATGCTTTCAAAAGAAGATCCGAGTCGTCTTCTTTTGATACGTTGTTTGGGATGTTTTAGTCTTTCTTTTGCCTCTGCATAATCATTTATCTGTGTATTTTCGTTATGCAAGAAAGTCAAAGTTGTTTAATTTTGCTATCTATAACCATACCGGAAACCTTTTTTGAGATTATTTTTATACTGTATCATACTATCATCGGATAGTCAACTTTTGAGAACCTTTTTATAGAACTGTGTTATGAACTGCGAGATTTTTTATAATTTGAGATGTCATTGTTGATTGATCATACCTGAAAATGTGCATCATTGTTGGTCTTTTGACCTTTTCAGTTGAATATCCCCTGTATTCCTGATGCCGGAGCACCTTTATCTTGAATGATCATCGCTGCATGCAGCAGCAGTTTACAAGCCACGTGGATTTCAGCGGTCTGGCTATTGTTTTGTTGTTGAAACTGGGATATGGTTTTTGGACAATTTTGACCTTTTTTTGTACTTGAACCTTTTTTGTGAGTCCTACTATGTGTTACCAAGGACTGAAAAAACCTTAGTTAACACTAGAGCAGTTAAGTTTTAATAGTATAATTAGGTCATCGTTCGAGCACCGGCTATGATATTTGTAAAGATGCCTAATCACAGTATGTTACTTAGCCGTTGAGTTTCTCTCATTATTGCAGATTCATATATTAATGGACACTTTAACGAGTCTGGTTATATCCTTATATTCTGCCAGTCTTGGGTTGGTGCTATAATGTGTCCTTAAGGCATGCGTTTGTGGACGTTAGTTGGTGCATAATCGTAGGATATTATGCCAGTAGTAGTAGTCTCATGAGAATAGTAGTATTCACATGGAATGGAATTGATTAATGTGTGTCAAACATACGTACAGTGGTGTAGTTGGATAACATGATATGGTTAAACAGGTCTACAAATATCATCAGTCATAATCTATAAATGTGTAGTCATTTAAAAACTTAAATAGTGCTCCAATCGTTCGTGGATCAACCTACACTAGCCTCATCAGTCATAATGTATTAATGTGTAGTCATTTGAACCGTTCATCAACCTACACTAGGCTCGATCCAACATAAGGTGTAGTCACTTCAAAACTAAGAACCGTTCATCAGTCGTTGGTGGATAAACCTACATTATCTAGAGTTTTTATAATACGTGCAAGGGGTTTTGAAAATTCCTATATTATGCTAAGTATTAGTTGTACTTAAATAATCAGGTTAAAAAAAATTCACTTCGCGATGGTATATTATTTGTCGCTTAACAATTTACTGTTTGAAACATTTAATACGTTGGCCAAAAAGTGCTACCACGTCAGCAAATGGCACCAGAAACCCTTTTGCACCACATTTTCTAACACTCATTTGATGAATATGAAACAAAGAGGGGATGTTCTACCAAGTACCAACAATAGACAATACTTAAAAATTACAAACAATAATTAACAAAAAAACTAAACAAAAAAAAAAAAGATTTATAATAGAAAAAAATACATTATTCAAAAAATTAAAAAAAAACCCCACGCGTGCACGAGCATTATATCTAGTATTATATAATACCAACAAAAATATTTAAAGTTAAAATTAGATCCTTAAAGTTAAACTCGACTTTAGGACTGAGATATTGCTATACTGAGAGGCGACTGGTCCGCGTCCACATCGCATGTTTCTCCGACGGCGCGGCGACTACTTGGGCGGTGGTGACACGAGATTTTTTTTTTTTTTTTTTTTTTTTTTTTTTAATTCAAATATTTTAAACACAAAATTAAAATTCATTAATAAAATTCTTAACATTACAACAATAATTAAAAACTTAAAGTAATAAAGCGTAGACGTTACAATACTTATTAAAAGCTGCAACTTAATAATCTAAGATGTAACGTTCTTTGATTGAGGCCTTAAGTTGTTCAAGTTCTTTAGGTTGTCGTGCGGGCATATTTGGGTCGAGAGGTGTGTTGTAGAAAATTAAATCTTGCGTCCGGGTTGATTGTCTCGCCATTCTGCAATGACGTTAGAGCTCAGTTTCTCCTTTTAACTCTTCTAGCTCGCTTTTGCCTCTCTGCAAGCTCCATCTCTTCTCGCTTCAACTTTATGTATTCCGCTTCCATATTCTTGGTTTTTCCTTATTTGACTTTTTGATCTTGAAAAAGTTCTCGCCATATTAGTAAGAAATGAAGCGGGTGGCTCGTGTGATTTCTTCTTGGTTGCGCCACGACCTTTTGGTCGTGATTCTCGAGTCTCTTCTTCAGAATCATCCACCTCTTGGGGATGAAAAGGACCTTTGTTGACCCAGGGTGGTTTTCAAGTCTGATTTCTTGCGACTAGTCTTGGTGAAATTAGGCATCTCAAATGGCTTAAAGGTCTTCTTCGCTCATTGGGTGTGGTTCATTCATGTCCTATGAAGTTGTTTTGTGATAGTCAAGTCATATACACATTGCAACAAACCCGTGTTCCATGAACAGCGAAACACATTGAAGTTGATTGCCATTTTATGCGTGATGAAGTTCGGTCTCGAAACATTGTTACAAAGTTTGTACGGTACAACCGAACAACTCGCGGACATCTTCACTAAAGCACTGGGAAACAACAATTTCACTATATTACGTGCAAGTTGGGCATTCGCAATTTACATGCTCCAACTTGAGGAGGGTGTAGAATATTTTGTGTATAGTTGACTTGTGAATATATATTTATGTATAGAAAGGATATGTGTAGGAGAAAATCAAGGATCTCTCTGGGCATGAGTCATCTTTCTCCCGTATATATTGTATAATATTGTCATTCAATGACGAATAATAAAATACTGGAGAAACAAATCGTAGTTTGTACCAAACTTTACAGAAACCCTTTTGCACCACATTTTCTAACACTCGTTTGATGAATATGAAAAAAGGGGATGTTCTACAAATCAAATGATAGACAATACTTAAAAATTACAAACAATAATTAACAAAAACTAAACAAAAAAAAAAAAAAAGATTTATAATAGAAAAATACATTATTCAAAAAATTAAAAACCTTCAACACGTCGTCTGAAGATTATATCTAAGTATTATATAATCTGCAACGAAAATATTTAAAGTTAAAATTAGATCCTTAAAGTTAAACTCGACTTTAGGACCTTCTCGAGCCGCCACTGTTCACGCGTTTTTTTTTTTTTTTTTAATTCAAATATTTTAAACACAAAATTAAAATTCATTAATAAAATTTAACATTACAACAATAATTAAACTAAAGTAATAGGTTCCTCTTTCCGAATTTCGACACATGTGGCTTTCTAATGCGCGACTTAGTTTTGTCCAGTGATGCATGAGTGCGGTTCTGACAATTCTTTCCGCGCTTCCCACTTTTAGGCGTTTGTAACCTTCTTTGATTTGGTGGTTGTCTCTTGACATCGTCTTGACACACGTGACAAGTGGTATGAAATAGTGCCTAGTCTTGGGAAATTAGCATCCAGTTTCGAATGCCCTCTCAAACTTTCGCAACTCTTGATGTACTCATACTTGTGAGCCTTGCGGTGATCGTTACAAGCCTTTTGGTCGTCTTCGTCATTCTGCGCTTCGTGATTATCTTTGATATCCATAATTGCACAAAAACCAACCACAGGCGAATCTACCGCTTCCATTTGGTGCGTTATGGGTCGTAGCTTCTTGTTGAACCGGTTCACTTTCAATGCTGTTGCTCCTCGTCCGAACCATTGGGTTGATAGAGTTCCTCTCCGAATTTCGACACATGTACCCGAAGCTCTCGGCGCGGCTTCTTGCGTTTTGTCCATGAGTACGGCCAGATTGGTTCTTGACATTCTTTCACTACTTCCCGCTTTGTAGCGTTTGTAACATTCTGATTTGAGCTTAGTTCTTGCTGTGCACATTCTGCTCAATTCATGCAAACTCCCCAAGAAGTTCATTCAGCTCTTGAGTCGCCAAATATCTAAAAGGTAACCCGGTCAAGCGTCTTGTTAAGTTCCAATAGCGAACTTTGTGTATCCGCATATTGTGATTCGATTGGGCCGATGTCCATTGACATCAAGATCTTCGACCGGGTACTTTGTAATGCTCGGGCAATCACCGATTTCGAAGACTAAAAGCAACATACCTGCCTCTCGATCATCACCGCGAGCAGTATCGCTCTATGGCCACAAATGCAGGAATTAAAATGGCTTAAAGGTCTTCTTCACTCATGGGTGTGGTTCATTCATGTCCTATGAAGTTGTTTTGTGATAGTCAAGTCTATACACATTGCAACAAACCCCGTGTTCCATGAACGAATCGAAACACATTGAAGTTGATTGCCATTTTGTACGTGATGAAGTTCATCTCAAACATTGTTACAAAGTTTGTACGCGTACAACCGGAACAACTCGCGGACATCTTCACTAAAGCACTTGGAAACAACAATTTCACTATATTCGCAGTAAGTTGGGCATTCGCAATTTACATGCTCCAACTTGAGGAGGGTGTAGAATATTTTGTGTATAGTTGACTTGTGAATATATATTTATGTATAGAAAGGATATGTGTGGAGAAAATCGAGGATCTCTTGGGCGTGAAGTCATCTTTCTCCCATATATATTGTATAATATTGTCATTCAATGACGTAATAATAAAATACAGAGAAACAAATCAGTAGTTTGTACCAAACTTTACTAAACCCTTTTGCACCACATTTTCTAACACTCATTGATGAATACGAAACAAGAGGGATGTTCTACCAAGACCAAATAATGTACAATACTTAAAAATTACAAACAATAATTAACAAAAAACTAAACAAAAAAAAAAAAGATTTATAATAAAAAAAACATTATTCAAAAAATTAAAAACCCACGCGCGTCATTTGAAGATTATATCTAAGATTATATAATACCAACAAAAAATATTTAAAGTTAAAATTAGATCCTTAAAGTTAAACTCGACTTTAGGACGGAGATATTAGTATTATTTAAAGACCACCACCTCATCCCCATCTGCATACCACACGCCACACACACACACATCTAAAAGATGTAACCAACAAAAAATATGGCTGCCGCCTGCCGATATCACAACCGGAAAACTGTAAGCTCTTCTTGGAAACCTGTATATGGCTTTTGTGTTTTGGTGTTATATAAATAGTATTTGGTCTTTTCTCTTTGTTAGATCTAAGGATATATAAGTTTTTTAGCTTATGGCTTTTGTGTTTGTAACATATTTAATCTAGCTTGTTTTAAGGCTGATGATGTTTTTTAGGCTTGGTTGTTTATATTTTGAGGTTGGATCTTGTTAGATCTAAATGTTATTAAGTCAGCTTTAATTTTTGTAGTTCACTTTGTTATTTTCAGTTGTAAATTGCTTGTTAATGATTGCTCCAAAGTATTTGTGCACTGAGCTATGTGCAGTGGATTTTTTTATTTTATTTTTTCAACTGAGGCACGTGATTGGAAATGTAATAAGCTCGACTTGATAAGCTCATAGGACGGAAAACTAAAAGTGGGCTTATGAGCATTTCTATGTTCAAATAAGCTCATAAGCTTGGGAAATAAGCTAATCCAACCTAAACCTACATCTGCTTCTAGTTATACTTATTAGGTTAGGTTAGGCAAGTATATAGATTGCGTGTGAAAGGTTAGGCATGTTACATGAATGGATGAACTAAAAGTGATTAGCAACATTGCAAGATCACACCTTTGGAATCTATTAAAAACAGAGATCTAATATTTACACAAATGTTGTGATTAAGATGTATGGTATGAAGTTACAAGTTACCATGGTATTAAATGTATGGTATGAACTTATTCATACATTGTGTGGGCTTTTAGCTTGTTAAACTCATTTCCCCGTTCATTATTTGTACTAAGTACATTTTAATTGTTTAAATACTTTATGAGGTTTGATGTGTTATTATTGCTTGAACAGGTAAATTAGCTTCTCATTTCAGCAATCAACAAATAATGGCATTCTTTGTGAAGGAATCTGAACATCTTGAAATCAAAGAAGATATCAAATCAGCCACCGACAACTTCAATGACAACAAAATTATAAAAACTTTATTGCAAGATAAGTGTCTCACTCTAGCGGCTGAAGCCTAGTTGCTTTCAAGCGTCTAGATTGTATATATGGGCAAGGAGCCCCTTAGTTATTTGAATAACTCATGATGCTTTTATGTTACAACATGAAATCTCAGCTCTCTCATGGGATATTGCAATGAAGAGGGTGACATGATCCTCGTGTACCAGTTTGCATCTCGTGGAAGTCTTGATCTCGTATTAGGAGATGCCACTTTCACGTGGACATAACTTCTCAAGATATGCCTTGATGCTGCGAAGGGACTAAGCTTGCATTAAAGCATATCTTGAGACGTTGTGTCCACATGAGAGTGGAGTCATTTAATAGGCGGTCAAGACTTCCTCGTGATGCATACTCATACACAAGGATCATCTCACCCTTTCGCTGCAAAATCCCATGAGAGAGATAAGATTTACGTGCCTGTAACAAGAAAGCAAATTGATTTATTAAAATAACTCAGGGTCTCCTTGCCCATATTTACGATCTAGACGCTTGAAAGCGACAAGACTTTTGCCCTTAGAGTGAGACACTTTTACTGCATATACTTTTCCATAACTACCGGTTCCTATAACTTTGTTGTTGGTGACCAAGCTTCTTTACTATGTGATCAAAATCTTCACATAATTATAAAGTGAAGCTCAATAAGATATTCTCATAAACCTGAGAGGCTGATCATATGACTATCTCCAAACCTTTTAGCGAGTATGTCCCTCTCAGCGAGATGACTGGAAATGGTTGTTGGACCCAAAACAACTTTTCTCGGTTAGAAGTCTCTCTTGTACAATCGATGATTGGCTCTTAAGTACGAATTGTTTGGGTAAATGTCCAACTGGGATGCTTGGGTTCTTCATAAAATCCACGTCTTCATGTGGCGGGCAACTCATTATAGGCCGCCAAACCCTTCGAACCTTTGAGATGAGATGTATTTAGCACCTCTATGTCCCCTTTGTCAAAGCGTGGCAGAAACGTACTGCGGGGCATATTTTTGTCAAGTGTGATCGGTCAAGTAAATCTGTTCCTTTCTAAATGCGAAATTCAGGAAAGCGTCAAAGCTTCTTCAAGGTGTTGTTTGCTACGTGTCAATGTGGAGATGGCGGAACCAGACATCTTTCCCAAACTACAAACTCCAGAGTTCTTCGTTATTTTGGATTGCAAACAAGATTGACTTGTATTCTCTAGCTTAACATATTTGGATTTCTATATAAGTTTACGATTGTAACTTAATTTTGTACCGTAACTTTAAAGTTACTATTATTGAAATAAAATGAAGGGACTTTATGTGACGCCATTTAAGAGTAAAGACTATGATGCAACTACGAGTATCTACATTACTAAAGAGATGTGACAAGTAATATTAGCTTACACATTTTAAATAGATGTGACAAGTAATTTTAGCTTACAAAAAGTAAACTAAAAGTATATAGGGGCCTATATAAAAGTATACTTGTCTGTACTTTTATGTGAATTCCTGTATATTTTTCTATGAACCCTGTGTACTTATACTATGTTTAACTTGTGCCCTTAGAGCACAAGTTAGAAAAACACAATATATAATAATTGAAACTCTTTTATTTAAAAATTGAGTTTCATCCAATAAAATCTTAAAAATTTTGTTATAAACTAGAGTAAACTCCAAAATACATTCTTGTGGTTTACCCTGTTTCGCACCATGCATCCCTCTCGTAAAAGTTTCAACAGATACATCACTTCATTAGTAAAAGTTAACTTATATACATACCTCAGTTAAAATAAGGACTAACGATGCAAATTATTTCTCCGTTATCTCCTAACGAGATATAACTTATTTACACTGTTAGTCCTCTGGGTTAACGGTATTTGCACCATTAGTCATTTTTAATGTTTTCATCCGTTTTTTTACGTTCTTGTCCGTTTTTTTTACGTTTTCGTCCGTTTTTTTACATTTTCGTTCGTTTTTTAAGTTTTCTTCTGTTTTTGTCCGTTTATTTATGTTTTCTTCCGTTTTTTACATTTTCATCCGTTTTTTTTACGTTTTCGTCTGTTTATTTACGTTTTTGCCCCCTTTTTTACGTTTTCGTCCGTTTTTTACAATTTCTTCTGTTTTTTTACGTTTTCGTTCATTTTTTTACGTTTTCGCCTGTTTTTTTATTTTTTCGTCTGTTTTTTTACATTTTTGTCAACTTTTATATGTTTTTGTCCTTTTTTTACGTTTTCGTCCGTTTTTTTACGTTTTCGACCGTTTATTAACGTTTTTGCCCATTGTTTTTACGTTTTCGTCCGTTTTTTACGTTTTCATCCGTTTTTTTTATGTTTTCGTTCGGTTTTTATGTTTTCTTCTATATTTTTACGTTGTCCTTTTTACGTTTCGTCCATTTTTTTATATTTTCGCTCATCTTTTCGTTTTTGTCCATTTTTATGTTTTAAATCGCACGCTGCTTATTTTTCACTTTTCATCTGTTTTATACACTTTTATTCGCCGCCGATCATTCTTATGTTTTTGTCCGTTTTTATCCCTTTCATACATATAATATGTATGAAAACGGATGAAAATGTATGAAAATTGATCAAAACGTATGAAAATGGAAAAAAAAAGTTTCTTTATCGATTTTAAATCACGATTTTTACCCCTTTTCAAACAGAAATCGTGATTTAAAATCAATAAAGAAACATTTTTATCCATTTTCATACGTTTTTATCTAATTTTATACATTTTTATTCGTTTTCATACGTATTATATGTATGAAATGGATAAAAACGTAAGAAAAATGGATGAAAACGTGGAATAATCGAGGAAAACGAATAAAAGTGTATGAAAACAGATAAAAAGTGAAAATGACGAAACGTAAAAACATAATGAAAGCATAAAAAAGCATTTAAAACGAAAAGGTAGGCGTAAAATGTAAAAAATGGACGAAACGTAAAAAAACGAATGAAAATCTTAAAAAACGGACGAAAACGTAAAAAAAGGCAAAAACGTAAATAAAGGGACAAAAGCGTAAAAAAAACGGACAAAAAAACAGATGAAAACGTAAAAAAATGGACAAAACGTAAAAAAGTAGACGAAAATGTAAAAACGAGCGAAACGTAAAATGTAAGAAAACGAAAACGGACGAAAACGAAAAAACGGACAAAAAATAAAAATTGGGCAAAACGTAAATAAATGGACGAAACGTAAAAAACGGATTTAAAAGGTAAAACGAAGAAAACGTAAAAACTAAGAAACGAAACGACAAAAACGTAAAAAAGCGGACGTAAAACGTAAAAAGAAACAAAACGGACGAAAACATTAAAAGGACTAACGGTGCAAATCGTAACCTGAGGACTAATGGTGTAAATATTCTATATCTCGTTGGGAGATAACGAGAAATAATTTGCAACCGTTAGTCCTTATTTTAATCAAGGGATGTATATAGGTTAACTTTACTAACGGAGTGATGTATCCGCTGAAACTTTTGCGAGAGGATGTATGGTGCGTAAACAGTAAACCATGGATGTATTTTGAGTTTACTCTATTTAATATTTGATTCACTAGCTTTCTAGAGGTCATGAAAGTCCGTATAGGCCTTCCCATTGTTGACGCAAAAGTTGGACGCCTCGCTTTTCGAGCTCCTGATCTTACACCAATCGAGGATTGTTGCTCGGGACCGCGACTAAAGACAAAGACACCGTTAGGCTTATCGTGGGATTGTTTCCCACGATTATCCTCAGCGTGAGTAAGTAATCGGTTTAGGGTTTAAGGAGAGTTAGGGTTTGTAGATCGCACCTTAAACGAGGATGTGATTCCCTTTATATACGCACCGAATCCTTGTTGGTTCGTGTTCTCAACCTTCGCGATCCCGCCTAAATCGGTCGAGGAATGATTATCTCCTTGATTAGAAGATATCCCATATCTATTAGTAAATAGATTCAGATTTGGGCCTTCGTCGGCCTAAACGCTTATCGTCAGTAGCCCCTATCGTGGCCGGGCTTTATCAAGATTGGGCTTTAGGGCGGGTTCGTGACCCTGGATGCACAGTATACATCATCATGTCCCCCGCCTAGTATGCGATGCGAATCACTGATGCTAGACTAATAACCATAGGCACCGAAAAATATACCAAACGAAAAAGAAGCCAAAGAATATGTCTTTGGATACATTGTATCGGTAGTAATAATAAAAATGAGCGCCTCAGAACCGGGAAAGTTATCGCTTGTGTCCCATCAAGCAATCTCAACCACACAGTTATGGTTAGTGGAGTCCACGTGTTGGTCATCGTATGGAGGAAGAAAATTATATGACCCCTTCACTTCATTTTCACCGTCTCCACCCACAGTAAAAACAATCCGCCATTAGCAAAGCTTCCAACCTAACCAAGCCCTCAGACTGAAATACCCCTAAGGTAACCACGTCTGCGCCTTTGTTTTTGATTATAACAATACCATGGTTAAAGAATTATCTGATTTTACATCTGACATAACGGAAGAAGAACTACAACAGTTTGCATCAGATTATTATATCCCTAGGGCGGTACATCCGGAAGTTCCGGAAGCGAATGCATCAATCCTGGATTTCCCAAATGGGAAAATTGGTGTATACACGCGATTTTTTGAATTCGCAAATCAGCGCATACCCATATCATTATTCTTAAGCGATGTATTAAATTATTACCGCATTTACTTGTCCCGGTACAGATCAGATAGGTGCGGCGAAATTAATCAATTTCGAGGTGAATCATCACTTATTGGCCATAACCGACCATCCATTTATTCCGCATTTTACCACACCACGTGGTCAAATGGGTGGGTTTTTCACAAACACCCGGATCCCTCCAATGCTACAGATAAGTTAGACGCTCCAAATTGAGGAAACCTTTTCGGATTGACAACACTTGTTTTCCATCTCAATTCGATTTTACGCTAAGGGGACACCGCCAAAGGACGAGCGCCTCCCGGATCATATAATGCAGGATGCGGAAACAATAAACGCGAACCGCATCCCTATAAGCTCCTACCCCGAGGAGTTCTTGGTGCATATAGGCCCGAGCCACAACTATTTTGGCGGCTCGGAAGTCCCTATCTTCTTAGACGCCGATGGTGGGGTGGGTGCTCATGCTTGCATACCGCTGAATTACATTTCGTAAGTTATGCACTCTTTGTGCTTCGTAATTGTCATGAACTATGTGTTTTTTGTTGGTGCGCAGAGATGGATCTGTTCAGCGTGGTACACCTGACAAAGCCAACAGAGGTAAAGGTGGGGACTCGAGCCCCGGGCGAGGAGAAGAACCCGTGCTAGTTCAGTGCGGTGGCCGGGCGCATCAGTAGCTATGGACCTAGGCGAGGCGGGTGAAAGTTCATCCGTGGCGCCCAAGCAACTCCTTACAAAGTATGCCGAGTACAATAGTATAGACACCTCCCGTGCAACCGGCGCCCATAGGCGGAGCACGGAAGAAACAGAGGAGGCGTAAGAGAGCCCCAATTGAGCGCAAAAGGAAGCGTGGCGATGGTCTTGCCACCTCCCAAGAAGCGCCCGATTGTTTTTAGTGTGGAGTCATCATCCGGTGATGTTGCGTCGCGCCCCATCACCGACACCTCCATTCTGCGTAAGTATCCTTGAAAGTTTATATATCAAAATATTGCTAGGTAGCCTGAATAACCGTGATTATCTCATCATGTGTGTGGTTGAACAATCCGCAGTCGCCCCCAAGCAAGTCCATTTGCACGAATCATCCGGGTCAAGAGCCAAAGCTGGAGCTCGAGACCGCCGAGGAAGCACCCATGGAACAACTTGTTGATGACTGGTCTCACCTTGACGCGAATAAAGGTAAAGTACTCGGCGATACTAGCCAAGGTGCGGAGAAAGACAAACGATTGCATTACTCGAGGCTCAATTGGCTAATGCTAGAGGCGTAAGCGAGACTCTGGGTCGTATGCTACAAAACTAGCCGAGGAAAAATGGCACCGATGTGTCAAATCCATCAAGAGCGCGCAGAGCTATAAGTCTTCTTGTCTATGGGCTATTAAATACTTGGAAAATGGCAAAGACGCACTGACCACCCAGCTTGAAGGCTTCGGCACTACTGTGAAAAGTGCTCTAGAGACGCAGGAGGAGAAGTTGCGTAAACTAAGCATGAGTACGACGAGGAGTTATATCCGCAACTTCTCCACCATAGTCGAGCGCAGATGGCTCATAAGCCATGGGCTCGCTTAGCGTCAAGTTGTCCCGGAGTCGCAAGAAGTTCGCGACTCCTTTGGGGATGTGGTGAAGTGTCTTGTTGGAGCGTGGAAAGTCGGCCATTGAAAAGTCGCAAGAGGTCGAGCTGCTAAAGGTACCCGCTGAGCGTGTACCTACTTATGATGCAAAGGCTTATGACAATCGGTCACGCCATGGAGAAGATGAAGGACTTGAACTCCCTAAGATCGCTGAATTGGCGCGATCAGACTATCCAATAAATGTAATTTTTGTGTCGACCCTAGCTCGTCATCTCGGTGGGGAGGTCACAGCAATGCAGACTATTATCTTAGACCCGATGCATCCCAACCGCAGTTCTGTCTGCCACACCCCGTAGATATCCTCGATCCTTTTGTCCCGGATGTGGAAGTCCCCTCAAACAAGTGTTGAGGCGCATGCGACGAGGCTTGCCGAAAGGAAAGGTATTAAGGCAAGGTCAGAATGTGTGGTATTGCGCGCGCACCTCCTCGGTCCGACGGGTGCCGTGAGTGTTGCCACCGTAGCTCGCCGAGATGCCGATTTGTTACAGGAGCTAAATAGGATTGGGGATGATACTAGCCGCGTGGGTAGTTCCTCCTTGAAACGTAGTCATAGTTTTAGTTTATTTCGTGTCAGAACTATCTCGTGAGAAATAACTCGTAGTTCATTAATGGATCTCCTTTGTGAAGGTTGTTGTGTCACACCCCAAATTACGTGTTTTGCAAAATGGAATGGAATTCTCGGGATCGATCGTCATAGCATCACAATCACGTTATATTGAACGACCTAAAGTGTCGTTTGGAAAACACATCGCTTGATTTAATAAAACAATCGAGTTTACAAAGTATAGGTCCCAAAAGAAAATCAACTGTGCGGAAATAAGTTTGTTACAATTCAAACGATGTTTTAAAGCACGTAAACCCAAGTGAGACGCGTCGTCACCGCGACTCTATGATGTGTCCACATGCATGCCATGAAGTGAATGCCTTAGATACCGAGATAAAACATGCTAAAAGTGTCAACACAAAGGTTGAGTGAGTTCATAGAGTTTTGTTGAAATGTAAAGCCTTCAAAATCGTTTATGCAAAGAAAGGCATTGTAAATCCACCCGCCCAAGTTCCGCCCATACAAAACTTGCAAACTGCGTGTTCACAACCCACCGCCAAAATGTGTATAGTTTATGTTCAAACACATGATGTCAAATGAATTCACAATAGTACCTAACTCGACGAGAACAATAGACCTTAATCAATAGGACTAGACTCAATGTATCGAGTCAATCGACATAGAACTTTATACGACGATGTATCGAGTCAAGCGACATAGAACTTTATACGACGATGTATCGAGTCAACCGACATAGAACTTTATATCTGACGATGTCGGTGAGTCAACCGACATAGAACTTTATACGACGATGTATCGGAGTCAAGCGACATAGAACTTTATACGACGAGAACTATACCAAACAAACAAGAACAACTAATATAGTACAACATTCAGCTTTGAAACAATGATGATCATGATAGCGATTATCCTTAAAAGATAAAGTACTTGTAAAAAATAGTTAAGCATGTATCTCCCCAAAATAGTTCAAAACAATTAAAAGAGTAGGGCTATGACTCACTTGGACAATAATGCGATGGCAAAAGTGGATACAATCGAAATGTAGTGAATCTCAAAATGACCTATTATGAATGATATGATACGTAATGAGTCATGATGTAATGTTATGCATGCATTTCGTATGTTATTTATACCATTTGTGAGTTTTGAAAATAATACTTATCGTCGAAAAATACTCTTTTGACGTCTTGACCATTTTTAAATTACTTTACAAGTATTTACGTCAAAATGTCATCCTACAATAGTTTCTTAATGATTTATTATAAAATTATAACTTTTCGTTGTAAAATAATGTCGTTGGAAATTTCATGAAAGTGACTAAAATGGCCTCGCAAAGCTAGTCGTAAAATGGTGTACGTCGAACGTTAGGAAACGAACTCAACGGTTTTGAAAAGCTTGTATCAAAATCTCGAAGTTTTGGCATTTAAGTTTTTATCCTAGAGGTCTCGTTCATAAAGAAAAATATAAGTTAAGTAGGGTGATTTTGTCCAAAATGTTGTTTAAAAGTGAGTTTCGGCAAAGTTTATGCAACCGTAAATAATTCATTACAACTCCGCTATACAAACGGTTGGTCGTTTTGGAAAATATGCTTGGTGATCTCGATTTTATTAGAAGACATCTCGTTACAAAAGTTCTACGTCAACGTTAAAAATAGCCTTCAATATGGTCGCTTTGTTTACCGTAACACTTGTCAACTAAAAATAATATAGTTTTTCTTAACTAATAAAGTTACGGCAATTTTATAAAAACGTGTATATTTTAGTCGTTACAAACCGCTTTCTACGTATTATACGTCCTTAGCTTCGTATCAAAGTATACTAATATATTTTTGATAAGTCGAAATAATTTATAAAGCTTAAGACTCGCTTTTGACTCGTACAAAACAAAAACAAAGTTCTTTGAAATTTTTAAAATATATATTTCGTCGTCAAACTTGAAAAATTCATAACTTCTTCGTTATAACTCCGCTTTAACCGCTCAAGCGCCACGGATTCGCTTTTAAAGTATATTTTCTAAATATCTAGGCCAAATATTTTATGTCTACTGTCGTTTTTCCAGATTTACAAAACAAGATCAGACCCTTTTTAATACTTGTCGAAAAGAGTTTTTCTCGTACTAAACTTATTCCAATCCCTTCAAAACAACTCCAAAGCTATTATAATCCTACCATACACCTTCTTAGGGTGTCATGGGTTCCTAGACATCATCAAGACCAATATATAACAAGGGATAAATTATAGGATGACTTATGTATATAAAACTCTAAAAAGAATGTAAAAATGGTATAAATAACAATAAGTCTTGCATGCTTGCTAAAAAAATGATGAAATACATATGAAATGATAAGGAAAAATGTAAATGAAAATGATATGCTTACTAGTTACTTGATGAGGTGATTAGAACAAAGGATTTTCCTAATCACCCTAGGTTTTTATTTCAAAACCTATACAAAGAGTGATACTAGTGTGTAATAATCTTGTCTAGAAAATTTTTATGATGCTTCCTCCTTTGATCCTTAGTCTGCCGGTTTTGAGAGAGAAAAGAGAAAGAAAACCTTGAATTATTGTGTCACTTTGAATTATTGTGTTGATGGTGTAAGTGGTTGAGTGTAATATATATAATTTGAAAGATCTTGCAATATCTTTAGGTTATTCACCCACTCCTTTTTAATAATACATATATTTATTATTATTATTTATTATAATGTATGTAAGTGTAAGTAAAATGTAAAGTTATTTGAGGATAAGTAGTAACTTGTACATACATTTGAGCATTTAGGGTAGCGTTAGCTAAAAATAAATTTTAACGAGTTAAAGTAAAATATATTGAGGTCATAAAAATTATAAAAATACATTTCTTACAAGAATTGAGTGAAATAATAATTATCGTGTAGTTTTTAAGAAAAACGTCGTAATAATATAAATTTAACAATTTATATACCAAATAATTTTAAAACATTGGGTAAACTCATAATATTATTTTTATAAACTTAATGTAAGTATAAAAATATATCGGGATAATTTTTGGAAGTATCGGATCAATTGTTCAAAATAATAACTTACGCGATAGCGTTTATTTAATATGAAAATTACGCGTTTAAGGTAAAATGCAAAACCATGAATGAACTAAAATGATGGAAATGATGTTAATGAAATGTAGACTAAACTTAGTCTATATGAAATGTCCGTGATGATATGATCATGAATTCGCCGCTAAACCATTAAGGTTACACGAATTTGGAACACGTAAATCTAGTTTACGATAAATGATGAAATAGTGAAACTTGAGAAATGACTTGAAATTGCGAGTTGTCACATGTTGTAAGGATATTTTTCTTTTTGTGATGTACACATTTATCGTATTTATCTTTGCGTAAAAGAAATATACGTTGTTTTATCTGTATAAGCAAGTGTGAATAATACAAGGACTTCATAATCATGTATGAAGATCCGGAAAAAAAAATGTCAAGTATAATCGTGTATATTAATGGTATGCAGCGTACTGTAAATACCAAATTAAGGAATCAAGTGTCTTGGTTCCAGATTTGTTAAACGTGCACATGTGCATGGTTGCGCATCCGTCGTGGGGTGCGCACAAAGCTTATTCCAACGTCTTGAGAACAAGGTGTTTAACAAGGATACGTAATCCATCGTTGATGGGTTTGCAACCCTCTTACTCAACAAGTTGTTTATTAGGTTAACTTATCCTTTTGACCATCGTGGGTGTATATATTGCATGCACGCCATGTAGGCAAAAATGTGAAAAAATTGTTAAGACATATAGTGTAAGCTCCCGGAAAATTTCAATGTACTTAACGTTTTAATCAAGAATTAAACACGATCTATTTCGTCATGAAATTTTCTAAACACCACATTTGCATATCATTGGGCATATGCATGATCAACGCAGTTTGAGCGTTCATAAAGATACCGTTGTGATCTAAATAAATTCCCCACGATCCCGATATTTTAATACTTAATATAAATTATTATAAAATAAAAATATATTTAATAAATGAATATAGATTATAATTAACTTGGGCGGGCCTAAAACACCCACCCATGATTTCTTTGGGCCTCCATTTGATCCGAGCCCAACTCATACACGATAGCTCCTTGGGCCGTCGACCCATGCCAAGCCCAACGAAACATCCTTTTATTTTGGGCCCTTGCCGATTGTACCTCTAGCCCAACATGCTCATTCTCTTTGTGTTCCAAATAAGTAACAAGTGTAGACCAAATAAATGTTTCTTGCTTTCCTTTTCTGTGAAGTCACAGCGTGACAAAAAAAAAAGAATGAGAATGTGAGAAACATTCAATACAATCTATCAACTAAGTGTAGCCCCATCCTAGTGACTAACCCACGAACCAAAACAAGAAACCAAACTAGAAATATATGTTCACTACATTTGACTTGCTCCTTGGCGTGTAAACACAACAAAATAGAGACAAGAACCCTTTAGCCACCCTAGTACAAATAAAAAAATACCTAAGCTAAACTAAACCCCATTTGACTCAACCAAGACTTTATAATCCATGGGTCCTTAGCTGCTATCACCCACGACAGGAACACAAGAAGAAATTCACAAACACTTACTTGGACCTTAATCCTTTGCGTGTGTACATGAACAAAAGAGGAGACAAACTCCTAAGCTTAGCCACCCTAAGCCAATAAAATACTACCCTAACCCATTTTGACCAAGCTTGACTCTATAAACCAATGGAAACTATGTTTCAAATGAATTGACTAGGCAATGCATGCCTTAAATCTTGCTGCCAAGACCCCCACGCCAAAAACAAAAGATAAAAACCTATTCTTGTACTCTTGAAATCTAGGAGAGACCATGCATAAAATATTGAGATAGCCATGCTCAACTCTACTTTAAAAACCTCAAACCAAAGCTCATACAACTCACAAACACTTCACACAATTTCTCTTGGGTTACGTCGAGCAAGGAGAAAAGGAACAAAAGAAAAACAAAGTCGCAAGGATTGGTCGTTTACTTGGGTACAAGGAGAATACTTGAGCCACTTAGGTCACGATCATTTCGCTTCACACCTTGTCACCACCCTTTGGGTGTCGTAAGTTCTCGTATCCATTTCATTCGTATCATTTTAACTTTCATATCACACGTAAATATATAGGATATATATGGGTCGATTATGCGTAAGGTTTGTATGATAACGAAAACCATAAAACATGATAACCCAAGAACAAACATTTCACATATATTAATAAGCTAATAGTAAGCTTTTATAAAAGTTTAGTAAGCTTGTAAGTCGAAAAGTATAAAATGGACTAAGTTTGCAAAACGTAAAGGGTTCGGATAAGAAATGAATGTTGAGCTTTACCATAACTCTAACTAGTTTGAGAAGAAGAAATGGAAACAAAGTAAAACCATGCATGTATCTCGACATAAGCAGTAGACATATACACAAAATATAGTACAGAAAACCCCACGTTATATAGCTTGTTACGTAACATATAACACAAAAACGAGCCTAGCTCAGTTGGTTTGGTGCGTGTGTGTTTAGGCGTGAGGTCCCTAGTTCGAATCCACCCTATGGCACTTTTTCTTCCTTTTTATTTTACAAATATCACTGTTTGGCAAAACTAACCCCTCCACTTCAAGTAACTATTTAACTAGGGTAAAACATGGTTCTAAAAATGTAAAAGTCTAACTTTTGAAAATGTTTGCAAAAACAGATTTTTATAGGGACCAAAAGCGTCAAATCTGAAAACTTTAAGCCAATAACATTTTAGGTACAAAGTGTCATTTTCTAATAGTATAAGGACTAAACTTGTACTTTTTGTAACTCGAGGGTAAAAAGGTGTAAATTCGGGAAAAGTTTAGAAAAACTTATAAACCCATAATAACTTTGTAAAAACAAGTATCTTGATCATATGAGTATTTTATTTTCGGATAACGTTAAATGTATTACTTATATATATATATATTATAAGATTATAATTATATATATATCGAATCCGATAAAACACACGGGGAATTCATTCAAATACGTTAAAATAGTCAACAAATCTATTAAGATCACAACGGGGGAAACATTTCACTTATGCGTAAGTGACGATCACTAGTTAAGACAATGTAGCATGAAAATTAACTTAAAATGTTAATCACGATCGCACACTATTGGATTGGACAATCCAATGATCTATTGAATAAGAATATTCAATGCTCTATTATTTTGGTCGCGAACCAAAATGCTCATGTACTGAGATTCGCCATCTCATCATTTTAGGTTTCGAGTTGGAACCTCCGCTACATTGTGCTTGATCTATTTTGCGTGTGCATTATCATCAAGGTGAGTTCATAGCCTCGCTTTTACTTATTTTTATAAACCCCGCGAGGGAGATACATGCTCTAAACTAGAACACAAGGGTTTTTCATAAATGCTTGATCTTCTTGATTATTGGTACTGCCTAAGTTGTTAGCCACAAGTCCCCTGATCATGAACCATTAGTCACCGCGGTGAACGAGATATCGTGAATAGTACTATGGGGAATAACGAACCCGCTTAGGTTATAGAGAAATAACCGGGCGCACCATATCGAATATCTTTAGGTAATTGGCTATTACCTCCTTTGGGGCATACTTACATTACTTTGGTAATTCGTGTATGCGGTTGAGTCTTGGTTTCATGAGCTTAGCGCATAATAATCAGTGATATTTTCTTATGATATTGTTAGTTTACAATGATCATGATCTTATACTTGTGTTCAACTTATTTTAAACCTATGGATTTCACTTAACATTTTGTTGACCTTTTAAGCATGTTATCTCGGTAATCGGTGAAGATTATGACCAAGGTGCGGGCAGGGCATGGCAAGGCTTATCCGGTGGTGTAAAACATAAAAGTTATCATTTCTTTCAAACTCATGATCTCTTTTGGGAAAAACACTTGATCTATTTACAATATTTTGTAACAAACTATGAGTTTTCGACGAATGATAACTATTTTAATAAAACGTCTCTTTCGAGTCGTTTTTATAATTATTGACTATGATCTCCATTCAAGTAACACCGAATTAGTCTTCCGTCATTAAGATTTTCGGGGTGTTACTGATTGGTAATCGAGCCAAGGATATAGAGAACCAAAGAGTTTTTCAAAATCATTTGGACTATAACCGCACTTTTAAATGGGACTATTTTACACCACCGCTTACGCCCTTCCGTGACCGCTCTATGCATTAGGATTGATGCATCACTAGATCATAAGTAAATGACATTCATTTTAAGTTAGGCATGGAGATTTGCTTAGCTAACTAAAATAATTATATTATTTGGCATTTACTTACATTAATTTATGGGTTGTTACAGCATTACCATGTCGCATCCCACCCGCTTGTTACGTCCTCGGATAATCGAGATGGATGATACCATGTCCTCTACGTTGTCACCATGCCACCATCCCATCGATCTGTCATACCACTCTTGTTTGGATTAAATCGAACCTTTGAGGAAGGTGAAGTTGCTCGAACTCCTCTCGCTCCGGCTATGTTGCTCATCCTCAAGAGTACAATGCTTTTGCTTCCATGACCCTAGATCGAGACTATGAGTCGCAAGAATGGCTACCGCTTCAGATGTTGCTATGGATGATGAATCATCCAAGTCATCGAAGCACCGACCGCTTCATCGATTCTTCCGGATCATCTCGCCCGAAGCTATCCGTCGACGCCGACGTAGGATTCGTGTTCTTAAGCCTTATGAGCTCGAGCCGTTTGGAGTACCCTATAGCCCGTGCATCCTAAGGGTAAGACCTTCAAACTCATCGCTAGGAAGCGTGTGCGACCCATCACTATGACTCATGTGATGCCACCACCTCGATCATCACCACTTCGGTCACCACCGCTCGGTCATCACGGTTTCACTTTGTTCCACCTCATCGCTACTTCACCACCACCGCCACTTCATCGTGTTCTACCATCGACTACTACTGCTCTGTTTCATCACCACCACAAGATCACCTCCTTTGGACACTTTTAGTGAGCCAATTTTACCGCTTTGCATCAAGTGCTATCCACCATCACTATCTCGATCCGACAAGCCTACTCAAGTGGATAATGAGACCGGACCAAGGAAGAAATCCGGTGCTAGGAGATGGTCATTCTTGATACCTTTACTTGACGTTGAGAGAAGAGGAGGAGCACCTAGTTCGCTTGAGCTTGAGAAAGCTCGACTCTCGCACCGGCTCCGATTCTACATGCACGGTGAACAAGACACCACACTATTCCTTTGTTGGCTACGAGACTTATCGTGCACGAAGATCGGTTGAATGAGCTCATGGCACATTATGATGAGATTCCACTAGTGAGGATAGAGAGCTTGGAGGAAGAAGTCGAGAACCTCGTGGTAGGTCGCTACTCCATTGAGATTGTGTTTGATATGATGAGTACTCAGTTGTGGAGGCGAGAGAGGCCGTTAACCAATTGACTCGTAGATTGGAGACTACTATCCGAGATGCTAGTACTTTGAGAGAGGCGCCTTAGGTCGAGAGAGAGTTCTCGCATCACGAACTTGCATCCGCTCATGCTCAATCGCTATTCCGGAAGAGAGGATTGATGACCTCGAGGCGAGATCGAGCCCGTGAGCAAAGCAGATCCGAGACTTGACGACTATGGTTGAGGAGATTCGTCGTCGTCGGGATGACGCGCGGGAGATGCGTAGATCCTAGTCATCTTTATCTTAGTATGTATCATAAAGCCGCCATATGAGGCATTAAGGCTTGTATCTTTTTGGTTTGTAACCTTGGAACAAGAATTATGATGATGTAACTTATGGTTGTGAACAAAACTATGTAACGATGTATTCCATGGTTGTATTTCTATTATTCTGATGTTATGATATTATTCCTCGGTAATGTATGCCGAACCGATCCTTATGTCCTTATACATATATTATGATTTGTTGAGAAAAATCATATTTCAATTGTTGTTCATATCAATATCATATCATTAATTTAAAGTGGTAATCTGGACCATTATGATATGTATAATATAAAATCAGTTTTATCATCGATCGATAAATTCTTAATCTTGGTATTTATTCTTGGAAATTTTAGAAAAATGGTCAAGAAGAAAGCTACCTCATCCACCATCACTCCATGACTATTCGAAAATGGTTTCGAAAGTGTTAGCGCACTATAGCACAACATGTCGCCGACATCGCTAGAGTCAAGTCGAACGCATTGAAGCCGAACGAATTGCCCAAGAGGCACGTGAAGCTAAAATTGCAAGAGAAGCTGAAATTGCAAGAGAAGCCGAGAATGCCCGAATTGCTCGAGAGGTCAAGCCGAGCGTGTCGCTCGCAAAGACGCGAGGTCAAGTCGCCGCATTCTGTGAAGAGAATCGTGTCGCAGGTCGCACGTCTTCTTGAAATGGCAAACTCAAATGCAACTAACACTCCAACAAATCAAAGTGAGTCCACTTTAACTCGCAAGTGTAATTACAAAGAGTTCATGAACCGCAGCCGACATTCTTCAAGGGCATGAAGGTGCTATTGGTTTACTTCATTGGTTTGAGAGGACCGAGCTGTATTTACGCTAAGTGATCGCACAAATGATTGCAAGGTCAAGTTTATGATGGAACTTTGTTAGAAGATGCGTTATCTTGGTGGAAAGGCCATGCTCGACCAATTGGAATGGAAGAAGCTTGTAAGATTTCATGGTCGGATCGAAACAAGCGCTAATGAAACAAGATGCGAGGCGAGATCAAGAAACTCAAAGATGAGTATTACCACTTGGTCGCTAAAGGTAATGATCTCAAGACATACTTCAAGAGATTCCATGAGCTAAGAGCTTTATGCCCTCATCTGCTTCCCACCAATGAAAAACTTTTGGAAGCTATGATCGGAGGTTTACCTCAAGCATCGAAGGAGATGTCATTGCTTGAAGCCAAAATCGTTGAAGAAGTTGTCATTGTATCCCACCGCCTTATGGAACCAATATTAAAGCTTGCAAATGCACAAGGCTCAGTGACAACAAAAGGAAGTTTGATGATCGGAAAACCTCAAATTCCAACCACTATCGATCCAACAACAACAATCGAACAACAACAACCAATATCACCACAACAAATCAACACCACAATCGGCAAAACCGAAGGCAAGAAGCGCAAGGGCTTATGCCGCACCCATCTTTGGAAAAGGGTACGAGGACCACATCCCAGTGTAACCGATGTTTGATGCACCATTACGGACCTTGTCTTTGTGAAGTGCGATAAGTGCAACAAGGTAGGTCATCAAGGTAAACATTGTAGAAACCACGGAAGAGGCAACAACGTGACAAACATGAATCGCTATGGATGTGGAGAACTCGGTCATTTCAAAAGTCAATGCCCAAAGTTAAATGTCGTTCAAACAAACAATGCGCGTGCAAGAGTGTACATGCTAGGAGATGGAGATACACCGTTGAACCCGACATTGTGACGGGTACGTATTCTCTTAACAATCATTTCGCAAAAATCTTGTTTGATTCTGGAGCCGATAAGAGTTTTGTATCTACTACTTTTGCACCATTACTTGAAATATCCCCAATCGCCTTAGATACAACTTATGAGATAGAACTTGCCGATGGGAAAATAATAGGAACCAACACCGTAATCCGTAATTGTCCTATTCTATTACAAGATCGTTCGTTCCTCATAGATCTTTTGCCAATCAAACTTGGAAGTTTCGATGTCGTAATTGGCATGGATTGGTTGTCCAAACACCGTGCTAGGATTGTTTGTGACGAGAAAACCGTTCATATCCCGATCAACGGTGAAACCTTAGTCATCCAAGGAGATCAAAGTAGAAAGTACTTAAGTATCATATCCTGTGCGAAATCAATAAAGTACATGGAAAAAGGATGTTATGCCTTCTTAGCTCAAGTAACGGAAAAGAAGTCGGAAGAGAAACGACTAGAGGATGTACCGTAATCAAGGAATTTTCGAGGTGTTTCCAAGATTTGCCCGGACTTCCACCGCCGACAAGTCGAATTTCAAATCGATCTTATTCACGGAGCTACTCTCGTAGCACGAGCACCGCATCGCTTAGCGCCTCGTAAATGCAAGAGTTATCCAAACAACTAGAAGAGCTATCCGAGAAAGGATTCATTAGACCAAGTTCCTCACCCGGGAGCACCGGTATTATTCGTTAAGAAGAAAGATGGATCATTAGGATGTGTATCGATTATAGAGAATTGAACAAGCTCACAATCAAAACCGCTATCCTTACCAAGAATCGATGATCTGCTTGATCAATTACAAGGCTCAGTGTGTACTCGAAGATTGATTTAAGATCCGGATATCATCGCCACGGTAAGAGAAGAAGATATACCCAAGACCGCATTTAGAACTCGATATGGCCATTATGAATTCCAAGTAATGCCATTCGGTTTAACTAATGCACCGTTTGATTATGGACCTTATGAATAGAGTCTCGCAAACCATATCTGGATAAATTAGTCATTGTGTTCATCGACGATATTCTTATATACTCGTAATAAAGAAGAACATGCGGAACATTTGAAGAGCGTCACGGTTACTTAAGGATGAAAAATTGTACGCAAAGTTTTCCAAGTGTGATTTTGGATTGAGACGGTCCAATTTCTTGGTCATGTGATCGGCGGTGAAGGAATCCATGTGGATCCCGCAAAGATTGAATCTGTTAAGAACCGGCGGTACCCACTAATCCCATCGAAATTGGCCAATCTTAGGACTTCTGGTTATTATCAAGATTCATCAAGGTTTTCGAAAATAGCTAAACCATTGACCGAAAGTTAACCCGTAAAACGAAGAAATTCGAATGGGGAGACGATCAAGAATCGCTTTTCAACTCCTAAAGAACAAGCTTTGCGAAGCACCTATCTTGGCACTACCGGAAGGAGCCAAGATTTTGTAGTATATTGTGATGCTTCACATATGGGTTTAGGCGATTGTTCTCATGCAAAGGAACAAAGTGATTGCTTATGCTTCACGACAACTCAAAACTCATGAGAAGAATTATACTACTCACGATCTAGAACTTGGCGCCGTGGTGTTTGCACTCAAATTATGGAGACATTATCATGCGGAACTAAGTGTATAGTGTACACCGATCACAAAAGTCTTCAACACATCTTAGATCAAAAGGAATTGAATATCGTCAACGTCCGGCTCGAATTGCTTAGTGATTATGATTGCGAGATCCGTTACCATCCCGGAAAGGCAAATGTTGTTGCCGATGCTTTGAGCGTAAAAGATCGCCCTAAGCCACTTAGAGTGAGATCATTGGGAATGGTAATCAATTCACCACTACCATCGAAAATTCTTGAAGCTCAAATCGAAGCCCTTAAAGAAGAAAATAGGCGAATGAGAAGATTTATGGCATGGGAGAATGAGAATGGATTCGTGAAGAGATCGGACGAACGCTATGTTTCAAAAATCGAAGTTGGATTCCACTCTTTGGAGGTATCCGAGAGCTCATCATGCATGAATCACATAAATCAAAGTATTCCATACATCCTGGTCCCAACAAGATGTATCAAGATCTAAAGCTTTTGTCTTGGTGGCCTAATATGAAGGTCGATATCGTCAGATACGCCTTGATAAATGTTTGACATGCTTGAAAGTTAAAGTCGAACATCAATAGCCATCTGGATTGCTAACTCAACCGTAACTTCCTATGTGGAAATGGGAAAGAATCACAATGGACTTCATCACAAAGTTGCCAAAAACTTCTAATGGTTTTGACACCATTTGGGTTATTGTAGACCGTCTTACAAAGTCCGCTCATTTCTTGCCAATCAAGGAGAACGACGAGATGATTACACTCGCTAGATCGTACATCAAAGAGATTGTTTCTCGTCACGGTGTACCAATCTCTATCATATCCGATCGTGATAGCCGATTCACCTCAAGATTTTGGCAAACGCTTCAAAAGCCATGGGTACCAACTTAGATATGAGTACGCGTACCATCCTCAAACAGATGGACAAAGTGAAAGAACGATCCAACTACG
Organism: Chrysanthemum lavandulifolium; assembly: GCA_022545495.1. Taxonomy (NCBI): domain Eukaryota; kingdom Viridiplantae; phylum Streptophyta; class Magnoliopsida; order Asterales; family Asteraceae; genus Chrysanthemum; species Chrysanthemum lavandulifolium. The sequence continues at coordinate 144,455,139 of CM040244.1, forward strand.
GAAGACATGCTAAGAGCATGTGATTGATTTCGGAAAAGGATGGGATAAGCACTTACCTCGGTGAATTCTCTTACAATAACAGTTATCACGCCAAGATTAAAGCCGCTCCTTCGAAGCACTTTATGGGAGAAAATGCCGATCGCCGAGTTTGCTAGGCGGAAGTTGGAGAAGTACAACTTACAGCCCCGAAATTGTCAAGAGACAAGCGAAAAGATAATGCAAATTCGGAAAGATTGCAAGCACTCGAGATAGACAAAAGAGCTACGCAGATGTTCAAGAAAACCAATGGAATTCAAGTCGGAGACCGTGTAATGCTTAAAGTATCACCGAAAGGGATGGTCGATTTGGAAAAGCGAGGAAAGCTCAAACCTCGATCGTCGGACCATTCAAAATTCTTCAAAGAATTGGTCGATGGCATATAAACTTGATCTTCCCGAAGAACTTAGCCGAGTACATGACACGTTCCATGTCTCAAATCTTAAAAAGTGTCTTCGGATGAAACTCTAGTCGCACCACTCAAGGACATCCATTTCGATGACAAACTTAGTTTTGTCGAAGAACCCATCGAGATCATGGACGAGAGAAGTTAAGAGGCTTAAGCAAGCCGCATTCCTATCGTTAAAGTTCGATGGAATCATAAGAAACGAGGCAGAGTTCACACGGGAGCGCGAGGATATAATCGTTCCAAGTATCCCCACATTCATCTAGATCATCCATGACGACCTCTGCGAGTTTTAATCATGGACGCAGTTCTCTTAAGGGTAGGTCTCAGTAAGCTCCGGAAAATTTCAATGTACTTAACGTTTAATCAAGAATTAAACACGGTCTATTTAAATCATGAAATTTTCTAAACACCACATTTGCATATCATTGGGCATATGCATGATCAACGCATTTGAGCGTTCATAAAGATACCGTTGTGATCTAAATAAATTCCCCACGATCCCGATATTTTTAATACCTAATATAAATTATTATAAAAATAAAAATATATTTAATAAATGAATATAGATTATAATTAACTTGGGCCGGGCCTAAAACACCCACCCATGATTTCTTTGGGCCTCCATTTGATCCGAGCCCAACTCATACACGATAGCTCCTTGGGCCGTCGACCCATGCCAAGCCCAACGAAACATCCTTTTATTTTGGGCCCTTGCCGATTGTACCTCTAGCCCAACATGCTCATTCTCTTTGTGTTCCAAATAAGTAACAAGTGTAGACCAAATAAATGTTTCTTGCTTTCCTTTTCTGTGAAGTCACAGGGTGACAAAAAAAAAAGAATGAGAATGTGAGAAACATTCAATACAATCTATCAACTAAGTGTAGCCCCATCCTAGTGACTAACCCACGAACCAAAACAAGAAACCAAACTAGAAATATATGTTCACTACATTTGACTTGCTCCTTGGCGTGTAAACACAACAAAATAGAGACAAGAACCCTTTAGCCACCCTAGTACAAATAAAAAAATACCTAAGCTAAACTAAACCCCATTTGACTCAACCAAGACTTTATAATCCATGGGTCCTTAGCTGCTATCACCCACGACAGGAACACAAGAAGAAATTAGGGGTGTGCAAAAACCGAGAAACCGAACCTAAACCGAAAAAAACCGAAGAACCAAAACCAAAAAACCGAAACCGATTGAAAACGACGGTTCGGTTTTTATATTTTGAAAAACTGAAATTCTTGGTTGGTTTGGTTTTAGCTTTAAAAACCGACCAATAGAAACCGAACCGACATTTAAAGTCAAAATAATATATATTGCCTTGTTGTTCATAAATAATATAAGTACTTTATCTTGATATCTTCCTTATACATTATCATTGGCAATGATGCTTTTCAAATGTGTGATAACTCTGTTAATATTTTATTTCATAACAATATACATAACACAAATGTGTTTTACGGTAAAAAAAAATGGGTACACAAATGTCACAAGAACACATTAAGTTTGAATGTTAATGGTTGTTCCTGTTGAAGATGGTGCAATTACATCAAAGATTGAAGAACGTGTTCCAACATCATTCTTTTTCGTTTACACACCCTTTAATTGTTTGATGTACCTTTCAAGCTCTAACAAATCCTTGGAACTTGGAGGCAACTTTGAGAATGTTGGCACTTGATTTAAGACGGTTCTTTACCCGTTTTAGTACCGTTGTACCGGTACCGGTTTAAGATATGGTTCTATTTTATGATATATGTCAAATCTTCTTTGAAAAAGCAAAGCTCGATAAATTGTATAGAAACCGAAAAAACCGAAAAACCAAACCGACACAAAACCGACAACCGAAAAACCAAACCGACACAAAACCGAAACCGAATGGTTTCTAAAAATCAAAAACCGAAAGTTTTCGGTTCGGTTTCGGTTTTATACAAAAACCGAGCCAAACCGAACCATGCTCACCCCTAGAAGAAATTCACAAACACTTACTTGGACCTTAATCCTTTGCGTGTGTACATGAACAAAAGAGGAGACAAACTCCTAAGCTTAGCCACCCTAAGCCAATAAAATACTACCCTAACCCATTTTGACCAAGCTTGACTCTATAAACCAATGGAAACTATGTTTCAAATGAATTGACTAGGCAATGCATGCCTTAAATCTTGCTGCCAAGACCCCCACGCCAAAAACAAAAGATAAAAACCTATTCTTGTACTCTTGAAATCTAGGAGAGACCATGCATAAAATATTGAGATAGCCATGCTCAACTCTACTTTAAAAACCTCAAACCAAAGCTCATACAACTCACAAACACTTCACACAATTTCTCTTGGGTTCTGTCGAGCAAGGAGAAAAGGGAACAAAAGAAAAACAAAGTCGCAAGGATTGGTCGTTTACTTGGGTACAAGGAGAATACTTGAGCCACTTAGGTCACGATCATTTCGCTTCACACCTTGTCACCACCCTTTGGGTGTCGTAAGTTCTCGTATCCATTTCATTCGTATCATTTTAACTTTCATATCACACGTAAATATATAGGATATATATGGGTCGATTATACGTAAGGTTTGTATGATAACGAAAACCATAAAACATGATAACCCAAGAACAAACATTTCACATATATTAATAAGCTAATAGTAGCTTTTATAAAAGTTTAGTAAGCTTGTAAGTCGAAAAGTATAAAATGGACTAAGTTTGCAAAGCGTAAAGGGTTCGGATAAGAAATGAATGTTGAGCTTTACCATAACTCTAACTAGTTTGAGAAGAAGAAATGGAAACAAAGTAAAACCATGCATGTATCTCGACATAAGCAGAGACATATACACAAAATATAGTATGAAAACCCCACGTTATATAGCTTGTTACGTAACATATAACACAAAAACGAGCCTAGCTCGGTTGGTTTGAATGCGTGTGTGTTTAGGCGTGAGGTCCCTAGTTGAATCCACCCTATGGCACTTTTTCTTCCTTTTTATTTTACAAATATCCTTTGTTTGGCAAAACTAACCCTCCACTTCAAGTAACTATTTAACTAGGGTAAAACATGGTTCTAAAATGTAAAAGTCTAACTTTTGAAAATGTTTGCAAAAACAGATTTTTATAGGGACCAAAAGCGTCAAATCTGAAAACTTTAAGCCTATAACATTTTAGGTACAAAGTGTCATTTTCTAATAGTATAAGGACTAAACTTGTACTTTTTGTAACTCGAGGGTAAAAAGGTGTAAATTCGGGAAAAGTTTAGAAAAACTTATAAACCCATAATAACTTTGTAAAAACAAGTATCTTGATCATATGAGTATTTTATTTTCGGATAACGTTAAATGTATTACTTATATATATATATTATAAGATTATAATTATATATATATCGAATCCGATAAAACACACGGGGAATTCATTCAAATACGTTAAAATAGTCAACAAATCTATTAAGATCACAACGGGGGAAACATTTCACTTATGCGTAAGTGACGATCACTAGTTAAGACAATGTAGCATGAAAATTAACTTAAAATGTTAATCACGATCGCACACTATTGGATTGGACAATCCAATGATCTATTGAATAAGAATATTCAATGCTCTATTATTTTGGTCATGAACCAAAATGCTCATATCTTGAGATTCGCCATCTCATCATTTTAGGTTTCGAGTTGGAACCTCCGCTACATTGTGCTTGATCTATTTTTGCGTGTGCATTATCATCAAGGTGAGTTCATAGCCTCGCTTTTACTTATTTTTATAAACCCCGCGAGGAGATACATGCTCTAAACTAGAACACAAGGGTTTTCATAAATGCTTGATCTTCTTGATTATTAGGTGCCTAAGTTGTTAGCCACAAGTCCCATGATCATGAACCATTAGTCACCGCAGTGAGCGTAGATATCGTGAATAGTACTATGGGGAATAACGAACCCCGTTTGGTTATAGAGAAATAACCGGGCGCACCATATCGAATATCTTTAGGTAATTGGCTATTACCTCCTTTGGGGCATACCATTACCTTGGTAATTCGTGTATGCGGTTGAGTCTTGGTTTCATGAGCTTAGCGCATAATAATCTGTGATATTTTCTTATGATATTGTTAGTTTACAATGATCATGATCTTATACTTGTGTTCAACTTATTTTAAACCTATGGATTTCACTCAACATTTTTGTTGACCTTTTAAGCATGTTATCTCGGTGTCGGTGAAGATTATGACCAAGGTGCGGAACGGGCATGGCAAGGCTTATCCGGTGGTGTAAAACATAAAGTTATCATTTCTTTCAAACTCATGATCTCTCTTTTGGGAAAAACACTTGATCTATTTACAATATTTTGTAACAAACTATGAGTTTTCGACGAATGATAACTATTTTAATAAAACGTCTCTTTCGAGTCGTTTTCTATAATTATTGACTATGATCTCCATTCAAGTAACACCCGAATTAGTCTTCCGCTGTCATTAAGATTTTCGGGGGTGTTACATATAGTATATGGAAGTAACAAATTAAAGTGTGTCACGGAGTTAGCTAGAAACCGCAACGTTTTATTAATACTTGCAAGTGTTTATGGAAAAATAAAAAACATGATACTAAGGAAAAAAAGAAAAATACATAGTTATCTATTGAGTACTTTAGTAAAATGCCTGAGCGTCCGTGCGCTTGGCCATAGCTTGACCCTATAGGTAGCATCTTTTGAGATTGCGAGATGTTCCATGTGCGTGGCAGTTCACGACCATCCAAGCCCCGTAGCTTGTACGCGCCGGTTCCTAGTGCTTCAGTAACCTCATAGGGTCCTTCCCACTTTGGTCCAAGCTTACCTGTGTCTTCTGCGTGGCTCGCATCATTAGCGCGGTAGACGAAGTCACCTGGTCTGAATGAGACACCTCTTACCTTAGCGTCATAGTATCCCTTCATTCTTGACTTCGATTTTTCTTCACGTATAGCTGCGCGTTCACGCCTTTCTTCTAGCAGGTCTAGGTCAAGACGCCGGTCTTCGTCATTAGTTGCCACATTTATCTCAGCAGTGCGGATAGTTGGCATACCAATTTCGCTGGTATGACGGCTTCGGTCCCGTAGACTAGAGAAGGGGTGTCTCTGTCTTGGTTTTGATCGAGGTGCGATGCGCCCACAAAACATGTGATAGTTCTTCCACCCATCTCCCTTTGTGCTTTTCCAGGCGTGTCTTAATTCCTTCGCCTAAGCTTCTATTCGCCCGTTCCACTAGGCCATTGGTTTGTGGGTGTTTAACTGACGCAAAGTGCTGTGTGATGCGTAGCTTCTCACACCAGTCCCTGAAGGGGTTGTCACAGAATTGTTTTCCATTGTCTGAGATGATTTCTCCAGGAAGGCCAAAACGGCATACAATGTTATCCCACACGAAGCGCTTCACCTGGTTGCCAGTGATTGTTACCACCGCCTTTGCTTCAATCCACTTGGTGAAGTAGTCTATAGCGACTATGAGGAATTTTAATCCCCCCGTTGCGACGGGAAAAGACTGCGATGTCAATACCCCATTTGTAGAATGGCCATGGTGATGTTATTGGCGTTAGCTCGTCTTTGTGGTTGGCGTGGGACGGGTCTATGCACTTGGCAATCGTTACACTTCGTATTAAGTCCCGCGCATCTCGGTGCATGGTAGGCCAAGAGTATCCCGATCTCATGGCGCGTGCTACAACGGATCATGGTCCCGAATGCATCGCATGAGCCTTCATGGATTTCTCGCACACATAATTTGTTCAGTAATGGGCCCACGCAATGAGCCATGGTTGCGGGAAAGAGCGTCGGTACAAGATGTTGTCTCGGACTTCAAATCGCTGCGCCATACGCCGTATCCTGCGAGCTTCCTTCGCTCCCGGGTAGCATTCCCTTGTTCGAGAAGTCCATTATCGGTGTCATCCATGTAGGGCCGTCCTCCTCTATGATTGTGGAGACTTCCATCTCGAGATAGACTTGCTTTTCAAAGTTTCTACCGAACTTGCTTTGATAGGTGTGCAAAACTTGTCGAGGCAATCTTGCTCGGTAGCATCCGCCTTGCGGTTTTCCCTCTAGGAACTTTGTTTGATGGTGAACTTGTCAAAACCTTTGATTAGCGTCTTGGTCTTGGCAAGATCTTGGATCATGTTATCCTCCTTAGCCACGTATTCGCCCAACACGTGGTTGGCTACTAGCAGGAATCCACGTTTGCTTCTAGGTTCGTGACGCCCATTCGAAATGCAATGCGTAGTCCAGCAAGTAGAGCTTCATATTCTGCCTCGTTGTTTGTCGCTGTAAATTCAAAGCGCAGTGCATAGGTGAATTCCATACCCTCTGGATTTGTAAGGATAAGGCCTGCTCCTGAACCATCAATGCAAGAGGATCCATCTGTAAACAAGATCCATGGATCATGTTGTTCCGTCTTATTTGGTATAGGTACCTCATCGGTGTCTGGCTTCTCAATTATGAAATCTGCCAGAATCTGTCCTTTAATTGCCGTGCGTGGTCTGTATGAGATATTGTGTTCGCCCAGCAATACACTCCACACGAGTCGGCTCGATGCATCGGGTTTAGAGATGATCCGCTGATTGGTTGATCGGTGATGGCGCAATCGGTGCGCTGTAAATACTGCGTAGCCGTTTAGCAAAGAAACACCAATGCAAGAACCAACTTTTCCATGGCCGTAGTTCACCTCCGTCTTCTTTAGCGCTTTGCTTACAAAGTAGATAGGAGTTTGCACCGAATCCCTATCTGTTAGTAGTCTTTGTTGACCGCTCCATCCGCTGCGGACAAATACATGATCGATTCTTCCACGGTCGGGGTGCAACGAGCGTTGGGAGTGTTGCGGATCTGTGTTTAAGGCGAGTGAAGGCTTCCTCCGCCTCCGTAGTCCACTTAAAATCACCCTTCTTTATGCACTTCTTGAGTATTTTGAAAAGTGGCAACGATTTTCCACGACTTGGATAGGAACCTTCAGCCGGCCAACTTTCCGTTAAGAGATTGGACTTCCTTCAACGTGCGTGGTGAAGGAAGTTCGATGACCGCTTTGTCTTTTCTCGGACATGGTTTAATGCCGTCGAGTTCAATCGGTATCCAAGGAACATGCCTTGATGCATCGAATGTGAACTTTTGGGATTGACTTCATGTTTATCTCTCGTAGAGTTTTAAACGTCTCCTCAATGTCGCGTATTAGCTCATCTTCAGTATGGCTCTTGATGACTAGATCATCGACATAGACTTCTAGGTTGCGGCCCACCTGTTTTTCGGAAACGTTATCCACCAACCGCTGATAGGTGGCACCCGCGTTTTTCAAGCCGAAGGGCATTTTTGTGTAACAGTAAACACCTTGGCCTGTGTGGAAGGCCGTCTTTTCTTCATCCTCTTTAGCCATCTGAATTTGATGGTACCCTTTGTACGCATCTAGGAAACACTTCAATGGATACCCATACGAGACTCTATTTTCCGGTCTATCTACGGTAATGGGTAGCGATCCGTGGCACGCTTTGTTAAGGTCCGTAAAGTCAACACACATTCGCCACTACCGTCGCTTCTTTTTGACCACATCGGATTCGAAAGCGATCGTGGTAGTAGACTTCGCGCATAATACCCGCATCGACCAACTTGTGTACTTCGCCGGGATCGCTTGCGCGCTACGGGGCTTGGCGCGTTTCTTCGGCGGACAGCGAGTAATTTTGTCGGATTCGCAGGTTATGTTCTGTGATTGAGCGCGGTACCCCAGTCATGTGTTTTGGCTCCCATGCAAAGATGTCTAAGTTCTTTTGCAGGAGCGCACACACAGCTGATTTGCCGTTATCTGATAGTGACCCTCCGATGGCTATTTCCTGTTCTGGGTCTTCTGGGTGGATTGCTACTTTCAGATGTGGAATGCTGGTAGTCCGCTGTGCTGGGGTTGGTGCGGTCTCGCATGCAATCGTGTTGCATTCTCTATGTGGTATAGTGGCATTGTAAAGAGTAACAATACCACCTTCCACGGGAACTTAAGCATCCCATGCGCCGTTGATGACGCTCGCCTCATAGTCGAAATTCTCGGTCTCCCAATAATGCCATTGTATGGCGAGGGAGATTTAATCACCATAAATTCCATCCATGCCGCTTGGAGTGTTCTTCGTTTCCAATCTCGACAGTAATCTTATTTGTCCCATAGGCCATATCTTCTCACTCAGAAACCGATCAACGCTGTTCGGTAGGGTTAGCTGGTTGCGTATTCGGGCCTTGATCGCTTAAAGCAGTGCTCATACATGATGTCGTGAGCTCCACCATCAACATACATGCGGTGGATGTCGTGACCCCGCGCTTATCTCTATAGTAAGTGGTTCTACCATCGTGTTGTTCATGTTAAGGTGGGGAGCGAGATTTCTTTTCCCGCGAAAAATCTCAGCTTACCTTACGCTTTGTGACCAGCGCCATGATTGTATCATGTAAATGGTGTCGGGCTTATCTTTAGGCGTTTCTTTCTTATTGCTACTCTTTGCTTGTCCTTCCTTCCTTGATATTCTTGACCGGATGGTCCAATCTACCCTCTTTGACCATCTTGTCAATGAGTTGGCGTGATTGGACACATTCGTTAGTAGTGTGGCCCTTCAAGCGTGGTAATCACGGTATCCACCGCCGACACGCCTATCCGGAGTGCGCATTTGTGGGGTCTTGGGAAGTTAGCGCCTCTGCGAGTATTTCCTTTGGTGATTTGGTAGCGGGTATATTTGTCATTGTCGCGTCCATTCCCTTGGTTGCGATAGTTCACATTACGATTACTATTCCGATCGTGGATTGTCTCCCGTGTTGTTCTGTGATCGGTAGTTGGAGTAGCTTCTCTTGCTATCCGCTGCGGCACTTCTCCTTGTCTGAAGGACCGTGTCGCTTATAACCTCATCGAAGGATTGGGGAATCCTGTCATTCAACCTTTAATAAGTTCGGGTTCTTGATTCCATTCATGAACCACGAGATTTTGAGTACGGGACATGCTTTGACTTGCATGCACTCATCCTTGAAGCGCTCCATGAAAGCGCTTGTGGATTCCCTTGGCGTTGTTTGACTCTAGCAAGTTCAATGGGATTTTTAGCGCACTTTTTGTTGAGTAAAGTTTAGGCGAATGCCTTCCTCAACTCTTGAAGCCATTGATGCTTCTGCGTGGAAGCTTGTTGAACCGATTCGCGCATTTCACCAAAGTGTGGAATTGAACATGTGGCACCATCTGAGGTTGTGGCGATTTTCAATGGTTCTTGGCGATTCGAAAATTTTAGGTGATCATCGGTCACCTGCTCCATCATAGGTTTTAACATTAGTAGGCATGCGCCTCTTTTGTTCTCCGAAAATCAGCGACACGTCTAGTGAGCGATCTACCTTCCGACGGCGCCATGGGAGACATATCCTCCTCTTCTTGGTCACGGTTTTTCTTACGGATTTCCAATGTCGATCTCATTGTCCTCGTTGTCCGAGGAATTACTAGAAGATAGTTCCTCTCCCTTCGGCGTTTCGCGGTTGTCCCTCGAATTGTGCTTGGGGCTTTCACTTGGGAATATCGCTCCCCAATCTATCTTGTACTCTGCGCCACCAAGTCTAGTGTGGACAGTGCGCTTCCCATCTTCCTCACTTTCGGTCATAGGTCGTGAGTCGGATGTATTATCTTCCTCGACTCTCCTTCCAATTCTATTGACACAGGGGTCGGTGATTACCCTTCCGCGTTTCTCCTATGACGACGGTGGAGATATCTCAAACTACGGGCCAAAGTCTAGTCGAGCATGGGGCTCGACTTGGTCTTTTCTTTGCTTCCTCTTGCATGAGGATAGCTAGGGCTTCGTAATTTTGAGAGACAAAATTACTTGGCTCTAATTCGAACGACTCCTCTAGAACAGGGTATCCGTTTCTATCAACACGCCCTTGTTCTGTCGGGTGCGTCGGGTGCTTTTGTGAAGTTAGCTTCTAGCACCGATTGGAGTGGAGTAAAAGGAGTCGCGCGGGTCTCGACACCGGTGGTAGTAGTTGTTGTCCAGGTTGTCCCAGAGTGGTTCCACCGGAGGAAGGCCGAATCTGGCACGATCCACGATTCTTAGCGTTGGTTGTTCCGAGATCCGCTTGGGGTTGCCCATTGTGCACCTTCTTTCCAAGAAAATCGATTGCGATCGCTTTGTCATCCTAGTTCTTGGTTCTTAGTGAATGGTCCCACGGATGGCGCCACTTGTTGATGCAAAAGTTGGACGTTCCTTGTTTGGAGCTCCGGATCTTACACCAATTGAGGATTGTTGCTTGGGACTGCGCACTAAAGACAAAGACACCGTTAGGCTTATCGTGGGATTGTTTCACGATTATCCTCAGCGTGAGTAAGTAATCGGTTTAGGGTTTAAGGAGAGTTAGGGTTTGTAGATCGTACCTTAAACGAGGGATGTGATTCCCTTTATATACGCACGGAATCCTTGTTGGTTCCGTGTTCCTCAACCTTCGGCGTATCCCGCCTAAATCGGTTGAGGAATGATTATCTCCTTGATTAGAAGATATCCCATATCTATTCCGTAAATAGATTCGTATTTGGGCCTTCGTGGGCCTAAACGCTTATCAGCGTAGCCCATATCGTGCTGGGCTTTATCAGTATTGGGCTTTGGGGCGGGTTCGTGACCCGGATGTAGAGTATACGTCATCACCTATGCCGGCTTTAGTCAAGCAATGTGAAATAGTTTTCTTGTGACAAAGGTGAAATCTAAAGATTTCAAATATTTTAGAATTTAAATAAAGGAACACATAGAATATGTCAATCGACATTCTCAGTAACTCATTAAGCAATCAAATCTATTAACAACAACTTATTACAATGAAGTGCATCGCATGCGTCAACATGCCTAGTAATTATACAATAATTAAGTAGGAAAAGAAAGCAGTAACACTTAACGCATAAAAGCAGTCGACTTATTAGAACATCCACAATGGTAGTTTCAAGAATATGTTTAAAACACATGAAAATGTTTATATTTTGTATTAACCATTATAAGTTTATATTATATACCCATATAAAATGAAGAGGTCTAAAATCTTGGATTTTTACATATTTTAATGCAATTTTATAAACTTGAAATTTTTTATAAATATTGCAATAAGGTTTATAAAATTAAAAGCTTTATAAATTATTTATAAACTTTATAAAAGCTCTACCATTGTGAATAGCTCTTACACTTTCTCAAAAACCGAATCTACGTAATTTGACTTGTCGACACATAACATACTTTTTTCCTGGAGCCCGATTTCATTTTCATATGTGCTACCACTAACACGGTCTAAGATAATGAACGTATATAACATAAGCCCACTACAAACCAACACAACGATGTACAGGGCAACCGTTATTTGCCAACTAAGGAAGTGTGCAAACTGATGAACAAATCCACACGAAATAGCCGAGTATAGAAACCACAACGTGATTTTAAACCAAAACTTCTGACATGGATTCTCGTTTTTAGGCACTGAACGGAACCTAGACAAGGAACATTCCAACAATAAAAAAGTTATAAATACTAGTAGACCAAGTACTGCGAGTGAATAATCATTGTAATGATATGCTCTAGCGAAAGAGCCAATGGTATTAGGCATCATGATTAGAAAGTAGAATGGGAATATATTATGATCATCATCGGCTTCGTTGGCATCACTAAGATTCGTTTGATGAGGTTTAAGGTTTGTGTTCTTGTGGAAAGGTACTGTGGCTGCCATTTTAATTGGAGCTTGCGGAATGCAAAAAATGAGATTAGCTACTATTTGCTAGCTGTTAGAAAAAAAATGTTTAGATGAAGCTTAACAATGGAGGCAATACCTCTTATATTCATGCAAAATCATGAAAGTGACATTTGGGAAATTTTCTGTGAAATTTCTAAGCAATTTAAAGCTTGTCTAACTTTTGTAACCTATAAGGCTGTTGGGAAGGTTGTTTCTTTGAAACATCTAGTCTTAAAGGGAAAAGATTATCAAAAACACCATTCACTAAATCTTATTTTGCACCCCAGCCCTAAATTCTATCAACAATATATGAAAGCATTCAAGGTGTTCAAATAGCTAAGACCAACTCCTAGTTGAAATGATATTTGATAAAGCGTATTCAAGAAAATGCATGATTGACTTATTACAATAACATTAGTTCTTAAAAACATATTCAAAAGAATCTTGACAAAAATGCCATCAACATATCTTCATTGCTTTTAGCTTGTAACTTCGTAGTGTTTAAATAAAAGGATAATAACCTATTAAAGCATCATACTTGTCACAAAAATCAGTTCGACGTAGCAAATAAAAAAAATAGCCCTTTTGGCTATTTGACCCTACTATTTTATCCTTTATATGCATTATTTACCTTCCCCAGCCGGTTTATGCCACGTACCCGGTTTCTTTGCCACATCTGATTTCCACATCATACTTAAAATTTTTTTTTTGTGCTTTTCTCTTTCCACGCTAGACCATAAGAACATAAAACCCACTTTAATACACATTCTTCCCCCAAACCATAAGAACCCTAAAAATGGCCCATGTCAATTGACCTTAAATTAGTAATTCAAAGTTGTATTCCTTTTGATTTTACCTTAAATTACTTACTTAAATGGCGGCCTCGTCCTCGTCCTCCCGTTATAATCGAAGGAGATATTCCAAAGAAGAAATTGCTCGTATGACGCATTGTATTTGTAAGTTCCCAATCTATGAGCAGGTTTCATGGACTCCTGAGAATCCTGGAAGAAGATTCAAAGCGTGTCCCACCCGTGTAAGTTCTAATACACAAATCCATTTTGTTGAGTATTGTATAATGCGTGTATATTTACAAGTCTTTATGTATTTGTAAAGAATAAAGACAAGAAATGTGAGGTATATGGATTCCTTGATGATGAGTTGCCATCGGAGTACTACAAAGACCTCATGTTCAATCTTCATATGGACAACAAGAAGCTGGAGTGCAACCTTGACGCTTTAACCCAGCAAGATGATTTTGAAAAGGTTCTTTCAAACAAGCATCATGATGAGTTTCCAATGGAACTAATTTACCAAGAATTGAAGGAACTAAAGATGAAGGGCAAAGTGTACGACATGTATTTGGTTGGTTGTGTTTGTTTCATGGTTGTTGTTTTCATCTTCGTTGTTGTTATTGTTCTTGTGTCCGTTAGGAATTAGCATCGACGTTGTGGTTCTGCACGTTGTTGTCAAATATTGGCTTATTGTAATTTTCTCTTGGACATGGTGAACAAATGTTAACTGTTTTTGTATGACTGACATTGGCCATATGCCATTAGTTAATGCTTGTTTCTTTGTTAATGTTAAATGTATTTCGACATGATGCTTGTATCTTTGTTACTGATATGTCAATGTTGTCCACTTTCTGCACCAAATGGTCATCTGACAACATTTCCTCCTCTTTTGTTTCTTTGTTTTCCTAAATAAAACAGTCGACCATCTCCTAAAACCCCTCTAATGTTTGTAGCTCCCATTTCATACTCATTGATGTCATTGTTAACAAACCTTGGAATGTCATGGTCATCTACTAACTCTGGTTCAACATTCTTTTCCTTGAATGGCCTACCTGCTTTCCCTTTTTCCTTACTAACTGGTGGTTTTGGTGGATTTGTGCACCCCTTTCTATTATGACCTATTTCACCACAGTTCTGACAGGTCATAACAATTCCTGCTTGAGTAATCTTAGTTGTTGATTTTTTTTCATGGGAAGCCCTAACCCTCTTTCTCTTAGGCCTACCAGGCATAGTCTTAGGAATGGGGCCTAAAATCCTTGAAAGATTACTAACATCGGGCCAAAAGTATATGCCACCATGTTGGTTTCATATAACGACTATAGGTAGACATGTATCTTTCCTTCCTAAAACATTCGGTACATACTCCTCTACCATCCTCGGAGTTTAAATATACATGCTATAAGCGTGGCAAATAGGCAAACACGATAGTCGCCACATTCTCGCAAGAGCATGTTCGATTTCGCTCATCAACCTTGAAGGCTTCATATCCTTTCCTCACTTCAAAGATGTTACCTCCACAAGAGACTACATGCGGAACACGTGAACATTACAACGAGTTAGAAAATTTTATTGACGGCAAGTATAGTCTGAATGTTGGGGCAAATATCACCATTCCATTATAGGTATTGTTAAAGATTTTTTTTACCTTTGTTGATCTTTTGAGTGTTCAAGTATAGTCTGAATGTTGGGGCAAATATCACCATTCCATTTATCCATTAGCAGCCGCATAGTATGCATCCTCTCCATAACAATTACTCTCATGGACTCCAACATAGTTATAATCGGTTTATGTCTTATGCTTACCAAAACAGCATTGAAGCACTCGCTAAAACCATTCTCCACAGCCTCAAAGCATACACCTTCTTTGAAAAAAGCCCTTGACCATGTCTTCGGATCTTTTTTCAACAAGTAATCATGGGCCCTTGGATTTGCTCTTTTGATCTTATCCATCACCTTGTTGTGTAAAGCTGGGTACGAAGCTTTTGACGCTGCCCAAAATAGTTGTCGATACTCAACACCAGGAAACTATTTTCGAAACCCTTCGTAAATATGGCGGGCACATTGTCGATGCTCTGCAAGTGGCATGACCTCCTTCACCGCTTCAATTAGCCCCTGATCCAAGTATAAAAAAACTTTGATAACTATGCAAGCCAACAAATAACAAAACATGAAACTGAATGAGTAAAACTTTACGTAGCACGTACCTTATGTTGGTCATACATCAGCGTTAACCCTTGTCCAAGTGGAATATCCAAGTCATCACCCAACAGTTGTAAAAACCAGCTCCAGTTGTCTTTATTTTCTACCGTTACCACAACCCAAGCAACGGGGAATATGTGGTTATTACCGTCCCTACCCACCGCAGTTAGTATCTCCCATGTGTTTGGTTTCTTTAAAAAACAACCATCTAACGCCAAAATCCTTCTACATCCTATTTTCCACCCTTCTTTCAACCCACTAAAACACACATAAAACCTGTCAAAGTATGTCTTTTCATCAAGATTTACGGTCACTCCTACCTTAACCGTACTACCTACATTGGAGTCCACCAAAGCCTTAGCATATGATCGTAGTAAACCATAATGGTCCTGGATAGTTGCGTCCCTCTCATTAAGAGCATATGTCCTAGCATTACGACACTAGGTACGGCTAACGTGGCACTTATTTTTTCTTAGGACCAGTTCTTGTAAGTTAGTGATTGTAATATTTGGATTCATCCTAATCTTATCTCCGAACTGCCTACCTATCCACTTAAAGTTAACCAACCTACCGTAATGGAAACTACGAACGCAAGTGTGATTATCTACCAAAGATATAACCTGAAATGTCTTCTCTGATTTGAGCATCTTTCCATAACACCTCCACGGGCAGTCACAATTCCCAGCCTTCTCTGAATGGTACTTGTTGTACGAAGTCTGCTTTCCTACCGACGGATCCCTTAGAGTCTCCTTTCGTTGTCCACATTTTGCTATAACCTTTGTCTTCGTGCTCCTCTTAAACCAAAGTGAGAAACCATTAGCGACTGCATAGTATGTTAGGCACTCCTTAAAACTGTCAGCATCCGGAAATTGTTGCCCAAGCTAGAAACATAAATTGTAATTAGTAAAGCAACATAAACATACTGAAATTGTAGTGTTTGATAAACGTAAAGCTGAAAAGTTATAGTGAAATGGATTACACTAGGTTTTTTCAATCTCCAGTGTGTCTCGGAATCGTAAATTGGGTACTTGTCCTCCTTGTTAGACTTCTGTAATGCAGCAAAAGGGTTTGTTATTCCAGCACCTTTGCCCTTAATGTCCTTCAACAAATGTGCCATATACTTTTTCATGTTCATGAACTAACGGTCCTAAACCGGTTGGGCCATCTCCAGCACATCATCTTGTTGTGTATGATCAAGCATCATCATCGTTTCTTCTTCCACATCTTGGTCGCTCGCTTTCGTCGGAAGAAATGTTATTCTCATTTTGTCGCATATTTCTTAGTTGAATAACCTCGTCCTCTCCATTGCTCAAGTAATCGTCGACTTATCGATTCCACTTTCGGACTCGTAAGACTCATACGGAAGAATAATGTGCATCTTTACCCTTGTTTTTGCACTTTCACCTTCCGAGTTAGTGTCATTGTATTCCTCAATGTCGGTGTCACCGTCGAATCGATGAAGCGCACCGATTCATGTTCTCTCTAATGACTATACCTTCGTTGTATGCGGGTATTGGCACTAGTCTTCTTTGCTATTTTTTTGCGTGTCATAGCGGACTTACCACTTATCAAGTTTTTTCCGCTTGCAAGCACGGCATCCGATAAGTTCCCATCTCGACTCAACATCCATTTCCAACCCATCTCAGATCATTACGCATATCGATCTACGGAAGTATAGCCTCGTCGCATTCATCATCGGTGTGGCCAACCATTTGATTATTGTCGGCGCGAGAAAAGTGTAACAACATAAATCATTAGTAGGCATACAATATATAATAGAAGCAGAACAATATTATTACAACGTGTATTGACAGATACCTATTAGTGTCCAAAGCCATATCAATCTCCTCAACAGTGACAGGCATACTAGTGTCCATATGCTTATCACAACCCTCATTCTCCAAAGCCATACCAGTTTCAACACCAACGTTTTCCACTACATTATCAACTACTACGTTGTACTCCCTATAGACCTCTTCTTGCTTAGCATAGGATAATCATCGTAAAGTCATCATCCGCATTCCAAACTCTAGTGAAGGTAACCTCACCGTCAAAATCCTTTCTAAGTGGTGCATCTTTTACGGAGGAGACCTTAAATAAGGTGATTGTGCTTCTTCCTCACCACGCAACCAACTCCTCACAAGACATATTCCAAGATCTTTTTCAACTTATTATGTTTCTTTCTTTTGGCGAACCACGAGTCCGAACTATCTAGTCTTAGGTTTACGTGGTAATAGGGTGCTAAGTTTTGTGGGGAATGAGCAACAAACAACTCCACTATCCGAAATTGTTTAGCTTGATCATATAAATACACTACATACGCATCCCTTTCAATTATCTTTAAACCTCCATTGTCAATGTCTAATGTAGGAATGCACATGTATAGAGCCCATATTATTCTTAATCTTTGCAACTAAGATATCTAAGAGAGGGCTACACATAATCCTATCTTTTGAAGAGGCCTCCATTATAATCTCCCTACTATAATCATACCTTAAAGGGTCAAACATAAATACACCATTATAGTGTATTTTGAAGACCACATCAAGTGGTACTTCCATGAAACCTGTATAAGTTGAAAAATAATTTCAAAACCCTAATTGGAAAAAGCCCTAAATAACAAATACTTTTTTATTAAAACCTAGCACAAATCGGGTAATAAAACATTAAATATAAAGAGGGAATATACCTTTTGTCTACCCAATTTGGGGAAAGAGACATGCAATTGATTAATGTTTGTGAATTATGGTTTCTGGAATGTTTTGGGGATCTTGGATACAATTAAAGTCTGAATGCTTATAATGGATAAGGAGATATGCTTTTGAGGTACTTGTAATCTAGATATCTGTACTTGTTTATTGTAAACCTCGTACCTCATAGTACGGCTTCTTCCACATGTGCAAGAACGAGGTTAGCGTGTGTTTTTCGTATGGGTATGTACGAGGTTTCAGTGGGTGATGAGTTGGATACAAGGAAGATAAACATAAAGGTGCACCGCTCCGAAAGTAGTCAAATGCATATAAAGGACAAAATAGTCGGTCAAATAGCCAAAGGGCTATTTTTTTATTTGCTACGTCGGCGATTTTTGTGACATGTATGATGCTTTAATAAGTTATTAACCCTTAAATAAAATACAAGTGTATTAATATATTGATTGCTTAATATCAAGTCAGTCCCTTTTCTTGAACATGAGTACCATACTTACAACAACAACAACAACAGACCCAATCCCGCCGAGACGGGGTATAGGGGAGGTAAAAATGTAGACAGGTCCTACCCCTGCCCCCGGATAAACCCGGGAGTAGGGAGACTGCTTCCAACGAGACCTCCGGCATGAGTACCATACTTGATTTTACTAAATAAACGAATTTTTCAAAGATAACACAATCTATACTAATTATAAGAAGTGAATGCTATTTTTAAAATCTTAAATCTTAAAAATTTAAATTAATGTAGTTTGTCAAAATTACCTTTAAATATCTTTTAATACAACATAAGTTTGATCAATTTTAAATTTGACAACTTTTCAAAAACACAAAATATATTAATTTTTATCCACCTAGACACTTCAATATTTTTCACTGTTAACACTTATCAGGAATTTGAGGGTGCATGTGCAAATAAGAATTAGGAGATACATTAAAATTGTCTTTTTTGGTTAGACTTGACTTGATGTTTCAAAGAAATAACCCAATCCACAACCTTGCCAACAACTTTAATGTAATTTCCCTTGGTCTCCCCTCATTATGTGAGTAATAACTTTGAAGCGAGCTTTAAATTGCTAAGAAATTCCACAACATTGCAAATTTCACAAAGGTCACTTTTAAGAAATTTGCAATATAAAAGGTACCACCTTCATTGATAAGCTTCATCACAATATTTTTACTAACGCTGAATAATTGCTAAACTCATTATTGCATTCCGCAACTCCTATCAAAATGGCAGTCGCAGTGCCTTTCCGTAAGAAGCCAAACCCAAAACCTCGTCAAACAAATCTCAATGATGTCAATGAAGCCGATGATGAGCATAATATGTTCCCATATTACTTACTAATGATGCGAATACCATTGCCTCTTTTGCTAGGGCATATCACTACAATGACTATTTATTGGCACTACTTTGTTTACTAGTATTCTTAACTTTTTTGTTGTTTCAATATTCCATGTTCAGGTTCCTCTCTAGTAGGCCTAAGAACGAGAATTCAAGTCATAAATTTTGGTTTAAAATAACGATGTGGTTATTATACACAGTTATCTCGTTTGGAATTGTTCATCACTGTGCTTATAATTACTTCGTTAGTTTGCAAATAACGATGCCTCTGTACATCCTTGTGTTGGTTTGTAGTGGGCTTATGTTATATACCTTCATCTTCTTAGACCGCGTTACTGGCAGAGAGATTATTAGCACGCATGAAAATGAAATTGGTATCCATGAAAAACATATGTTATGTGTGTTGAGAAGTCGGATTACATGGATTCGGTTTTTGAGAAAGTGTAATAAGTTGGTTACTTGCATGCTTCAAGTGATGCTTTGCTATATATATATCCTACTCGTAGATTATCTTATATATTACTTCAGTACACATGTAATTGTAACGTTACAAACATCTGAGTCATGAGGCTATGCATGGGATCGAAATTGATATATTTGCTAAAGAAGAATTTAAATTAGGACTCCAATGTGAAAGAGCTTTATTCAACATAGATAAATAAATTTCTATCATATGAACTATGTACCATTGTAGACAAAGTGTTAGGTGGTATTAGGCGGACGGTTGTGGCTCTCGTCGTCCTCCTCGCCGCCACGCTGAAGCCTCGTCGTCTCCGCCACACCGCTTTCTTCGCCGTCCTTCGTCATTTGATGCCTCGCCACCACCACGACAGTAAAACAACGACAAAGTGGGACCCGCTTGATATATTTTAAAGGTTTGATTTTTTTTTTCTGGTCTGTGAAATTGAAGGGTTTTGGAAGTGGGTTTGTGTGTGTAATGTGTGTTATTAGTGTGTGTTTTAGTGTGTGTTTGTAGTGTGTGTTTGTAGGAAGAAGAAGAAGTAGTAAATTTTCTTTTTTTTTTTTTTTTTTTTTTTTTTTTTAGTGGATAAGAAACTTGCGGTGAATAGAGTAGTAAGGTTTTACATTCAATTTTTTTTTTTTTTTCACTTTTATTTTAAATATATTGTTTTGTATTTTATTTAATAAATAAATTTAGTTTAGATGAAGAGGTTGAGGTTTAGTTATGTATTGTATTTTTAATTTGAATGAAATGAATTTATTTAGTTTATTTGGAAATGAAAATTGAATAAAAAATAAAGTGGTAGTGGTGGGTAGAATGAAGAGGTTGAGGTTTGTTATGAGTGAGGAGGGGTTTGTTGTGGTTAGTTGTGGGAAAATGAGATCTTGATGTGGCGAGTGACGCGACGATTAAGAACCCTCTTATTATGCACCAGCTCTTTATGTAACTTGCTTTACAAGCCAAGTATTAGGCCCACTGTGACAGGATTGAAATCCTTCTTAGCCGACATTCGTTAGTCTATAAATAGGGATAATTCGGCTTGTTTTTCTTTCTTTCTTTTCTCGTTACTTGTTGGTCAATTAAAGAGTAGTTAAGTTTTTTACGCATGCATGTGTACGTGTTTTCTTTGTCAAATTTCTTTAGGTTTACTTGTATGTATCGATCTCGTGTGGTCTAAGGTTAGTCGATACTATACTTTGGGTTTGTTTGTTTTGGTGATGGTTTTATCAAGCAGGTAGAATAGAATAGCGAATAACGATGGAGTAGTACTTTATTCTGGTCGCATAATCTTAAGATTCAGTAATGAAACCAGCAACTGATTCCATTCTACTTCACCATAATGATGCGTAACATCATTGTTTTCATTTATTGGACCGTATTGTCGTTAAATCTATTATATCCTTGGGCTAGTGTTGTGGTTAAGTTTCCCTTTGCTGAAATTCTATTTGTCGAGGTGCCTCGTTATGTCAAGATACTCGAATTATACACGAAGAGTATGCATGCATGGAATGAACTAGCATTGTGGTCTTTTAAACACTGCACGGTCATATATGTGTTGCAAATAATACTATTGGCCATGTATATATGCACTTGTGTTTTGTGTAACGTGACTCTCTTATACACATCTATAATCTTAGATCTTGTTAGACGATGTTGAAACATCAGGACGAGCGATTATATATGAAATTCACTTTTTTTTTTTTTTTTAATCCGTTTGATTTCAATTTGGAGATGGCGCAAGCCTGATTAGTTATTATCAGTTCTTGAAATAATTTTCTTTGAAAGGAATGAACAAATGATGTTAATTAGGCATTATTATGGTGAAGTATAATGGAATCAATTTAGTAGATTACATATAAGAGGGTATTTTCGTTTAGTTATTCAAGCCATGTTATGGGTGTTGGTCATTTTTTAAGCTAATCATGCTTCTAGATAAAATGCACGTATGGATAATGGATGATCTGTTCTTGGTGTCTAAACTCATCCCTGGTATAACAGAAATTATGTTATTCGTCTACTTTGGTAGTCCATGGCTTGGTATAACAGCTAACTAAGAAGATAGCTTGGTATAAAAGCTAAACTAATGAACACCCACAGGGCCAACTCCAGGCATGATTTCTTCATTGTTTTCACGTTTGGAGGCAATGAGAGATAGCTCAACTAACAATACTTCAGGGACAAAAAACTTAAAGAGAAACATTATACCAAGAACAAACGATGAGAAGTTGTTCCGACAAGATGCACCAGCAAAAGAACAGAGATGATGTTTGGCATCATAATTGTGAAGTAGAACGGTATGAGTTGCTCAACATCATCGATTGTACGTGACTGTCGGTGTAGTCTTCTTAGAAAAAACGAGATTGTTACCATCTTGATCTGAGTTGATCGACTTGTGGGAGACTCAGTTAACCAACTGTTCTTTTTGGTAAGGGTGGCATGCGGTATGGTTATACAACAGTATATATAGAGTTATGGAATTAATTGGTTGATAATTTTTGTAAATCTGTTTGGCGGTTACTTCTATTTATGGGTTTGGACTTACTAAACAAAACCTTTGATATATAGTAGTAACTGACAGATTAGCTTCTATCAGTTACTACTCTCTCCGTCACTTTTTTTTTTAAATTTAACTTTGACTTTAAATACTTTTGTTTGTATTATATAATACTCGATGAAAATTATACCGATGAAAAATACATTTAAAACTCAATTCATCTATATATTATGCATTGAGTATTATATAATACAAATAAAAAAATTTAAAGTCAAAGTTGATTTAAAAAGTAAAATACATGAAACGTGTTGTTTATTACCCAAGTCCAAACCCATAAACAGAAGTAACCGCCAAACAGATTTACAAAAATTATAACCAATTAATTCCATAACTCTATATATATATATATACTGTTGTATAACCATACTGCATGCCGCCCTTACCAAAAAGAACAATTGGTTAACTGAGCTTCCCACAAGTCGATCAACTCAGATCAAGATGGTAACAATCTCGTTTTTTCTAAGAAGACTACACCGACAGTCACGTACAATCGATGATGTTGACCAACTCATACCGTCTACTTCACAATTATGATGCCAAACATCATCTGTTCTTTTGCTGGTGCATCTTGTCGGAACAACTTCTCGTCGTTTGTTCTTGGTATAATGTTTCTCTTAAGTTTTTTGTCCCTGAAATATTGTTTGTCAAGCTACCTCTCATTGCCTCCAAACGTGAAATCAACAAAGAAATCGTGCCTGGAGTTTGCCCTGTGGTGTCCACCGCAATCACGTTAGGTTTGGTTCAACAGTACTTCGCAAACTTCTTCGGGTTTCGCATTATGTTGGCCATGCATGCGGTTGTGCTGTTGTGTAATCTGACACTCCTATACAAATTTATAATCAAGAAGAGTGCAGATGATGACCAAGTTGGCGGTAACGAATTGACGATGGTCTCCACGATGGGACTAATTTTGAGTGAGAGATATGTTTAAGTTTTAGAAGTTCATGTGAAGAAAATGTGCATATCGTGTGTTTTAAAGAGAGCTCAAGCATGGTCTTTTACATTTTTATATTTCTCTAGTCTTCCTAATCCTAGGCTTATAGTCACATGTTGTATTAACTTTGTTTATGTTTGTGTGCATGTTTCTTGGCGTGGGAATGATGGTAGCCAAGATGGTGGCATGTTCAAGGTTTTGTCAAATCATTTGAGACATAGTTTCCATTGGTTTTTAAAGTCAAATGGGTGGTCAAAGGACATTTAGGTAGTATTTTATTGGTTTAGGGTGGCTTAGTTTAAGAATTGTCTCCTTGTTTCTCTTGATCATGTACACGCAAGCTTTGGGATCCAAGGAAAGTTTTAAATTTTCTAGCTTGGTTTGGGTTTCTTTGTTTGCTCGGTTCCACGAAAGAAACACAACAAAAAAAAAAATCATTTACTAACTCTTTTAATGTAAACTTGGGCTTGGGTTTGATCCGCTTAACGAGGCCCATCAATAAGGAAAGATGGGGAGTTGGGCTCCCTTTGTGATGCGTGAGCTAAGCCAAGGCCCAACAAGAAAATGGTGTAGCTTTGGGTCCGGTTACGAGGCCCATTTATGTGTCGGGTTCGAGTGGTGAAAGGTCCAATGAGTTCCGAGGCCCAATACGAATTTTATATATTTTTATTATAATTTAATTCGTAATTTTTACAAATTTTTACGTATTCATTACATATTTTAGAATTATCAGTATAGTGGGGAAATTTATTTAGATCACAACGGTATATTTATGAACGCTCGAGCTGCGTTGATCATGCATATGCCAAATGATATGCAAATGTGATGTTCAGAAAATTTCATGACGAAATAGGTCGTGATTAATTCTTGATTAAAACGTTAAGTACATTGAAATTTTCCGGGAGCTTACACTAGGTACGGCTAACGTGGCACTTATTTTTTCTTAGGACCAGTTCTTGTAAGTTAGTGATTGTAATATTTGGATTCATCCTAATCTTATCTCCGAACTGCCTACCTATCCACTTAAAGTTAACCAACCTACCGTAATGGAAACTACGAACGCAAGTGTGATTATCTACCAAAGATATAACCTGAAATGTCTTCTCCGATTTGAGCATCTTTCCATAACACCTCCACGGGCGATCACAATTCCACCTTCTACGAATGGTACTTGTTGTCTTAAGTGCTGCTTCCTACCGACGGATCCTTGAGTCTCCTTTCGTTGTCCACATTTTGCTATAACCTTTGTCTTCGTGCTCTCTTAAACCAAAGTGAGAAACCATTAGCATCGTGATAGTATGTTAGGCACTCCTTAAACCTGTCAAGATCCGAAATTGTTGCCCAAGCTAGAAACATAAATTGTAATTAGTAAAGCAACATAAACATACCGAAATTGTAGTGTTTGATAAGCGTAGTGAAAAGTTATAGTGAAATGGATTACACTAGGTTTTTTCAATCTCCAGTGTGTCTCGGAATCGTAAATTGGGTACTTGTCCTCCTTGTTAGACTTCTGTAATGCAGCAAAAGGGTTTGTTATTCCAGCACCTTTGCCCTTAATGTCCTTCAACAAATGTGCCATATACTTTTCATGTTCATGAACTAACGGTCCTAAACCAGTTGGGCCATCTCCAAGCACATCATCTTGTTGTGTATGATCAGCATCATCATCGTTTTCTTCTTCCACATCTTGGTCGTTCTGCTCGTCGGAAGAAATGTTATTCTCATTTTGTCGCATATTTCTTAGCTGAATAACCTCGTCCTCTCCATTGCTCAAGTAATCGTACGACTTATCAGATTCCACCTCAGACTCGTAAGACTCATACGCAGAAGAATAATGTGCATCTTTACCCTTGTTTTTTGCACTTTCACCTTCTGAGTTAGTGTCATTGTATTCCTCAATGTCGGTGTCACCGTCAGAATCTGATGAAGCAGACCGATTCATGTTCTCTCTAATGACTATACCTTTCGTTGTACGGGTATTGGCACTAGTCTTCTTTGCTATTTTTTTTGCGTGTCATGACAGACTTACCCTTATCAAGTTTTTTCTGCCTTGCAAGCACGGCATCTGATAAGTTCCCATCTGACTCAACATCCATTTCCAACCCATCTGTATCATTACGCACAGCTGTATCAGTCTCCGGAAGTATAGCCTCGTCCACATTCATGTCAGTGTGGCCAACCATTTGATTATTGTCAGCCTTGAGAAAAGTGTAACAACATAAATCATTAGTAGGCATACAATATATAATAGAAGCAGAACAATATTATTACAACGTGTATTGACAGATACCTATTAGTGTCCAAAGCCATATCAATCTCCTCAACAGTGACAGGCATACTAGTGTCCATATGCTTATCACAACCCTCATTCTCCAAAGCCATACCAGTTTCAACACCAACGTTTTCCACTACATTATCAACTACTACGTTGTACTCCCTATAGACCTCTTCTTCAGTTAGCATAGGATAATCATACGTAAAGTCATCATCCGCATTCCAAACTCTAGTGAAGGTAACCTTACCGTCAAAATCCTTTCTAAGTGGTCTGTCTTTTACGGGAGGAGACCTTAAATAAGGTGATTGTGCTTCTTCCTCAGCCCACGCAACCAACTCCTCACAAGACATATTCCCAGCATCTTTTTTCAACTTATTATGTTTCTTTCTTTTGACGTAACCACGAGTCCGAACTATCTAGTCTTAGGTTTCGTGGTAATAGGGTGCTAAGTTTTGTGGGAATGAGCAACAAACAACTCCACTATCCGAAATTGTTTAGCTTGATCATATAAATACACTACATCGCATCCTTTCAATTATCTTTAAACCTCCTTGTCAATGTCTAATGTAGGAATGCACATGTATAGAGCCCATATATTATTCTTAATCTTTGCAACTAAGATATCTAAGAGAGGGCTACACATAATCCTATCTTTTGAAGAGGCCTCCATTATAATCTCCCTACTATAATCATACCTTAAAGGGTTAAACATAAATACACCATTATAGTGTATTTTGAAGACCACATCAAGTGGTACTTCCATGAAACCTGTATAAGTTGAAAAATAATTTCAAAACCCTAATTGGAAAAAGCCCTAAATAACAAATACTTTTTTATTAAAACCTAGCACAAATCGGGTAATAAAACATTAAATATAAAGAGGGAATATACCTTTTGTCTACCCAATTTGGGGAAAGAGACATGCAATTGATTAATGTTTGTGAATTATGGTTTACGGAATGTTTGGGGATCTTGGATACAATTAAAGTCGAATGCTTATAATGGATAAGGAGATATGCTTTTGAGGTACTTGTAATCTAGATATCTGTACTTGTTTATTGTAAACCTCGTACCTCATAGTACGGCTTCTTCCACATGTGCAAGAACGAGGTTAGCGTGTGTTTTTCGTATGGGTATGTACGAGGTTTCCAGCGTGGGTGATGAGTTGGATACAAGGAAGATAAACATAACCGGGTACCGGCTCTGAAAGTAGTCAAATGCATATAAAGGACAAAATAGTCGGGTCAAATAGCCAAAAGGGCTATTTTTTTTATTTGCTACGTCGAACTGATTTTTGTGACATGTATGATGCTTTAATAGGTTATTAACCCTTAAATAAAATACAAGTGTATTAATATATTGATTGCTTAATATCAAGTCAGTCCCTTTTCTTGAACATGAGTACCATACTTACAACAACAACAACAACAGACCCAATCCCGCCGAGACGGGGTATAGGGGAGGTAAAAATGTAGACAGGTCCTACCCCTGCCCCTGGATAAACCCGGGAGTAGGGAGGCTCGCTCAACGAGACCTCCAGGCATGAGTACCATACTTGATTTTACTAAATAAACGAATTTTTCAAAGATAACACAATCTATACTAATTATAAGAAGTGAATGCTATTTTTAAAATCTTAAATCTTAAAATTTAAATTAATGTAGTTTGTCAAAATTACCTTTAAATATCTTTTAATAAAACATAAGTTTGATCAATTTTAAATTTGACAACTTTTCAAAAACACAAAATATATTAATTTTATCCACCTAGACACTTCAATATTTTCACTGTTAACACTTATCAGGAATTTGAGGTGCATGTGCAAATAAGAATTAGGAGATACATTAAAATTGTCTTTTTGGTTAGACTTGACTTGATGTTTCAAAGAAATAACCCAATCCACAACCTTGCCAACAACTTTAATGTAATTTCCCTTGGTCTCCCCTCATTATGTGAGTAATAACTTTGAAGCGAGCTTTAAATTGCTAAGAAATTCCACAACATTGCAAATTTCACAAAGGTCACTTTTAAGAAATTTGCAATATAAAAGGTACCACCTTCATTGATAAGCTTCATCACAATATTTTTACTAACGCTGAATAATTGCTAAACTCATTATTGCATTCCGCAACTCCTATCAAAATGGCAGTCGCAGTGCCTTTCCGTAAGAAGCCAAACCCAAAACCTCGTCAAACAAATCTCAATGATGTCAATGAAGCCGATGATGAGCATAATATGTTCCCATATTACTTACTAATGATGCCGAATACCATTGCCTCTTTTGCTAGGGCATATCACTACAATGACTATTTATTGGCACTACTTTGTTTACTAGTATTCTTAACTTTTTTGTTGTTTCAATATTCCATGTTCAGGTTCCTCTCTAGTAGGCCTAAGAACGAGAATTCAAGTCATAAATTTTGGTTTAAAATAACGATGTGGTTATTATACACAGTTATCTCGTTTGGAATTGTTCATCACTGTGCTTATAATTACTTCGTTAGTTTGCAAATAACGATGCCTCTGTACATCCTTGTGTTGGTTTGTAGTGGGCTTATGTTATATACCTTCATCTTCTTAGACCGCGTTACTGGCAGAGAGATTATTAGCACGCATGAAAATGAAATTGGTATCCATGAAAAACATATGTTATGTGTGTTGAGAAGTCGGATTACATGGATTCGGTTTTTGAGAAAGTGTAATAAGTTGGTTACTTGCATGCTTCAAGTGATGCTTTGCTATATATATCCTACTCGTAGATTATCTTATATATTACTTCAGTACACATGTAATTGTAACGTTACAAACATCTGAGTCATGAGGCTATGCATGGGATCGAAATTGATATATTTGCTAAAGAAGAATTTAAATTAGGACTCCAATGTGAAAGAGCTTTATTCAACATAGATAAATAAATTTCTATCATATGAACTATGTACCATTGTAGACAAAGTGTTAGGTGGTATTAGAGCGGACGGTGTGGCTCTCGTCGTCCTCCTCGCCGCCACGCTGGAAGCCTCGTCGTCTCTCGCCGCCACACCGCTTTACTTCGCCGTCCTTCGTCATTTGATGCCTCGCCACCACCACGACGAGTAAAAACACTGACAAAGTGGGACCCGCTTGATATATTTTAAAGGTTTGATTTTCTTTTTTCTGGGTCTGTGAAATTGAAGGGTTTTGGAAGTGGGTTTGTGTGTGTAACTGTGTGTTATTAGTGTGTGTTTTAGTGTGTGTTTGTAGTGTGTGTTTGTAGGAGGAAGAAGAAGAAGTAGTAAATTTTCTTTTTCTTTTTTTTTTTTTTTTTTTTTTTAGTGGATAAGAAACTTGCATGTGAATAGAGTAGTAAGGTTTTACATTCAATTTTTTTTTTTTTTCACTTTTATTTTAAATATATTGTTTTGTATTTTATTTAATAAATAAATTTAGTTTAGATGAAGAGGTTGAGGTTTAGTTATGTATTGTATTTTAATTGAATGAAATGAATTTATTTAGTTTATTTGGAAACGAAATGAATAAAAAAAATAAAGCCAGAGCTATGTACCAAACGAAGAGGTTGAGGTTTGTTATGAGTGAGGAGGGTTTGTTGTTGGTTAGTTGTGGGAAAACGAGATCTTGATGCCACGGCGCGACGTGTGACGACGTAAATAACCTCATGTTATGCATTCTCTCTTTATGTAACTTGCTTTACAAGCCAAGTATTAGGCCCACTGTGACAGGGATTGAAATCCCTTCTTAGCCGACATTCGTTAGTCTATAAATAGGGATAATTCGGCTTGTTTTTCTTTCTTTCTTTTCTCGTTACTTGTTGGTCAATTAAAGAGTAGTTAAGTTTTTTACGCATGCATGTGTACGTGTTTTCTTTGTCAAATTTCTTTAGGTTTACTTGTATGTATCGATCTCGTGTGGTCTAAGGTTAGTCGATACTATACTTTGGGTTTGTTTGTTTTGGTGATGGTTTTATCAAGCAGGTAGAATAGAATAGCGAATAACGATGGAGTAGTACTTTATTCTGGTCGCATAATCTTAAGATTCAGTAATGAAATCCAGCAACTGATTCCATTCTACTTCACCATAATGATGCGTAACATCATTGTTTTCATTTATTGGACCGTATTGTCGTTAAATCTATTATATCCTTGGGCTAGTGTTGTGGTTAAGTTTCCCTTTGCTGAAATTCTATTTGTCGAGGTGCCTCGTTATGTCAAGATACTCGAATTATACACGAAGAGTATGCATGCATGGAATGAACTAGCATTGTGGTCTTTAAACACTGCACGGTCATATATGTGTTGCAAATAATACTATTGGCCATGTATATATGCACTTGTGTTTTGTGTAACGTGACTCTCTTATACACATCTATAATCTTAGATCTTGTTAGACGATGTTGAAACATCAGGACGAGCGATTATATATGAAATTCACTTTTTTTTTTTTTTAATCCGTTTGATTTCAATTTGGAGATGGCGCAAGCCTGATTAGTTATTATCAGTTCTTGAAATAATTTTCTTTGAAAGGAATGAACAAATGATGTTAATTAGGCATTATTATGGTGAAGTATAATGGAATCAATTTAGTAGATTACATATAAGAGGGTATTTTCGTTTAGTTATTCAAGCCATGTTATGGGTGTTGGTCATTTTTTAAGCTAATCATGCTTCTAGATAAAATGCACGTATGGATAATGGATGATCTGTTCTTGGTGTCTAAACTCATCCCTGGTATAACAGAAATTATGTTATTCGTCTACTTTGGTAGTCCATGGCTTGGTATAACAGCTAACTAAGAAGATAGCTTGGTATAAAAGCTAAACTAATGAACACCCACAGGGCCAACTCCAGGCATGATTTCTTCATTGTTTTCACGTTTGGAGGCAATGAGAGATAGCTCAACTAACAATACTTCAGGGACAAAAAACTTAAAGAGAAACATTATACCAAGAACAAACGATGAGAAGTTGTTCCGACAAGATGCACCAGCAAAAGAACAGAGATGATGTTTGGCATCATAATTGTGAAGTAGAACGGTATGAGTTGCTCAACATCATCGATTGTACGTGACTGTCGGTGTAGTCTTCTTAGAAAAAACGAGATTGTTACCATCTTGATCTGAGTTGATCGACTTGCGGGAGACTCAGTTAACCAACTGTTCTTTTTATTAAGGGTGGCATGCGGTTGTAGGAAAACAGAGTTTAAACCCAGAAACAACTCTTGAATCTCAATTCAAGATCAACCTTTTATTATAAACTTCAAACAATCAAGATCACAAGACACTGATCTTAATCAGTAACCATGAACAATTCACAAACCCAAGATATGATCAACCACAATACTTCCCACTGCTAATCAGGTGGAAGTCTATTGACTAATTATCAATAGTACTATTACAATCTTTATCTCACAATCACTCTTAAGCAACAATAAGAATTCTAAATGATCTTGATTGAATATCAAGATGACAAGAGAAACTGGTGCGTTTTCGAGAGAGAGAGATGATCTTCAAGATAAGAAACCCTAATCGGGAAGAGAGCCTTAAATACTCCTTGATCGAGACTTTAAGCAATTTTGTCATTTATGGTCCTTGAACTTTAAGCACCTTACTACTATCAAGACAATCTTTATCCAACACTATAATCAGAATACAAACATGTCACAATTAGTCCTTATAGTATTTGTGTTCCACATTTGAGTTACTTTCAACATCCCCTTAACTCAAACCCGAACACATCAAATGTACTCAAGTTTGGAAACCCTTTTCATGTTGAAGTTTATCTAGACCCTTAGTAAAAATATCAGCAGTTTGTTCTGCTGTTTGAACTTTTTCAGTCTTAATAACCCCAGCTAAAATTTTATCTCTCACAAAATGTAAATCAATTTTCAAGTGTTTAGTCCTTTCATGGAAAACAGGATTTGCAGCAATCTTAATTGCTGCTTGACTATCACAAAAAAGTTTAACAGGCAAAAATTTTACCCAGTTTAGATCTTTTAAAATTTTTAAGACCCAAACAATTTCTGAAGTAGCAGAGGCCATTGCTCTATACTCACCTCCGTGACTGACTTAGAAAGGGTATGTTGTTTTTACTTTTCCATGAAACCAAGGAACCATTTAGAAAAATACAAAACCCTCAGAATCGATCTCCTAGTAACAACACACTTGGCCCACCGCATCCACATAAGTCTCAAGATTTTCAAAAGAACTTTTAACAATATGTATTCCTCTTCCAGAGAACCTTTAAGATATCTTAAAACTTTAAGTGCAATTTAAGATGAGACTTAAGTGGCTTATGCATGAACCGACTTAAACAATGTACAAGATATGAAATATCGTGCCTAGTGTGTGTCAAGTAAATCAATTTTCCAATTAACTTTTGATATTCAAGAATATTATCCAAAACAGATCAAGTATAGTAGGTTCATTGGTAATAGAAAGACTTTGTTCTAAAGGAAAAGCGAGATGGTTTGCATGCTAACAACCCAAATTCAAGAAGCAAATCCAAACAATATTTCCTCCGAGTTAAACATAAACCCTTATTAGTTTCAATAACCTCAATACCCAAAAGTACTTAAGTTTTCCCAAATCTTTAATTTGAAATTTAGATTTAAGAAAACTTTAAAACTTTCAATTTCACCAAATTATTACCAAGAATAATTATATCATCTACATACACAAGCAAAGCAACAATATTACTCGATTCATTCTTGATAAACAAGGAATAATCACTTTACTCAGATGAATCCATTTTCAAGCAAGGCATCGTTAACTTAGCATTCCATTGTCCGGTGCTTGTTTTAAACCATATAAAGACTTTTGAGTCTACAAACTCTCTTATCATTAGTATTAAAACCCATCGTAAAGACATATAAACTGCTTCATCTAAATCTCCATATAAAAGGCATTATTAACATCAAGTTGAATATAGGCCAATCTTGTCGAACAAAGAAGATTTATAAGACACCTAACAAGAATAATCTTAACAATCGGAGAAAAGTTTCATCAAAATCTACTCCTTCTTTCTCGATTATAACCTTTAGCAACAAGCCTAGCTTTATATCTATCAACTTCACCATTAGATTTGTATTTTATTTTAAACACCCATTTGCTACCTATAGCTTTTCTACCAACAGCAACTCAACAATTTCAAAAGTATCATTACTATATAAAGCTTTCATCTCACTAGTCATAGCATCCATCCAAGGTCGATACATACATGCCTCCCAATATGTTTTAGGCTCAAAACTTTTGTTAAGTTCAACAACAAAACACAGAGTATCATTTTTAAGTTTAGCATAAGTAACAAACTTTTCTAAACCAAATTTAACTTTAGAATCAACCACATAGTCATTGTATTTATTAGGAAAACAGATGTTCTATCGACCTTCTTAAAGAAGGTCGATTATTAACAAAAGGCAAATCACCGATTCTGTAAAGAACTGCTTTCACCCTCGTAACTACTCACACCTAGAGGAGTTGCGACCATCTCACCTACACCGGTAACCTCATTGGAACCATCGAGTGCCCAAAATCACACTGCTCATGGTCAATAGTCACGCCAAGATGCAAGGAGGAGTCGCCTCACCTCACGATGATCATCATGAGTATTATCATCATTGATGTGTCGAGTTGTCACATGTTACTTCATCAAAAAGTTAACATGATTCAAACTCGACTAAGAGGGTCGAGCAGCAGAAGAGTTTTTGATCTTGAAAGGAAACACATTTTCAAAAAATCTTACATCTCTAGAGAATATAAACTGTTTTCTTTCAAGACTATAAAGTTTATAACCTTTTTGAAAATTGGAATACCCAACTAGAACACATTTCTCAGCCCTACTACTAAACTTATCATTACCGGTAAGAATAGTAGCAAAGCAAAGACAACCAAAAATTCTTAAATGATTAAGTTCATGTTTTCTTTTAAAAACAAGATTAAAGGGAGACAATCCATTCAAGATCAAGATGGCAACTGTTAATCAAATAAGTGGCGCTTAAAATGCATTCGCACCACAAATACAAAGGCAATCCCCCCTGAAACATAAGGGATCTAGCAACATTTAAAAGATGCCTATGTTTCCTCTCAACAACCCCATTTTGTTGAGGTGTGTAAGTACAAGATGTTTGATGAATAATACCATTTTTTTCACAAAATCCATTAAATTGAGTATTAACAAACTCTGTACCATTATCACTTCTAAATATTTTAACACATTTTTCAAATTGTGTTTTAATTAGATTATAAAAAATTTGAATATAATCAAACACCTCTTGCTTACTCTTAAGTAAGTAAACCCAAACTGCCCTGGTGAAATCATCAACAATAGTTAAAAAAAATCTGTGACCTTCTTTACTTTTAACTTTATAAGGACCCCAAAGATCTAGATGAACTAAGTCACCTAAATGCAAAGTTTTATGATCACTTAGAGGAAAAGGCTCTAGTTTGTTTAGCCTGCTGACAAATGTCACAAGGCTCATTTTCATTTGTATTTTGAAACCGATTTCACCTTTTCAAGATCGTTAAAACTTGGTCGAAGGATGACCAAGTCTCGCAATGCCAAATTTTCTTGGGCATATCACAAGCGCACTTAAAATTTTTAAAATTTTAACCCTAGGTCAATACCTTGATCTCCATCAAAGTAATACAAACCATCCATCCGCTACCAATCCCCGTAATATTCATTTCCTCAAACCGAGGTAAAACATAACATTTGGTCTCATCAAAAGCAACAACAAATTTACTATCTCTAGCCACCTTATGAATGACATTAAACCGACACGATACTGTGAACAACCAACACATCATATAATGTCAAATGATTAGTGAGAACCATATTTCCAACCTTAGTAATTAAAGCTTCATCCCATTGGGATGAGATACCTTAATACCAAGCTTGGAAATATCAATAACATTCACTAAAAATTTATCAAGATATGTAAGATGTTGATTTGCACCGTAATCTACAATAATACCGCCGCAACCAATGCAAATTTCATTTTACTATTATGACAAAAAAATCGTAAAGTTTTGATTAAAAATTTACTTTTGTTGAAAACAATACCGCCATATTGGCATGCATGCCTTTCCATTTCCATTATTATTAATGTAGTTCTCCTTAATCAAAGAAATGAGTTTAGATATCTGTTCATCAGAAAAGGCAGAGATAGAACTAGACCCAACAGAATTATTGTTATTAACAAATCTCTTATTAAAATTTTGAACACCCTGATTGTTATTATTCTTTCTATTTTTCCCAAAATCAGCAGGATATCCAATGAGTTTAAAGCACCTATCAATAGTATGACCATTGAAGCCACAATGTTCACAAACTAAAACAGGACCACTAGCAGCCCTTCTAGAATCATTATTTCTAGGTCCAATATTAGGTCTGAAAGAACTGCCAGAGGTAGAAGACCTCTGTGTGTTCCCTCTATTTGGAACACTGGAGTTAAACACAGATGAATGAGACTTCGAGAAGTCCCACCATCCGAACCAAATGACCACGCACTGTGAGATTCCTCACTAGAAATGACAAAGAAAAGCCCCTTTAACATCGTGAAGAGGATCTCTAGATGTAATATTACTTATTTTCATATAAGATTCATCTAATCCCATTAAGAACTCGCATTAATTTCATCAATTGATTATGTTTTTAAAATCATCTCGCAAAGATGACAAGTACATCTAGGTAATCAACTAAGGCATCAAACTGCTTCCACAGTAGTAGACAACTTATTAAAGTATTCAAGAATAGGGCTACCATTTTGAGACAAAGAGTTGATTTTATGATGCAAGTTAAAAGTAACAGTAACCATCAACTCTATCAAACATTTCTTTTAATTCATTCCAAACATCGAAGCTCTTTAGAAAAAATTTGTCCCAAAACAACTCTTCCGATATAGAGTTTAAAATCCAACCCAAGACAACAAAGATTCACCCTATCCCATTGTCTACCTAGAACCTCATCAAGATTGGATCTTCTACAAGACCCATCTATAAAACCAATTTTATTCTTTCCTTCTAATGCTAACAACATAGCACAAGACCACACATTATAATTTTCAGTCCCTTTTAATTTGATAGACACAACAGTAAGAGTAGCAGAGTCATTAGGATGCAAATGCAATGGATTACTAAGATCTAATTTACTAATCAAAGTGACAGGCTCATCAGCCTCATATTCATCATCAGTATAACCATGAACAGACATACTGACAAAACAACAAAAAATACACAAAGAAACAAGAATATAGTTCCCAGGCTTCCTTGCCACTCAAGGTGGTAGGTCAAGGGCAGATTATTCTAAACAAGAGCAACAACTAAAACAGATAAACAACACTCCAACAACAATCACAATCACCTCCAACAATCCCAACTCCTACTCCCCGTCAATCTAAACAAGAAATAAAAATAAAGAAAGTTAAAGAGTGTGAGAGGTGTTACAAAGGCACGCAAACCAATAAGCAATGAACAAGAACCCAGATTATGACTCTCGAGACAAGAATCACAACCCACACGATCTCAATCAACCCAGAACCACCAAGATTCTCAAAAAGAATCAAGTATACCAAGAACCAACCACCAATCGAAGCAAGAGATCAAACAAAAATACCCAAACCCTAATTTTCTCAAAAATTGGGCGTTTTGTAAAATCGTTTAAAAATTGATCAATCAGAGTCAAAAACACCAATTAATCACAGTCAATTAGATTTATTCAAACTAATTTGAAAAACCCCCAAAATTTTTGAAACCCTAATTTTCCAAAATCAATTTTAAAGAGCAAGGCGAGTAACCTGGCTCTGATACCATGTAGGAAAACAGAGTTTAAACCCAGAAACAACTCTTGAATCTCAATTCAAGATCAACCTTTTATTATAAACTTCAAACAATCAAGATCACAAGACACTGATCTTAATCAGTAACCAAGAACAATCACAAACCCAAGATATGATCAACCACAATACTTCCCACTGCTAATCAGGTGGAAGTCTATTGACTAATTATCAATAGTACTATTACAACTTTATCTCACAATCACTCTTAAGCAACAATAAGAATTCTAAATGATCTTGATTGAATATCAAGATGACAAGAGAAACTGGTGCGCTTTTTGAGAGAGAGATGCGATCTTCAAGATAAGAAACCCTAACTGGAAGAGAGCCTTAAATACTCCTTGATCGAGACTTTAAGCGATTTTGTCATTTATGGTCCTTGAACTTTAAGCACCTTACTACTATCAAGACAATCTTTATCCAACACTATAATCAGTAAATACAAACATGTCACAATTAGTCCTTATAATATTTGTGTTCCACATTTGAGTTACTTTCAACATTTTGGATATGGTGTAAGTTGGTCGTTTTCTTTACAATTCTTGACATGAACTTTAATTTGTTTGTTATCATTTGCATGTAAATAATTCTGTTGTTACTGATCGATTAGACTACATTATTAACGTTATATTTCTTGTTTTGGTAAATCAGATAAGGAAGCAGGCAGATTAATTATTTAAGTACGATATGATCCAGTTTTCAGTTCTTGTGAGTTAGATGTAAGTTTTCTTCTATCAGTTACATAATGTTTAAGCTGTTGAGTATTAGCATTTTCACGAAATAATATATTTATACATGTTGTGCAATAATCAGGTCATTCAAGAAGATCTTTTATCATTTGCAGACTGCGTTTATATGATGATTAATTGTTCATTGATCATGCATTGAAAGTGATGAAAATAATAAGTCAGAACTTAAGAGTGGTGCATGAATTTTATCTTCCTGAGCTTGTTAGCGGATCTTTTATGTTTTCATGCAGTTTAATTGCTAATTTCCGGTGTATTTCCGTTTTGTTTTGATGTGCTACTAGTAGAAGTTTGTGGGATTTATAAGTAGTAAAGTTTGATAACAAACATAACATTCCTGGAAAAGTATATCTGTGTTGAATGGGGATGAAATTGCAGTTTGGTATTTTTATTTGAAAAGTTCAGATAATCTATTGATCACATATCAAGATCGACTAAACACAGATGCATGCAAAAAGTCATACCTGAAACTATTGCTTGATTCTTGATTAGTAGAATTTGCTATTTCCTACAATCCTAGTGCTTTAGCGATGCTTAATTTGGTGTAATAGGTGTATAATAACAATGCTAGTGTTTTAACAGTATCGACTCAAACAGGCCTAATAAAAAAATAAGGATCTTTAGACTCCCCCGTGCAGAGTACTTAATTACTTGTATGGAAGTGTACACCAAATTAGATGATTCTTGCACCATTTCACTAATGTTGTGTAGGCATGCTAGATGGTAAGTAATCGAAAGAAAAAAAAATTAGACCCTTTAAGCTAAGTGATTCCAATGATTTTTATTTTTATTTTTCTAAAATAAATACCCTTATTTCAAATTAGGAAAGAATTGTTAGTGGCAAACTTAAGCTCCAAATACTGAAATCGCATTTATAATTCGAAACTAATACTTTACGCAAGTACGCAACTCAACCTAAGGGAAACGTGCCTCATGCAAAAGAAAGTAGACCTTATGTTATCCCAAATAAGATAATAGATGTTAAAAAGAGGTTTGGTTTTTCACTCTAGCATTTCAACAAGGCATGCATTGGTGGTTGTGTTCATTAGTTTAGCTTTTATACCAAGCGACAGAGCCGTATATGAAGGTGTGCGAGGTGTACTGTCGCACATGACCTCCAAATTATAAGGGCCTTAAAATTTTTATTTGATATGTATATATATATTCTATAAATTGACTACAATTATTTGATTTAAGAAGTCGCAATGAAAATATTAACCGGAGCAACTTTGAAAACAATTATTTATCATTTTATCTCTTGAGAAAATTAATTGCTTTTTATTTTAGGCCCCGTTTTTGTTGTTAAATTAAATTTTGCACAGGGCATTCGTAAGCTCAGAGACGGCACTGCCAAGCGATTGACTACCAAAGTAGACGGATAATATAATTCTGTTATACCCGGAATGAGTTTTGACACCAGGAACAGATCATCCATTATCCATACGTGCATTTTATCTATAAGCATGATTAGCTTAAAACAAGACAAACTTCCATAACACCATAGCTTGAATAACTAAACGTTAACACCGTCTTATATATAATCTACTTAATTGATTTCATTATACTTCACCATAATGATGCGTAACATCATTTGTTCATTCGTTAGAGCATACTATCGCAAATATTATTCGTTGTTTGTTTTTGGGATAGTTTTCCTGTTAAGTTTCTTGTCACTGAAATTCTTATAGTGTCGGGGTACTTCGAATTGCCTCTCATTGTAAAATCCATGCAACCATTGTGGTTTGAGAACCATCATCGTACGAGGATTGTTTCAACTTCCTTGCATGTAGAAAGTGTTGGCCATGTATCCACCTGTATACGTTTATAATCTCAGATCTTATTGAACCTTGGAAGATTAAGAAGAGCTATATATTATGAGGTTGGCATTGCTGAAAACTATAATGAATTACATTTAGATATAGTGTAGACAAACAAATTCATTTCAAGCTAGAACTGATAATAACTAATCAGACTTGCGCCATATCCATATTAAAATCGGACGGATTTTTTTAGAAAAAAAGTCAACTTCATAATCGCTCGTCCTGTGTTAGTTTAGGCTATTTTGGTTAGTATACGAAACGAAGGTGAAATGTGTCAGTTTATTTGTTTCTGATATGTATAAGTCTCTGTGATTTATGAATGATTTATGATTGTGATTGTAGTGATAGGAGATGTAGATTTTAATTAGTTAGTTAGTTAGTTGCAGAAAACGGAGGTGAAATGTGTTAGTTTTGGCTATATTAAGTTGCATTAATTTCGGCTATTTTAAGTTGTGTTAATTTTGAGTTATATTTATGTGTGTTTGTTATTGTATTGAAAGATAATGGTGTTTAGTTGTTTACTGTTTAGGTTACATAATAAGTGAGTATATAAGCATATTTTTAAAGTAGGTGCATTCTGTGAATTATAGTTAGCTAGTTCGGAAAATGAAGGTGAAATGTGTTAGTTTCAGCTAGTATGTGTTAGTTTCAGCTAGTTTATGTTGTGTTTAATTTGGTAATAGTTTTTAGTTTGGTTTGTGTTTGTTTTCATGTGTTTTGGTTTATGTAAAATGTTTATGGTTTTTGTTTGTTAGCACCACCACAACAGTCGTTGCCGTCGGCTCGCCACTGCAGCTGTTCACCACCACACCGCCGCCGCTGCTACTAGACACCACCACACCCCCGCCTTTGTTTCTGCTGTAAGTAATTTATAATTTTGTATAATGTGTAGTTAGTTATAAACGTGTGATTATTGAGTTATTGTTTGATTGTCCGTTTGAGAGTGCACGTTGAGAGTGCGTGAATCGGTAGTATTTATATAATGTGTATGTTGCGTAAATGTGTGAATTGGTATTATGTTGAAGTATCGTGGAAGCATGTGTAAATTTGTTAATGTTTAAATGAGTAAATGTGTATATATTTTGTATAAAGTGTAAATGTGTATAACGTGTTAATGTTTAAATGTGTATAATGTGTAAATGCTTATAATATACATTGTTTAACTACCTATATTAGAAAGAATGGTATGACCCATTTTAACCCATTTAACCCATTTGTGACTTTACAAAAGTAGATGGTAGCCTTGCGAAAGAGCTAAGTTGGCCTTGAGACTGAGAACAAGATGACGGATGAAGTGATTTTGGGTGAGGTATTGGGAACAAGGCGAGGGTTCAATCCAGGACAAGGTAGGAGGCTGCGGATATGAGTAGGTTGCTTTGTTGAACTTGTTTAGGTTGGTTTGAGAACAATTTATCGTTTTGAAAAGTTTATGGTTATGTCATTGAACAATTTTTGTTTATGTCATCGAACTACGCCGTTGAACCACTTTGGTTTAATGTGTATGAACTTTGGTAGGCGAATATAGAAGTTTTAGCGGATGTTTTATGCGTATGAACTTTGGTCAAATGTTTTGGAGGATTTGTGTGGTTTTATTTCACAATTTTTACAGTATATCGCTGTGATATGTATGTAGATTTTTTCGGAAAATTTACGGAAAAAACCTTGAAAACTTGCATATTACAGCAGTATGTTGTTGTCAAAAAAATGTGCAAGGGAATTGGCAAGGACATGTCCTCGCTGATTATCCTCGCCAAAGCCCCAAGTTTCACGTGTCCCTCTCATGCCAAATAACCATTATAAATATAAATATAATTAATTAATTAGTTAATGACACACCCTTTAGCGATGACAAAAGTCGTCGCAGAAGAGGGATCTTACTCGGATTGTAATCTTTGGCTAATAAAAGTGGGGCCCACAGTCGTCCTCGCAAAACAGTTGAATTTGTCCTCGCCAAAGACAATAGCGACGAGGCATTGACGACGACTTTTTGCTGGAAAATGGCATCACAAAATATGTTTAGCGACAAATTGCCGTCGCTGAAGACGTAAAAAGTTGGTCGCAAATGAGGTCGAAAGTCGTTAAGATAAGCCCACTACAAACCAACACAACGACGTACAGAGCCATCCTTGTTTGCAAACTAATGAAGTAAGCACACAGATGAACAATTCCAAATGAGATAACTGTATATATTAACCACATTGTTAGAGTTAACTACATAAATGGTCCCTGTGGTTTGTCGGGTTTTACGGATTTAGTCCATTTTTCAATTTTGTTACGGGTCCAGTCACTATGGTTTTGACTTGTCTTGGATCCAGTCCAATTTGCTTAACTCTGTTAGTTTGGCCATGTTTGACCGTTTAAAGTAAGGGTATATTTGTCTTTTTATTTGTTTTAACTGCATAAATGGTCCTTGTGGTTTACCGGGTTATACATTTTTATCCGTTTTTATACGTTTTCGTCCGTTTTTATACTTTTTCATACATTTTCGTCCGTGTTTATATGTTTTCGTCCGTTTTCTTACGTTTTAATCCGGTTTTATACATTTTCGTTTGGTTTTATATGGTTTTATACGTTTTCTTACGTTTTTCATAAGTTTTCATCCATTTTTATATGCTTTCATCTGGTTTGCATACATTTATATACGTTTTTATAAGTTTTCGTTCATCTTTTTACATTTATGTATATTTTCTTATGTTTTTTATCCGGGTTTATACGTTTTCATAAGTTTTCGTCCATTTTTATACGTTTTCATCCGTTTTATACATTATCATCTAGTTTTCTACGTTTCTATACGTTTTCACACGTTTTTGTACGTTTTTATACGTTTTCGTCCATTTTTATACGTTTTCATAAGTTTTCGTCAGGTTTCATACGTTTTTATACATTTTCGTCTATTTTTATACGTTTTCATAAGTTTTCGTCTGTCTTTATAAGTTTTTGTCCGTTTTGTACCTCTTCATTCGGTTTTCTACGTTGTTATATGTTTTCTTACATTTTCACACGCTTTTGTACATTTTTTAACGTTTTCGTCCGTTTTTGCACGTTTTTTAACCTTTTAAACCATTTTTATATGTTTCATACGTTTTATACGTTCTTAACTATATTTATATGTTTTGTTACGTTACTATACGTATAAGAACAGACGAAACGTATGAAAACATAAAAAACATATAAAACGTTCAAAAACGGATGAAAACGTTTAAGAACGGACAAAACGTATAAAAATGGACGATAAGTATAAAAACGGACGAAAACGTATAAAAATGGATGAAACGTATAAAAATGGATAAAAACGTATAAAACGGACGAAACGTATAAAAAGTGAAGAAAACATAAGAAACGTAACATATAAAAACGAAAGAAAACGTAAGAAAACGTATAAAAAAGGACGAAAACGGATAAAACATAAGAAAACGTAATAAAACGTTCGAGAACGTATAAAATGGATGAAAACAGAAGAAAACGAAAGAAAACGTAGATAAATGGACGAAAACGTAAAAAACGGATGAAAACGTACGAAAACGTATAAAAACAAAAGAAAACGTATAAAAACGAACGAAAACGTAAAAAAACGGACAAAACGTATGAAAATGTATAAAAACGGATGAAAACTTATAAAAACGGATGAAAACGTATAACCCGACAAACCACAGGGACTTGTAGTTAACTCTAAATTAGAAAAGATGAAAATGAGGGTATTTTTGTCATTTTATTCTACTTAACATAAAAAACTAACAGATTTGGGTAAAATTGACTGGATCCGTAACATATCAAAACCACATTGATTGAACCCGTAACAAAACTGAAAAATGGACTGAATCCGTAAAATCTGGCAAAACTTAACTCTTTAATTGATCAACAAGTAACAAGAAAAGAAAAAAAGAAAACAATTTGTATGATCCCTATTTATTGACTAAGGAAGTCGGCTTAGAAGGGATTTAATCCCTGTCACAGTTGGCCTAATACATGGCTTGTAAGCTAAGCATTCCTAGTTATTGTATATTAAACCAAGTTACATAATATCACCTTACACTTTGTCTACAATGGTATCATCACTTAAAGCATGCAAGTAACCAACTTATTACACTTTCTCAAAAACCAAATCCATGTAATTCGACTTCTCGACACATAACATATGTTTTTCATGGACACTAATTTCATTTTCATGTGTGATGATAATCTCCCTGCCACTAACATGGTCTAAGAAGATGAAGGTATATAACATAAGCCCACTACAAACCAACACAACGACGTACAAAGCCATCTTGTTTACAAACTAACGAAGTAAGCACACAGATGAACAATTCCAAATGAGAGAACTGTATATAATAACCACATTGTTATTTTAAACCAAAATTTATGACTTGAATTCTCATTCTTAGGCATAGAGTGGAACCTGGACATGGAACATTGCAACAACAAAAAAGTTAAAACTCTGAGGTTATAGGCTTATAAGGGTATTTATGTCTTTTCACACCGTTTTCTTACTTTGGCAGAGTTAATCGCTATCATTAGTTCCGTTACATGGAAGGTTCTTTCCTGTTAACTTACCTCACATTTCTAGTCCTTTTTTCCGTCAAGTAGTGCCAATGAATAGTCATTGTGGTGATATGCTCTAGCAAAAGAGGCAATGGTATTCGGCATCATGATTAGTAGGTAATATGGGAACATATTATGCTCATCGTCGGCTTCATTGACATCATTAAGATTTGTTTGACGATGTTTTGGGTTTGTCTTCTTACAGAAAGGCACAACGGCTTCCATTTTGATAGGAGTTGCAGAATGCAATTATGAGATTAGCAATTATTCTGTGTTAGTAAAAATGTTGTGATGAAGCTTATCAATGGAGGCAGTACCTTTTA
This sequence comes from Chrysanthemum lavandulifolium, assembly GCA_022545495.1. Lineage (NCBI taxonomy): Eukaryota > Viridiplantae > Streptophyta > Magnoliopsida > Asterales > Asteraceae > Chrysanthemum > Chrysanthemum lavandulifolium. The sequence continues at coordinate 144,498,785 of CM040244.1, forward strand.
TATTCAGGCGAACTCCTGAAAAGTGACCTTTGAGAAATTTGCAATGTTGTGGAATTTCTTAGCAATTTAAAGTTCGCTTCAAAGTTATTACTCACATAAGGAGGGAAGACTAAGAGCACACGGTGTGAGCCTTGTTATAGCTCTTCGTGCCTCGCCGTGACATTGTCCCCTTGTTATACTTCGCCATTCCAACTCTCGTCGTCTGACGGAGAGGGTAATATTTGTACGATTTATCAGTTTTTTATTTATTAACGTTTATTTTTTTATTTTTTTTTGTAAATATGTAATGTTTTTATAAGTGGTGGGCCTCAAATGAGTAAGTTGAGGTTAGTTTTGAGTGAGGGAGTTAGTTGTGGAGGGATGTGACACCCCGTAAGCCCCAAATGAGTAACTATGGTTATTCATCACATCTAATGCTCTAAAGGAAATTACATTAACCTTGTTGGCAAGGTTGTGGATTGGGTTATTTCTTTGAAACATCTAGTCAAATCGAAGAAAAAAACAATTTTAATTTATTCCCTAATTCTTATTATTTGCACCCGCACCCTCAAATTCCTGATAAGTGTTAACAGTGATGAATTTTGAAGTGTCTAAATAGCTATGACCAACCAGTAGATGAAATGATATTTAAAAAAAAAAACGTATGCATATGGATTTTGACTAAAAGCAACATATTTTCACTATCAGATCAATAGATCTTCAAAGATTTTACGTGTTATTATCTTTGTTGATACAAAAGTTGGACGTTCCTGGTTTGGAGCTCCGGTTCTCGTACCAATTGAGAATTGCTGCTTGAGACCTGCGCACTAAGAGACAAGAAACACCGTTAGGCTTACCGTGGGATTGTCTCCCACGATTATCCTCCCCGTGAGAGTGAGTAATCGGTTTAGGGTTTAAGGAGTTTTAGGGTTATGAGATCGCACTTAAACGAGGGATATGATTCCTTTATATACGCACGGAATCCTTGTTGGTTCCGTGTTCCCCAACCTTCGCGATCCCGCATAAGTCGGTTGGGAATGATTATCTCCTTATTTTAGAAGATACCGGATATCTATTCCAGAATAGATTTGGGCTTGGGCTTTCGTGAGCCCAAACTCTTATTGATATTGGCCCGGTCGTGCGGGCTTGTGAGTATTAATGTAGTCGGGTTTATGACCCGACTCCAGACTATACGTCATCATGTCCCCCCAGTCTAGTATGCGCAGTGCGTAACTGCGGATGTTAGACTAATGACCGTAGTCCAAAATAAAATAAATAACTTACGAAACGTATTAAAGAAGCCATACACATACCCGTAGGTGCATTGCATCTAGACATCAAAGTGAATTGTAAATGCCTCGTTATTCGGGGGAAAGTTACTGCCCCGCGTCCCATCAAAGGAATCTCAGCCACACAAGTGAAGGTAGTGGGGTCCACGTGGCACATATCGGGTGGATGGGAAAAAAGTATAAAACCACTCTCCATTTCCACAATGGTATTCACTGTGAAAAAGAAATAATCCACCATTGTTGAAATAGATCTGCAGCGACAATCCGTAAATTAACCCACTTTAAGGTATCCGCGTGCTTTCAGACACCATGGTGAAACAATTATCGGACTTTACCTCTTTCTTGACCGAGAGCAATCTCTTAGAGTTCACCTCGATTATTTTATACCCTCGACGCATCCGTTGTGCCGAATGCGCAGCGACCATCATGCGGACTTCCCGGAGGAAAGTGGGGTTTATACGCTTGTTCGATTTTGAACCAACGCGCCCTCGCCCCGCTTCCTATGCGATGTGTTAAACTATTACATCAGATATATCTCGGTTGTAATCAGACATGCGGCCAAAATTACCAATTTTGAGGTAAATTGTCACATCGGCAAGTGAACCCAACCATCCATTTATTCCGCGCCTTTTATCACACAATATGGGCACATGGGTGGGTATCTTTTATGGCGTGCGGTAGGCTTCAATGCTATACGGATAAGCTAGACTCGCTTCGGATTGGAGGAGTATTTCTTCCGGTAGATGATAAATGCTTTCCATGGAACTATGAGTTCTATACTGGGTACATTGTAGAGGATGAGTGCCCTCACTGGTCGATAACGCCGAGGATGCGAATCGATAAATGACAACCGCATCCCCATTAGTGCCTATCCGAGAGATTTTGTACATATGGGCATCACCAGAACTATTTTGGTCCCAAGATGAGATCCCAATCTTCTTGGACGCCAATGGCCGGTGGGTACTCATTCATTGCATCAGATAAATGATGTGAGTCTCCTATTTGTATTCGCGCATTATATAACTTATGTTATTTGTTGCTTCCTTTGCGCAGAAATGGATCTATTCACTGTGGTGCAATTAGCCAAACCACTGGATGTGAGGTCAGGGGTGCGGCCTTTGAAAGAAGGCGAAGAGCCAATACTAGCGAGTACCGCGGGCCATACAATGGAGCTGAACTTAGGGGGAACAGGGACCAGCTCTTCCGTTGCGATAGAGGCAACGCCGGTGCAAGGCGTGCCGAGCCCTCGTGCGCCTTCCCCTATTGCGCAGCCACCACCCGTAGTGGCAGATCCCATTGATGAGGAAATGGAGGAGCAAGAGCATGCGCTATTGCGTAAAGGTCGCGGCAATGGGAGGCGCGAGTTCGCCGAGGAAGAAGCGCCCCGTGATCGCTCATGTTGAATCGCCGAGAGTGAAGCAAAGATCATCGCACCCGCCGCCAGATGTTTCGGGCCCCGTAAGTACTCTTGATAGTATGATTGTTGTTTGTTTTCATCAAGTTTGCGTATGAGATCTTGATAAGTCTGTCTGTGTTTGTAGGTTCAAGCAGAGTGCGGAGTCGCCACCTAAAGAGAGTCCTGTCTTTTCCGAGTCTTCAGAACCGGAGATTGGTAGCGCTGTGCCAGTGGCAGCAGGGGATGCGTCAATGGATCAACTGGTTGATAACCTTGTTTCTCTGGCTGCGCAGTTGAAGGCGAAGTGTGTAGGGGAAAATAGTCAGGACAATCAAAGGACCAACAGATTGCATCACCGAGGCGCATTGGCGGTGCCAAGGCTGAAATAAAAGAAGCCAATGCGTATGCGGAGAGACTTGCAGGAGAAAAAATGTCTCTACTATCACAAATAGACCAGGAGCGTGCTGAAGCAGTCAAGTATAAGCTGTCATGTAACTGGGCCCTTAAACATCTAGAGCAGGGTAAAGAAAATTTCTTTGCGCAGTTGGGGGAGCTTGGGGGTACTGTGAGCTGGTCATTGGAGGTGCAGGAAGCGAAACTGCGCAAGCTCAGCCTGGAGTATGACGAGGAGTTGTATCCTCAGCTCATGTCCACCATAGCTGAGCGAAGGTGGCTCATAGGCCATGGTCTGCGTCTAGCTGCACTCAGTACCCTAGAGTCGCCAGAGGTGGTTAGTGCTTTTCGGGGAGGTTGTGCAGTGCGCTCTGGAGCGTGGTAAGTCAGAAGCAATTGAGAAGCTTCATGAGACAGAACTGTTGAAGGCGCCCATTGATAAGCTACCAAATTATGATGCTGAGTCATATGATCACTTGGTCGCTGCCATGCAGAGAATGAAAGACTTAGAGCTCCCAATGATTTCTGAGCTTGAGCGCGATCAAGATTATCCTATAAATGTTATTATGGCGGGGTTGACCTTGGCGCGTCATCGCATCGAGGGTGCCAAACACGCCAGACTTTTATTTGAAACCCCATGAGTCTCGCTTCAAGCACTGCTTGCTGGCCCTAGGGATAGTCGAATCCATTTGCTTTGGAGAAAGAGGTACCTTTAAAGGAAGTCTTGAAGCGCATGCGACCCGCCTTGCTAAAAAGAAGGTATTGCAGGTAAAGCTATTTTGTGTGGAGTTGGTGCAGCGCACTTGCCAAGGTCTGATGGGGTGCCAGTTAGTGTGGCCACTGTGTCGCGTCAGGATGCAGACGTGTTGAAGGGTATTAGCGAAGCCAAAGATGCAACGAGTCACGTCGGCACCTCTTCACTTAAGCGTTGTAGCAGTTGGTAGTTGATATGTTAACTATCTCTTGTAATAACTCGTAGTTATGAATAAAAGTCTCTTTTTTGCTGTGGATATTATTAAAACGTGTAATGTATACGTATATGTTTGTCTTTGCGTGAAAGATGTATTCGTTGCCGGAGAAACAAACGTGTACGCCAGTGCGAATGTAGGAAATCCATAATCATGTATGAAGATCATAGTATACTTGGAAAATAATTCTAAGTACTTTATCATAATCGTGTATGTTATGATACAACAGATCAGAATATCACATTAAGGAATCAAGTGTCTTGGTTCCTAAGTTGTTAAACGCGATGACGTGTGCGTTGATGCGCAACCATCGTGGGATGCGCATATCTTATTCCAACGCCTTGAGAACAAGGTGTTTAACAAGGATGCGTGATCCCGTGTTGATGGGTTTGCAACCTCTTACTCAACAAGTTAGTTAGTAGGTTAACTTATCCTTTTACCATCGTGGGTCTATTCAGTAGTGCATGCACGCCATCGTGGGCAAGAAATAAAAATCGTTAAGACATACAAGATATGGAGATAACAACTTAAAATGTGTCGCGGAGTTAGCTAGAAACCGCGGCGCTTTATTGATACTTGCAAGTTTTTGGAGACATAACAAAGAAAACAAGATATATGAAAATAAAATGAATACATGAATGTTTATTGAGCATCGAAAGTGTGGAGCGTCTGCTTGCCGTGTCAGTAGCTATTCTTATAGGTAGCACCTCTCGAGGTTGCCGATGTTCCATGTGCGCTGTAGGTCACGACCATCCAAGCCTCGTAGTCAGACGCTACTGTGCCTATTGCTTCAAGAACCTCATAGGGTCCTTCCCACTTTGGTCCGAGCTACTCAGACCGCCGCGTGGCTCGCCTCATTGGCACGGTAGACAAAGTCGCTCGGTCTCGAATGAAACGCGTACCTTGGCATCATAGTATCCTTTCATTTTGACTTCGACTTTGCCTCCCGTATGGTCGCTGCTCGCGTCTTTCTTCCAAAGCAGATCCAAGTCGACACGCCTTTCATCATCGCTTGTTGTCACATTGATCTCCGCAGGCGGATAGTTGGCATGCCGATCTCGGTTGGTATAACGGCTTCGTCTCCGTAGACTAGAGAAGGGGTGTCCCCTCGTCGGTTTTTATTGAGGTGCGGTGAGCCCACAAGACATGCGAAGCTCTTCGACCCACCTTCCTTTGTGCCCGCCCAGCGCGCTTTGATTCCTTCGCCTGAGCTTCGATTTGCGCGCCTACTAAGCCATTGGTTTGTGGGTGTGTAATCGACGCCAAGTGTTGGGTGATGTTTAACTTCGCACCAATCTTTGAAGGGGTTGTCGCAATTGTTTCCGCTATCCGAGATGATTTCTCCGTAATCCAAGCGGCATACTATGTTGTCCCGCATAAAGCGTTTCACCCGTTGCCGGTGATTGTCGCCAACGCTTTTGCCTCGATCCACTTGGTGAAGTAGTCTATAGCTACTATGAGAAACTTGAGACCGCCCGCCGCTATTGGAAAAGGACCGCAATATCAATGCCCCATTTGTAGAATGGCCATGGCGCCGTGATTGGCGTTAGCTCGGCCGTGGTTGGCGCGGACGGGTCTATGAACTTGGCAATCATTGCACTTCCTTATTAAGTCCCGCGCATCTCGATGCATGGTGGCAAGAGTATCCTCGATCGCATGGCGCGTGCTACAACGGACCGTGGTCCGCGTGCATGCCGCATGAACCTTCATGGATTTCGCAACACGTAATTTGCTTGTGGGGGCCGACGCAATGAGCCATGGTTGGAGGAAAGAACGTCGACAAGATGTTGTCTCGCATTCAATCTCTCGCACAGACGCCAGATTCTCGCGAGCTTCGTCATTCTTGGGGTGATGTTCCTTTGCTTAGGAATTCGTAATCGGTGTCATCCATGTAGGACCATCCTCCTCTATGACCGCGGAGACTTCCATCTCCGATATTGATTTGCTTTTCGGTGTTTCCACCAAGACTTGCTTTGATAAGTGTGCGAAGCTTGTCGAGGCGATCTTGCTCTCAAGCCTCGCTTTGCGATTTTCTCCTCTAGGGACTTGCTTGATAGTAAATCTGTCAAAGCCTTTGATCGATGTCTTAGTCTTCTCAAGATATCGAATCATATTCTCTTCTTTGGCCACGATTCACCCAACACATGGTTGGCTACTAGCCGGAGTCTACATTTGCTTCCAAGTTACGTACACCCATTCGAGCCGCAATGCGTAGTCCCGCGATTAGGGCTTCGATTTCGCCTCATTGTTTGTCGCGGTAAATTCAAAACGCAGCGCGTAAGTAAATTCCATTCCTCCGGGTTTGTGAGAATAAGGCCTCCCGATCCGCCCACGCACGAGGATCCCGTCGTAAACAAAATCCATGGATCCGTAGTTCCTCGCTTGGTGCGGGTACCTCATCAAGATCCGCTTCGATGATGAAGTCCGCCGTAACTCGCCCTTTTATTGCGGTACGTGGTCTCAGAAGAGATGTTGTGTTCGCTTAGTAAGACACTCCACTTCGAGTCGCCCCGACGACGGGTTTGGAGATGATCCGCTGATGGCTTGATCGTGATTACCGCTATCGGGTGCACCGAAGTACCGCGTAATCGCTGGCGGCAAACACTAATGCCAAGACTAACTTCTCCATGGCATTGTAGTTCATCTCCGTCTTCTTGAGCGCTTTGTCGACAAAATAGATAGGGGTTTGCACCGAGTCCCTATTCTGTTAGTAGCATCGCTACCGACCGCCCCATGAGTTGCCGATAAATACATGACGCTCTTCCCCTCGGTCGGGTGCAACGAGTGTTGGGAGCGTTGCTAGATGTCGTTTGAGTGTAGTGAAGGCTTCTTCCGCCTCCGCCGCCCACCGAAGTCACCCTTTTTATACACTTTCGAGTGTTTCAAGAGAGGCAATGACTTTTCTCACGATTTAGACAGAACCTGCTTAGGCCGCCGCTTTTCCGTTGAGGATTGGACTTCCTTCACGTGCGTGGTGAGGAAGTTCTATTACCGCCTTTGTCTTTTCTCGACAAGGTTTTATGTCATCGTTCTATCAGTATCCTAGAACATGCCTTCAGAGCGCCAAGGTGCATTTCTTAGATTCACTTCATGTTGATCTCGTAGTCTTGAATGTCTCTTCTATGTCGCGCACAAGCTCAACTTCAAGATGGCTTTTATGACTAGGTCATCCACATAGACTTCCGTGTCATGCCCACCTATTTTTCAAAGGCATTGTCTACTAACCGATAGTGGCACCAGATTCTTCAAGCCAAAGGGCATTTTGTATAACAAGAACGCCTTGGCTTGTGTGGAAAGTCGCTTTTTCCTCGCCTTCCTTAGCCATCTCAGACCGGTGATATCCCTTGTACGCGCCGAGAAAACACTTTAACGGGTATCCGCACAAGGACTCTATTTTCCGCCTATCTCGTAATGGATAGCATCCCGTGGGCATGCTTTGTTAAGGTCGGTGAAGTTCACGCACATTCGCCACCACCGCCGCTTTTTGACCATTATCGGGTTAGAAAGCCACCGTGGTAGTAGACTTCACGATAATTCCCGTGATTTACCATTTACGCACCGCTGTAATCGTCGCGACGCCTGGGCTTCGCCACGCTTCTTCCGCGCGATCGGTGTGTACCCTTGCCGGATTCTCGCTTATGCTCGTGATCGAGCGTGGTACCCGATCATGTGTTTTGGCCCCACGCGAAAATATCCACATTCTTTTGTAGGAGCGCGACACAACCGCTTTGCCGTTGTCCGACAATGACCTCCGATGGTTATTTCGCCCGGTACTGGGTGAATCGCGACCTTCAAGTTGGGGACTTTGGCAACAAGACCGCCGGATCGGTGCCATTTCGCATGTAACCATGTTACATTCTCTGCTTGGTACCGTGGCATTGTAAAGAGTAACAACGCCCTTCATCGGGAATTTAAGCATCCCGCGCGCCGTTGATGGCACCGCACGCATGGTCGATATCCCGGGTCTCCCAATAATGCCATTGTATGGCGAGGGGATTTGATCACCATGAAGTCCATCCAGTTGTCGAGAGTGCTCGCTGCCAATGCCGACTAGTAATCGCATGATTGCCCATGGGCTATATCTTTTCACCCGTGAAACCAGTGAGTCAGGTCGACCGGGTTTAACCGGTCTGCGATTTCGTGTCGTAGTCTTTAAAGCAATGCTCATACATGATATTTGCCGATGCCCCACCATCAATGTACATGCGGTGTATGTCGTGACCACCCGCACCGATTTCAATGGTGAGTGGCTCGCCATCGCGTTGTCGCAGCTAGAGTAGGAAAGAGATTTCGCTTCTTCGGAAAACTCCGGCCGACCTTCCGCCTAGTGATTCTGCACGTCGTATCATGTAGATTGTGTCGGCCTTATCTTTAGGTGTCTCCTTCTTGTTTCCATTCTTTGTTTATCTCTTCCTCTTTAATGTTTTTAACCAAGTGGTCCGCCTACCTCCTCGACCATCTTGTCGATGAGTTGGCGCACTGGACACATTCGTTAGTGGTGTGACCCTTTTGCGTGGTAGTCACAAGATCCATTCCCGGCGCCGATCTTCTCAGTGTACGATCTGTGGCGGTCTTGGGAAATTCGCGCCTTCACCGCGAGTATTTCCTTTGGGGTTTTGATCTGTGGAGTGTACTGTCATTATCTCCGCCGCCTCCTCCATTGCGATAGCTCTATTACTTAGTTACTACCTCGGTCGCTCGATTGCCTCCCGTGTTGTTCCCGTGACCGTAACTCGAGTGGTTCTTTTGCTATCCGCCGCGGCGGCTTCTCCCTGGACAAAGACCGAGAGCGCTTCATGAGTTCATCAAAGGTCTCGTGGATCTTGTCATTCAACCTCTTGATGAGTTCGGATTATTAATCCCATTCATGAAGCCGAGATCTTTAGTACTTCAGACATGCTTTAACTTGCATGCATTCATCTTTAAAGCGCTCCATGAATGCGCCAGATTCTCCTTGGTGCCGCTTTACCGGCGAGTTCGACAGATTTTTAGCGCACTTTTTCCGTTGAGTAAAATTTAGGCGAACGCCTTTCTCAACTCTTCAAAACCATTTATGCTCCTTCGTGGGATTTTGTTGAACCGCCCGCGCTTCCCACTAGTGTGGAATTAAACATGTGGCACCACACCGGTTGTGCGCCGCCTCAATGGTCGCTACCGATTCAAAGATTTTAGGTGATCGTCCGGATCACCTGCTCCATCATAGGTCTTGACATTTGTAGGCATGCGCCTCTTCTTGTTCTCGAGAAATCACTAATGCGTCCGTGAACGATCCACTTTCTCGACGGCGCCATGGAGAGACATGTCTTCTCTTGGCTATCGCGTCTGCTTCTAGACTTCCAATGTCCTCAGATCGCTATCCTCGTTGTCCGAGTAGTTATCGAAGATGAATTTTCCTTTCACGGCGCCATGCGCCGCCATCCTCGTAGTCCGACTTGTAGTCCGGATCCAAGGGCTCTCACTGGGAAACTTTCGCCCCATCGTCATGTACTTTACGGCTACCCGGCCCGGCGAGACACCGGTACCGCTCTTCTCTATCACTATCACTCAAGTGTTGCGAGTGAGATGTCTCATCACCTCGATTCTCCTCCCGATTCGCTGAATACCGGGGTTTATGACCGCCTCCCGCACTTTTCTTTTCGGTGGCGCAGTGGGAAGTATCGATTCGAATCGAAATTAAGTCGGGCTTTCAAGTTCCGACCGATCTATTCTTCTTCCTCTTGCATGAGGCGTTAATGTTTCGTAGTTTTGGGATACGAAAACTTCGGTGTAATTAATTCCGTGCGACTCCCCAAGAGCGAGTGCGTTTGTTTCGCCGCTATACCCTTATCCCTACCTGGTGCCTCCAGACCTTTGTCGTCGGTTTAGCACCGATTGGAAGGGAGTAGTAAAGACGGTGCGCATGGGTCTACTCCACTCGTGGTGGTTGTAGTGGCTTGGGTCGTTCCCGAGTGCGGTTCCACCGGAGGAAGATCAAGTCTTGGCCGATCCCTTATTTTTAGCAAATACTGGTTGTCCTGCAGGTCCGCTAGGGTTAGTCCACTGCGACTTCTTCCCACGAGGTCCGATCGCGATCGCCGACACCGTGCTTTGTCATTCTAGTGTTGGTTCTTAGTGTAGGGTCCCACGGATGGCGCCACTTGTTGATACAAAAGTTGGACGCCTCGGTTTGGAGCTCCTGCTCGCACCAATTGAGAATTGCCGCCGAGACCGCACACTAAGAGACAAGAAACACCGTTAGGCTTACCGTGGGATTGTCTCCCACGATTATCCTCCCGCGTGAGAGTGAGTAATCGGTTTAGGGTTTAAGGAGTTTTAGGGTTATGAGATCGCACTTAAACGAGGGATATTGATTCCCTTTATATACGCACGGAATCCTTGTTGGTTCTGTGTTCCCCAACCTTCGCGATCCCGCATAAGTCGGTTGGGAATGATTATCTCCTTATTTTAGAAGATACCGGATATTTATTCCAGAATAGATTGGGCTTGGGCCTTGCGAGCCCAAACTCTTATTGATATTGGCCCGGGTCGCACGCCAAGCTTGTGAATATTAATGTAGTCGGGTTTATGACCGACCCGCACTATACGTCATCAATCTTATTTGTTAAACCTGTGAATTAAACATAAGTATTATTACTCTTTAGTTATTAATGAGTGATACTTGAATACTTGCATCTTTATTTTGCCCCACCTTCTTTGTTAATATTCAGTGATAGTGATATATTGTCAATAATTTTGTAACCATCGTTTTCCTCGATATTTCTAAAATTCTATCCATATTGGTATTTTCTGAGAAAACATCCCCAACTTTCCAAGAAATTTCACTCATAAATGAGAACCACGCGTATCCACTATAATACTAAAATACATATAAGCCTTACCAATCCATAACTCTACAACCAAGCACACGCCACTCAATTCTCAAAATGAGTAAGAAAATAACACTATTCCCCGATACCAAGGTCCAAAAAGACCCTCACGACTTCACCGATGACATCCAGTTTCCGTTATTATTCGTCATCATGATGCCTAACACCATTGGTACAATAGCCAAAGCCATCCGCCATAACGACTATTCATTAGCAGTTTTCGCTATATCAGTTATTGTATGTTTCTTTTTGTTACAGTTTTGCTTGTCAAAGTATTTATCCGCACCTAAACACGACTCAACTCAGAAATTTTGGCTCAAGTTGAATATGTGGTTTCTCTACACGGTTACCTCGTTTGGAGTTGTTTATCAGTTTGCAGATTTTTTCCCTTTGCAAATGACGATGAGTCTCTACATGGTTGTGTTGTTCTGTAGCACGTTTTTGTTCTATGTGTTTGTGATCGCTGATCTCGTGAACTTTTGGAAAATTCAGAGACATGGTGAGGACGGACATTGCTTGCCCGAAAATCAGAGTTTAGATGCCACAAAATTGAATTGTTACTCCATTTCGATATGGGAGAAAGTGTAATTCACCTAGTAGCTTATTTAATGTATGTTTCAAATATATTTGTTATGTAATGGATCAAATTGTTTATTTGATCGCTTAATCTAATATTTGCTTGAACCCGACCAAAGATACTTTAACAGACGGATATGCCCAACAACTGTGAATGAATAGTCATTTTTTGCGGTATGCTCAGGCAAACGAGCCAATGGTGTTAGGCATTATGATAACGAAGAAATATGGGAATGTTATGGTTATATGAATGTGAGATTAAAAGTTTTTTCGTTGTAAGTATATTGTTGTGATGAAGCTTGACAGTTTAGTAGGTTGTGTATATAAGCTGTTAATCATTGAACCGACGTTTGGAATATTTCCATGGAATCTCTTAGCAATTTGGGCTTTTTAAGCTCACTTCATAAGTCCATTTACTAAAACATGAATTGAATGGAGTTGTTTTGTTTTCTTTTGTTATTGAATATTGTTATTCATGTTTATGAATCTGCTATTGTCATTCATGTTCATGAATCTGCTATTGTTATTGAATATGTTTAAAGTAAGTAATTTAAGTTAAAACATGTTTCACGTTTTTTGCTTTCTGAAATATTAATACAATGGTCTAGAGTAGTAATGATTCACAAAGAGATTACTTCTAGAAAGAAATATATTTGTTATATTTTAATTATCATTGAAATCTCTTTTTTAAAGTTGATTATATTCTAAGGATCGGAGGGATACGATCCATATTATCATGATTTAACTAAATTTTTTGTGTTTGTGGTTTACGGTATTTTACTTTTAGTCTAATATTTTAAAAAGTTTCGTGTTCAGCTGAAAATGAGACATCGTGTAACTCTCTTAATTTAACTCCATTATTTTAATAAAAAAGCTCCACAAAAACAAATATACATATCCCATTTTAAGTTATTAAATTTTTACTAAAGTTGTTGGATATGTTTTGTAAAACTTGAGTAGTTGGATATGTTTAAATAATAAATTTTTAGAAAAGCAAAGATACTTTAACAGATGAATAAATTTTTAAACAAAGATATATATGTAAAAGCCTTTTTTAGAAAATAGTTTGTGATTTATAGATAAAAAAGAAAGTGTGTTTTTCAAAAAGATACAAAGATCAAAAATTGTAGTTAACCCTATTATCATTGTCGGATATGTTTGTTAAAACTTTAGTAGCAATTAGCTGAAGTTATTTTTAGTACACAATTGTTTGATAACTTAATTATGTAGTTGTAATTGTAAAGTATAAATTAACATAAAGCTAACAACTTTTTTTATAAGTTTTTTGAATATTAGCATTAAAAAAAGTTTAAAGGCTAAAGGTTTATAAACAAACAATCATTATAGTTTTAAAATATTTTTGAAAACCCATCGACAAACACAGCCATGGTGACATGGTCTATCAACTCTTGTTGCAACTATTTATTTAGGTAAATTATTGTGATTATGATTCTTGAGCATTGCACTAGTTACTTAGAAAACACAATTTTAACAAAATCAATTATCAAAACTTACCTTTTTAAATCCAATTTATTAAAACCAATTATTTTTTGACAATTACCAAAATCTATTAAGAGTGCAATTTTTGGGTTGCTCTCCCTTCTCTTTTGCGCTCCATGTGATACCAGTCAATACACTAAAATTATTGGCGTGCAAAATTGGTTTGCTCTCCCCCTTTTTTGAGCGCCTCCCTGTTATAAAAATTAAAATAATAATAATAATAATAATAATAATAATAATAATAATAACCAAATGTGTTAGCAAGAATTAATTCAATCACACCTACACCTTTTAGATTTATTTTACATTTATTGGTATTTAACCCCATTTATTTTTCTTTACTTACCCTCACATCTCCTCCAAATTTTGCACGCCTTCTCGTTGTTATTCTCCTTGTAAACAAAAATTGCACGTCTGATGAAACTAAAATATTCGGATGGATAAAAAGTAGATTTTTAAAATAAAATGTCGATGTTTTAGATAAAAAGTTTTAAAAAGTAGATGGCTCTTGTGTACGTGTTAGGAGGGAGCGCAAAAGTTAAGGGGAGTGCAAAATATTAATGAGAGCAAACATATTTGCACTCCGTGTCTATGTGTCACTACTCTGGTCTTTCTTTTAATATAAGGTGGAGCGCAAAATATTAAGGAGGGCAAACATATTTGCGTTTTGTGAAATGGGGCACGCAAATAGTCCGGGCGTGCAAACATATTTGCGCTCCGTGTACACGTGTCGGTTTTAAATGTGTTTTTATTTAGATAATAGTATACGCGTAATGATCTAACAAGGGCGTGCAAATTTTCGTGGTGCGCAAATATTATTTGCTCCTATAGTAGATTTTTATAACACGCTTTTCAAATGTTTATTTTGATAACACGCATATCTATTTGCTTCATCGGTAAATTTCTCATTTTAACACTCCTTAAGTCACTAAATAATATTGTTTCGAAAATAAATATTTGAAAATGCAAATGTCCAATTAACAGTGACAACAAATAGGTTTTGGGTTGTAAGGACTGAGTCTACCCATCTAATACTACTTGTAACACCTCCAAGGCCCAAAGTTACAGGTTAACTCAATGTGAGAAGCGGTTCTACAATGATATAGTAGGATTTTCACGTTTGAAATCGTCACCCGACACCAATTTAAAACATACTTGAATGGATAAAATTATGCAATAGCTCGTAATCATGACAAACATGACAAAAAAATGAACGCTGGAGCATGCTTTACGAAATATATGTTCCTTGATATAAACTCATCCATTCAGTTTAATAAGATGTACATGACAATTATTGTTACAGTACATCAAAACTTCTCTAAGATGTAGTACCAAAATGCCCAAGCTTGTTTTTTGTTATCATTGTACATCCTCGGTCATATCAGTTTCTTAAAAAAGGTTATGCTCGATTAAAGGGAAGTGCTTACAGCACTACATAAAATAAAATAAAAATTGAAATTCATTACTTAGATATCTTGAGACTTATTAGTATGATAGATACTTATATACAGATCGACACATTGATACATTAACGCCTAGGAAACCAGTAAATCACACTTTCTCCCAAATTGAAATGTCGTTATCTATCGTCCCAACTTCAGTTACAAGACGTGCGTACTCTCCATGTCTCCAATTCTTCCAATACTTGACGAGATCATTGACCACAAACACACAGAACAAAAACGAACTACATAACAACACAACAGTGTACAAAGTCACCATAATGTGCATAGGGAAAAAATCCGTAAATTGATAAACAAATCCAAACGAGATAGCCGTGTAGAGAAACCACATATTAAGTTTCAGCCAAAACTTCTTAGTCGACTCGTTTTTAGGCAGGGAAAGGTACTTTGAGAGACAGAATTGCAACAAAAAGAAACATACAAAAAGTGACACACAGAAAATAGCTAATGAGTAGTCATTATGGCGGATCGCTTTAGTGATTGTGCCAACGGTGTTGGGCATCATGATCACGAATAGAAATGGAATTCGGAAGTCGTCATTGAGTTCGTGTGGATCCTTTTGGATCGTGCTACTAGGAACTGATGCTGTTTTGTTATGGACAGGTATTTGGACACCCATATTAATTTGGTAATAGAATTCTTATGGATTTTTGTAGACGTGTAGTGAAGACCGTGTGGGATTTTGAACTAGTGTGGTAGAATTTATATGTGTTTCTTGGTTTCTTATTTGGAGCAAGTAGGTGTGGTTCTTGTTTCGGCCTTTCTTCTAAGCATTTGGAATGAAACTACAAGGAAAAAGGGGTCAAAAAGCAAAGTTATTTACTCGTTTACAATTTGGAATCTGAAGTAATTCTCTTAACAACTAACGCGTTTGTAACCTTTTTGTTTTTTTTATAATAATAAATAACAATCTGTTAATAATAATTTTACCCGTAATTATTTTTTAAACCCGTGTATGCGCGAGTTAAACTTATAAAGAGGGATAACATGAGTCGTGTTTTCTAAGTAAATAGTAAAAAAAATATTTTTCTCAACTTGAACCCGCAACTATTTGGTTGATAAGACTTCTCACAAAACAATAGCTAACATGCCAGTGAGACATTCCAGACATCCCTACTTATAATTTTATAAAAAAAGGATAACACAAGTCCTTGGTATATTCATTTACTCAATAACAACATAAATGTTGTGTTATTTTTATGCTAGTATGAAGAACAAAAGAGACCTTTGAAAAAAAGATTACTTTGTCACAAAATAACCACTCTTTCATCTTCCCCCAAAACGTCGGACATCCCCTAAACCCTCACTTCCGCCTTACTCTCACAGGTTACTTTCACTTCATTTTTATTTTTATAATAATACGCATTTATATATTTTAGCTATTATTATATCCACCTTTATAATCCTATATAAGTATATTTTTGTTAA
The DNA here is from genome assembly GCA_022545495.1 of Chrysanthemum lavandulifolium. Lineage (NCBI taxonomy): Eukaryota > Viridiplantae > Streptophyta > Magnoliopsida > Asterales > Asteraceae > Chrysanthemum > Chrysanthemum lavandulifolium. The sequence continues at coordinate 144,514,643 of CM040244.1, forward strand.
GTTTTGAATGTTCTTCTTTCATATAATTATTGTTACATTGTTAGTCGATAAATAAACGAACTTAGTAACTGTGAAACATTTTATTTTATATAAAACTGTCTAGTGACTAATCGGTTTGATACTTCATGGATCTAATGCATTTTGCAAACAAATTATACCATATTACGCAAGTCGAATTTTATCCGACTTGTTTAACTAGTGCCCGTAAGGTTAGAATTTAGAAACTGTCTAATTTGTGTATCTCGCATATTTTAAATATGAAAAGATTGTGATGTTTTTATTATGCTGGGGTTTAAACATATTTGAAGGTAATTTGATAAGGTTTGTTATGGCGTACGGAGGTCCACCTATGGGTCCAGCTGGAGCTGCGGCCAGTTCTCCTGCAATGAAGCAGGTGAAACTGGATAAAGAGAGTGAACTTAGGATTGAAGTTAATGTTAACGCTTCTCTCCGGCTCAGGCTACTTAATGGGACAGCTGAGATATTTGGGACGGAAATGCCGCCAGAAAACTGGCTTGTTTTTCCACCCAGAATGAAATTTGCTGTAAGAAACACAAAAAATACTCATCCTCGTAAATTATATTGTTGAGTTCTCTCTGACCCTTGCTATGTTTTTATTTAACTTGCTTTGTTATGGAATTTCAGATATTTACATGGTATGGTGCGACTATTGAAATGCAAGATAACACTGAAACTGATTATGTTGCCGATGAGGTAAGATATGTATATGAAAAAGAAAGAACGTGTCATATTAAGGTTTATTTACTCAACGTCTAACCATACTAATACTCAATATACAGACACCAATGATCAGTTATGTAAATGTGCATGCTGTACTTGAAGGACGCAGAAATCGTGCAAAAGCCGCTGCAAGTGATGCTGATGCTTCCCAGGTTAGTGTCTTCTTCACGGCTATTTCTGTCATATGTGGTGCAACAATAACATTTCTATAACAGAATAAAAACAATTTCACCTTCTCTTTAAAGGCCTCGTGTGTAACATACCATTAGTATACTCAAACATTAGGATCTCTGTATGATGATCATCTAAGCCGCAGTGAGTTACCGGTCCTCAGTAAGTCAGAAGTAAACATCCAATCCCCCTAGGATATGTAGTGAACCCACCGTAATGGCAATCAGTAATAGATTGTATGGAATGATGGATTACAGAGACTGCCACTCTTCATATCAGTGACATTCTTTGCATCTATTTGCCTTAAGTTACCGAAAAAGACTTCTTGTTGCACAGCTATGTGTATATCAACTTAAGCACGTTCTAGACCATCTGTATGTGCCTAGACCATCTGTTGTAATCCCCCAGTGCGCAGATGCTAGAAATCAAATGAGTAATATAGATGTATTCCGCGCAGAACCATAATCCATTGTGTATTTTCGACGACAGAAGATAAGACCATCGCTCTGCCAACTTAGTGGTAAAACTGCAGAGACCAAACTGTGATGTTTACTGTTTTTTCTATACAGCACACAGCAGCTGTGCCAAGTCTCCGTAGACAGAAAATAACCATCAGTACATGGTGCTGAGGTGGTCAGACAGAAAGTAACCAGGTGCTTGACCCATTTAACTGAAATAAGAAACCAATATCTACACGGACCATGAACATACATCTGCACACGATTTTGACTTGTTGCCATCATCATTAAAAATAAAACCGCAAAGAGAAGAGGCTTATAACTTCACCACAGAATAATCCGAGCATGCTATATATTGGCTTGTGTTTTGCTTAACTAAGCTTATTATTATTGTTTTCACCAGTTTCAAGTCAGCCATATTGCAAACATAAAAATTCCTTACGTATCATATTAGGAGGGATTGCAGTCTAGTACTAATAATGTCCATATATAACCCGAAATACATTACAGAGAACACCCAAGCTTTCTCAGAATATAATAGAATGAAAACTGTAAGGACAGGTCCCTTAAAACATCAATGGGACATAACAGTATTAAGGACCCATATAATAATATTTTCGGGACTGCCATGTCATAATAAAATCTTAACAAATAATGTTATATATCCCTCATTGACCTGTACAATAGCAGCATACATGGGGACTAATATCAAAATAGCACCCGTTGGCTAATTAGAACACCTCTGTGAAGTTTAAATTGCACTGATCATATTCTAGCAGCATACCAGGCCCGTCTCTGCTCTATCCCAAAGAGAATTAACGGCTCAGACATCAAACACCCATCTTGGATCTGACCATATGAATAGCAACAGATATCCACTACTCAGGCCTATAAAAACTTTTATGTTTCTTCAATTAAGAAAATACGCAGAGCATACCTTGAAATATTTGACCGGTAGCACAACCTCGACAGCCAAGTTGAACCTGAAATCCAAAGTGTACACTATAGGAAAGCAGAATATAAACTAAGTTTATCATTAGTAAATTCATAATCATAGGTTTTGACTAGTTGATAGTCATTTCTGCATTGACCAATGCGTAATCAAGGTCTGTTGTTACTTTGGACAAGGATGATAAATAGTTTGTGCTGTTTTATCTCTATAACACCTATTTCCTACCAGATTCCAAGTTTTCAGCCATTTCTTTAAAAAATTTATTAGTTGATTCAGTTACTATACATATGCAAGGTTTTGACAAACTCTATGTATTCAGGGTCCCAGGGTAATTGTAGTTGGTCCAACAGACTCTGGAAAGAGTACCTTGTCAAGAATGCTTCTTAGTTGGGCTGCCAAACAGGGATGGAAACCTACTTTCGTGGATTTGGACGTTGGCCAAGGATCTATAACCCTCCCTGGGTGCATTGCTGCTAGCCCAATCGAAATGCCTATTGATCCAGTGGAAGGGATTCCGCTCGAGATGCCTCTTGTCTACTTTTATGGACATAACACTCCAACGTAACAATATTCTTATTCTTTTTTGTCGTTGATACATCTATATTTATTTTCTTAAGGTGATTTTTGGTTTAAGGGTGGGTTTGATAGTATTTGCACATGTTTGTTTTAAGGGTATGTGGTTGTAAACCAAAATTTTTGGGAATAGTTCAGACTCACCTACTGGGTTAAAAATTCTAATCCTGTTCATTTCCATTCTATCATATCAGTAAAATACAAGCTCATAGTGGTTCCTGAAAAATCAAACACTGCCTGATTTTGTTGGTTTCTTTCGTGCTTTCCATTTAAACTTTTATTTCAGCATCCTTTACCTTTTGTCTTTGTAGTGTCAATGCAGATCTTTATAGGGTGCTTGTAAAGGAGCTTGCGCAGGTCCTCGAAAGGCAGTTTGCTGGGAATGCTGAATCAAGAGCAGCAGGCATGGTCATCAACACCATGGGATTCATTGAGGGCCTTGGTTATGATGTATGAACTTTGTAGGTCCTCTTTTTTGTATGGTTTAATTATCTAACTAGCTTATGCTGAATAATACGGTGTCTCTCATTGCAGCTTCTTTTACATGCAATTGATACATTTCAAGCCACTGTTGTTCTTGTCCTGGGTCAGGTGAAAGCTTTAACCAGTTTTTTTAGTCTGTAATTAAGCTTGGGAAACGTGACATTGATATTGCATTAAAAAGTTAATACGATTGTTGAGGGTCCTATAATGCTCAGCAGAGGCATACCATGCTTAAGGGTAGTTTGCAGTTGAAATTAAGTAGATGTGCTTTATAGGACTTCATCAATGAAATCATGAATTGTTAATACTTCTTGTTTTCATAACTTGTCAGGAGAAACTTTGTAGCATGTTAAAAGATGTTCTAAAACGTAAGCCAAACGTCGATGTGGTAAAACTTCAGAAATCAGGCGGTGTTGTGTCTAGGAATTCCAAATTCCGAGCTAGTGCCAGGAGCCAGAGGATAAGGGTCAGTGTCTCTTTATGCTTGAAATCATCAAATCATTAATCTTGACACTTTAAGTCCTGAAAATGCTTCCATAAAGAACCCTTCAATTGTATTCTTTGATCATTCAGTTATATCTGATTTAAAGCTTTACTCAAGCTTTCTAATTACAGGAATATTTCTATGGTCTCTCAAATGACCTTTCACCACATTCGAGTATAGCAAATTTCAGTGACTTGGCTATCTATAAAATTGGTGGTGGACCACAGGCCCCAGCTTCAGCTCTGCCAATTGGTGCACAGCCTGTGGCTGACCCCATGAGATTGGTTCCCGTAAATATCAACAGGGACTTGCTGAATCTAGTTCTTGCTGTCTCATTTGCCAAAGAACAAGATCAGATTCTTTCAAGGTATTTTTTCAAACCAAACCTTTCCAATGCTTTAAAATTATGCTTTAAAACATACTACTCGGTATTATATGAACAAGCAGCCTAACCAACCCCATTATATTTGGAACCCCATATTGTGTTTGGACCAACTAAAATACGTTATATGGTTACACCCAGGACATTTAGGTAAAGGGTGATAATCAAGATATACTTTTTTTTTCCCATCTAGTTATTTGCTTTTATCGGTTTCCAACTCCTCAAGCCTAGCGGTTATTCAGTCATTGCCTAATCAGAAGTTTGTTCACTATAACTTACGAGAAACATCTTAATGCTTAGACTGTTGAAACTTTGAGGGCCTATTTTCAACCCATTTATATGAAAAAGGGTCAAGTTGGGCTATATCTTATTGCTAATCAAGTCAAATAGGTAGATTAAAACGCTGGCTTAGAAGTAACCATGATGAACATGTTAAATTCCAGAATAATTGAAGTAGATTCTTACTATTGCTTTCTTTACTCTACTTGATGCAGCAACATAGCTGGCTTTATTTGGATCACTGATGTTGATATTCCAAGGTTTGAACTCACTCTACCATAATCATTATTAACATAATGCATCCTAGAACTTATAACACATGCTAAGTTCTCTCCTTTTCACCATTTCAGGAAGAAAATCACATATCTTGCACCCTCAGGTGGAGAACTTCCGAGCAGATTCTTGTTAATGGGAAGCTTAACGTGGATTGAAACCTAGACTTCCTCATAGTATCCCTGAAATTTACAGATTTACCTTTTAACTTTCTATGATCAAATTTTACAGTTGAATGCATCTGTCTTATCCTTGTAACGTCAAGTTGTTTTCAGGAAAACCTGCATAGTGTTCACCTATTGATGTATTTTGGTAGTACAGTAGTGTAGCAATGTATTTTACGTATCTTGCAATCTCATCTTACCTCAGTTGGAGTTATAGGTGTTGCTGTTTAGTAAAATCATATAAACTATAACTTGCTGATGCTTTTCCAATATTATAGTGCACAATCAATTGTCTGCATTTGGCGTTATTGGTCTTTTAATCATCTGTATGTATTGGTTAAATCTTAATTGAATTTTATTGCAAGGTTGCAGCTCCTGAATTGTAGTGTTTTTGTGTGGACACTTGGGCAGATAGGGTTAGTTCAATGCGGGTTGGGTAGAACTTGGCATTTTAAATTGTCGATCTGGTAAATTGGCTTGCTTTAAAGTTCATATAAAGAACTTGGCATTTTAAATTGAGGATCAATAAGCCTTGTAGGTAAACAGGATTAAACTGTCTTAGGTTTCTATCTAGTTAGTACTAGTAAAAAAAAATTAGAACTGAATTAGTTTGACTTGTTACTACACAAACCATTATTCAGTTTTGTCACCTCAGTCCTACTAATCTTTGCTTAGTTTATTACAAACACTTTTCCATTTGAGATCATTTTTTATGTGCCACCGGTTCATCAGCAAAGGTCTCCGATTGGTGTTCGGCTAAATTCTATTGCGAGAGTAAAACAATCCAAAACGACCCTTTAGTCCTAACTGGAAATAGTTTGCTCTATGCAACAACTGAACTTTTGTCAAATTTCAAGATGTATAAAGGATTAATGGGCCTGGTAGGTTCTTAACCAAACCAAACTGAGTCAGTTCAGGCCTACTTGAGTATGATGATCCCAATTCTCAAATCATCAACACAATTCATAAAAGAAACAAGTCAAAAAGTCGTCCTAAATAATTTTCAAATAGAGTTTACTATTGAAAAGCAATCTCTTTATTTTTCGTATGTTCTAATCTGTCTACATTCTACTTAAGTCATTAAATAACACGTAATTTTTTTAAGTGACATTTTGATACGTGAATCACAAAATGTCTCATTAAATGTTATAAACATAAAAAAGCAATTATATAATCTTTTAGGTGATAACTCATCAAAATGCGCATAGTAATTAAAATTTGTCGTAAACCCTCTCAAATACGCCATTACTTCAAGTTTATGAAATAAAAAGGATTCAAAGCATTTTTTTATATCCACAATTTGTGGATATAGAAGAACAATTTGTGGACCACGAACCACTAAGTTTTTAGTTTCTAATTTTAATTTTTATCTTATCAACATAATGTCCTCACACAACGAAAGCATGTACACACGTAGTAGAAGATATTAAATAGGCAAAATATTGAAAAGAAGCTGGCGTGGATAAGATTAGCTCACTTTACCAAAAACATTAACTAAAGGTTGTAATGAGGTTCAAACTGCGTTTGCTGTCACTCCTATTTAGTACTCAAAAATTATTTTACTCTGGACTGTATTAGTTTCACTTGTTAGTTGTTACCACATAAAGCATTAACCAACATTGTCACTTTTCTTTTTTCTTTTTTTTTATTTTCCTGTCAAAAAATCGTATACGAGACCATTTACTTGGAGATAAAATTTAATCAATTCTATTTAGTATTTACCCAGCTTCATAACTCTAGTTTTGTTTCTAGGATAAGGACAAACTATACAAAAGTATTGTTTTACTATTCTATTTCACTAGTTTTAACGCCCGTGCACGCACGGGGTTCATACTATTAGTTCGTGCACGGAGTTCATACTATTAGTAGAACTAATAGTTATATCTCAACTATATTTGTTTTGTGTGAATTTATATCTTTTATTATCTTTAGATGCGACTATTTTTAAAACCGTCATAATTATTTATAAAACATATATTTGAAGACGCAAATAAACACGCGCCTGCGGCTTAGATCTTATTTAAACTTGGTCTAAATAATACGAATGGTAACAGTAATCACCATTGTGACAATCATGTTTCATAAAGAAAGATTTATTCAGCAAATGATTGTCATTTCAAGATGTTACACCCATGTTTTTAAGATTAATTGTTAAATACATCCTAAATGATTTAGCTTTTTTGGCTGTAAAGATATAAAAGCAAAACTTATGTGTAAAAGTCAAGAATGAAACAATATGTCAAATACTTAAGATAACTTGCATTAAGTAATGACCTATATATATCTTGATTCATATTGCAGCAAAATACTGACAATAATCAAAATAATGATAGATACATAATCAAAATAACGATAGACCATAATCACCATATAACTAATTAAATCCATACTATATGATAGATACATAAAAATAATGACAATAATCAAAACCAAAACTTTTTGATCAATTATGGGTTCTTTGGTAACTTCTGAAACATCTTCATGATCAGATTCAATCTTTGCCACATTAATTCCTTCAACGACCCCTTCAACTCTTGTTTGAATTAGAGATTCTTTAAACTTTTGATCATCCCTAAAATACCACAAATGATCTGTTGTGGTTTTCAGGAGTTCATGAATGGTGTCTGGAACCCATAATAGTAAAACAACTCCAAACTTGTTTGACCCTTTGGTTCCCATGGCTGAAATAGGTACATTTCTTCTTTTTCATAATTTTAGTTACCAAAAAATTAGATTATTCTCATAATAATATAACTTCTGTGACATAATTGAGAAACTACTTATCTCATTACAGTCACATGTTTTACCCGTTACCCAACCAACCCCTCCACTTGCCACCTCTAGTTCAAAAAAAAAATAATAATAAAAAATAAATAAATAAATAAAAATTCCCTACGTTCTTTAATTGCAGCACTATTGTTTTTCCTTCTTTTAAACTATAATTGACGGAAGAATTTCTGGAACTGCTGTTCCATCTCTTCAGCAATTTTCTTTTTATTAAGGTACCTTAAAGCAGTATATGATGTTTAGTCATTAAAAAAACTGAAGCACTTAAAACTGAGTGATTAATTGAAACATCTTAAGGAAATGGGATTGAAGAATGTGATCGAATTTATGAATTAGAGAAGTACTTTATATAATCAGGAAGAGCAACTTGGAAATCATAGGCTTAAGGTCTTTCTTGCAATCCTATACCAATAAAAGCATGGCGAAGACGACCACCTGCATAATTTTCAAACAATTCATGGCTTTGTTTAAGGAATCACAAGTTAGAGGAGGCAAAAAAGAGCACGTCATAGATTTGGCACACTTATCACATATCAACCTATTTGTAGGACAATGGGCCAAAACTGCCGCCTCTAACTGATTATCATAACGTTTTCAATTGAAAGAAGAATATTCACCTAAGCATGTACACTCACCGATGTTCTCTTCCACGTGTAGAACAAAATACATGCAGAAAACACAATAGTTAGTAATATAATAGTCAGTTTGAGATATAAGATATATGGCTCCCAGGATATGGTCTGATTTTTTTAATAAACACATATATTGAATTTATAAAGATACATTTGATAGCTATCACAAAGGCTGTTATCAATTACAGGCTCGACGGAATGAGGCTCTCTGTCTCTTAAAAAATGCCCGAGCATAGAGTTCACCTAAAGAGTAACATAAGTAATTAAACAATCCATAAATGGAGTAAACAATAAAAGCATAGACATAATCACTTGTTGTCTTATCTTCAAGTCTGATAATACACTCTTCTCCCCTGCTCACCAACTTCATTGTTCCGTCCCAAGCCCATTTGTTTATATCCCATTCATCAGCCCTGTAACAAAGCATACACCCATAAGTCCCACATCCCCAACATGTACAAATAACAATTACACGTTTGGTCGCATGGTATCTTTAAATAACAACTTTAGTCACTAAGTCGTTTTATTACACACAGATACCTATTTTTGAAACCTTGCACGCATTTAGTCCCTATTTTGGATGGCGTTAGTTAAGTCCGTTAAGTATTTTCTTGTTATTAGTCCTTCGTTAAAAATTTTGCGTTAGTCCTTATTTTTAAAATATAGTTTTCCCGTTAGTCCTACGTTAATAATAGTTATCGCTTGCTTTTACATTTTTCCGTTTTATCCGTTTCGTTCGTTTTATCCGTTTTCCCGTTTTTTCGTTTTCGTCGTTTTGTCCGTTTTATCTGTTTTGTCGGTTTTTATCCGCTTCCAGAATAGTCTTTTACGTTTTATCCGTTTCATCGTTTTACGCCGCCCATTTTTACGTTTTGTCTGTTTTATCCGTTTCGACCCGTTTTACGTTTTGTCATTTTTCCTTTGCGTTCGTTTTTATCCGCTTTTTAATGTTTTGTCGGTTTTATCCGTTTTGCTCGCGTTTTTTCACAAAAATTCCAAAAAAAAATTGAATTTTTTCACAAATTTGAAAAAAAATCCAAAAAATTTTGAAAAAATAAATTAGAAAAAAAATTGAATTAAAAATTAAAAAAAATTGAATAAAAAATTATTTTTCAAATATTATTTTTTAAATTAAAAATATTTAAAAATTAAAAAATATTTTCGAAATATTTTTTTTAAATTAAAAAAATTTGAATAAAAAATATTTTTTTTTTTAAATATTTGAAAAATATTTTGAAAATATATATATATTTTTTAAATATTTGAAATTTTTTTTATTTAATTTTGTATTCAAAATTTTGTATTTTTCCAAATTTTTTTTCCAATTTATTTTTCAAAATTTTTGGAAATTTTTTTCAAATTGGTGAAAAATTCCAAAATTTTTGTGAAAAAACGAACGAAAACGGATAAAACAGACTAAAAAGTAAAAAAAAGCGGATAAAAACGAACGCAAAGGAAAAAAGACAAAACGAAAACCGGGCGAAACGGATAAAACGAACGAAACGGATAAAACAGATAAAAACGTAAAATGGGCGAAACGAAAAACCTACGAAATGGGTAAAACGTAAAAAACGGTCGAAAACGGATAAAAACCGATAAAAACGGATAAACGGACAAAAATGACGAAAAAGGGGAAAAGGGAAAGCGGATAAAACGAGCTAAAACGGATAAAAGCGGACAAAATGTAAAAGCGGGCGATAACTATTATTAACGGAGGCTAAGCGGGAAAACTATATTTTAAAAATAAGGACTAACGGTGCAAAATTTTTAACGAAGGACTAATGACAAGAAAATACTTAACGGACTTAACTAACGCCCATCCAAAATAGGGACTAAATGCGTGCAAGGTTTCAAAAATAGGTATCTGTGGTGTAATAAAAACGACTTAGGGACTAAAGTTGTTATTTGGGGTATACCATAGGGACTAAACGTGTAATTTTTTCAAATAATAGTTATAAAGCATGTACGGTACTATCTCAGTTACATAATAGATGTGAGAATAGTTTATTCATGCTTTTTAAAGAAAGTCATTGTTTAGAAATCACTGACCAACATCCCCTTATACTTGTAGCTTTAAGTATGTAACTGATATTAAGAAACATGTGAAGAGAAATTACAGCTTTAAGTATATATATAGTATAAACCTCCAAGCACGACATTAGAAAGAGATCCAAGCATCCAAAATTAAAATCCTGAACATAATCTCTTTAAAAAAATGGTACAGATTAGTTGTAATGCTCATAATATTACCATCATTATCACCAAAGCCTCAAACACATGTGCTAACAGTTTGTTATCAGTTAGATGTCTAACTTATGTAAAAAAAAGGATTAAACTTCTAAATACGGAAGTGCTTATAAAATCTTATAAACAATCTATAGAGTTGAAATCTTATACTATATTAGACAATACTTTTGTAGAGCCTTACTTCCCAACCCATTCCAAGCAAGGACTGATTAACCCCGATTACTTTTCTTATCGGACACATATGTACATCTTGTAGAGTTGTAGACAAACCTCTATTAAATTTTATGTGCACCAATTTATTATGGTGGTTAACTGGTTATCGTAGAAGCAAACATGATACATAAGCATTGCATATGAAAAAAGCGGATAACTCAATAATACTTACCAAATTCAACTTGTAAACTAATGTCTTTTACATGGTATATTGAATAATACTTGACCCGAACTTGAATAGTTGATAAAGGTATACGGGTGGCCTCATCGTTTATATAGTAATGGTGTACTAAAAGGATTAAACAATTTATAAAAAACCTCATAATACATGAACCATAGCATCCGTGTATTAACTTTGATCTTAGGTATCCCTGTTCCTTGTTCCTATATATACATATTAAAATCATGGAATTTACATTAGAAAAAACCTCAACGCACTAAATTGGTATGACTAATGATTGAGTAACAGCACTGATAATAACTAATGTACCTTAACCATGAAAAGTCTAACAAAAATACGAAGCATCTTATTGTGATTAATACTACCATGAAGCTTGATTGAATATTCAAGAGATGACTAATTTGTGCCGATAGTTTCGATAACCGTATACTTCCATTGCAGACCTTCAAGGGTTGGTGTTGCAGGGTTTTGGGAGAAGTAAAAAAGTGTTTTTTAGGTTTCTGTGTGTGTGCAAGTGAGATGATATGGTTGAAGAGTGGAGTTCCGGCTTTCTTTTGTAAATTTTATGTTTTAGGAACAAAACTATGATAAAATAGCTGCACAGTACATGTGTATTTTTTATCTTTTCAATCAGAGTTTAATAAAACCGAAAAATTAAAACATTTATTGCCAAATAAGGAAATTTATAGACTTATTAATTAAACATATTTAAAATAAATAAACAATAATTAAAAAATATTACCAAATAAGATATGGTTTGATTTTTTTAAAATGAAAAATTCCCACTAAGGGTTTTGTTTTATTATATACTAGTTATAATACTGCAAGACGCATGAGGTTTTTTCAAAATTATAAATTGTGTATTACACACAAATTAACATGTATTAAATGGTTTTATTTGTGTATTTTTAATAATCTGCACTTGGTTCTCAACTTGCGTGTACTGTTGGTCACTAATATAGCTCTCTTGTGCATCCTCTTGCTATATATGAGTCGCGTTGGTCTCGATATTAGCTTTTGTTGCTCTGGAAGCAGCTTCAATTTGGCCATATAGTTTTTTGCTAATATAGCATTCTCGTCTGCTCCGCAACTGGAAGATACAATAGAGTTTATAGAATACATCAGTAAACATTATATTTATCTTTAATATAAATCTAGAAATTGTTGCAAGATTGGAATAATTTAAACCCTACACTATCAACTTTTTATATCCATGTTTCCAAACATCAAACATAAACAATGTTCAACGGCATACAATTACTAAAAATTCAAACAGTAATATACATAAAATCTACCTAAAAATATAACTATGAAACCACAGGGTGTTTTCAAATATACATATCGTATGAAGGGTGTTTCAAAAGGTTGATATGTGAAGCAATGCAAACCTTCAATTTCCAAAATGCCATGACGGTTGAAACGCAGCTTGATTAGCATTGGCACTTTTTGGTATACCATGAAAATGATAATATTCAGACTCATCCGTAAGCAGCAAAATGTAAACTAAAGCAATTACTTATAAAATCATAATTAAAGAAAACACACCTCACCACCACCAAATAGCAAATAGGATAATCAGGACCTCAATAAACCAGTATGTCATCATCTTGTAAAGCATTCATGAGAAGCATCTTTGACCTGTTCAATAGTTGCTTCTTGGGCACTCCAAGCAGACGAAAAGATATAACCGGAATGGTTATGCAAAGAATATATAAGTCGTTGGAGCTAGAATCCTAAAATAACATAATCGAAGTTATAGAAAGCATACCTACACTATCTTCTTAAAGATATTATATAGTACTAACTTTAGTAATGAAAGAATCACGAGCCTGAAACTATCTTCTTAAAGATATTATAGTACCAACTTTAGTAATGAAAATCTTATTAGTTTAGTGAGTTGTAAAAAGTGAAAATGTTGGGGAATTATTTGCATACCAGGAGAAATCGCAATACAAAGCTCCCCTTCTATTTGAAGCAGACGAACAAAAGCTTCCTTAAGAACGTCCTGAAACTTCTTCCCCAATGCCTGTCGTACATATAAGAATGTATTTATTACAGACAAAACAGATTATGCTTAGAGCACGATCTTATAAGTACTGTATTTGAATTTCTTAAACCTAGCATAGAGGTCTTGTGTTGAAATCCTATATTTGTGTAGGGCTCGATCAATGGTCTTTAGGAAAATAAAATTAAAGGGTTGTGTATGTTATGGTACCTCAATGATCCCACCACATAGCCAACCATATGATAGATAATGATAAAACTGTTCTTGACCAGGTTCCGTCTCAGGCGCAACCATAGCAATTTGTTTTAGACACTCATTAAAATCAGAAATTATCATAGGATCTTCATCAAAAATGTCGGCAAGAGCATTTTGTAGACCAGATTTATGGTTAAATATATGACAAACCTGTAGGAGATAGTTTCAAAATTCATATCCAAACACCCTTTTTTAGAATAATGGAAATAAAATAATTAAGCTTGGGAGCTTTTAAGTAATTAGAAGCACAATATGGCAATCTACGATCTATACATTAAGAACTAAATGATGTGTCTACATGTTGCAATAATCCAAAAAATAGTTTCAAAATGCAAATCCAAACATCTCCTTGAAGGAAATAAATATAAGATGTTAAGAACTAAGATCAGAAGTACCTTTATTTGCTCTTTACCGTTTGTACCAAACTACGGCCAAAAGTTTGCAACGTTTTCATCAAGCTTCAGTTTCCTACAACGCATATAAAGATCGTACGTTATTAATATTAAAGCCTTCCCTAAAAGTACATACACAACCTCTTCAATAATCATAGTTAATATGGCTTTAAATATTTATAAACAACAGTTTCTTGGACAATAAAGTTTTTCAGGTCAACCTAACTCAACCAGCACAAAATTACCCGCTTTAGACAAAAACCAGTTTTGACATGGATAGCCAAGTAGTAATTTACCCAAGCATAACTAAGTTTCAACCGCGGGATGATAGTGCTGTTACGGACATCAATTCATGTTATTATTTGTGCATCTTCTATAGGACTTGTTTGAAACTCTTGTATCCTTAAAACATAAGCATGGCCCTGTTTATTAGTGTGTCACATTAAAATATAATGGCTTTCTTGCAAAGGAAAACTTTTGGTAAGCTAATAATTATATGGTAATTTATATGCAATAAAGTTTCCAAAAATTATGCATATCTTGCAAGCAAATCAATGATCAAATTTTTGTGATTGTAAAGTTCAACTAATCTTCTCAATGCTTAGCTACTAAAAGGCTAAAAGCCTTCTAACATATACAAAGAGATTAGGGAGCGGCAAAATGTAGGTACGCATACATATTAATTTTTTTTACAACTGTATAAAAGAAACACATAGAAAGTCTCATTTGAATACTACTAATAATTAAGAGAAAAAAAAAAAAAAAAAAAAAAAAAACTCATCTACATATTTAAAATAGAGTAAACTACACCGTTCGTCCTTGTGGTATCGCCGACCATCGATTTCGTCCCTTGACCAAAAAAATTGCATCGTTGGTCCTTAACTCCGAATCGTTAGTCATCGTTGGTCCCTCACACTAACTGGTTGGACTAACGGGCGTTAAGCCTTGTTAAGTGGAGGGTATATTTGTCATTTCACACTCATCTTCTTTCTTTTATACACAGCCACCACCAATGTCCTGTCATTTTCAAAACATTGATTTCTTCTTTTTCTCTCTTTTTCCTGTAAATGCAACCATCACCATTATTCACCAAAATAGACTACTTTGTTTACTTTGATTCATCAAACCTGGAAATTATATTGGTCACCATCCCAATGAAGTCACCTATATCTTAGGTATCACAAGAGACTATCGAGCGTGACAAAGGAGAAGAAGACGAGAGCCAAGAAAGGAGATGCCTACAAATCGAGGTCAAGAAAGGGTGTTTGGATCCATCCGAATTGTTGTGCATAAATAGAATGCTTTACTCCAATTTCCTCTTCACCTCAAATCAATTAATCAAAAATTAGGGTTCATAAAAAGTAGAGGGCTTTTCAAAATTGGGTAAGGGGTTTTGTTAATCGAAGTATAAGGAAGGTTTTGCAACTGTTTAATTGTACCAAATCATTCCGGGTCACCTCCAATTAGAGTTTTCTGTTCTGTGTTCATGTTCACTCGACCCAATTCGTTGTGTTGGCTCGACTGAGATTGAAACCCACCTGAGAGTGGTGGTTTTTGCGTATTTGAGCATGACTCGTACGACACCTAGACCCATGAGGGTGGTTGGTATCGAGCCCTGTGGCTGTGAAATGACAAAACAAACACCCCTGTGGTTTTTCTCTTAAATCTGAGCCAAGTGGCTGTGTTTTGTTTTTGTTTTTAGAGTAAACTACACCAGTGGTGCCGACAGCGGTGGTGACAGGTGGTTTCATCGGATATGTAGTGGTGGTTGGTGTGTCATAAGGTATGAAAGAGGTATAAGTGATTGTGATGATGATGTTGGGAATTAAAATGGAGTTTTTATGTGTGTATATGTTTATGGTCAACTCACCAGCTCAGGTCCTGATAACTCGAAGCTTTCATTTAGTAACTCAACTTTTTGGCTGCTGATAATGAAATGATACAAAAAAGTCAACTCAAGTTGCTACCTTGCTTTCATTTCCTTTAGTAACTCGAAGCTTTCATTTCATTTCATTTAGTAACTCAAGTTGCTACCTGGCTGATGATAATGAAATGATACAAAGAAGTCAACTCGAAGCTTACATTTCATTTGATTTAGTAACTCAAGTTGTATTTGTATTTGTATTTCATTGTCATAATGTGATTTTTGGATTTGTTACTGACGGTGGAGTAAAAAAAAAGCTGTGATTGTTGTAGTTTTTGATGATTTTTTTTGTTTAAATTTGCGGTAAAAACAATTTAATGAATATGATTATCGAACTTTTTGAGGGTGGCCGAAGGTGGTGAGAATGGTGGTGGAGGGTGAAGATGAAGATGGTATGGTTTGAAGAAGATGATATATTAAGAAGAAGAAATGATTGGTGGTTTGTGGGTGGGAAAAGACAAATATACCCTTCACTTAACAAGGCTTAACGCCCGTTAGTCCAACCAGTTAGGGTGAGGGACCAACGATGACTAACGATTCGGAGTTAAGGACCAACGATGCAATTTTTTGGTCGAGGACGAAACTTGATGGTCAACGTATCTGCAAGAGACGAACGGTGTAGTTTACTCTTTAAAATATACAGAATGAAAACTGATGCAGGAATAATACTAAATTATATTCACAGAAGTCATATTTTCTCGCCATATCAGTCCAGTCAAAGCTCAATTCATTTATTTTACACAAACCTGTACATCAAATGATTCTCATTAATAGTTAGATTGATCACTTACGATTTATGCAGCATTCTATTACCATAGTTGTAATATTGTTGTTTCATAAGCTCTATAAGTAAGTCAAGAGAAGGTCGAAAAGTCTGAATCTGTACTAAGGGGGAAAGGTTATTAAGAGGATATGCAGTGTAAATTTTGCTAGAGGTAGCCATGGTTCATCAAATGATCACATGTAAAAACAACGTATGTGCAACATAATAACCAAAAAATAACTCGGTCATTGGCAACCCGTCATTCAAACATGGATGTACAAAAGACTTTAAAGGAAAAACAATTACAAACCAGTGGAACATTATAAATAGATGCTAACTCAACTTTTTTCCTGTACACAAATATCTTGTATCATTATAAAGTTTATGGGCTATTATGAAAGTTTACAGAATAGTCCCAAACATTATGAACTCTATAGTCACAAGAACCCTAAGCATATATGTTACTTTAATTGGTTATATATCGATGTTCCAAACACTTGTATAAGTACTCAACTGACAATAAATCAATTATGTATAGCAAGATGTTAATGCAACTCTAGAACTATGAGAAAAGCAATTCTCCATTGTTCTTAGTAGGCGAACACCATCTCGATTAGCTAAAATATGTATTCCGTTATTGTTGATCGACACATACTATTGGTTTTGAGAAATACGCATTATTTTAGTCTACGCTTACACAAACAACAACTAATTAGCACACAATTAATTAGAGTACCAAAAATGTGAACATCACATAGAAGTTTGCTACAATTATTAGTGTCGTATCTACCACACAAAAACAACAATATAGTAACATCTAAAAATGTCAATTAATTTTAATAGATATAGTTACTTGAAGTAGAGACCTCCTACACTCCATTTGTCAATATTGAAACACCTTTCTAGTTAAACTGGTCATAGCTTGAGCAACCAACAATACTTTCAAATAAACATTTTATAAGCAGTTTGACTAACCTAACAACCCCCGAACCATCTTGAATGTTGCATGAACACTTCGAATCCAAAGAAAGGTTGAAATATTCGGAGAGACAATGATACAGTTATGTAGTGAAATTTGTAACTTTTGTGGGTGAAATACTAAAGTTACATTATCTCGACCGAAAAGCGAGAAAACTTGAAGGGTTTCGAATAGGAAGCAACCATGGTGATCAATCCATCTTTCGATTTAAATTCAAGTGCATCTTCACCCTATATGAACTTCATCACGCCCATTGCATTTAAAAATAAACGGGTTAAAGTTCCATTCGTCATTTTTATCACCATATCCACTCTAGACAAAAGCTACGGGTATATCCTAAACTACATTAAAAGAAAAATTACTTGGCTAATTATTTCATTTATAGGACCATCTATTTTGCCACCTCTATACCGATTATTTATGGTATTGTCTTTGTAACAATAGATGCTAGGAATAGATCCATCTAATATGGGTGTAAATTGGTCTAGTTAATTGGGTGTCCATGTAGTTACAATATTTATTTTAGAAAATACAACATACCATAATATAAGTATCCTTTGAGGATCTAATTTGGTAGTGACTTCGGTCCCCAGTACCGCCAAACTGCAGAGGATGAACTTGAAATCCCGATAAAGAAGCTTGCTCCCTGCTCAACAACACAAATATAAGTGGTTATATTATTTGCAAATAGTTAAAGCAATTTTTTCCAAAAGCCTAGTGAAATCCTATTTTAACCATTCCGTATGTTCTTTAACAATTTACATATCTGAACTTGACCCCTTTCATTTTGCTATCTCAACATACATCATGTTAAAAAGGAACATGGTTACCCTATTGTTTTCTGCCCATCCCCATCCCCCAATACACCATCTTGACATAAAAAAAATGCATTCCACAATCAACATACACATTTAATATTCATGGGCCACTTGAAGGATAAGATAGTGGGAAAAAAATATGTGTATAGCAAACTCCATTTAGTAAACATGCTCCAAAAGGTTATTATTGAAAGCAATCAAACATTACATATAAACACTTGAACTTCTTGGATATAATCCTTCTTTTTTCAATGCAGCACCTAAGACCCATTCAACATAAAAACTCTCATCTAAAAATTATCATCGTCTAATACCTAAGCAAGTTGGACATATCTACAACCATTCTCCTTGTGAGATAAGCACTTTTGATTGCAAGTTGTATGAAACTGATTATCCAATACAACCTATATGATCAAATAATTTAAGAAAAAATTGTTTATCTAAATCATTGCCACCGCATATAATCCTTTTGAAAACATAAAACCATATCTACTGCAAATAAACTCAAAAAAGATACCTTCAATATTGCACGCTTAAGAAACCCCTTTTTCTTCATAGGCTATGTTGATGAATGTGTGATCTTTGTTCTTCAACAGTATTTTGGTTTGGAAATTTGATTATTCTTGTTGATGAATGTGAGTAAACCAAACTAATACAAATAAGCCGTAAAACGTTTATTTATATTTTACGATCTTCATTGTTTTGTCGATAACAAAAGTAAAATCATATTAACGAAACAAATAAAATACGTAAATGGTTTGAACTAATAGTTTTATAACACACTTACGTTTTCACATAAAACACTATAACAAGATTAAGTGATTTTATATTTTAGATACACATGTACAACAACTAGTGTTTACATATTGGCTTAACAAGTTTAAGTAACTCTATGAGTTAGATACATATGTACAACAACTAGTGTTTACATATTGAGTTAATACATACTTATATTAAGTACACTAAAATGGGTAAAAACAAGTATATACTAAAATGGGTAAAAGTAAGTATATACTAAAAGATAAAACTAGCAAATGGTTTTTGACCCATAACCCATGGTTTTATATATACCACTTACACAAGTTCAATGTATCCTTAAGGTACATTGTATCTAGATTGAAAACCATGGATCAACCCATAACCCATGACCCATGACCCATAACCCAAAATACCCGTGGGCAAAGAGAGGCGGACCACGGATCCACGGCTTTGTCTAGCCGGATCCCAGTGGAAGGGATCGTGGGATCCGGGGATCTGATGGTGAATTTCCTCATAAATAGAGAGCCATTTCCTCCTTTCTATTTATCCTTTACACATACTTCCCCAGTATTCTAACCTCTAACCTCGGATCCAAGAGATCTATGTAGCTTTTCTCTTTTGTTTTGTGTGATCTTGTAGATTCCTATTAAAGGAAAGATCACCACATCTTGAAGACGCAAGCTCAAGTCCATGAGTTGCCATGCCGTCATCATCAAGACAACGAAGGTTCTCTTGTTGATAGTTCTTCCTTTCTCCATAGATGTTGGGTTGAAGGCATTAGTGAAGAATGCCGAAAGTGTCAAGATGAAAGCATTAGTGAAAGATGCTAATCATCCGCGTCAAAGCATTAGTGAAGAATGCTTAAGGTGTCAAGACTAAGGCATTAGTGAAGGATGCCAAGCGTTGTGTCAAAGGCATTAGTGAAGGATGCCGAAGAATCAAATCAAGTAGCATTTGGGAAGAATGCTTAGGTCGTATAATCTATGAGGTGCATCGTTATACATATAAGTGTTTATTTATTCACAAGGATGGTGATATCCTTGATGGTGTTGTAACAAGGAATAGATCTCCTTGATAATAGGTGTTGTGTCGTGAAGGGTAGTAGTTCCTCCATAATGGAACTAGGTGCTTAGCCTATCTACCTAATAAAGGGTAAGCGACGTTGTGATAGGATTAGTTCTCCTAAGGTGTGAAAGAACTCGGTGGTTAGCCTAGCAATATAAAGGGTAGGCGACGTTGTGTTAGGTGTGGTTCGCCTGGTGTGAAAGAACTCGGTATTTAGCTTTGTCTGGGAAAAAGGTTAGCGACGTTGTGAAGGCTTCTACGCCACAAGGAGTTGGTGTAGTGTTTACGAACTCTCGAGTAGGTGACTCGGGGGTGGAGTAGAGCGAGGAAGGTGTCCTTGTAGCCGAACCACTATAAATACTTGTGTCGTGGTGATGTGCTTCTTACTCTTTATCTTTCATTTACACGTTTATATATCTATCTATCAACGTCCAACATAAACAACCAAATAGATTGACATAAGTCGATCTAAATATTTAAAAGGAAGTTTTAAATTGGTAAAACTATTCAACCTCCCCTTCTAGTTTTCCACACAAACTTTAAGAACGAATGAGGATCGAGGAGTTTTGTGATAGATTTAATGAATCCCGTGTTTTATGTATTTACACTTTGGCCCAAAAATATAAATAATGTAATTGTAAGTTTATTTTTCTATGCACAAGTATATAAAACGAATTTACAATCTTTTTTTTGCTAAATTAAGAAATATTTAAGCTTTTATTAATAAAAGTGTTTAAAAAATATAAATTTATTAATTAAATTATTACCAAATAAGGTATTGTTTGATTTTTTTGAAATGAAAAATTCCCACTAGGGGGTTTGTTTTATTATATAAAAGATATAAAAGATTCGGGACGTATTGTTTTGAATTTTGACAATTCATCTCCACTGGATTATAGTTGAAAGCAATGACGCTTTCATTTTTTACATAGATAATGTTTCACCTTGTTCATGGTAAGTTCTAATTTTTTTCTTGGTAAAACGTATTCTATATATACAAGGATCAGCTAAAACAATTATTAAATCATGGTACGTATTGACGTATTGTTTTCGACTTTTCGACAATTCAACTTGATCTTTTAGGTTACTTGGAAGTAGGGCTGAACAGTATGCAGACTTAAAATCGATCGAGATTGAGAGGACCGATCGAACCGAAAGGCCAGCGGTTCGGTCTCGATTTGAATTTTTCCTTATTTCCGTCTTGGTCCGGTTTGATCCAGTCCGGTCTGGATCGGTCTTACGTAAAACTCGACTATTATGCTTTTTTAGATCGGACCGGACCAGACCGGACCGAACACAATCGATCCGATCCTTGGTCTAAAATTTTGGGCTAGTTCGATTCCGATCCGATCTAATTTTGATCGGTCCGATCCGATTTTGTTGATCACCCCTACTTGAAGTAATGACTCTTTCATTTTTGGAAGGTGCTTGTGATTATTTATTTTATTTGTTTTCGTTTATCAGGTTTTTTAAGTAGAAAAACAATTTTTTTTCACACAAACACCGCTTGCTTTTTTGCTAAAAGAAATAAAATACTAACAGTTTTTTATTAGCGGGTTAAGAGTTCTTATTTTGTGTTATTTATTTAATATTAAATTAAAATAAATTTTTACAAAACCTTTTAAAATAAAGTTTTGGAAATTTATACAAAATTTAATATTCTTACAATTATATTGCGTTTTACATAAAATAAGAAAATACGAACACTAATTTCAAATTATAAGATATATTAAAGCGCGATATCTTTGAATTAAGACATCTACAATATTCTGACAATTCTTCTGATCTGAAATGGACGCATTCTGATGCGAAAATGGTAGAAACTTTCTTCTGATAAAAAAAAGATTATATCATATTTATTAATACACAATCACCCCAATTAAAAAATTAAGCCCAAAATGTGTGAATGATCTTAGTCTCGTGTATTTTATATAGGCACATAAGCAAAAGCATTAAAAAAAAAAAAAAAAAAAAAAAAAAAAAAAAGCAACCGTAAACACCCCACTTTCGCCAAAAGTTGAACCTTGATCATGGTAACTTCTTATGAATTTGTTGTGATGAAATGAATTTTGTTATTTATATCCATTCGTTCCGTTAAAACTTTCTGTTGATTATTTTAAAGAAATGGATATACATACCTTCAAAATTGATTTAAGTACCTCCCAATTTTTTTATTTTCTTTTATATTATTATTATAAATTTATGGGAAAAAAAAATTACAAGTCATTATTGATATCGCATTTAGAAAATACTTTATTTATTTTGGTTGAAATTTAAACGCTGAAAAAAGGTATTCATACTAGTGACATTTAATTGCGTTGGATAAGTCAATAAACGACAAAGAGAGAACCATATATGTATAGATTAGTTTAGAATATTTTCTGTGTGCATGTTCACATGTTACGCCGTATTTCAAAGGGACACATTAAAGTAATGCACAAGAACATACTTTGATTAATTGAAAAGTCACCAAAACAATATATTATTAATAATAATACCGTTTGTTTAGATGCATCGAGAGAAATATGAATATTTTATGGAACACTTCGGTTTATGAAAAGGGTGTAAACATCAAATTAAAAGGTAATACCAACTGAAGAATATAATGCCAAAACTATGATTTTTGATATAAAAATTAAGTGATTTATATTGATCGACGTTTTGGTTTTGGGATCTTTGGTGTTATTTGTCTCATTTGATAATTCTCAAGACCCAAGTAACATCAGTAATAGTGTTTATAATGGGTGTCAAAATTGAGAAATGCATATGATTTTGACTGAAATTGCTTGATCAAGAAGTTAAGACCAATGTTCTAAAAGGCGTGAGGCGTGGCGTGGCGTGGCGGCGTAGATACCACGCCAGCGCTCTGTTTTGCGTTTTACAAGGCGTCTTAAAGCAAGAAAAAATATTTATAGATTTATGTATTTATAATTTTGTATTATTTTTAAGAAAGATTTCGATAACGAAGTTCTCAATCCCAAATAACCAGGGCCCAAATATGAAATTTAAAATAGGAATTAAGTTTTGAAATAACGAGTCAGAAGGAAATAAATAAATAATAAATTCAAGCCTTAAATCAGTAAACCTTTAAATTTACAAAAATGGTATGCGCGCCACCAAAAGCTTTCACTTTTCGCGCTTTTGTCTTATCTCACGCTTTTCACACGACGCCCAGCGCCTCGCCTTGGTTCATTTCGTGGCGCCGAGGCCACGCCTCACGCCTTTTAGAACACTGGTTAAGACTAAAAAGAGTGATCACCACACCATCAACATCAGCATCATCTTATCTTTCTCTCTCCTCTCACTTTCACTTATTTGCTCTCAACTTTTACTCATTTTAGTCGCATTTATCTCACATTTTATTAAAATATTCACTTTATATATAAATCCTACATACACTCACAAACCAAATAAATAATATAAAGCTTGCACGGAAACCGAATGGCGAACAGGTCACCTTTGTTGTTTGGCTTGAGCCGTGAGCCATTTTGGTAGTCGCGCGGAGGAGAGGCCTTACCGGGTGAGGCTCACGCCCGTTAGCCTAAATTCACATACAAGTTATGGAATTCATTATGAGACAATTAGCTTTTACACTTTATCATATGTGAGTACTTTTTGCCTCTGTCTCTCTCCTATTGGAGTTTAAGTTGATAAACAAAACATATGAGCTACCTTGTTTTTAGCTTAAGTGAGAAATTTATATGCTTTATCCAAATATGTTCAGCTAATTCTTCAAAGTCATTTGACATGCATGTTCATTTTCCACTCCTAATTAATTATTAGTTTGATGGTGTATTAGCTCAGACAATTTTGACTATCTTACCGAAATTTGTATTGGACTATATGTCATCCGCAAGTTGAATATTGAAAAAGGCAAAGCCATTGTAAATCAGGCCGACTTAAGGCTCAGGGAGGCCGGAAGTAAAGATCTCAAATTGATGCCTTAATTTTTCTTGTTTAGGCCTCATTTGTGACACTTGTATTGGTATTGCTTCTTTTTGGAGTAATATCTTAACATTTGTGATATTTTTATTGGTAAAATATCTTTGTAGTACGTAATTCTTTTGCTATTGCAAGTTAAAGAAGAAAAGATAAAAACAAACATATTGTATGGCCACAAATCCATCCAATCGGATATTCCGATAGTTGTTCACAGATCTTTTAGTCGACATTTGAGGTTCAAGCATGTGTACTAGATACTTTGACAATTTCACACACTCAAAACGCTTGAAAAAACAATAAGAGTAATATAGAAAAGCAAAAACTATCGCCGAAAATATAGTCGTCGACTTAAATGGGACATGAGTCAAAGCACCAGCCACTTGACAGCCAGCCGACTTTTCCTCCATCTTTTAAATAAAACAAAACAAATGACGAACTCAATGACACAATACTCATCCCCGCACGTGGGGTCAACTCTTTACACGTGTCACATCCTTATTCGTCGATCCACACTTAACAGTAGAAATCTAGGCAGGCTGCGTTCAACAAAACCTTTGTGTCCAAGCAAAATTTAATATTAAAAAGCTTTTTCATGCTATTTCCTAGAAGCATCGCACGTTTTCATCCAGGTTCAATCCCCCACGTGACCCTCCACTTCTATATAAACTCTTTAACCCATCTTTCACTAGTGTCGCAACATAAACACTTAACCCTAAACCCTGAACCGTAAACAAAACATCGAAGCAAGATATTTCAAAGGAAGGAAGAGATTAGTATTTATAAAAATGACTTTGGAGTTGCCTCCTGGATTTAGATTTCACCCGAATGATGAAGAGTTGGTTATGCATTATCTTATTAGGAAATGTGCTTCTCAATCTATTTCGGTCCCTATTATTGCTGATATTGATTTGTATAAATTCGATCCTTGGCAGCTTCCTGGTAAATCCCATATCTTCATCTTTATACAATTTTAGTTAAGTTCAAAACAAATCGTGAAATTACACGATTGTGTTTCGAATATTGAGATGTATTTATACCATAAATCGATAAGAAATATGAATTTTTCTGATTATTTTGATTTGGATAGGTATGGCTCTGTATGGAGAAAAGGAGTGGTACTTTTTTTCGCCTAGGGACAGAAAGTATCCTAATGGGTCCCGGCCTAACAGAGCGGCCGGGACAGGATACTGGAAGGCTACCGGGGCAGATAAGCCAATTGGAAAGCCGAAAGCTGTTGGGATAAAGAAGGCGTTGGTGTTTTACGCCGGTAAAGCACCAAGAGGGGTGAAAACAAATTGGATTATGCACGAGTATCGTTTAGCGAATGTTGATAGATCTGCTGGCAAACGGAGCAACAATCTTAGGGTAATTTCCTATCTAAGAATCCTAATTCTGTTTCATTGTAAACATTAACTTTGTAAAACTTATTTTTTGATAGTTTACTATTTAGTATACATGTCGAATAATTTTGTTTTTGTATTTTTGCAGCTAGATGATTGGGTATTATGTCGAATATACAACAAGAAAGGTGTTTTGGAGAAACACATAAACTCGGAAGTAAAATCAACACAATTCACAGAGATGGAAATCGAAACAAAGCCAAAAATCACACCATATGCTCCCGTGAGTAATATATCATCGTTACATCCGCCACCATCAATACCACATCATGTCATGGACGATGGAATTAATTTCGAGTCATCCGAATCAGTGCCTACTTTGCAAACAGATTCAAGTTCAGAACACGAACGAGAAGTCCAAAGCGAGGTTAAAAAGGACGATTTTCAGTTCAATTACATGGATTCTTTCGCCGATGACGCATTTACACCTCAAAACCAATATTACAATGACTTTCAACTCTCTCCGTTACAAGATATATTCATGTTTATGCCAAAATCATACCAAATGTAAAAAAGCCAAAATGTACCAAACACATGTGTACATGATGATATCAGGTTTCCACCGAAGTACCACCATTGGATTTGGAGGATAGCCTACAAGTTGTAAAAGGGTGCTAAAAGATTTTTAGGTGGCCCATAAGCAAGTGGGCTTATTGACTATAAGCCACCCATAAAAAAAATGAAGAAAATAATGGCTGAAATGTCACTGAGGACAGAATAGTCAGTTTTGTCATATTAAATCCTAGGTTCATTCCATGTTAATATATCCATTGGTCCCATGTAGTATTAATTCTAGCAAAAGTATTTTACAAAACTAGCACATTCTTTTTCTTTCATTTATTGGAAATTGTATTCTCAACACAAAAAGTTAATGAAAAAAAGGATTTATATTTGTTTGTTTTTATGAGTTAAATTAGATGTCAAACATGTCACATTCAATTTTAAAGTTAGTGTGAGTTTTACAATATGTCAAGCCGTATTAAATGTTTTATCAAATATTAGAAATAGTCATCAAGATTCAAGGTTAAAACTCTAGCCGCCGTATAAGAGCAACTCTTATGTACCCATGCCGATTGCATCATGGGAGAACTTTAGTTAAAATTCAAAAACCATGAAAAACAAGAGCAATTTCAAATTGTGTAACGACAAGACCTAAAAATTCAAAATTTGACCGACAAAAATGAAACACCATGGAGTGTTTGGTTTCGTTCATTTCTCTACTAATATGTTTTTTTACGACAAATTTTATATAAAGGAAAACATTCGATAGGCCAAAAGATGACTGAGAATATAAAATGATACAATAGAAAGTTTATGTGTTAATTATCTCTTATTTAAACACAGCTTAAGAAAAATAGTAATCAAAGAAGCCATATCCAACTTGAGTCATCTTTAGGATTTCTTGGGTGGTTATAAGCTAAACAATGTGACATAATCCTTATCAACTTGTTTGCTCTTTTTGGTACGTTTTCTATATAGATAAAAGTTGGTGTTAAGCTTACCAGTTATCTCATATATCATTTGTCATTGAACAAGTGATGATGTTAATCCTAATTCACATTTCAAGAGTTATCTTCCAGAATAGTTAAAGATTTATATGAGAAGATTGTTTGAAGACTAATGATGAAGATAGGATCTTTGTAAGTGCATACAACAAATAACCGGATTAGTCTTCAACTAACAATCAACACGTAAGTAAAGTGTGTTTGGAGCATAGCTTTTAAAAGCATCTAGAACTAGTGGGTATTGTGGTTTAATGCTTGAAGTTAAATAGGTTTGCGTTGAACATAAACAAGTATGGGTAAAAAATAGGTCAATCCGTCTAATATATTTAGCAAACGGGATTTGTTTGAGCTGATTAGATATTATAAAAAGTCAACTCATAAACCCGATTAAGTGTATAAGTCTTTAAAATATAAAATATATAATTTGAATTTTATGTTATTTGTTATGTATTTAATATGACATTAACTTACTATTATACATTATCATTTTGTAAATCATTTTAATATTTTCATATTTAAGCTAGTTTAATCACAAACACGAAACTTTATTCACCAACTGACCAATTTACCTAGACATATTAAACGGGTGTTACAAGTGTTATTAAGGTATAGGTTATGATTGAGTTTATTGACACGATTAATAAACAAATCGTACTTAAGTTGAAGTTATACCAATTCACCAACTCGAATAGGTTAACCCGAACACGACTTCATTGTCGCATTTAAAAAAAACCCTATAAATTCATATTAAAGTAATAAAACAAAACATGAGAAAATATAAATTTGAATAATGTAAACAAACAAAACCTTGTAGGTCGGGAAGAAAAGGTATTCGTTTGAACTATTTTAATGTAGTTGGAGGTAACTTTGGTTGAATTTATAAAAGTCAAAATAATTTGTGTTTATAGGAATGTTAGCTAATACGGCCTTTTTATGTTGCCTTTCTAAAAAAACACCGTCTTTCTATGATTTGTTGTTCACGATTGTCTTTAATTTAAACAACGCTTCTTCTTCCACTCGCTAATTTAGACAATGCTCTTCAACCATATAGTTGTGGGTTCAAGTCTTGCTTAAAGCATGTAACATAGTTTGTGATTGCACATTGTGAAATAGTTACTTGTCGTTCTAAAAACAAAATAATAATAAAAAACAAAATAATAATAATAATAATAATAATAAAAATCTATGGCAGGATTAATTCCAACAACGGAAATAGTTTGGGATTGTATGGATGTTAGTGTCTATCTTGTTATTAATTTCATTTATTTAGTGTTGACATTTTGAAAAGAATAACATGTGAAATAGTCATGTTGCCTTGAATGCTTTTGTATAACATTCAAGCTTTTTGGTTAATCTTAACTCCACTTACCAAACTTCGCTATGTTGACAATTTATATATTAAATCAAACTTTTTTTTTTTTTTTAATTAACATGTTCATAAAACCTTTTGTTTTGGCCTGACAAATTGACATATAATTCAGTAATCTTTTATACTAAAATGTTATAGGTACTCCATAGTTCCGTAACATATTATTTTAATTTTAATTTTAATATATACAGTTTTCAGAAAATTGTAACAGTACGTTTTGTCTTTTTTTGAAAAAATAATGATGCTACAGAAATTGGTTCTCAGGGACCAAAGTGTAACATAAATTTTTACTCTGCAGATTAACTTTCATTGCAAAAATCATGAAGTGTCTATGAGGTTTAACTGTTATTGTAAAATAGGTTCCCGAGGCCTAACTTTGTAGAAAAAATCAGCTCTCAATGACCAAGCGTGTAACAAAATTTTTTCATATATCATCCCTTTAGACTACCTTTCATTGCAAAAATCATCCTTATATGAATCACATTAATAGTCCTTTTTGTTTAAAGGCCATTACAAAATCCATCCTTAAAGACCAAACACGTGACAAAAATTTACATAGTTGGTCCATGTAGTTTATCTGATCTTGCAAAATCATCCCTAAATTTTTTTTAAAAAAAATAAATAATTACCTAAATACTCTCTACGTTTGAGTTGAAATTACGTAATTCGTCCTTAAAAACTACCTTTGTATAAGAAATTAACATAAATCATCTCTGACATTTCGAAAATCATCTATAAGTTTAAAATTTAAAAATTATTTGTGCATGCTTAAAACATTCTATGAGAAACTAAAACACGATTTAACTGAGATCTTATAGGTAAATCTTTTGGTGTAATACCCGGCACCTAGCAGTGGAGCGTGAGTAGAAAACCTCGTTCATAACACATAACAAATTTGTCGTGTTATTTCTTGTTGTCCTCATATTTTGATGGTTTCATACAATAGCATCGTGGTTTATAAAGAGATCTAAAAATGTTTGAAGATGTCATAAAATTTGTGAACTATAGCATGGGCGGAGTCAGGATTTAGTTAAGGGGGCAGCCATGATCAACGCAAAAAATCATAATGATAAAGATCAGTTTAAAAATTAATCTATCGTGTTGTATTTTGTTGTTTAAGTTATTCATTTATAAATTTTGTAGACATATCTATAGAATAAGAGGGTTGAATATAAAAACTAGTAGAAAAACGGCTTGTAATCTTAATAACTAATGAATGGTGATTCAACACCCACTAGTTAACCTTATTAGCTCCACCTATTGCTTATGTGAAATTAAAAAAGTGTGGGATTTTGAAGATGTTTAAACAATATTTTATTTTATTTTATTATTTTTTTAACTAAGATTTTGTTTAATGACACTAATTTCTATGGGTCTTATTGATAAACCTTCAAAGGTTTATCTATAATTGCAATAGGTTAGAAATATAAAAAGAGTTTATAAACCGATGATATTGAGATGGAAATTTTGTAAACCTATTAATTTCATCAAACATATTCATCGTCTGGAGAAATACTTGAGGGGTCTTTTTCTCAAACCGCTCAAGATGTGTTTTCTTAAAGATTGAGAGAATTTCTGTGAGTAATTTATAAAATTAGATTACAAAATACACTAAAAACAAAATAAGCTTTGAGATAAACCTCGTGTTTAAAAGATTATAAATTTTCAACCACTACCAGTCTACCATGATACTATTTGATATTTGAAAAGTCAGTTGGTTTTCATTCCATAGAGTACTAGGTTGAATAAACTCAATAGACAATAGTTAAATGGGGTTGCCTAACTAAGCACCCCATTAATTACTTTCCATGCACCTCATAGGGTGGGGCCCCTACGTCCTTTGTCATTTTTTTTTCTTCTATAATTGTGTAGAGTTAATTTGTGTAGTATTGTTTAAATTGTGTAGTGTTTTTATATGTATAGTGTATTTTGTTGTGTAGTGTTTTTATATGTAGAGTATATTTATTTGTGTAGTTTTTTACGTTAGGTTTTTTTAATTGTGTATTTGTTTCCATTTAATTAAACAATAACAATAAAACATTAAACAAGTACAACAACAAATGCTACTACTACAACGAAATCTACTCTACATGAAGATTATTAATGTCATCTATAAGGTCATAGAGTATTCTGATGGGCAATTAGTTTTAGCGGTACCAGTCTGCCGTTGAAGTTCATCTTCTAAACCTTCACGTGCAGACGTCCCATGTCTAGAACACTTAAATTCAATTGAGTACTTATAACCCTTACCTGTTTTAGTTCTTCCTTTAACAATAAGAAAACCGTTCGATTGAGCAGTAGATCCCAGTTAGTTAAAACAACTTCATCACGGAACAACTAAAAAATAAAAAACACAACTTTTATAACTTTCATTTTTAACATATAATTTATAGCTTTTTTACGTTTTTTAACAACTTTTTTATTTTTACAAATTTTTGAAAAACTTTGTACCTTTTATAAAATGTAAACACGTACGCGTGTCCTATGTGTGTTAATACCATGTGCGTTGCTTTTTGTTTTACAAACTTTTTTATACATTTTTTTAAAAACTTTTGTATCCTTTTTTTTAAAAAAACTTTTGTATCCTTTTTTTTAAAAAACTTTTGTATCCTACTTTTTTTTAAAAACTTTTGTAAGTATATACTACTTTTATATACTGTTGTATAAATAATTCGAAAAAGAAAAAATATAAAAAATACAAATTTTACGTTTTATAAGAAAACGCGTGGTTTTCTTATAAACCGTGTGCGCACATGGTTTTGCTTTGTGGTTTTGTTACTAGTACTCTGACTCTCTCTCACCTCTCATATCTCACTCTCTCTCTCTCTCTCTCTCTCTCTCTCTCTCTCTCTCTCTCCTCTCGTTTCTCTCTCTCTCTGAGTTGATTGTTACGATTAGTTTTTTAGATCTAGATCTAAAAAGTTTTTAGATCTAACAAGTAATAATCTTGTTAGATCGTTGGTTACTTGGTGGTGATGTTTCTGTGAGGTTATCTGTTTTGTGGTGGTGATGTTTCCGTGAGAAGTAGTTTGGTTTCGTTGATTATTTTTTAGATCTAACAAGCTTTTAGATCTTGAAAAGTTTTTAGATCTTGAAAAAAGATGAAAACTTTTGGTATCCTTGTGGTATCTGTTTATCTGGTAAAGAACGATTTTTTTAAAAACTAAAAACTTGTTAGATCTAAAAAAATAAAAAGTGGTTGATGTTTTTGTGCGGTTATCTGTTTTGTGGTGGTGATGTTTCTGTGAGTAGTTTGGTTTCGTTGATTATTTTTTTTGATCTAACAAACTTTTAGATCTTGAAAAGTTTTTAGATCTTGAAAAAAGATGAAAACTTTTGGTATCCTTGTGGTATCTGTTTATCCAGTAAGATCGATATTTTTTAAAACTAAAACTTGTTAGATCTAAAAAATAAAAAGTGGTTGATGTTTCTGTGAGGTTAACTGTTTTGTGGTGGTGATGTTTCTGTGAGTAGTTTGGTTTCGTTGATTATTTTTTAGATCTAACAAGCTTTTAGATCTTGAAAAGTTTTTAGATCTTGAAAAAGATGAAAACTTTTGGTATCCTTGTGGTATCTGTTTATCTGGTAAAGACTGATATTTTTTTTAAAACTAAAAACTTGTTAGATCTAAAAAAAATAAAAAGTGGTTGATGTTTTTGTGAGGTTAACTGTTTTGTGGTGGTGATGTTTCTGTGAGTAGTTTGGTTTCGTTGATTATTTTTTAGACCTAACAAGCTTTTAGATCTTGAAAAGTTTTTAGATCTTGAAAAAAGATGAAAACTTTTGGTATCCTTGTGGTATATGTTTATCTGGTAAAGACTGATTTTTTTTAAAACTAAAAACTTGTTAGATCTAAAAAAATAAAAAGTGGTTGATGTTTCTGTGAGGTTATCTGTTTTGTGGTGGTGATATTTCTGTGGTAATGATTTATTTTTTGTGGTGATGTTTTGCAGGTGATACTCTAATGAGTCACCTGATTATTTGCTTTGGTGATGTTTCTTATCTGGTAAAGACTGATTTTTTTTAAAACTAAAAACTTGTTAGATCTAAAAAATAAAAAGTGGTTGATGTTTCGTGAGGTTATCCGTTTTGTGGTGGTGATATTTACGTGGTAATGATTTATTTTTGTGGTGATGTTTTGCGGTGATACTCTAAAGTCACACGATTATTTGCTTTGGTGATGTTTCATTGAAACTTGTTGGGTGCCTATGCGGTTTGATTCTTGGATGGTAAAGTGAGCGATTTTATCTCACTTTGCAACTTTCAATGAAATAAATAGGTTTTAAAAAAGGCAATGATGATTTTATAAAAAAAAAAAAAAAAAAAAAAAAACCTTAAGAGTTTTGGCATGGCAAATCTTAATGGACGGTAAAGTGAGTTTATATTTCACTTTGCAACATTCATATTTGCAGCCAACATGATATAAAGAGCTAATAATCTGAGCTTATTTGTCAAGTTTTTTACCTCTTGTGTGTCAAATGGTGAACTAGACATGGTTGTTGTTTGTGGTGTTGTTGCTTGGTGGTGTGGTTGCTTGTTGTGGTGGACTGTGACACTTGTGTTGTCCTCTTTTGTTGTGGTGGACTGAGACATGTTGCTTTCTTGCTAGTTGGTGTTGTTGCTTGTTGTGGTTGGTGGAATTTCCTAGTTGGTGTAGTTGCTTTCTTGCTAGTTTGTGTTGTTGCTTGTTGTTGGTTGGTGTTGTTGCTTTCTTGTGGCATTATAAGCCTGAAATGCCTGCAGTTTGAGAATCTTGTGAACTTTTGCAGTTTGGGAATCCTACTTACCACTTTCACATTGAAAACGTGTTGGTGCTTGAAAACGTGTTGGTGACTTGTGCAGTTTTGAGACCTGTTGTGCTTGGCTAGTAGAAAATGGGGTGCTTGGTTAGACATGACCCTTTGGGACCTGTTGTGACTTGTGAGGCGATGATGATAACCGAAACCGAATGGACGGTAAAGTGAGATTTTTATCTCACTTTGCAACCTTCGAATTTGAGCCTTAAAATTTTCCGAGGCGATGATGATAACCGAAACCAAATGGACGGTAAAGTGAGATGAAATCTCACTGTAAAATATTGGTTTTCATAAATACACAATTAAGCACAATAAGAGGCGTATGAATAAGAGTTATAGAGAGAGAAAGTGAGATGTTCTAGAGAGATAAAACAAAGGAAAGGTTAGATTACCAATTGAACATCCAACCCTTTCCCTTGTGGGGAGAGGGCTATTTATACAAATGACTACGCCCTCCTTCGGGCTGTGGATCATGCATACAGTGGGTAAAGACCTGTCCTTATTCCACGGTGTTACTTATACTACTAATAATATAACTAATATATTGTTGTGTCTACGAGCTATAATATGCTAAACATACGTTGGGGTGACTGACACTTCAGCATGGATTTTCTAAATCCTAACAATCTCCCCCTAAGGGAGGTCACCCCAATAATTACATTGAAAACGTCCTAGCAATTAATCTATAATCTTGGATGCTCGAGCTCGTAGACTTTGTAGCTTCAACAACTTTAACAGCATGTAATAGTGGTGATTCCTTGACTTTGAGTGATTCTTTGATATGTGATCAGGAACTTTCTTTGAGATCATCAGCACAATATAATCTCTAAATTATCCGATGTAGGATTGCCAACATGTGAAGTAGTGACTTTTGGACCGACATGCTCACATTTTGGATCATGATATCTTTCTCATCAAAGTTGTGGAAGCGTTTGATGATTCATAACATTTGCAGCAGCGTAGCAGAAGCATGTAGTGGAAATATCAGAGTCACTTGATGAAGATATGCACTTATCATGATTTCTTTGAGATGTAAGTGATGTGCGAGCATGCGGCTATGGATTGACGCCTCGGTTACGATCACCGCAACCGTCGGTGTTCCTGCAGACAACGATTAACAATAAAAGTGCGAAAGTGTCTTTGATCACTTTGGTTGAATTGAGGTACATGGCCCACGGTTCCCGATAATC
The DNA here is from genome assembly GCA_022545495.1 of Chrysanthemum lavandulifolium. Lineage (NCBI taxonomy): Eukaryota > Viridiplantae > Streptophyta > Magnoliopsida > Asterales > Asteraceae > Chrysanthemum > Chrysanthemum lavandulifolium. Next base: position 144,548,825 of record CM040244.1, read on the forward strand.
GATACAAATCTTGCTGTGATCGGTAAAATTCGAAGAGTCTCATTGATGTGGTTTCGCAATGCTCTAGCTTTCTCAAACAGAACGTCTCAAAGAAGACAACACGGGTGAGTGAACCCGGTAATTGAGATTCACCGATTGATGAAAAGTGATTTGAAAAACAATCGTGTATTGCTTAATATAAAGTGTTTTGCAATACAACGAAGGTTTTAAGGAAAATCAATTATCAATCATAAACACATTTTATTTTGAAATATTAATACACAGTCGATGTGCTAGAGAAAAGAATTTTAAGCACAACTACCGGTTTTTCAAAGGCATCCGTCAATCCATTTCCTGGACCAAGGTTGATTCAATATTGAATCGCCCCATCGTTTCTATCGAGTTGTCACAAGTTTGATCTATTAGATAGATCTCACATGTCACCCACCAAGAGCTTGCTTGATGTTGGATCTAGAGGGATTTCCATCTTCATCGTGAATATTTTACATATCACTTGGATATTCTGGCAATACCACAAGGATAATGCGTAGGCCTCTTAAGATGTATTCTCACTTTCCACATTGTGTGAAACAGTGAGTCTTCATAGATTGTGTCCCATTGAGATTTATTGATGATCTCTTGGCTCTAGACTCAATAGTGCACATTTGATTTCTATGCCGGAGACTAGGGAGAGGGTCTCCTTTTTCAATATCGAAAATCTCTAAGAGAAAGTCGATAGATTATGTAGGTTCCCCGTGAGAATGAAACAAGTCCTTTTAAGAGGAACTTGAGTGGCTTGGGAAGTTTAGTGCAGTGCGTCACTGGGTCCATGACGTCTTGTCTTCAATACCGGTGTTACCTTAGTAACCACCAGTAGCATATGAATTGAACCCGGTTTACGCCTAAGGTTGAAATAATGGAGGCTATTTCTTTTCACCCTTTTCTCATTCATTTCTTTTCATTCTTCAACCTCTTGAAGCTTACCGAGATTTCATAACTAGAATCTTGTTGGGTTTATTCGGTTCTAGCTCTATCTCATCCGCACTCTTCCCATTTCTCACTTGTCTCCTTTTTCATCATATCTAAGGACTTCTACACTATCTAGTGGATTGTCCTCGGTAGATCCCTCAGCTCTGGCGGGATCGTGGGAACGAATACCTAACCTAACCATCCTTATATCTCCATGCATAAAGTAAATTTGGTCGGTCCTTTTGGTATTGTTCTTCTGCCAATGAAACCAATTGAAAACCATTTGAAAATCAATCCAGGTACTTGTGATACAAGATCAAAGCATTTTGTACCTGAATTGTTTTTGATATTTTTAGAAAAAGCTCCCCCTCAACATGTGCATCAAATAGTTGAAATTGTTTTAGCACATGAAGGCAAGAGGACATAGAAATCTTGGATTAAGAATGAAGAATTCAATTCTTTGATCAACATTTTCTAAAATTATCAACATCACTTGCCCGATCAAAATTAGTATTTTAAATACTTTGTTGAAGATATTCTGGGAAAGGATGTGGTTTTCAAAATATTGCTCCCCCTTGATGTGAAGAATTTTTTATACATTTTAGAGCTTACAGGTGGAATATGATGCAGAATTCACGATCGTTGTAGCCAATGAAACCTTTTAAAGTTACTATCAAGGTACTCTTATGAAAAGACCTTTTAATTTTAGTACCTTGATAGTTTTGTCAACTTTTCGAAATGCTCCCCCTCAATGTGTGCTTCGATACACGAAAAGGTTTAGCACATATGAGGAAAGATGCCAATATATTGAGTCTTGAAGATCACTGTGGAAAACTAGAAGGGGGGGTTGAATAGTTTTGCCGATTTTACGTTAGTTTCAAAAACTTTTAGATTCGTTAATATGTGAGATCTTATGGATGTAGAGAAAGTATAGATCAAATGATAAAGTAACTAAATAAAGTAAAGCGAAGGAAAAGAAAAGACACAACCGATGTATAGTGGTTCGGCTACAAGGACACCTTCCTTGCCCTACTCCACTCCCCGAGTCACCTATTCGAGAGTTCAAGCACTATGTCAACAAAATCCTTCATTTGGCGGAGAAGCCTTCACAACGTTGCTTACACTTTTTCCGGTACAAAGCTAAATACCGAGTCCGTAGCACGGTGGACCAAACCAACACGACTATTACACAACAAATATGTGAAATATCAAATACAAGATCTTTGCTACGTAAATCTTGCGGAGTGACAAATCAATCAAGGACCCCTGCTTGGATGACTTGTAGAATGCTCGTGATCTCGCCTTGAGAAGGACCTATATGAGGATCACAATAGAAAGAAGAAGAACAACTCTCTAGATCAGTGATCTATATGTTAGAAGAGAATGAGAGTGTATGAGAGATTTAGTAAGAAGAGGGTGAGTTAGAATGAAGAAATGGCTCTCTATTTATAGGCAAAATCGCCATCGTTCCCGGATCCCACGGATCCCTTCCACTGGGATCCGTCTAGTGTAATCCTAGGGATCCGTGGAACGCTCCTCTTTGCCCATGGGTTTTTTGGTTATGGGTCATGGGTTATGGGTTGGTCCATGGGTTTTATTTAGATTCAATGTATCTAAATATACATTGTATCTAGTCAACTTGGGTATGGGTTAAGATCCATGGGTTATGGTTTTTACCCATCCTAATAAACTATTACAACAAATGCTTAATTATTACATTTTTGTATTTAAATGGCTATATGTAAATGCTTTACAAAAATAACATGTATCCTTATAATTATACTTATAATTATACTTAAGATAACATTATATTTGTTATCAACAAAACATAAAGAGATCTCAAAATATTAATAAACGTTTTACGGTTTATTTGTATTAACAATCTCCCCCTTTTTGTTGATGACAAAATATAATGTTATGATGAGTAAAACTTAAGAATAGATGTAATTTTTGAAAGCCTCTAAGTTTTACTTCTTCTCCCCATTTTTGTCGAAACAAAAAGTTAACCCTTGGAAGAAATAAACGCTAACTCCCTCGACGGTAGCTCCCCTTGTTTGGGCGTCAGTGAAGAAAAAAAATAAAATCCTACAAAAGAAAGGTTAGTAACATGCTTAAATAATCTTGTGATTGCCGAGAATCAAGATTGGGAGCCAAGGTATGTAAACAAGGCCTTGTAATAAAACAACAAATTGTAATGGTATTTATGCCACTTACAAGCATGTAAAAAGAAGAACAAGACTTGTTCTTGAAAATGACTTCAAAAGAAAAAGTACTAAAAATATAAAATAGTAGTAGTGATTCCTTCCATGCTTGCATAAGGTTATGGATGGAGGTTTTAATGAGTGATGGTAATGATGCGATCAAGGATGAGGTTGAGTATGAAACGCATTTCTTCCCTAACTTCTATTGCGATTTCCCTAGTGGATTGGCAATGTTCACAATGTAAATGATGTGGGTAATGAGTGCGGAAGTTTTTCGGGTTGTTTTGATTTGAGTTATGCAGAAGATGTGGTGGAAAAATAGGAAAATATGGATCAACATCCGGAATATTTGTAAATGGTGGTGGAAAAGAACCTAGATGTTCTTGTAATGTGATGGGAGCTAATGGTGGTGATGTTTCAAGATCTTGAAAAATAGTATTTGGAGATGTGGGGGGTGTTGAAAAGACTATTTCTTTTTGTTTAGGTTGTTTAGATCTTGTTGGAGTCTTTAAGGAGTTCCAAAAGAGTGACTTTAGGTGGTGATGAAGTTGGTGTACTTGTTGGTGATGAGGGAGGTTCTATAAAGGAAGCATCTTGTGGTGAGTTATTTGTTGAGGATGAACCATTTGAGGTTGGTTTTGCTAAGCAACAAGATCGGATACTAATCCGTGCGGATATCCTAGAGTTTGATTGTGGTATTTTGGATGGTGGTAGTACAAAGGTTTGGGTATCATGAAGATTATTGTTTGTACTAGGTGATTCATCTAAAGGATTTGTGGATGACATGGTGTATTGTGTTTGTGAGGATGAGATGGATTATGCAAGCATTTTGGGAGTTCTATATAGAAAAACAAATCATTGTAATGAATGCTTGACCCAAATGTGGATTAAAATCTAATGATTAGATATGAATTTAAGGCATGTGATCATGAGAACACAAGCATTAAAGAGCATACTCCTAAAATAAAACAAATGTGGATGTTTCATCCAAAGTGAGAAAAATAGAAGATAAAAACAACTTCATCTCACGGATCCTACCTTGAGGGATCCGTCCGGCAAGAAAATTTGGGATCCGTGGGTCGGTGATTCAGCGAGATAAAATTTTCCTTTTGGAAATATTTTTTCCTAGTGTGTGCCTATAAGCAAACTATTTGGAGTTGCGGTTATTTCGACCCCTAAAAAGAAAAAGAAAATAAACTAGAAGTAGAAAAGCATCCTATTGAGATAACCCGAAAACACATATTTAGTACATAAGTACATAATTTAGTGTTATCAATGCTCCTAATTCATTGTTGCTTAAATGAATGTACCCGAAAACACATATTAGTTATGTGTCGCCTTTAGCATTCAAAAGACATGAGATGCAATGAAAACGGGTTTTTACTTTGTATTAATAATGAAAAAGCGATTTGTCTTAAACGCGAGAAATTGCTTTTGTGAAATTGATACGGAAGGTATCATCCTTTAGAAAACATTTTGAAAAGAGGTTTTCTTTGAAAATGTGTATGTGTTTGAAAGAAAAAAAAATAAGAAAGCTATAAGTGGAAAACTTATCTTGGGTTTTGAAAATTCCCGTATTGTTTGTGAGTTGTGCGTGAAATAGAGATCCTAGACTCAGAAAAAGAAGGCTAGTGTTTACATACCTTGTAGAGTCAAATAAGTTACGACGTCTGTTCCATTACTAACCATAGCAAAACATCCAAACACTCTTAAATGGTCATACACTGGTTTTTTTCTTAACAAGCACTTCATAAGGAGTCTTGTTGTCAATAACTAAAGAAAGAATCCCATTAATCAAGTGAGTTTCAATAGTAACCCAATCACCTCAAAACTTGAAAGGCAACTTAGCATGAAATCTAATTGCTCTTGCAGTATCAAGTATGTGCCTATGCTTCCTTTCTACTCTTCCATTTTGATGTGGTCTATCTACACAAGAGGTTTGGTGAACTATTCCCTTACTTTGTAAATAAGGGCCACATTGACCTCTAAGAAACTCCAAAGCATTATCAGATCTGACTATCTTAACTTGCTTTTCAAACTGAGTCAACACAAAACTTAGAAATGCTTTTAAGGTTGCAAATGCATCTGATTTTTGTTCAAGCAAGTAAATCCAAGTCCTCTACTACAATCATCAACTATTGTGAGAAAGTACCTATACTTACCATTGGTTGGAACCTTGTATGGACCCCAAATATCAATATGAATAAGCTCAAATATCTCAGTCATATGAGACTCACTCACTGAGTATGGTAACTTGTAAATTTGACCATAGGGCAGGACAAACACTTTTCCATACGAGACTTTAAAACTGAACTAAGCAAATCATTCATGTATTGCAGTTTTGAATCAGATACATGCCTTAGTCTATGATGCCACAACTCATAACTTTTATTCAACAAATTCTCACTACTAGAAGCAGAAAAAGAAATTTTTTGTACAGTACTCATTACCAAATTTGAAAACATATTGTCAACCTTATCAACAGGCACATTCACTAGATGATGCATACCTGATTTCTTCTCACCCAAGCCTATCACCTTCTTGGTTGTCAAGTCCTGAACAACACATAATTATGGGTAAAATGAAACAACACATTGACTATCTTCATTCAAATTTGGCACTAGCAATAGACTGAATTTGAAAGAAGGCACCACTAACACATCTTTCAATAGAACTTTATTATTCAATTTTACTTTACCCACATGTGAAATCACTAATGTATCACCATTTGGTAGTCTAATTTTAGGCTTAATTTTCAGCAAGTATGGGTCAAATATACTATCCTATACTGGTGTTACATGATCAGATGCACCAGTATCATAAATCCAATCTTCTAAATGTTCTAACATATCTAATTGACTGTTAAAACATGCAATACATGTTGCAAACTGATGAACAATTTCCTCCTCAGCAGAATTGAAAGCTTTCATATGTTGCACATTTTTCAACAACTGCTCAAACTGTTGAGGAGTGAAACCATATTTCCACTTTCCACATGTGATGCAGTCCTTGTCATACCCTGATTCTTAACTTGATTGTGAATTGGTTTAAACTGCTGCTTTTGATGTAGACCTTTGTACGTAGCATGCCAAGTAGGATACCCAACTTTCTCCTAGCACTTCTCAGGTGGATGCCATTTGAAACCACATATACTACACTTATCTTTCCACTTCCCTTGCCATACAATGTAGTTACTTCAACACTAGAAGATCCTCTAAATAACATTCTTTGAGATTCTTCCTGTTGCAATAGTCAACATGCATTCTCAACATTTGGCAATGTTGTGATCATCAAGATTTGACTTCTCTGATGACTATAATGATCATCCAAACCATTCAGAAACTGAAAGATTCTTTGTTTCTCCTTTTGCTTCTTTAGTGAAGCCAAGAACACAGAAATTTCATTGGTAATTTCACTAATCACAGGCAAAACATTCAAATTATCCAACTCCTCCTAAACACATTTCATTTCTGTGTAGTATTCACCAATTGAGCCACCAGACTAAGTGATCTCATAAGTATCTTTGTTCAACTTTTATTTTCTTGATCCATCACTTAAAGAAAACCTCCTTTCTAACTATTGCCAAATCTCACTTGCATTACCAACAAACATAATGGATCTAGCAATTGACTCACTAACAGACCCCATAATACAAAAAATCACCATATTGTTACACGTGTCCCACAACTCTGCAAGATTAGGATCTGTAGCAGAACGAACAACAATACCCTTTATGAACCCTAGCTTTCTCTTTGTTGAAAGACCAATCTCAATTGCACGCCTCCATGCTCTGTAGTTATGAGCACCTAAAAGTTTTTCTTGCACTGTGAGTGATCCAGGTCCATCAGAAGGGTGAAGGTAAATGGGATTTTGAAAGAGTGCAGGTTGTGTGGCTTCAGCCATTGTTGATTGAATCAAGAACTCAAGAAAATGAAGAAACTATGCGAAAACATGAAGAAACAGAGCAATCGATGACACTAGACAAAATCTAGCACACTTGTGAATCGATTTAACAAACTTTTAACTGATTTTGGTTTTTAAAACTCCATTGATAGAGCTCTAATACCATGTGAAGTTCAATGAAGGTGAAGAAAGAATTTGAGAGGGAAAAACGATTATTTCATTTCTTCAGAGTGAAAGAAAATGAATTACAAGTATTTAAACACAAGAACATTACAAAGTAGTCCATACACTATACAATGTTTACAAAGTAGTCCATACACTTCTTTACAGATCATTTCTTAATTTTAAAAACTGAAGAAGTGCTAGTGTTATGTGCATTCATCGCGACTCAAGCATGGTTCATAGTTTAGGCCATTGTTCGTCCTTTTTTGCTTTCAATTTCCACTTGCATTCGCTAAATTCTTCTTTATTCGATATCGGAATCTATATATTTTCCAATGCTAATAGTTGTCAAACATTTTGCGTGATTCATTCTTAAATATTACGTTATTAGTTGAATAGGTAAAATTTATCCAAAACTTCAACAGCGGCTAAGCCATTTTGTTCACTGTGCTTAGTCAAACTTGTCTAGTTGATTGCACAGTGTTTGATACGTGCCTAAATCATTACTCCAAAGTCTAATTGTCTGTGGACAAACGCTTAATTGCTTATCAACTAACATCACGTTAAACCGATCTGTATAAAATTATTATTTTAATGCTTATTAAATGCACTTTTAGACCGGTAACTAAACATGATAGTTCTGGTGGTTTAACCAAACTAAGAAACCGGTCCCAATGATTATTAAAACATTGATTGTTGGAGTGTATAATTATCAACAAGAACATATTCCCTTTTCTAAAGTAGAGATAGGATAAGAAGAAATATTAAAATGAGAAAAATGAGAAGAAACTACAACCACACATTTTAGATGCATCTACAAAAATAGATACATCTCCTCTTAAAATTCTCTTTCATATTTAAATATGTGGCTAAAAATCCTTCTTATTCTCTCATTTGAGTTTTTTTTCTCATCGAATCCTTTCCCCTTCTAAAGTAAACATCTAAATAACAAATTCTCTAAATTCATAAGAAAACGACAAATAAAAGGGCATTTCCGTCATTTAGACAATGTAAGCTTCAGGGAAATGATTCCCATACCAAAAAATAAAAATACACGCATCACTCTTTTACCATTTCAATATCAACCCAACAAAACAAAATTTAATCAATCTTATCTTGTTTCTCAATTTTGCAGACACCTAATTCAAACGTAAGTGATTGTTTTGATGATGTTTAATCCTTATTATGTGTTGATCATTATAATGTCTACTTTTATCTGTGTAATTTGACCGTTAAATTTTGTTATATTTTTGTTTATGAGTATTTTTTATTTATTTATTATAGAGTTTAAAATTTGTGTGATTGATGTTTTGTTAGTATAATTCTAGTGTTATATAAGACAACTGTTACATTACATCTTTCATTTGTTGTATACTCAATATTACTAAGGGGATGTTTGGGATTGCGTTTACGAAAATGATTACGCGTTTGCCGGACTGCGCGATAATCACTTTGTTTGCCAAACATAGTTTTTTGATCATTTTTATTTTGTAAACCCAGTCCCAAACACCCACTAACTGTGCGTCTGTGCGTTATTTTGAAATAGTATGGGTTTTGCTTTAGGCGTTATTAAACATCACTCTAATTATGCTTGTGTGTTTTTTATGTATGCTTATTTACGTGTAAGATGGTATGTTAGTTTTGATTCTAGACGTCTTTAGAAATAGAATGTGTGTTTTGATGTATGCATATGTACTTTTGGAATAGTCTGCAAAAGCTTGATGCAGTTGTTTCGTTTTTCTCTGTTTATGAAGATATATTTCTTGGGTTTAAAGCTTGTTTGAGTCACTTTGTATAACCATTGGGTTATAATGAAAGTTGGATGACTGTTACGTCTTTTATTGCTGTTTACTTAAATACTACAACGAGCTCGATAGCATACAGCGCCATGCACTCTAAGTGTCATACATCTTCATATGTTCATAGTGGATAAAAAATCCGCTATTTAAGTATGACTAAATATGCAAGTGTTATGATGGTTAAAGTCTATGGTTAAAAATGCGTTTGGCGATGTAATAGTAATGTAATTGTGTGTTTAGGGATAATCAAAAACCTTTTCAATTCTATTATGATTATTTAATGTAATAAGTTTGTGTGAATTACCTGAATTTTGTTCTAAGTTGTACTTCAACATTTTTTGAAATATGTCTCTTGGCATGATGTGTCTTTTATTGGTAGCATATGAGCGTATAAAATAGTATCTGAAATTTGTTTCTAGGTTTATCTGAACAGTATCTCCTGATATGATGATTTATGTATTGTGGTGCTTTTACATTAGTACAGTTATATAGATGGTTAATTTTTACTCGTCGTGCGCCATGCTTATATCAAGTCATTTTATACCCATCTTGTTTTCAGATTTTATCATGGGCCAAGCACTTGGGTGCATTGTAGTGGATCAGTCTACTGTAGCTGTGAAAGAACATTTTGGCAAGTTCGATAATGTGCTTCAACCTGGTTGTCACTGTTTGCCTTGGTGCTTGGGGTATCAGATGGCTGGTAAGCTGTCGTTGCGTGTCAATCAGCTTGATGTTCGTTGCGAAACAAAAACAAAGGTATTGCTGCATTTTTTTTCACAGACCTTTAATGGTCATATCTTGGTTGTTACCAAATTTCTGTTTTGTTTGATTTTATGCAACTACGAATATCCTCGTTAAAGTATATTTACATCGATTTAAGCTTCCTTCATAGTGTTATCATATATTTTATCAACAGTAGTTATTATGTGTTATAGTCTACACTGCTTACTTTCTAGAATTTTGATGGGGTAATCATGGTGTTAATTTCAGGACAATGTCTTTGTTAATGTGGTTGCTTCAATACAGTATCGCGCCTTGTCTGAAAAGGCTGCTGATGCTTTCTATAAACTCTCAAACACAAAGCAACAAATTCAGGCTTATGTTTTTGATGGTAAGATGCATATATTTTGTGTTCTTTTATGTTTCTTTAGGTTGACAATACTTCTGCATGCAACTATGTGTGCCAGCTTAATAACCAAAATGGTTATCTCAATCATATAATTACTTTGTATTATGTTTTCCTAAAAGCTTGATTTTGCGTCAATGCTGTTAGTAATTAGGGCTAGTGTACCAAAGCTGCTTTTGGATGACGTGTTTGTGCAGAAAAATGATATCGCAAAAGGTGTGGAAGAAGAGCTTGAGAAGGTAATACTGTAATAGTTCTCTCTCTTTGCTGATATCGTTATATCATGGTTATCTTTTGTAGTCCTGTAAATGTGCGACACTTTTGACCTTACTGGTTTTGTATGTTTTAGGCCATGTCTGGTTATGGTTTCGAGATTGTGCAAACTCTGATTGTTGACATAGAACCCGATCAACATGTGAAGCGATCCATGAATGAGATCAATGCAGGTATCTTAGTTTGATTCATGATAGAAGTGTTTGCATCACTTAGTAGAGGAGCGATATCATTACATGTAGCTGAAATTGTTCTAATTTGGATCACATTTTATTGATAAAGGGTCAGATAGGTAAACATAAAAACTTGGATAGAAAGTAATTGGTTTAAATAGTGATTGTTTTGAATGTCTTCCACATTATAGTTAGGTGTTAGACAATCTCCTAAATAACTTTATTAAAAAAATATCATATAGTTGTTTTCATAATAGCTTTTTGTAATTATATATCATATCATAATATATTTAAAAGGACAAATAAAGTGTTGTCGTCTCAACCCAACCTGACGACCCGTATTGAACCCACTGTACAAATTATAAGTTATTTTTTGCCATTAGCCAACAGGTTCATTTTCCCCCTATACTTGCTACTGGTCTTTAAATATGGTTTAAACGCAGATAGTACTAGATGTGGCAATAATTAAATCAACTGTCCAACAGATTTTTGATAGAATCCTTACTAGTTGTCCTCAGTTTATGAAAATTGTAGTAATTTCTACGTTTTCAAACTTTATGATCCTTCATATAAACAAGTCTGACTAACCCAACAACATATCTACTGCTAATAACAGCTGCTAGAATGAGAGTTGCTGCAAATGAAAAGGCAGAAGCTGAAAAGATTCTACAAATCAAGCGTGCAGAAGGAGAAGCAGAATCCAAATACCTATCTGGGCTTGGTATTGCTAGACAGCGCCAAGCCATTGTGGATGGTCTTAGGGACAGTGTGCTTGCTTTTTCTGAGAATGTGCCAGGAACATCAGCCAAGGATGTTATGGACATGGTGCTGGTCACTCAGTACTTTGACACCATGAAAGACATAGGGGCTTCGTCCAAGTCTAGTGCTGTGTTCATTCCCCATGGACCTGGTGCAGTCAAAGATATTGCTGATCAGATCCGTGACGGTCTCCTTCAAGCTGGAAGTGCTTAAGCATAGTTTACGGTTTCGTTCTCAAGAATTTAATTGATGTGGTGATTACATAATATAGACTACTTTTTAAGAACATATTAGGATTTTGGGATTTAATGAACGTGTGAGATGCATATATCAGTATGGTTTTTAGAGTGGTATATAACTCAGCCTTTCTTATTACTCCATCTTATGAGACATATTAGGATCTTGGGATCTGATGAACAAGTGAGAATCATATCTCAGTATGGTCAGAACGACTATATAATCGATATTTGTTGTTACTGGTTCTATAATGTTTCAGTGACTGAAATCTTATTGCTCCGGATATCTAGGCTTGTACATGTTGACTAGATTTCTTTTAGCAACTTAAAGGTCTCAGTAATGGTATTGATGGATTAGTGTTGAGTTTTGGAAACTGATTATCGTGCTTAAAAAAGATGTCTGATAAGAAGATACAAAAGTGAATAGGAACATAGAAAATGTGTATGCTATTTATTTTGTGATTAATGCATTAAACATGCTGTTAGGCATAAATTTAAACTTCTATGATACGACTAATTTTTTTTTTTTTAATAGAGTTTGATTTATTTTGTAAAGGATATCATGTCAATGGATTAGCGTCATTTCCTTCTAGAATTGATTAACTTTTGAAAAGGACTGGCAATCATGTTTCATGTCACAATTAACTAATGTTGGTTCCCTGAACTTGGTTGTGAAAAGGATGGACCATCATGTCATGTTAGTTTCGCGTAAGCCAATCAAAATGTGTTGTTTATGCATTATTTGTCACATAACGTCCTCACACGTACGGCTTTATGTTTTGTGATCAGTCATATCTGATGCGTGTCGTTACCTAATCATAAAATTAGTCGTCATTTCCCAGTTAACTAAGCTAACCTTAAAAAATAAGATCCAGTAAGTAGTTTTATGATTAGTGAAACTGTATGACTGAGCTTAAAACAGATGGTTACTTGTTACAAGAAACGATGATGATTAGCATCTTTAAAACACAGATAATGAACCTTGTAGCTGTTGCGGTGAATATCCACCCATACGACCATGTGTGCTCAAACATACAGGGTACATGCCCTCAAGTTCTCACAAATGTTTGTGTGCATCGCGATTTTAAGTTTTAGACTTTTAGTTCCCTACAGGTGTATAAACAAAATAGTCTTTTGACTGAACATCAGAAATAGTGATACTTTGTTTTGTCCATCCCTACCAAAACACGTTGCAATTTGATAAACAATTACATATTTATAGAACACGCAAAGTCAGTGAAATGAAATGTAAAAATCACAATTCTTTTTTGCCACCATTGTATATTAGAAACGAATCAGGGCTCAAAAAGTTTAGTGCATGTTTGCACAACAATTGATACGTGATCAAATGTACCTCGCATGTTATGTGGCTAGATGAAGATGAAGAAGTTGTCAAGCTTAGTGATTTACTTATCTTTTTTAGTTGTATATGCATGTACTTAATATTCGAGGAAGTGGTCAACACATACATGCACATCCCACGGAAGTTATATACCAGCATGTAGGATAGTTGGAAGTTAGACTAGTAGTTACAATTTTTATTATAAATATGTAAGCATTGCATTTTATAGAAGGCAAACAGAAGAAAATTGTTAAAGTCTTAGTTTCCTCTCTTTGTTTTCTTCGAGTTTTGCCCGCTCTGAGAAAGTGAAAGGTTTGAGATGGTAAAAGAAAAGAAAAAAATCCAAAAAATCAAGAAAGGATAAAAAATTACACCAAAATTACTCTCATAATCTTCTTTCCAAATTAGGATAAAATAGAGTGAAGTTAATTTTAAAGTTTTTTTTTTTTCTTACATCCTCCTCTTTTCTTTTCAACTCGATAACACAACATAAAAAATAATTCTTTATTCCTCTCCTCCTCTATCCTTCTTTCTTTTTTCCCTCTCCATCTCTTTTTTATCCTCTCGTTCCTTAATCTAATTCTTGAGAGATTGACCATCTCAAATTGGACTTCTAACAGCAATCATTATTAGAATGGTTGTCGTTTACCCAACTTTGAAACCTGTAAACTTGTTTTAAGGCACTTGTAAGTTGTAACAGTTATTCAACTCTGTTTCTGTACTACATGCATTGCGTCCAACGTGACTACCAACCAATGTTGACATTTTGAGGTTGTAACTTATGAATTGATATTCCAACAAATATGACGTATGGTAATGTGTTTTCTATGAAAAGAACTAAGTAATTTTATTCAAGAATTTTGCAGATTAGTCAAACCAGAAACGAAACAGGATTCTTATTATAAAATTCATATCATAACCACCCAAGTTATTGTTACCATGTTCATTATCTTGATTTAAGAGCTTTTATTGTAACATTGTATTGTATCCAAACAATATATAATGGAAATCGTAATCAGTGGCAGTAAGACAGCAAAGTTAAAACAGCCTGCATCATCTGAGAAATTAAAAACTCTATGCAAATATGCAATGAAGGGATCAAAAAACTCAAATCAAGCCAATATCTCAAGACACAATTACCAATTGCAAGAAACGCATCAGCATCAAATAGATATAAGCAAAATCACTTTTGGCAGGAAAGAGTACTCATTAGTCAATTAAACAAAATACCAAGATGAACCTCTCAAAGTATATCTAACATCCACAGATGAGCAGAGAAATCATGTGTCCTAAAAACCTGTTGGAATTATTTCTACGTCCCAGAAAACCGCCAAAAGTATATCAAGAGTAAAAACCTTTCAACTTGGAAGCCAGTCAAAACCAAACATCTCAAGGCTTAAGAGCCAAGGCAATACCAAACTTGGCACTCTTGTCAATGGCATTGGTGTCAAATTCTCCTGAAATAGTAAAGAGGGACTTGGGGCGCCACTCGTGCTGGATAAGAGCATTTACCTTGCCAAGGTTGTTGCATCTAGCCTTAACTGTGGTCAATGGATCCAAAGCATGCTGGGTCCCAAGTGTGATTGTGTTCTGATTGGTAGCAAAGTTGTGGTTCACTTCTCCTCCCACTGAGGTGTTGGTCAAGGGCTTCACAATATGGTAGTACGAAGCATTCAAAGATTCTCCCTTGTCATTCCTGTATAATCATGTATTATGGGTTAGAATCGAATGCAATCAATGTAAATCCAAACCACCAGGTATGGGTAAGATATTCTTGCTAATAAGTTGGAACAACTTCAATTAGAAAAGTCGAGCTAAAAGGGAAATGGTTAACAGGGTTGACATATGACATAATCATGTAGATATATCCTCCTAAACTGTTTCTCAAACAAAGTGGATCAATATATATAATAATCATTGTAATTGTAGACCTAAACTGTATTTAAGGGGAAAAAAAAAAAAAAAAAAAAGCCTGATCTCACCCATTACCCAACCTACCCATTTTACCACCCACAATACTAGCCATCATAAGTATATTTTTGTACTATGAACATCAGCAGGTTTGTTTCTGCTATGAATACCAAAGAAATCTTATATATAATGTTGAACGTCAGCAGGTAAATGTGTATATAATTACCCAGAAAACAAGAGCTTTTGAATTGATAATAGTGAACTACTCACAGGGTCAAAGCAGCAATAACGTCAGCATTAGAGTAGCTAATCCCGGCATTATACTTGGTGAAGGTATGAGTTCTGGTGTCATAGGAAACATCAGTCCCAAGAGCAGCTAGGTTGGTTCCAAAAACGCCAGAGAAGTTGATAATAGGGTTTGCGGTCAACCCAACACTTGTGCTGATACCCGCATAGTCATGCAGGTATTGCACTTCCAACTGTAATAAAAATATAAAATCAGGCATCTTCTCAATTAATATCAAAATGAGATATTACACGTGCATATTCTCATTCCATATTCATCCACCAAAAGAAAGAAAAGTCTCAAAACAAAACATACCTTGCCAGATCTTTGATCAGGAACTTTGAAGCTAAGGATTGCCTTCAGCCCAGGAGCAGGTTCATCAACCGTAATGGTTGTGGAGAGCTGCAGTGATGTTGCAAACAATTCAGTATTCACATTAATATGGCAAATTAAGCAGCGAAACAAGGTAAAGAACCAAAGCATAACCACATCCATAAATTGATAGGTAGCAGAGAATTTAATAATTAAAAGGATGTTGCAAACTCTTAGCCCTTTAGATAATATAATAAGGGAAATTCATGTAGAGCCAGCAACATGTTTATTAACAGAAACTGATGGACATCTCAAACTACGTCCCAAAGCATTTTAACCATGAAGTAACAATAGAATAACAGATAAACAGGCATGATGAAAGATGCAAAACCATATATGGATGACAGAAAGTAGATAAATTGGCGTACATTAGAGTTTGTGTCCACTTTGATATCAGTAGTAACATTGTTCCTCTTCAATTGGGTATTGACATCAGCAAGAAACACTTCACCTTTCTTCGTTCCAGAAGATGTGATTGCCTGCATGTTTTGGAAACTAGAAAGTTAACATAGCGCCAAAGATAAGTGAGCCCAGTGCAACTGTAAAACACTTATCCAAATCTGACAAATGATCCAACAATTTCAAGAAATTTAAATCTGACAAATGATTCAGCATTATACACAAATATCAAGATATTCAAAGCTCATAAGTAACCAAATAATCTGAAGACATGCATGCGTACGAATTGCTCAATTTACTATCATATTACAATGAAGCAAAAAGAGCTTTCAAAGATGAGAGTAGATGATCAGCGTCTCCATACATATACATTTCTCCATGGTCATATCAAACATATAAATTAAAATACAATAAACCATCCTTAAAGCTATAAGTTGCTTATATAATTAGTATCCACACTGAAAAGCTCAAACAGTCAATATGAGTAAATATTTTAAACCATACTTTAATGCCATTCTAACTCCCAATTCTAACTCCATAGTAAACAATAATCATCCTAAAGTGAGACACTCTAAAGGAGAGAATATCAAATCATTTTAAAAGCACATATACCCGTCAACAAGGGTGGGGACAAATACTATACTAACTTTCTAAAAGACATCTTTAGCTTTATTGGTCATCAGAATCTGATACTCCAACCACACATAATATAAAATAAAGCAAGTATACCACATAACAACTCCTCATGTTTATTCACCTAGTTGCATACAGCTCATTTAACAAAACAATGAACAACAGAACAGTTACTTGACAATTTTACAAATAAAGAGCTGCGAGTGAAGCCCGAACTCTGCTCACAAAACAAATGTACATAAGAAATGTCAAAATGTTAAGCTCTTTACCAATAAAACAATACATAATAACACAAAATCTCCTACATAAGCATATAATATCATCCATCAGCCACGTAAAACTTAACATACCCAACAAACACACATTTCCATCCTAAAAGATGAGCTCCGTATATTCACTAAAAACATTGTGTTCTAACTATTTCAATATTCACTAAAAACATGAAAATCATAAAAAAACATCTACAAAAGCACGTAAAATCATCTATCAACATACACAGCTTAACAAGCTCATAACTAACAAGTAACGACAATGACAAATAATAAGTTAATAACCTACTAACATGCATTATGGAAAACATAAAACACTCAAAACAGATCTAAAAAAAACTTACAACTCCCGTTGGCGAATAGGTGGTGATTGTGAACTTGTGGTCCGCCTGGTAGTCTCTGTACAACAAATCTACATCCACACAACAATCAAACACAGAAACAAAAATTAGCATCAATACAATCTATAAATCCATTACTAATCACACACACTAAAACACACTCAAATCTCACACACACACACACACACACACACACACACACTCAAATAGGTTTATACAAATGTAGGCCGATTAAACACAAAAAAATAACACACACAGTAAAACACACACAAAAACAGTAAATCAATCACAAAAACAAGACACATCCGACGATATCAGCTCAAATCAGTAAATGTAGATCTAATAAATACACACACAAAAACACCTAAACACACACTAATAACTTTATATACAAAAATAGAGATAGAAATATATATATACCTCTGGCTCTTTTGCCAATGTCAGTGTAAAGACCAGGACCTTTCACCATTTTTGATTTTACTAATTTTTAAAAAAAGATGATAATGAATGAAGATGACAAACGATGATGGGTTATATAGGGTTACAGATGAATTGGGGGAAAAGATATCAAGCCCTAATTTCTATTTCCTCGCTTTTTATATATTTTTAATCTAGTGTGTGTGAGTGTACGGGGTTAGTGTGTGTGGTTGGTTGTGGATCGTTGGATTGAAATGAGTTGTGAGATGGGGGTTTTGGATCGTTGATTGGTTTGGGTGAGGGTTTTGAATTTGTTTATTTTTGCTTGGGGAAAAAGATAAGGGGTTTTTGGTTTTGTTTGTATTTTGTTATGTTTTTTTTGACAAGTGACTTTCCAACTTAGGTTTCACTACCCTCCTAATCGTGGCGCTCTAACCCCATATCGATCGACTACGTTATGTTTTAACCGGCCCACGCCAGATTAATGAGCGCATAAGGTCATGGAGAACCGTCTCGCCTCCACACAAGCTTACCTCACGGAGAACGTCCGGATTAAACCCCCTCTCGCTGTGATCGAACCCCGCACCTTAGGCTTTTGGGCTCTTCACCATCATAGCAATGCCAACTGAGCAAGTTACCTTGTATTTTGTTATGTGACGCATGTTTGTTTCGTGATTTTTTGATAAAGTTTGTTGTTTTATTTTTATTTTTTTATGTTAAAAGTTTGAATTTCTTGAGTAACAACTAATTATCTAACTTTTGATAACGTAGTGATTGTTGTAAAGTAAATGTGTCAGGTGTTAGTAATTGATTAAAGATTTTATAAACTTTTTTCACGGACTCATCTTCACTATTCATTTAAAAAAAATTAATGGATAAGATTAAAAGCATTTTATTATTTAACTTATTTTTTATAATTTAAATATCATTAAACCGTTAATCGCTAAGTGAAAATATTTACACCGTCATGACGAAAGATTTAATTATATTTCTATAGACGCAAGACCTCGATATACTTTCGAGAAAAGAAAAAATTGCTTTTTTAATTTTTTCGCGTTTTTTCATTTTTTACGCTATCGAGATTTGATGAAAGAAATCATATATGATTAAACACGAAATTGAATATCACACGTAATATCAGTGTTAAATCATATATGATATGTAATATCATATGTGATATCATATGTATATCATATGTGATTTAACACTAATATCACACATGATATTACATATCATATATGATTTAACACTAATATCATATTTGATATTCAAATTAGTGTTTTAACATATATGATATTAAATGCTCGTCGCAATGATATATTTTTTTCGCTTAACGATTAACGGTTTGAAAGATATTAATATTTGAAAAAAATGATGAAAGTGGGTTTTTTTAATTGTTCGGATTAATCTCATCCATTAGATCAAATAAAAATGGATGGTGGAGATTGATCCCTTGGTATGTAAATGATGAAAGTGGGTTTTTTTTAATTGTTGGGATTAATCTCATCCATTAGATCAAATAAAAATGGAGGGTGGAGATTGATCCCTTGGTATGTAAAGAATCTTTTATCCTCAAATGATCTTAAATCTTAACTTAAAGATGGTGTATTTGAAAAATTAATTTGTGAAAAATGATGAAAAATAAAAGATATCTTACACTTGTCATAAAATTAATGGAGTAGGTTTTAAGTCTAATTGTTATGTTTATATATCACCACTCTAGATTTTACGTCTAATTGTTAGCAATTGAAAAATGATTTGGAGGTTTAAAACCACATTTAAAATTAGACTTAGAGATATAACTGATGTATTTTAAAAAACTAGAGTAAGATTCGCAAGACAACAAATGTAGATTTTATAGTACGATAATAGAAGTGATAAAAATATATATAGGTTATAAACGAAAAATAAAAGTTTGAGTATTTGGAGATTAAACATAATGTTTTGAAACCCGGTTCGACCCCTAAATCAATTTTCAAAGTTTAGCTCAAAACCCGGTTCGACCCATAAATCAATTTTCAAACTTTAGCTCAGTTCTTTCGTGTTTTATAACTCATTTCAAATACCATAATATTTCCAATGTTACAAATGGAACACATTCAAATTTTAAATGAAAAAAGTGCACAAATAGATGTTCTCTAAATTAGTTTGAAAGTCAATTAATACTTTTCAAATGCCACAAGCTTTCAAGTGTGTTCATTTTTCATGTTTGACCAAATTAAGTTTTTTCACTTTTTAAAATTGACCATTTTTGCATTATAAATAGTACAGATTGGTTAATGAAAAATGATGAAAAAAAAAGTGTATCATACTTGTTAAAAAAAATTAATGGAGTAGGTTTATATTATTGTTAAGTCTAATTGTTATGTTTATGTATCACCGCTCTAGATAATATGATGAACTCTTTTAGACTGGGCGGCAAAGGGGTGAACGAATCACCTAGCTTGTATACTCACGCGCGACTCTCCTTGCCTCCATTCCCAATTCACGCACGAGAACATGTTTCAAGAAGAAACAATGTGAACGATTCACCTAGTGTGAATTTGCAATAATCATGGGGCCCAGTCTTAAATATAACCGTCGCTCCTAATAAAAAATTGGGGGAATTGCATATATACCCACTAAAACTCAAAAACTTGCATATTTCTCCATAATACAAGTTTTTAATACATGATGTACAATGCAACTTAAGCATGTTTTGGGTATATATGCAAATATGCAAGTTTTAGTGGGTATATATGCAATTGACCCTAAAAAATTACACTTAGCATTTTTATATCCGTTGCATGGTTTAGGAAAAAAAATTACACTATACCTTTATTTACTTATAAATACCCGCCATTTTACAATTTTTAAACACAAACTCACCATTTCTTAACTTCGTCACTTCAAACAACATATATCTCACTCCTTTTAGGCTGGGCACAGTCGTGACCCTCCACGACCTGACGACGACCAAGTTGCCACAGTCGTGACCAAGCTTTGTCTTTTTTTTTTCTTTTTTTTTTAATTAAGATATTATAAACTACAAATTTAAACTTCATTAATAATAAAATATTACATAGATTAAACATTAAATTGAAAACACGAATTACATATCAACAAACTACGATATAAAATAAAAATGAAACTACAAATTATAATGAAAAGTCTGAGTTTTCACTCTCGTCCCAATATTCTTCGAAAGCCTAAGCAATCATGTCCTCTTCATACTCTCTTTCCAAGATGTCAAACAAGTTGTCCTGGTGATATTGGGTTTCCCTTGCTTCCTGCTCCATACGAGCAGCTTCCTCTTGTAGTTCTCTTTCTTTTGTTTCTCTCCTGACTTCCTCATCCTGCTCAAGTAGTTGGAATTGATCCTCAGTAAGATTAAAAGGATTGGGTTGGTGTTCCACAACCGGTGGAGTGTTAGCCGTTTCATTTTCCGTTGGGAATACCGGAAAGATATCTTTCGGTGGAGTGTTAACCAATTCATTTTTCGTTGGGTTGGAGATGCGGAATTGTTGTGAGAAGTCGTGTTCACTAGGGAATTGTTGTGAGAAGTCGTAGTGACTGGGGAATTGTTGGGAGAAGTTTTTGCGAGACATTGTTAAGAATATGTGTGTGAGTTGTATGTATGAGTTAGTGTATGAGAAACAAAAGACTGTGGGTATATATATGGAAATTTTTGAATTTGAAATTGAATTTTGAATTCTCGCACTCGTACTGTAACCTTTAATTTGAATTTAAAGCAGAGTGTATGTAATATTTTTGTATTGTTTGTATTTTATATTTCATGTAAATGAAGAAAGAAATAAATAAAGAAAGAAAAAGGTGTGTAAAAATATCGGTCACAATTTCGATCGATTTAGAGATGTTATCCTTGCTTGACCGACTATGACCGAATGGCCACATTGGTGATGACCGATGATGACCTTGCTCGACCGATCTTCCATGACCGACTAGTGTGCCCAACCTTATATTTTTACGTTTACGTTTTTAGTTTTTAAGTATTAAAAAAGTTACGTTTTTATATTTTTACGTTTACGTTTTTAGTTTTGTAAGTATTAAAAAAATGGGAGGTAAGATGAATATAGTTGTTCATTGTCCACAAATAGGTGAGTGGGTTTGAGGGGAAGTGAGAGGAGAAAGAAAGCTGAGGTGCCGCTGACGTGTAAGGTGAATATGTATGTTCCTTGCCTTCTAGTCTTAACATGGTAAACTCTCTTTTTCTATGTCACGTCATGTCATATCAGGTTTAACACAAATATCATTTACACCATTAAAATCAATTCCTCGTAACATGCCATAACACTATTTTTTGGGTTCCACATTTCTTTTCATTTCTGTTTATTTTAACAATAGTAAATTACATGATTTGTCCTTGTGGTTTGCGTTACACGCATTCTTTCGTCATTTGATAGAAAAAATATGTCGTTTGTCCTTAACTGCAAAATGTTATCCGTCGTTGGTCCCTGCCTCTAATGGCCCCTGGTAATAGTCGTTAAATCACCACATGTGATGCCCACTAAAGGTATTTTTGACATTTCACACTTCATCTTCTTCTTTTATACATCTTCATCTCCAACTATCACAAACACCATCTTTTTTCATTCACCATCAATGTAAAAAAAAGTAAAAAATAGATAATAAACATTTCTTTACCAAACTCATTATCATCATCAAAAGTAAAAAGTCTAATACAAACCCATTTCCTTGTCATCAACAACACAAACTCTAATACAAACCGATCTCTTTAAAAAATAATTTACATTTTAAAATTTATCAGTATACTAAAAGAAACATTCTCATGTCATTTGAATTCATCTATATCTATACTACTTATAATGTACAAAGGAACCTCACTCTTAACTTTAAGACTTAAAGACAAGAAACATAATGTACGCTACTTTAATGCACATATTTAAAAGACAAAATATAAGTCTTACTAGAACCCTAATGTAAAAATACTTTAATGCTATTAATGTAGTCAATATTTTTTATGTAGTCAATTAATTAACTAATCAATAGATACAATTAATGCAATTATTAAAACATCTCTTACATAAGAAATACAAATTATCAAAGCATATTGTACAACCAACTTAAACACAATTCTTGCATTAAATGTCACTAATACAAATATTAAAGCCCAAATGGGCAACAGGCAAAACGGGCTAGAGCCCGAATGGGCAACAGGCAAAACGGGCTAGAGCCCGAACGGGCAGGGGTCAAACGGGCTCGAGGCCAAACGAGCACAGGCTAAATGGGCTTATGTTATATGACTCGCTTTAAAAAAAGTCCAAAACATGATCCTATACTGGAAACTAACGGGCTAAACGGGCACGGGCCAAACGGGCTCATGTTATACAAATTGCCACCTCTAATCTTTATTATCACAATTGTATAATGAAAAACATTGTCATTGATTAAAGAGTTGAAATACGTCACATGAAATTCTTGATATCCATAAATTTATTTTCAAAAATACATAATGTAGCAACTAACATTTTTAGGGCAATATTCAAAACTCGAAACTATTGATGGCAATTGGTATTTTTACAAACTAATGTTAATAATGAATTATACTTATTATAACTTATATTTCATTTTCAAACTTTCCGAACTCATTTGATTTGAAAACGAGAGATTATCTCGAAAAACGTGAAAACTGCACACAATGCGTATCGGCACAACCGTGAACCTAATAAACATTTTAATGTGGTTTCTATAATTTTATAAGTTACTATTCGTGCAACTACTCATTTTTCGTGGAAAAATTATTTTAAACTCAACGGTGCATATTTTGAGTCCTCAATCAATTGTTATCGAGCCTAAACGAGCCCCCCCCCTGAACTATAATATTACAAAAGTTACAAAAATGGTCCCTATGATAAAATTACACCGCCCAACCTAAACATCCTAGTACTTTTCACGTTGCTTTTATAACTTTCGGGTATATAAGGCTTAGAGATTAGGGTTATTCATTTTATAACATCACTGTAACACCCCAAAAATTCGAATCGCAATAGAAGCTAAACGGGGGGTATTACTCATTGGTACAAAGTACAAGCCATAGAAAATGACCCTTTAAAAGAGACGTTTTGAAAGTGTTTCACATTTGATACATTAAAAGATCAGAGTTTGCAAAAAGGTCCCAACATTTTTCATAAAACCTAATCTTTTCAAAAGATCACAAATATCTTAAACATAATACTATAAAGTTTTAAAAGATAGTCTATTCAAATGTGAAAATATGCCAAGTCTTCAAAAGATATCTGTGCGACTCCATCCAAGGGTTTCATGCCTAAAAACCTGAGATAAAACATGCTAAAAACGTCAACACAAAGGTTGAGTGGATCCATAGAGTTTAATCAAATAACAGTTGATCACAATAAATCAGTTTAAGAAACAATGGGTTACGTTGTTATACACCAATGATTTGAAAGTACTCCTTATTGCCCTAAGCTCATAACATCAAACATTAACGTCATTTTCTGTCATCATAGAATAAATTTTCCCTTCGACAATACGTATTAGCCAATTTACCTAACATTATACAAATACAGTGCACACGATAGCCCAGTGGGCGAGTTCGGCATGAGGGCGGTCAAGCCCAATATATCTATTCACGGTATTTGTGTTTACACCCATGTAATTCACGGTTCATGATTAAAGGGACTTTCAGGCTATGGGAACACTTAGGCAATAATAATATCCGCAAGCAATGACATTTTCAATTAAGAATATAGTTTTTAAGCAATTGTGATCATAGTAAAAGTAAATAGCATGTATCTCCCACATGGAGTTTGTAAACAGTTAAACGAGTAAAATGTGGGGCTATGAACTCACCAATGATGAAGTGGTAATAGAAACCGGAAAAGTATGCACGTCGAGAAATCCACAAAAGTCACAAGTGACCTAATAAAATATATAGCACGTCTTAGGCTCGGGGAAATGATAAGTAACACTTATACTCAGGTTTTGTTTAATCTCTTATATTTATTTAGTCATAATATAATTTGGTTGTAAGGTTTATAATAATTCATGAGTCAAAATGATGTTTATATGTACTTAAACAAGATTATATACAAAGCTGATGAATTTTTGTAAAAATATCGCACTAAATGGGCTTTAACCGTAAAGGATAAAATTATGAAATTTATATGATTGGAAATTTATGACTCTGCAAATTTCAAAAATCAAGGCCTCACTTAACTGAAAATCTCATAACCATGGTGAAATTACCAATTTAACCTTTTGTCTCAATCCAGAAAGTTTCAGCATCCAGTTAGGCTTAGAGAAATGATTATATCTTTTGATATACAGGTACAATGGAATTGAAAACAATGAGAAAAGTTTTCTACATGTCTTAGCTAAACTTTAATGTTTTAACCAACATAAAGTTCTTTGCAAAATTTTGGAGCAATTGGCCTTAAAAAACTGGTATGCATTTATAGACAACTTTTAGTGTAGATTTTCTCAAAAAATCATCATGACGTTTTATGATGCAAGGCTTTCGGCTACCCTAAGACATGTGAATAAATCACCATAGTTTTATTTTTGCATAAAACTCACTGAAAACAAAATGGCATAAACGTTTTTTACTCTTGAAAAACTGGACAGAAATGGACCGATCCCAATGGTTGCTTTAAGTGTATTAAATGTGTCTAATACCCATGCATGCTTAAGATTAATCATTACCACCTCCTTATTAGTTCAAAAATTCAACAAGTCCAGGAGTTTCAATATTTATTTTGTAAATCTAAACCAACCTTTATGAACAAAATCATGTGGAAAAATCAATAACAATAATTCAAAACCCATTTAAACCGACTCTTGCAATCACTAACAAATCAATCCTAACTAACTATTTAACACCCTATTTTTCCTATGAAAAATTGATCCAAATATTCCAAAATATCACATGCAAGAGTTGTTTACTTAGCCTAGAAAGTCTTTAAAGAAAACTGTTGTTCCCTATTCACTATCGTTTAAAACAATTAAGTACTTAAAATAGTTTAACATTGAATAATGACTGAAATTAACGTAAGTAAAACACACAAAGTAATTTTCAACATCATATTCTTATTAGAAATAAATCAAAGAATACATTACCCAAGTACTTGAATAGTACTTGGGTTTGAAATGACAAAGATTGGGGTAACTCCTCTAAGCTCAGCTAAGTCCGAGCACAACTCTTAGAACCCAACCGAGCTATCTCACGGATAAAGTTGTATTTGGAGGAGTGAAAATTTGGCTTGTGTGTGTGTGTTTTACAATTCACAAGCTTAAACTTTTACTCATTCTCTTATGCTATTTATACAAGTATGGATATTTAACTTTAATCTAGAAGACAAAACATAGATCACAAACAAACACTAATATTGATATATCTGGCTGTCATTCACCATGCTATTTATAGTCGTGGCAAGGCTTCTTTCCTTAACAGAACTTTAGTATCGCCGCTACTATAAATTGGAAGATATGACTTTAGTAGATAGGGACTTAGTTTTACCCGGTTAAACATTTGGGACTTAGTTTTATCTGGGTAAACTTTTCCGCCTAGTCCCGCTCATTCTTTCGCCTTCAAAGTCTTGATCTCTTCCTTCGTTTGTCTTCGTGTTAGCATTGGAGAGAGTCTTAGGATTTAGTGAGTTATTGTCATCACCACCGAATCCACCATCTTCTTCTTGACTTAGTCTTCACCCATTAAGCTCCGCCATCGAGGGAGAGGCTCCTTTTTCACCTCGTCGAGTATCTCGAAGATGGCTCACCGAGAGACTATGCACTCAATGACTGATAGTGTTTATCTGGATTAAACACTTAGGTTATTTTCTATTCAAATCCTAGATTAAGAGGTTTGGGTATTTATCGAACCCAACAGCCTTCCCTATTGGATATACAAATAGCCTAAGTGTTTGATCGATGTAAAGTGAGCAAATGGCTTCTTCTTACATCGAATGTACTAATGAATATTGTAAGGAACGCCGAGTATTTTAACAAAGACATACATCGCTTATTGATCCCATTACATGGTTCCCATCACTAGTACAAGAAAATAAAATGATGTCGGTCCAAATGGATTCCAAGGCTTCAAGCTTAACTTTCTTGGTGATGAGTGTTTCCCGTCGGGATGGTCTCTTATCTTTGCGTTTAAGTCGGCGTAACCTCGATATTCTCGTGAGTCTCGAATTTGAGAGGCCATCGAATATAGCCGATCATTGTAGCCACTCCCGCTCGATCGATATCACTCCATCTTTGGAATGTGGGTTTCATAGACATCAATGAAAATAGCCCTCTTCGTGCTTTTCAATCATTAGACAGTTTACAAATTTCACACCTTCAAAGTGATCCTGTTGCATTCTAATCTAGGCACTTTGATTTGGTGGAACTCAACTCTTTTCCTTTTGCCAATGGATGCTTGTGGTTGAGATCCTTGAGGTGCGATTAGGCAGCGGTGAATTCGCCATGGTGCATCTCTCACCTTTCATATCTTTTGCTAAGCATCTTCATCGCCTCCTTAACCACCTTATTTTGCTTTTTTCAATAATTGACCAAGTTCATCGAGTTCAAGTGATCCCAAAGTCAATGAAAGTTAAGGATCATGAATCTCGAATGTCTCTTATCATCCCCAGACATTCATTGCTAGTGGTTTCGAGTGGGGATGATTTTGACATCGATGATTTTCTCGAGCCTTCTTGACTTGTCATTGTCCAGTTGTAATGATCAATTCGCTCTTGCCCCGACTTCAATTTCTTTTTCTTTGCTTCAAACCGCTTTCTCATTGCAAACCATCCGAGCGACTGAGCATCCTTGAACTTTTGTCCGCTCGACCCTTTTGGAGCTTGCTTGGATCTAATCCCATGTTCTCGCCTTCTTCTACGACAACCTTTGCGGTGCTTCTCTGTTCCTTTCTCTTCCTCGCCTAGTTTCAATCTTCTTTCTTCTTTAGCAAGATGTTTACTCAATCTGTGGTGTGAGCGGTATTCAAAGGTCACCGATTTTATAGGGAATCTTCTGTGCTCGGTAGTTGTCATTATGCCCGCGCTTTGTCCCGCCCGAGGAAGATGATGCAACCAAGGGTGGTGGTGTTGTCATGATTGATGTTGTGACCGTCGTTGTTGTTGTTTTGTTGTTGTTGATGTTTGTGGTGGTAGTGATGAGATGGGTATTGCCGACTTGGTGAAGATGATGTTGGAGCTACTGACATCGAGGTGTTTGCTCCCCTCGATGTGAAGAGGAGTTTCTTCAGTTTTTTCCCTCAACTATTCACGAGCGCGCGGTGAGGGCAAGAGTTAGTGTTGGTGCCGAGGGGACCGAGCGGCTTGACCCTTGAAGGCCTGATAAATTTCTGAGATCATAGCCTTGATGTCTGAAGTGTCAGATTGAATACCAGTGACTTTGGCTTCCAAATTTGCCTGAGAAACTTCCAGAGCAGTCATTCTTGGCCCGAGATTCCAGGCCAGGGAAGAAGATGCCTGAGCCATGGTCGCTACCTGCGTATTCAAAGAGTCCAATGTAGCTTGAAGAGACTGGACTGAGGATGGAAGACCCTAAAAATTTGCAGACTTGAGCATATCGAGCAGTTCAGTGAGGCTAGAGGATTGTTTCAACTATGCCTCAGTAGCCTTTAGCACTTTAGAGTTGAGTGTTGGGTCTTCTTTGACAAATTCCCTGATTTTATCTCTCTTTGTACCTACACCTTGAAGGTGCCTGAGGAATTTAGCCAAGTTGTCATCCAGTCGGTGAAGGTTCTCATACATCAGATCCATGTGCTCATGAACATTCTCATCAAAGCCATGTACCTTAGCCTTTAGATCAACATAACTTGCAGCAGCCTCAGTGTGTTGTTCCCAAAGAGTTTCAGTGACCCCATAGTATAATCTTCTAGATGGTTTGGTGATCCACTGAACAAGCATCTTCGATGATCGGAAGAATGTTATCAAACGATTAAATTCCCAGAGTCGGATGATGAGGAGTCTCGAGTCATTAGCTTCTAGTTGAAATGGTGACTCAAGATGCTCCTTTGGATCAGCCGAGGCTCTTATTCGAGTTAAACCTCGCGTCCACTTCTTCTCCGGTGATAAGATTTCATCGTCGCTTTAGCAAGCTCATCTTCCGAGAATAGTATGCCGATGACATCGCTAATAGTTAGCAAGGGTTGGTGATGGGTTCCATATCGTGGTGGTATATATCCTCTCGAGTCTTTGTCCCCGTGGACCCCTCGGACACGGTGGGAGTTTCCAAAGGTCTTCTCGGGAGTCGATTGGTTTTGGGTTCCATATCGTGGGTTGTTTCTTTCCTCCGAGTCTTTGTCCCCTGCTGATCCCCGAGACACCGGTGGGTGTTTCGATGCCTTTGGCGAGTCGGTGATAGTTGTATCCCTATCAATGGGTTTTTGATTCCTACGAGTCTTTTGGATCGATCGGTGTGCCCTCGACAAAGGCTTTGATTGGCTAATGTCATCATCGCGTTGGAAGGCACTCCCCTACCACCGGGTCGTTTGTTTCCTCCGGATCTTGGGAGTAGTAGTTGTGACCAAGGGCACCGACCGTGATGTATCGTGTCGTTCGCTGTCACGGGTGGATGTTGCCCGGTCATCGGTGGGTGTCTGCTTAGTCTCGGCCTTTGTGCCTTTTAGTCGTGTTCTCAAGCCTCGTGGCCTTGAGACTGAGTTTAGTCTTAGTCCCGATCGAGACTTCCCTTTCTCCTTTTGGAAGCTGTGGTTTGAGACACCGATCCACTCGATTGTTCTGAGAATCATATGGGCCATCAATTCAATAGGAGTAACAAGGGATGGGTCTTTTGAAAATTTTATTGGCTCGGGATGCCCGTAAAGCACCAAATTTTTCTTTCGAGGATAGTTTGAACCCAAGAACACTTGAAAGCGCAAGAGACAAACCTAGGATACAAACGATTTCGTCCCTAGTTTTGCTCAGTAAGCTTGGTTCTGAGATCACCGTAAATGATCTCCCGATGTAAACAGTGACCCCATTCATTAAGCAAGATGCCATCATCAACCGAATAGAGTTAACTTGTTCGCTGGATGAGTGGTTCCCGCCGAGGACCCGAATTACAAAAGTGAATAGGATCCTCCAAGCCACGGAAATGAGCTTCGTGATCGGGGTCTTGTCCAAAAAGTTGGATCTAAATGATTTGTTTTAACCCATCCTTCATTGTGGAGGGTTCGGGATGGGCGACATAAACTCCTTTGTTATAATCCAACCCCGTTGAAGTGCAAAATGTTTTATAATCCAGGTGAATTGTTGTTGCCCCCATGAAGACCGAATCGATGAGATATTCCATGAGAGGTCCGAGGTTGTTCTCATCAGTAGAGGGTGTCGGGTCAAAGGCCTGGTGTTGCCCAAAACTCCTCGAGGAGATTTTGGTAAACAATGGAGGACATCGAACAAAGGCCGCTTTCGTTGGGCGTTAAACAAAAATTTCATAATGTCTTTGTAGGTTGAGACGCTTTTAAGCGTATTCAAAATTTCCTATGACATTGTTTGTTTTAAATTCAACATTTGTAAGATCCCCTACCCACTGAGAAGCAAACTGAAGAGATTGTGTTCTAGCCATTTCCATTTAAAAAGGATTTTAGGGTTTGAAAAAAAAATTATTATGACTTGAACAATCAAAGATTTTAGATCTCTCAAGTTTGTGATGAAAAACTTTTGTAAAGTTTACAAGGAGGGTTTTCCAAAAGAAGGTTTAATGATTTTTGAGCACACACAAATTTTTTCTGGATTTGAGAAAGGATTTTGACAGAGTTTAGTTGCAGAAAATAATTTGTGTGTGTTTTTTGGTTTAGAAGAGGGTATTTATAGAGTGGTGAGAGGGGTGATTTTTGCATAAACGTGGATGTGTAAAGACGTTTTTGAAATCGTTTGAATTTCCACATTTAATGCCACCCACCACTACCCGCAAAGAAAATCTCGTATTTCAAGGAACAATTGGTGGCAAGTAAAAGTGCACTTTTGTAAAGAATAAAATATCCATAGGATATTTTATGTGAGTGAAGGCATTTAATGCCAAGTGAGATGAGGTTAAGTGATAAGACCCTTGACAGTAAGACATATATTCCTATATTAAATTGGTGGGATTACCAACCTAGGACATTTAAGTAACTAATACTTGGAGCATTTAGTTACTCATTCAATGCTTAATTTCAGGGTCCCTAAGTGAGTCTTACTCATTCAGTGAGGAAATGATTTTGGATGTTCAGGGAGGATGAACCATTTCAAGGAACTTACTGAGATTGGTTTTCAGATGCTTGACTTTCAATGTCAAGCATTCCCAATTCAGCTTTCAGACTCTTGAAGGTAGGTTCATCCAAAGGTTTGGTGAAGATATCAGCAAGTTGATATTCAATGAGGATGAAATGAAGTTCTATGTCTCCTTTCATTATGTGATCCCCGATGAAGTGATATCCGATATCAATGTGTTTGGTTCTTTGATGGAGAACAGGTTGTTGAAGATTGCAATTTCACCGGTGTTGTCACGTAAGATTGGTACCATTTTGTAATGGATGTCATAGTCACCGAGTTGACTCTTCATCCATAAAACATTGGCACAAAGATCTGCAGTTGACCACATATTCGACGGTGAAGACATAGCCACCGATTGTTGCTTTTAGCACTCCAACAAACCGCTTTTCCTCCAAGAAATTGGCGGGACCTTGAGGTACTTTTTACATCCATGTTACACCAAAGATAATCAAAATTAGAGTACCCTTTAAGATCGAACCCCGAGCATTTTGGATAATAGAGCCCAAGGCTTGGTGTTCCTTGTGCACCTGAGTATTCTTTTCGCTGCAGTGAGGTGAGATATTTTGGGATTGGACCGATATTCAGCTATTAGACAGATCGAGAATTGTATGTCCGGTCCGAAGCGATTAGATACATCGATGAGCCAACAATCCCTCCGAAATGGGTTTGATTGACCGATTTTCCGGTGAGATCAGTCCGAGATTGTTAGGTGGGACAATTGAGTGTTCACTCGCAGACAATCAGATATCTCATATTTCTTCAAGAGATTTCTTGTGTACTTCTCTTGACCGATGGAGATTCCTTTCTCGCTTGTTCGATTTGTAGTCCAAGGAAGTATGAGTTCACCCATCATGCTCATTTCAAACTTCTTTGTCATCGCTTTTCAAACTGTTTGCAAAGTTTGTAGTTTGTTGAGCCAAAGATGATGTCATCAACATATACTGGACCAAGATCACAACTGTTGTGTTCTATAGACAAAAAGTGTCTGCCTATCTTTCCTCCGACAAACTTGTTTTGTATTAGGAAGGTGAGAGAGTTTCATACCATGCCCCGGGAGCTTGTTTGGTCTATAAAGGCTTTATCAAGCTTGCAGACGTAGTCGTGGAATTCACCGCTCTCAAAGCCCGGAGGTTGTTGAACATAAACATCTTCCTTGAGTTCACCATTCAGGAATGCACTTTTTACATCCATTTGGTAAAATTTGAAGTTCATGTAGGTAGCATATGCAAGAAAGATCCCGATGGCTTCCATTCTTGAAACAGAGCAAATGTCTCGATCATAGTCAATGTCTTCTTGTTGGGTCAGAACCTTTGGCTACAAGTCCGGCTTTGTTTTTAATGATGCTGTTTTCATCGCTTTGTTTCGAAAACCCACTTCATTCTTATGACAATGACATCCACGAGAACATTTGATCAAGGTCATGACCTTGTTTTTGTCAAACTGCTGAAGTTTTTCTTGCATGGCTGAACCCGGCTTGGGTGCTTTAGAGCCTCGATGACACTTTTGGGTTCTATATCGATAGGTAATCGACATATAGACATTCATTAGGTCGAAGCTATAGTTAACCTAGCGACCATGCTTCTAGTGAGCATGTCCTCGCTGGTTCACCAATGATGTTTACAAGCTCAATGTCCCGAGATCTTGTCCACTTACTTTGTGGTATGGGATTTGAGCTTGTGGATGTCTTGGAGAATCGGGGTGATTTCGGTGCATGAGCCACGTAATCATTTGGAACATCTTTTAAGATGTTTTGTTCAGTTGGGTTTCATGAATCACGGTGTTCACGATCATTTAGATCGATGTTACCTATCCCGCCAGGACCGATCGATTATCAATGAATTCACCGATAGTTGGTTGTGACGGGGTTGTGAGGCAAGACATAAGAGCACAAGGTATCATGGATACCAATAACACGTTATTGGTATGCCATCTCAGCGCCACATCATACACCTCCCAATAACTCACCAATAACTAAAACACCCTCCTTCATAACACACCACTAACATGTTATTGGGTCCCACAAAATACCCCACTAAAATTACCCACTCACTCACAATTAAAAAAAGAGAAAAAGAAAAAAAACACAAACCATCACATTGGCGTGAGCCATTCAAATGGCTCAAGTGAAGTTTGGCATGCAAATGGCTAAAGGGATGGTAAGGCAATGGCATGTGATTGGTATTGCTTTTGGTTTTGGCATACCAATAACACAAGCATACCATGTGCTCTAATATGAGATGTCAAGATCGACTTGGTATGAGGAATTGGTTTCGGTGTTGTACTCATCGGAGGATATCTTGATGAGTTGTCAATTCTATTTCCTCCATCAAGTGTTGGTGAACCCGATGCTTTTTACACTTTCATCAAAGGTGACATGAAAGGTTTCCTCATCTTGTTGTCTCCTTGTGTTAAATACCCCAAGGCTTTGGAGATCGGTGAGTAACCTAGAAAGTATCCATCATCGCCTTTAGCGTCGAACTTGCCTAGATGATCCTTGTGGTTATGAATAAACACGGACATCCAAACACATGAAAGTAGGCGATGTCGAAGTCTACCTTTGAATATCTCATATGGGGTTTTATTATGTCTTTTGACAATGATTGACCTGCTTTTGAGTATAACAGTTTGTTTGACTACTTGATCGAAATGCTTTGAGAGGGTCGAGCCATTTAACATGGTTCTTGCACTTCAATGAGAGTCCTGTTTTCCTTTCACCACCCCATTTTGTTCGGGGTATAAGGAGATGAGAAATTTTGGGAGATTCCCTTTCATCGCAGAAACTCTCAAGCTCAACATTTCTAAATTCAAGACCATTGTCGCTTCGATTTGTTTCATCGTAATGTCATTCGGTTTTCAATGTTCCCGATGAATGACATTATAGTATCACCGCCGACTCTTTTGAAAACTCATCAACAATGACAAGTGTATACTTCTCATGCCGGATTGATCTAGGACCGATGGTCCAAAGAGATCCATATGCAAGAGGTAAAGCGACTTTTGATAGAGAAATTTTGCTTGGTTTGAAGGATGCTCTTTGATGTTTGCCTTTTTCACAGTCGAGCATGGTTTATCTTTGCAAAACCATTGATGGTAAGCCAAGGACCTTTTTGTTTTGCCAAGTTGTTGATGTTTTGAAGTTTAAGTGTGAGAGTCTCTTGTGCCACGACCCAATTGATAGTTTCGGTGGCTTTGGCAAAGGGACGAGTTCCATCTTTAGAGAGTTGACATGTCTAAGACATAAACATCATCTCTTAGGAGCAATCAACACAACTTCCTTGTTGGCATTGAAAATGGTACCTTGTTTGTCATTGAATTGTACAATGTACTTAGCATCGCATAGTCGATCGACATCGATGAGATTGTATTTGAGACCATTGACATAAGCTATCCTAGAGAAAACTATTTCATTGCGGTTCATCGAACCATAACCCTCGATGGGACATGATGAGTTATCACCAAACACTACCTGGGTCCTGGTTCCTTTACATACTTATGCAGCTATTCCTTAATTCCACCATGCTTGAGCATCCATCGCCTAGATGCCGATAGCTCCTCGGCATGCCTCTGCACAAGCAGAACCTAATTAGTTTCTCTTCGTGACCCACTTACTAGTGGGCTTGGGTCTCATGGTCTCTTTGAATTGAGTAATTGATTCATGGTCGGTGGTGGAGTGCAATGAGCTACCACAAGTTTTGCATTTAGAGACCGAGGATGACTCGGTGGATTTGGGTTGCTTTGAACTTCTCCTTGCATGGATGAAACCGCTATGGGATGTCTTATGAGTTGTGTTACCGCAAATATCACAAAGATGTGTTCATGAGACAATCATCGTATGATGATCATTAAAGCCACACAATGGGCAAGGAGCAAAAGGCTTTGCTCTAAACTTTTAAAGCGACTTGGATGAAGAAGCATATTGATGACCAACTTTGGTGTAGTTTGCTTGATCGAGTGAACTTACATATTGCAAGTAATTAGCGATTTCGTGATCATCCTTTTGCATTATACAAAAAGGATTCTATAACGATTGTCGATGGTATGACTAGTATAGTGACATAGATCACATCGCTTGTTTTGGTGGTTGCTTTTGACTTTGAGGAACTAGAGGAAGTCGACTTTGTCTCCTTGATTGATTCAAGAACTTTTCAATAGATTCCATTTTGTCGATTAGCTCCTCACAAGTTGACCACCTTGAATTTGATCACCCTCGTGGGGACAGAGGATGGAAGTTTCATTGGGGTAGATTCTTGTTGAGTTGGTTTTGATGGTCTTTTCAGATGGTTCTACCAAGTCCGCACCTTTCTTTAGGAGAGTCCTGATTGTATTGTAATGGAGTAAGCTCGAGCTAGGATCAACACCTCAAGAGGTTCCAAGGGTGGAAGTGGTGCTGAGATTCATCTTCGCACTCGAGATGTGTTTCTCATCGGGCACATTAGGTGGTCCAAGCATGCTCTTTAGAGCTTGACTTTTAGGCTCTAGAATTCTTCCGAGTCAAAGTTAGGAAGCTTACTTTCGAGTGATTAAGTCTTTCAATCCAATCACTGGGCTTGGGAACTGACAACATATTGGTAATCATCCCACCAGACACAAATGGTTTAGGACTCTGGTCTTTGTTGTGAGATTTAGGGAGATGATGTTCACCTATGACCCTCTTTTTGCTACTAGGGGCACCCACAACATCAAAGACTCTTGGATTCTTGGTGGTCCAACTATCAATGATTTCTTTTTCTTTCATAAGTTCATCTTGAAGAGCCTGATTTCTTTCGACTAATTATGTTTTTTGAATTTGTAAGGTGATAGCCTCAAGCTTGTTTTGTTTTAACACAAGTAACTCATCCTTACACTTATTCAATTCAAAACTTAACTTGTTGTACTTAGAAAAAGATTTAGTCTTTGCTCCTATACAAACTTAAGATCAAAATTGATGTAGTTCATATAGGATCGCCAATCGAGTCATCATCCATAGAAAGTAGAATATTTACCTTCTTCATTGTGATGTTGACCCATTCTCCATTTCTCGGCATGATTCTTTCCAACGACTAGCTTGTCTTCCTCTCGAGAGGGCCATCGGCATACCGACTTGTACCATTTCATCATCGATGAGTGGCTCTTCATCCCAAAAGGTTTCAAAGAACAAGACCTTTGTTTTACCCCGCACGTATTGAACACTTTTGGTTCGAGGGACTGCCTCAAGCAATGCAAGCTTAGCTTTGATTTTCCTATACTTAGCTTCAAAATCTATTGTTTTGTTCTCGCCGATTTATTCTTAAAGTTTGATGAGACCGATAGATTTTAGGTTGAAATTTGCTAAAGCTCGAGGATGATTTGACCTCGATGGTCTATAAGAGGGTTCAAAATTGTTTTGAAAAGCAGTCCTTTTCAAATGACCTCTTTGTGACACTTAAAGCATTCAAGGTCCTCATTTGCTTTATCGGTTGAAAACCTTTGTTTCTTTTAATAAACCTTCGAGAGTTTGCAAGGAGTGCCCTTTCCGAAATTCAACGCTCGTGTCATTTAGGTACTCCTCACTTGATCTCTCATCATCGAATTTTCTTGAAAATCTTGAACCACATTGTTAGAAAAGAAGGCGCTTGATATAGGTGAGGTGATGGTCGGGACTTCTTGACTTCCGAGACTTCTTTAAGTCGGTATCGTCGTGATGAGGTTTTCCTCATAGACAAATTTCCCATAAATTTCAGGAAGTTCAAGATTTTGAATGTGATTTGCATTTCTAAGTCCCTGAGAGAAGTTCAACCACTTCTCAAGGAGACAATTGACAAAACCAACATTAATCTCATGTTTGGACAACTCAACACCATCATTAGCCAGTTCATTTAAAAGAGTTTTGTATCGGGTGTAAGTTTGTGAGAGAGTTTCAGAGTCCCTAGCCCTGAAGTATTATACTCAAGTTTCAGGTCCATTATCTTGTTTTCCTTGGTATCAGATAGGCCTTCATAGCTATGCACTAGGTCATCCCAGGTTTTTTAGTCAGTATTACGACTTATAACCGACTCCATTATATCATCGAAGACATGATATGATAATACTTTTGAGTCTTTGGTCTGGTTGACCACTCTCCTTTTATCTTGAGTCCATCGAGCTTCGTGTTTGGGCAAACCTTCGCAGTCTTTGGGATAAATGGACCTTCATTTATACACTTGATATAATAAGGATCCATCCCAATCAAATAG
Source organism: Chrysanthemum lavandulifolium (assembly GCA_022545495.1). Taxonomy (NCBI): domain Eukaryota; kingdom Viridiplantae; phylum Streptophyta; class Magnoliopsida; order Asterales; family Asteraceae; genus Chrysanthemum; species Chrysanthemum lavandulifolium. The sequence goes on from CM040244.1 coordinate 144,585,816, forward strand.
CAAAGCATACGCTTTTTCCATTTGTTAAATTTGCCAACTTCAAGTCTAGGGCAACATCTGAATAAGCTCCACCCTTTTTATCGACTAGTTGGGGTACATCAATTTCACCATAGGAATCCTAATTTAAAACGTTTTAGAGCGGCTTAAAAGTTTTATAATCACCGCCTCGATACCACTTGTTGTTCCCTATTCACTATCGTTTAAAACAATTAAGTACTTAAAACAATTTAACGATGAATAATGACCGAAATTAACATAAGTAAAACACACAAAGTAATTTTCAACATCATATTCTTATTAGAAATAAATCAAAGAATCGCTACCCAAGTACTTCATGAATAGTACTTGGGATTGAAATGACAAAGATTGGGGTAACTCTCTCTAAGCTCAGCTAAGTCTCGAGCACAACTCTTAGAACCCATCGAGCTATCTCACGGATAAAGTTAGATTTGAAGGAGTGAAAAGTTGGCTGTGTGTGTATGTTTTACAATTCACAAGCTTAAACTTTTCACTCATTCTCTTATGCTATTTATACAAGTATGGATATTTAACTTTAACATAGAAGACAAAATATAGATCACAAAGAAACACGAATATTGATATATTCGGTTCGCTCACCATGTTATTTATAGTCGGTACGAGGCTTTTTCCTTAATATAGAACTTTAGTATCGCCGCTAATGGGAAGATATGACTTTAGTAGATAGGGACTTAGTTTTATCTGGTCAAACATTTGGGGACTTAGTTTTATCTGGGTAAAATTTTCCCGCCTAGTCCCGCTCATTCTTCAATCTTCAAAGTCTTCAGTCTCTTCCTTCATTTTGTCTTCAGTGTTAACAGTTGGAGAGGAGTCTTAGGGATTCAGTGAGTTATTTTCATCACTCACTGAATCTACCATCTTCTTCTTGACTTAGTTTTCACCCATTAAGCTCCGCCTTACTGAGTGGAGAGACTCCTTTTTCGCATCGTACTGAGTATCCTGAAGATGGCTCACTGAGAGACTATGCACTCAGTGACCCAACAAAAACCATAAAAAGAAATGAAATGAGATGAAGAAGATTACAAGAAAGTTACTAGGATGAAAGGGTAATTAGATAACACAAGATTTGAGTTTGTAAAATTGATGGTGATGGTGTCTTGGTGGCTATCTCACGGCAGCAAGAAGGGACTCAAAGGGGAGGAGAGCAAATTTAATTTAGTGGAAAATGACGATTTGGCTAAATGAGGGAGAATGCATCTGTTTATATACAAGAGGAGTTTAGTAGGAATAAATGGACAAGTGTCTAGGACACTTGTCTAGCCTTAAGGCCGGCTACAATAATGGGGAGGGAGAGGGATGGTTTAATTTTTATTTTACACAAGTATTGTAAGTCACAAAGTGATTTAAGGGCCAACAGAGTAAAACCGGTATCGTTTTATGCATAGTTTGTAAAAATAAATGTTATAAAGAATATTTTCAAAAAAATATCACATTTAACTTAGAATGACCGAATTTTATGTTTCATATATTTTTCGAGCCTTTCGGAGTGTTATAATATAGTTAAAGCTTAAAACGCGAACAGAAAACGCGTAAAACGTAAAAAGTGCACACTTCGCGTAGAAATGAAAAATTAAAATATCAATAAGTACGTGGGGGAAATAAATTATATAAACAAGTAGACAGGGCATAGTCTGAGTCAAATTACGAATTTAACTGTACGCGCTACGACGTACGCAAGTAACTTTTCCGAAAAAAGTTAATTTACTTAAAATAGAATAATAAGTAATTAAAAATAGTAAGAAATAATGACATGAAATCTCACCGGTGTTAATCCTCCCTCTGTTATAAAGAATCATGTCCTCGTGATTCAGTTGGTGTTATCTGTTGACGGTGGATCAAGAAAAGACGAGGGTACTTTCTTTGCATTCGATCTTCTCATTCTCATGTGTACATGGGTCCACGTCGGGAGTTCCAACAAACCTTAACGATAGAAATTTGTCTCTACTACAATCGCTGACTTCACGGTTCATGATCTCAGTTGGTTCCTCATTAAACTTAAGCTTGTCGTCAAGCTAAATCTCCTCAAGGGGAATGACGGGGAATTCATTTGATAGGAACTTATTGGAGTTTGAATCGTGAAACGTGTTGTGCACACTACTGATTTCTTGGGGAAGTTTGAGTCAATAAGCTACTAGTCCAACTCTTGCCAAATTCTTGAAGGGTTCAATGTACATCGGGTTCACTTTTCCTCGTTTTCCAAAATGTAGCATGTTCTTTCGTGGCGAAACTTTCACTTAAATTTCCTGAAGATCTTATGCGCCATGTAGTATGTTGTCATGGAATGCTGTTCCTAAGCCCTGATGCGTATTAACGATTAATATGAATGAGATTATTAAGGAAGCGTACTAACAATCAAAAGAAGTAGATGTCAATTCCATAGAAGAAAATTATAGTTACAAGGAGTAAATAATAATTCAAATGAAAGACCTTGACGAATAAAATAATGTAGTAATCAGATTCTGTCGAGTTTAAGGTTTTAGGAGAAAAGACTTCTTAAAAGGGATAGATCAAATATATGTATGAACAAAGGAGCAAGTCATTATCGATTAATGCAACCAAATAATCAATGAATAACATTAGTGGATCAAAATTTGGTGTCAAGAATATTGGTACTAGTTCGATTAAAAGTGCTCGAAAGAAACATTAGGTATTTGTATGAATAAAGAAGCAAACTGCTATCAATCGATGCAAATAAGAGTATCAATGAATCAAAACAATAGTGAATAGATTTAGATGTCCACATCATTCGTACTAGCACGAGCATAGGGTGCTTGGAAGAAAATTTTGATATTCATATGAACGAAGAAGCAAACAAAAGGGTGTGTAAAAGAGAGGTCAATGACTCAAATTAACGCAAACGGAAGAAACATAAATTAATATAGTAGTAAAGCGAAGAGATATAGAATATCAACACAAATAATCAACTAATCGAGATAACCAACGAATAAAAACCAATAATCAAAAGAGGTTGTTAGTGTATTACGATATTTAATCTATACAGTCTCGTTTGTTTTGTTGATGACAAACATGTAACTTGTAATACATAACGTAAAATGTATAAGTTACTTGTAATTATATTTTGTCTCAACATACTCTCAACACCTCTCGATGACTGAAGTCCTTGTATGCTACAACACAGGTTCGTACATGTTTGTTATGTTGTGTGATACGCGTACAACGCGCGTTCGTGGTCAAAGGAAACTTCCTTTTCTTCGAGCAAGTTTTTCAACACCCTAGGCAGTGAACCTCATCGTTGTAGTGTAGTATTGGGTAAGTATCGGGTATTGATATCGTTCTCTAGGGGAATAGGAATGCTAGTGAGAGATGTACTACGCTAAGGTTTGAGGTTGAGGAAGATTTTTTTTTATCATTTTATATTTTTTATAAAGCTAAGAATAAAATCTCGGGGTTTGGATTTGGGGGTTGGTATTTCTACTGATTACTCTACTTATCTAATTATCTAAACTAAGGGGTAGTCTATGTCTATTGATGTGTGCTCGTATGATGATTAAAAATGTGTCTACCTAGATACTATTACTCCCTAGTTATTTTTTTATTGGTGGTTGAATTGTTACGTCCTTATTCTTAACGCGTTGTGTTTTCTAAGGCCGTAGGGTGTGCTTTCCCTAACTCTTTGAGGTCACCCTTAAGTGTAGTAAACGAAATCCACTAGGTCATTCATAAACTAACTTTGAGGTTATCTTTGGGTTTTGTAAACGAAATCTACTAAGTCATTCATAAACTATCAAAGATTTATCAAGCATTAAACACAACGATAGCCTAGTTGCACTCCTAAGCCAATTACAATTAATATAAGAGAAAACCTAACTATAATTAACAACTAGGTTTCATAGATCTAAGTAAACACACAAGTAAATTAGCCGGACATGGTGAACATGCAAGTATACACACATACAATCGAAGACATAAAGAAATCAATGAAGTAAATTACTTATCTTGTTGTAAAATAGGGGTATGAAAACCCTAAGATACTGCCCAAGAGAAACCAAAATTGTTTTAGGTTTTTACTCCACAAATCTACCTCTTTAAAAGTCCGAAAATCAACTTCTATACATAAAGTTATAAATAATGACGTGCCACTTTAATTGTGACGCCGCCGGATCGCCGCCATTGGGTTTCGTCTTGGCCAAGTCAACTTTGGGACGACATCACATTATGGTTGTGGCCGCCGCCTTCAACTTCGACGCGCCGCGATATGGATCTAGGCCGCCCGAGTCGTAACGCCTCACTCTTCAAAGCTCGGCGCCGGTGCAAAAATAACAATTTCACTTACGAGCCGTCAGAATAGAGGACGCGTGCGCCTTTGTTTGTGACGCCGTCGGTGCACTTCCGGCTTGAGTGTCTTGATCTTGACTTTAGCCATTTTCTTCACATATTCACGCCTTTTCGTCCAAATAAGTGTCATTCCAAGATTTTGCCTTGAGACCTAAAAGTGAAAAGGAACGAAATTAGCAAGAATGAGATATAAAAGTGTTCGATTAAGGCTTAAATGACCCTCGTAGTGTACCTTTTAAATCCTTATCAAATATCCCTACATTTGGTATTTGTTTGTCCTCAAGCAAATGTGCTTTTGGCAAATCAATTTATAAGTTAGGAGACATGAAGCATTGGTTTAGAACAATTCACAACAAGTATAAGCCCCGCAAAAGTCATAACAAGCACGAAAATTATATACTAGCACCTCACAAGTCGTGTTTGGATACTCTCATCTCTCGGGTGTATATGAAATATATCAAATTGGAAATGGAAGATAAACACTCATTAACCGGTCCTATTACATAGATTACCATAGGCTTGAGACTAGATCAAACCTCCACCGCTTTGGCGTAAGCACCTAAGAAAAACTATCTAAGAGGTCTTTTAAAGGGTTGTAACTCTAGGCTTACGGTAGGGAAAACAAAGGGTTTGGTTGGATAGGCGATTTAGTGGTGACAAGTCAAAAATCTCTATGTTACAAGCATTGGAAGAATGGCGTTGCTAAGCCAAGAATCAACACTCTAAACTCTAGATAAATTTAAAACAAACAAACATAAATATAAATATAGATGTGGGATGGTACCCCGAATGTTTTTTTTTTGTTTTTTTTTTTTTTATTTTTTTTTATTTCCATTTTATTTTCAACACCTTTTTTTCCTTTTTTTTTCGATTTTTTTTCTTCATACACTTTTACTCTACCATCCTCTACGATAACATCAAAATATAAAGTATTTATAGGCACATCCCTACAATTGAGTTTTTATTACTCTAACACTAATTTGACCCGAATTGAAAAAATGAAAACACTTGGAGTACATTATTACGTAAATAAAGGGAATTTGAATTTAACGTTCTTTCCCGTCACTCCATAAAATTTAACTTTACCCATGAGTCCCAATCGTCCCAAAACTGTATACAAAGGATATGACTCGACTTAGCAACTTATGCAAGTAACTAGATAGTTGAACTAAGGGTTTAGTATGATAACAATAATGCACTAAAAGTGAGTGCATACAAGATAGGCTAAGGCGATTTGGGTGTACATTTGGGGGTGGATTGTAAATAATGCTCTTCATTGATATTTCGAAACCGCGAAAAGGATAGGATCTGAGGGGTTAACTAGGGGTATCGTGTACTAAAGATGAGTACAACGCAAGGGTGTGGGGGAATTACTCAACAGATGTGGAAGAAGTAATTATAATACGGGTATCAAATAAGGGTTATCCTAATGCCTATTATCATTTTGTTATTCCTAACTACACAAGTGTAGTCTCACTAGCGATATCGGGATGCATCACAAAACAAGTTCTAGAATCTATTATACTACCGGTACACTCTCAAAGCATTACAGATGAATGCTTTAATTCCTATAAATCTAGGGGCGAACCTCACATTTTTGGGGTGGAATTTTAGTGGTAAAGGGTTTTTTGTGCTAGTCATATAACTCCTATCCATGAGATGCTTTATTAAGACTAAATACCCACTAGTACAAGTCATGAAAAATTTTAAATTTGGTGCTAAAATTACCCTAACCGATATTTCTCATAGTTTATTACATAAATGAAATAGGACAAGACAAATAATCAAGGATAAGCGTAGTTTCAAAGTTCCCGTTTTATTCTCCCTCCCTACACTTAAACTGGACATTGTCCCAAATGTTCCTCAAAAGTATCAAAGTTATGATAACGGAAGGTAATTTAAAAGAGAAAGAAACTAGTACTCCCCTGATTAGCTCGGTAGGATCCGTGTGAAGTAGTGGTTAAATTCTTTCCCAAGAAGATTGTATGCATGATAAGCTCTATCCAATGTTGAGTTTCTTCTTCTTGCCAAATATAAACTGTACACTTTAAGAAAACAGACAACCCAAAGCATCAAACCGAACAAAGAAAAATCACAACAAGATGTAATTCCAGACTTAAATAAGATATAATGCTTGTGGAATGGATGTTTGCAGTTTTTTTCTGGAAAATGAAGACTTGAGAATTTCCAAAAATTTATAAATAGCACAGAAAATGAGAGAAATTTTATAAGATGTTTCTACTCCTCCTAACGTCGTCGGTTATAATCTTGGCCGTCAGTTATCCCGACGAACCGGTCTGCGCGCTCGGAAAAATTACACCTTTAAAATCGGAAAGTTCTGCAAAACATCCACTATGACTCGATACAAGCATTTCACGTTCTTTTAATATTCCCTACACTTATCATTTTTTGTAAAATACCTTTATATGTAATTAAGACGAAGTTAAAGACAAAATAAAGCATTTTCATAAATTTAAACATGAGAATAAACAATCAATGAAAAGATATATGACACATAAACAAGCAAATAATTAAGCATGGGTTGCCTCCCACGAAGCGCTTTTCTTTATTTATGAGTCTTGTAGCTAGACTCGAAGTCGTGCTGCTATGTGACTTCACTTCCATCCTTCTTTTCTTCCACTAAGCCCTTATCATAAGGTTGTAGACGTTGTATGCTCATCGTGAATTCTCTTCCAATGTCGTCTATTATGATAACGGTTTTATTTTTTAGATTAGCTTCTTTCACCGTATAGGGTCCAAACCATCTTGGCTTATTACTTCCTCTTAATGCTTTTATTCTTGATTTATACAAAAGAACCTTTTCTCCATTCAAAAATCCTCTAGGGTTCTTTTGAGGCTGTGGCTTTGTCATGTTTATGTTTCCTAGTTTTTTTTATCACATTTCCACAATGTCGCATCCATCCCTTGACTCATGAAATTTCTAAGCCATTTTTCCCATTCAACAATTTTCTTCTTAACGGCATCATTGGAGACCTGCGAATTCTTGTCTCTTACCTTCTCCATAATCTTCAAAGGATATCGCGGTACAATAGGTATCCTAACTTGTCCTTTTCCACTTTTGAGTATCATAATCCCTTCACCGCATTTGATGGTTGCCTTGGTGGTGGCCAGGAAAGGTGTTCCCAGGATTAATGGCATGTTTTTATCTTCCTCAATGTCTACAATTGCGAAGTCCACCGGATAGACAATATTGGCAACCTCAATTAAGACATCCTCCACTATTTCTATGGGATAAACATATGAATTATTTGCTACGGAAAGTCTAAGATTGGTCTTGGTTGGTTCCTCCTTAGTCAACTTACTATAGACTGATAGCGGCATTATGTTTACATCGGATCCCTGGTCGGCCAAGGCATTTATATTCTCTAAGTCACCTATGCTACATGGAATTACAAAGTTCCCAGAGATCTCTTGCTTCTTAGTTACTGGCTTTCTCAGAATCGACTCGTACATAGGTCCCATAGGCATGGTGTCATACTCTTCCTCTCTTATTTCACCTAAGAGGGCTTTCCTAAGAACATCATTTAACCTAAATTTGTTCACTTGGTTAACAATTGTTTTCTTATTGATCTCATTATTAAGGTAGTGCTTGATGAATTTGGGTTCATCATCAGTCCGAGCCTCATCCTTATCCTTATAATCCTTGCTGCTCTCAGTCTCGTTCTTCTCAACTACTCCACCCTCATCAGAAACAATGGAAATGGCATTAACAAACAAAGTGGGGGTAGCACACTCATCGTTTCTTACTAACTCCTTCTCGGGAACCTTCGTCTTAGTGTACTCTTTCACTAAGTCCATCATCTCCGCCATTTTTGCCTGTATTTCTTCCCTTTGTCCATTGAAGGCTTTTAAGAGGGTGTCGAGCTTGGTTGTCATATCGCTTTGTCGTTGCTTGAAATCGGCTTCAAGTTTAGTCAATCGAGCTTCTTGAGATGACATGAATTTGGACACCATTCCCTCAAGACTAGTGGAATTTCTAGCGTTTGGAGGGTTGTTGTAGGATTTTCCTAAGTTCTTTGGCTCGGGCTTAGGAGTCTCATAGGAGCTCATTAGGAATTTGACTTGATCTTCAAGTTTGAGCATGCTATGATTGGAAGGTTATGAGTCAATGGGAGGCAAGGAGATTGCCTTGACGGTTTTGGGCAACTCACGGGGGTCATTCCAACTTTCGTTGTTATAGAGGGCAAGGTCCTCAATTTTACCCCACGATTCTTCCGCGGTGAGTTCACTAAGTTTACCACCGGCCACTTGGTCGATGGTTTTCCTAGTTGAGAGATTGACATGATCGTAAAAGATTTTAACTTGAAGCCAAAGATCGATGCCGTGATGAGGGACTTTGTGTAGCAAGTCCTTGAATCGAGTCCACGCCTCGTAGAGAGTTTCGCCTTGACGTTGTTGGAACATCAAGATGTCATTCCTAAGTTTGGCAGTTCTCCCCGGTGGGAAAATTTTGGCGAGGAAACGAGTGGTGAGATCATCCCAACTTGAGATGGACTGATAAGGATTTAAAAGGTACACTTTTGAGGGGTCATTTAAGCCCTTCATTGATCACTTTTGTATCCGTTACTAATTAATTTCGTTCCTTTTCACTTTTTAGGTCTCTTGAAGGAAAATTGCTGGAATGACACTTATTCAGACGAAAAGGCGCGAGTATACGAAAAAAATGGCCAAAATCAAGAATCAAGACACTCAAGCTGCTGGAATTGAGGGGACGGCGTCACGGCGTCACATCTTGAGACGACTCAGAGAGCAAATTGCTATTTTACAAGTGACGGCATCAGTTTTAAAAGAGTAGGGCGTCACAACTCAGACGGCCTAGATTTGGATCTCGACGACATCAGAGGTTGAAGCCGACGGCGTCACAAGCATAAGGTGATGCCGTCACAAAGTTGACGTGGCCAAGACGAAACCCTAATGACTACGACCCGACGGTGTCACAATTAAAGAGTGACGCCATCGTATACTATAACTCTATATATAGAATTTGAATTTTTATTATTTGAGAGAGGTAGTTTTGTGGAGTAAAACCTAAACCGAACCTAGGCTGTCTTGGGCAGTATCTTAGGGTTCCATACCCTATTTTACAACAAGATAAGTGATTTACTTCATTAATACAATTATGTGATCAATTGTTTGTGTGTATGCTTGCATGTTTTCCATGTTCGGCTAATTTACTTGTGTGTTTTCTTAGATCTATGAAACCTAGGTATTGAATATTGATTGGTTGTCTCTTATCTTAATTGTGATTGACCTAGTATTGCGATAGGTCATTCGTTGTGTTTTTAATGCTTGATTGATCTTTGTTGAACCTTAGCTTATAGTTACTAGTGGAATTGTAGGCTAAATATCCAAAGATAACCTTAGTGTTAAGTTTATGAATCCTAGAGATTTCGTAGTCATTAACCTTAGGTAGCTTCAAAGAGTTAGTGTTAAATGCATACCCTTCGACCTTAGAAAAAACAACGCGTTAAGAATAAGGACGTGACAATTCAACCATCAATAGGAGATAACTAGGGAGTAATAACATCTAAGTAAACACATTTTTAATCATCATAAGAGCACACAACAATAGACATAGACTACACTCACCTTAGTTTAGATAATTAGATAAGTAGAGTAATCGGTAGAAATACCAACCCCCCAGATCCAATACCCCGAGATTCGTAATTTCAATTTTTTAAAAAAGATAAAAAAGATAAAAAAATAATCTTCCTCAACCCCAACCTTAGCGTAGTAATTTCTCACTAGCATTCCTATTCCCCTAGAGAACGATATCAATTCCCGAGACTTACCCTAATACTATACTACAACAATTAGGTTCACTGCCTAGGGTGTTGAAAAACTTGCTCGATTTAAACGGAAATTCCTTTGACCCCGAGCGCGTTGTATGCGTATCAAGTTTTTGGCGCGTGCTTCCGGGAATAGAATAGCTAGTTAGATTTCCACCTCGTTTAGGTTTCCTTGCTTGATTCCTATCAAGTAAGCTTTTTTCCCATTTTTAGCTTCCTTGTAGTCTATCCCCTTCTTTGTAACCTTTGTTCGTAAATCCCATCACTCACCATGATTCGGATCGTTCGCCGAAGAGTCTTCACACTACCCGCCCCCAATCCTCCTCCCGATCCCAAAATAGAGAACGTAATCCCACAAAACCCTTCACCCGTTCACCACTTTGGAAATCACCTAGGGCATGATGAAATAAATTGGCAACAAAAAGTCCTTTCTATGACTCGGATTCCGATGAGGAGTTTGACTATGGTGAAGCACTTGATAACGGGGAGGTCGTCGATGAAGTTAATCTTGAAATGGAAGAAGACTTCTCCCAATTTTTTGACCCTAGGTGTAGAATTGAGGCTAATGACCCCTTTAATATGCAATTCCCTTGTAAGATAGGATTTGAAAGTTTTGATGCTAACTTGCACTCTTTCTTACCTTTAAACCTAATCTCAAGAAATCTATATAACAAAATAAAGGTAGATGAATTAGCCTATCAAGGGGATAATGTTGTTAATGCGGTCACTTACTTGGATGTGTTTGTTGGAAGTTTTGCCTATGTGGTTGAATTCATGGTCCTAGAGGATTTAGGAGAATTCATTGATGGAAGCCTTACCCAATTTATATTTGGAACAAACTTTAAGAAAATGACTAGGTTGAATGAACGGATGATTGATGGTCTAATCACATTCTCTTATGGAGTTGAAGATTTTGTCTATCAAATGCCCCGTACACACCCTAGGTTTAAGCACAAAGATATAGAGGCATGAAACCGGATGGCTCCCATTCCAATAATTAGTGAGAGAGATAAACAACGAGGACTTAGGCATACTTATGAAAAAAATGAGCGATACTATAAAAAATGCGTAGAGTTAGGAGATGATTACAAGAAGAGTGAGAGAATGTTGGAATGGCTTAGGTATGGGCACGTAATCTTGCACGAGACCACGTAGGGGCACGACTTCGAGTCTAGCTACAAGACTCATAAATAAAGAAAAGCGCTTCGTGGGAGGCAACCCATGCTTAATTGTTTGCTTGTTTGTGTGTCGTATATCTTTTATTGATTGTTTATTCTCATGTTTAAATTTGTAAAAATGCTTTATTTTGTCTTTAACCTCGTCTTAATTACATATAAAGGTATTTTACATAAGGGTAAGTGTAGGAGGATTACACGTTTTCAAAAGAACGTGAACATGAGAATTACGATTATTTAAAAGATATACATGTGTGTTTGTTTGAGTCAAATGCTTGTATCGAGTCATAATGGATGTTTTGCGGAAATTTTTCCGATTCTAAAGATATAAATTTTCCGGAAAATCGCGACCGGTTTCGTCAGATAACTTGACCGCGTCGAGGTCGCAACTGACGGCGCCGGAGGAGTAGAAAGCGCTACTACTTGTTCTCGTTTTCGAGCTACTTATAAATTTTGGAATTTTCCGGTCTTAATTTTCTAGAAAATCAGTAAATATCCATTCCACAAGCATTATATCCTAGTTTAGTAGAGTCACATATATATATATTGTTACCGCCGATTTTCTGTGAAGGTTTTGTTTGTTTTCTTCAAGTGTGCAAGTTTTATTTATCAAGAAGAAGATACATAAGATTGGAAGGAGCTTTTCACGCAAACACTCTTCTTGAAAAAGGATTTAACCACTACTTCACACGGATCCTACCGAGCTAATCAGGGGAGTACTAGTTTCTTTTGTTTTTAATTACCATTCATTATCATAAATTTGATACTTTCGGGGAACATTGGGGACAATGTTCAGTTTAAGTGTAGGGAGGAAAAATAAAACGAGAACTTTGAAACTATGCTTATCCTTGACTATTTGCCTTGTCCAATTTCATTTGTGTAATAAACCATGAGAAATATCGGTTAGGGTAATTTTGGCACCAAATTTAAAATTTTTCATGACATATAGGATTGGGCCATTAGTCTTAATAAAGCGTCTCATGGATAGGAAGTTATATGACTAGCACAAAAACCCTTTACCACTTAAATTCCACCCAAAATGTGAGGATCGCCCTTAGATTTGTAGGAATTAAAGCATTCCACTTTAATGCTTCGAGTGTGTTCCGGTAGTATAATATATTATAGAACTTGTTTTGTGATGATTCCGAGATCGCTAGTGAGATTACACTTGTGTAGTTAGGAATGACTAATTGATAAGAGGCATTAGGATAATCCTTGTTTGATACCCGTAATATAATTACTTCTTCCACATCGGTTGAGTAATTCCCCCACACCCTTGCGTTGTACTCATCTTTAGTATACGATACCCCTAGTTAACCCCTCAGAGCCTATCCTTTTCGCGGTTCTCGTGATGTTTTGGTTTTCCTGAATATAAATGAAGAGCATTGTTTACAATCCACCCCCAAATGTACACCCAAATCGCCTTAGCCTACATTGTATGCACTCACTTTTAGTGTATTATTGTTATCATACTAAACCCTTAGTTCAATTATCTAGTTGCTTGCATAAGTTGCTAAGTAGAGTCATAACCGTTGTACACAGTTTTGGGATGATTGGGACTCATGGGAAAAGTTAAATTTGATAAAATGATGGGAAGGAACGTTAAATTCAAATTCCCTTTATTTGCGTAATAATGTACCCCAAGTGTATTGATCTTTTCAATTCGGGTCAAATTAGTGTTAGAGTAATAAAAACTCAAGTGTATGGATGTCCCTATAAATCTCTATTATTTTGATGTTATCGTAGAGGATGGTAGAGTAAAAGTGTATGAAAAAAAAATCAAAAAAATATAGTGTAAAAGAAAATAAAAAAATATCATAAAATAAAAATGAGCTACCATCCTACGTCTATCTTTTTAATTTTATGTTCGTTTGTTTCAATTTATCTAGATTTTAGAGTGTCAAGTCTTGGCTTAGCAATGCCATTCTTCTCATGCTTGTAACATAAAGATTTTTGACTTGCCACCACTAAATCGCCTATCCCACCAAACCCTTTGTTTCTCTACCGTAAGCCTAACGTTACAACCCTTTAAAAGACCTCTTGGATAGTTTTTCCTAGGTGCTTAAGCCAAAACGATGGAGGTTTGATCTAGTCTCAAGCCTATGGTAATCTATGTATTAGGACCGGTTAATGAGTGTTTATCTTCCATTTCCAACTTGATATATTTCATATACACCGAAAGATGAGAGTATCCAAACACCACTTGTGAGGTGCTAGTATGTATTTCGTGCTTGTTATGACTTTTCTGGGGCTTATATGTGTTGTGAATCGTTCTAAACTAATGCTTCATGACCCTAACTTATAAATTAATTGGCTAAAAGCACATTTGCTTGAGGACAAGCAAATACCAAGTATAGGATATTTGATAAGGATTTAAAAGGTACACGAGGGGTCATTTAAGCCCTTAATTGATCACTTTTGTATCCATTACTACTTAATTTCGTTCCTTTTCACTTTTAGGTATCTTGAAGGCAAATTGCTGGAATGACACTTATTCGGACGAAAAGGCGCGAGCATACGAAGAAAATGGCCAAAGTCAAGAATTAAGACACTCAAGTTCTTTGGAATTGAAGGGACGGCTTCACATTTGAATTGCGATGTCGTCATGACACATCTTGAGATGAATCGAGAGCAAATTGCTATTTTACAAGTGACGGCATCAAGGTTAAAGAGTAGGCGTCACAACTCGGACGGCCTAGATTAGGATCCCGACGGCGTCAAGGTTGAAGCCGAAGCGGTGTCACAACATAAGGTGACACCGTCACGAAGTTGACGTGGACAAGACGAAACCTAATGATGACGACCGGCGTCACAATTAAAGAGTGGCCGTCGCATATTGTAACTCTATATATAGAATTGAATTTTCAAGATTTGAGAGGTAGTTTTGTGGGTAAAACCTAAACCGAACCTAGGTCATCTTAGGCAAGTATCTTAGGGTCCATACACTATTTTACAATAAGATAAGTGATTTACTTCATTAATACAATTATGTCTTCAATTGTTTGTGTGTATGCTTGCATGTTTTCCATGTCCGGCTAATTTACTTGTGTGTTTTCTTAGATCTATGAAACCTAGGTATTGAATATTGATTGGCTGTCTTTTAATTTTAATTGTGATTGACCTAGTATTGCGATAGGTCATCCGTTGTGTTTTTAATGCTTTATTGATCTTTGTTGAACCTTAGCTTATATTTACTAGTGGAATTGTAGGTTAAACATCCAAAGATAACCTTAGTGTTAAGTTTATGAATCCTAGAGATTTCGTAGTCATTAACCTTAGGTAGCTTCAAAGAGTTGCATACCCTACGACCTTAGAAAACACAACGCGTTAAGCATAAGGACGTGACAATTCAACCATCAATAGGAGATAACTAGGGAGTAATAACATATAAGTAAACACATTTTTAATTATCATAAGAGCACACAACAATAGACATAGACTACACTCACCTTAGTTTAGATAATTAGATAAGTAGAGTAATCGGTAGAAATACCAACCCCCCAAATCCAATACCCCGAGATTCGTAATTTCAATTTTCTAAAAAACATAAAAAAGATAAAAAAAATAATCTTCCTCAACCCCAACCTTAGCGTAGTAATTTCTCACTAGAATTCCTATTCCCCTAGAGAACGATATCAATTCCCGAGGCTCACCCTAATACTACACTACAACGATTAGGTTCACTGCCTAGGGTGTTGAAAAACTTGCTCAACGAAAAGGAAATTCCTTTGACCCCGAACGCATGTTGTACGCATATCATGGATCCAGCGGGAAGTCGCTCAAGCCAATTACTAGCTTGGTCCCATAGAGAGAATTGGAAGAGACGCAAGCGCGTGGTCTCCCGTGTGGTAGCATCAAGGTCGATGGAGTCAACTATTTTTAGGAAGTCCTTGAGATGCTGATTAGGATCTTCGAACGAAGTCCATGAAATTTATATCCGGTTTGCACCAACCGGATGGTGTCGGATCGCAGGGCCATAGTCGGAGCTTGAGCGGGGAGCTCAATGGTGTTCCTATAGCCTTGGTGGCTCGGTCTAGAGTATTCACCAAGAATACGCCCTCTTGGCGGGTCAATGAATGGTGGATCGATGAGTGGTGGCGGGTTATCACCTTCCATGATAAAAAGTGATGGGGCTACGAACAAATTCACAAAGAAGGGGGATAGACTACGAGGAAGCTAAAAATGAGAAAAGGCTTACTTGATAGGAATCAAACAAGGAAACCTAAACGAGATGGAAATCTAACTTGCTATTCTATTCGAGCAGCAAGCGCTAAAACTTGATACGCTGCATAACGCGTCTCGGGGTCAAAGGAAACTTCCTTTTCTTCAAGCAAGTTTTTCAACACCCAGGCAAATGAACCTAATCGTTGTAGTGTAGTATTGGGTAAGCCTCGTGTATTGATATCGTTCTCTGGGGAATAGGAATGCTAGTGAGAGATGTACTACGCTTAGGTTTGAGGTTGAGGAAGATTTTTTTTATCATTTTATATTTTTATAAAGCTAAGAGTAAAATCTCGGGGTTTGGATTTGGGGGTTGGTATTTCTATCAATTACTCTACTTATCTAATTATCTAAACTAAGGGGTAGTCTATGTCTATTGATGTGTGCTCGTATGATGATTAAAAATGTGTCTACCTAGATACTATTACTCCCTAGTTATTTTTTATTGGTAGTTGAATTGTCACGTCCTTATTCTTAACGCGTTGTGTTTTCTAAGGCCGTAGGGTGTGCTTTCCCTAACTCTTTGAGGTCACCCTTAAGTGTAGTAAACGAAATCCACTAGGTCATTCATAAACTAACTTTGAGGTTATCTTTGGGTTTTGTAAACGAAATCTACTAAGTCATTCATGAACTATCAAAGATTTATCAAGCATTAAACACAACGATAGCCTAGTCGCACTCCTAAGCCAATTACAATTAAGATAAGAGACAACCTAACTATAATTAACAACTAGGTTTCATAGATCTAAGCAAACACATAAGTAAATTAGCCGGACATGGTGAACATGCAAGCATACACACATACAATCGAAGACATAATGAAATCAATGAAGTAAATTACTTATATTGTTGTAAAATAGGGTATGAAAACCCTAAGATACTGCCCAAGACAAACAAAAATTGTTTTAGGTTTTTACTCCACAAATATACCTCTTTAAAATTCAGAAAATCGAATTCTATATATAGAGTTACAACTGCGACGGTGTCACTCTTTAATTGTGATGTCGTCGGATTGCCGCCATTTGGGTTTCGTCTTGGCCAAGTCAACTTTGGGACGGTGTCACATTATGGTTGTGACGCCGTCAGCTTTAACTTCTGACGCCGTCTGAATCTGGATCTAGGTCGTCTTAGACGTGACACCCTACTCTTCAAAGCCTGACGCCGTCAGGTGCAAAAATAGCAATTTCACTTCTGAGCCGTCACAAATAGAGGGACGGCGTCGCCTTTTGTTTGTGACGCCGTCGGGTGAACTTCCAGTAGCTTGAGTGTCTTGATCTTGACTTTAGCCATTTTCTTCACATATTCACGCCTTTTCGTCCAAATAAGTGTCATTCCAGTATTTTGCCTTCAAGAGACCTAAAAAGTGAAAAGGAACGAAATTAAACAGTAACGGATATAAAAGTGGTCGATTAAGAGCTTAAATGACCCCTCAAAAGTGACCTTTTTAAATCCTTATCATTGCGTTATGATCAAACCCCTAACAAACCATTAAACAAGTTTAGTTAAATAGTTTATATAAAACACTTAAGTACTTACATACATAAACAAAAGTAAAAGTGTTGGGTAAATGCCATGATCCATGATCCAAGACCCATGACCCAGTGTCTAAATACATTGTACCTTGGCGGCCACTCAAGGCTCATACACATGACCCATAACCCATGGATAATGAGGACCATCCCACGGATCCCATGAGTGTGTAAATACTCATCATTTTGTACAATATAAACTGCAAAATCATCCGAAAACACTCGAAACACATCAAAATGATCAAAATATCACAAATCGTTGTTTTATATGTTTTAAATGCAAAATATCAAAATCGGATGAAAAACATATCAAATTTGCAAAATTGCGTTCTAGTCCCCAAGTTTCAAAAGTTGTCAAAAGCAGGTCCACGAGCACATAATTTCAAAAGTAAAATCACCAAAGGTCCTATTAATATCATAACTTGTCAAAATTAGTCCTTTGGTGAAAATTTCAAAAGTTTTGAGAAATACAATTTTAGTCCTTGAAATTTCGATAATGATGAAAATACCCTTTGAGTTTCAAAATGACAAGTTTGGTCTTTGGAGCATTGGATATTGTCAAGTTTAGCCCTTGGACTCTAATTTTGTAATTTACACGTTGGTCCTGGATTTTCGTGAGTTAGCACTTTTGGTCCTTGAAATATCAAATGTTTGATATCCTAATCCTAAATTTAAATAACTACAAATCCAATAACTATCCTAGGCCCAATACCCATCAACCTACCCGGTCCAATCCAAAAACCCATTTACCCGGTCAAGTTATTAACCCTACCCACGCCCTGTCTTCTCCTCACTCACTTCCCGCCCAAAAACATTATCTCCCAGCTCCCAAGAACCCTCCACAATAAAATAAACCAAAACTCACCAAACACTCAACTATCCCACCTTCCCTGACATCCCCATTACCTGCAAAACCAGCTTTTCCAGCGAAGAAAAAGAAAAAAAATAAAGAGAAAAAGCAAGAAACTTGAGGTACCAATGAGTCAGAGGGAGAGGCACGCGTGTTTATTTTGGCTGGATTATCTGAACGAGAGGACAGAGAAGAGAAAAGTAGAAGACCCCTTAGCTTAATATAAAGATGGGGTGGTAGCATTTGTAAGAGTAGTTAGTTTTTTTTAGTAAGAGTCTTAGTTTTTTTTATTTCAGTTGTAGAATAGTTTGGGCTCTAGTCCCATTTTATTTCTGAAAATCTCTTGTACTTTCATGTAACCATAGTCTTATGATTAATACAATTCTCAGTTTTCAACTTATAGTTCATTGTAGTTTCACTCTTTATTTATGTTCATCAAAATCTTAAGTTTGTTGGTAATCAATTGTAAGTTCGTTATGGTGGTACAAAATTAGTATTCTCCGTTTCATACCATTTTCAAACAAAAGAAAGGAGTTCTCTTGGTTGTTGCTCCAAAGGAGGTGTTAGGATCGGTTTATATGAAGGTCAAAACTCATAGTTTGACCCAAGTTTGGCCTCATTGATTTAATCAGGTTTTTGTGATGTTGTGACAGTAAAGGCTGTCAACATTCAGTTGGTTAGTAGCTTGTGGGAGTTTTCTTTTTTGTTAATCTCATGTTTCGTCTCAGAAAGACCCTCATGACCTCTTTATTAGCTTGTAAGTTCTCCCATTTGGTATTCAAGTTACTTGGTTGGTTTGCTAGTTGTTGCCCATCTTTATGAATTTTTAGGTAAGCTTGTTAGAAGCTTTTAGCTAGCTCAAATACTACCCCTAGTGCCTGTTCTTCAACTGATTAGCAGCCACTGTGCAGCACCTGGTACAGCAACCCCTTTAGCAGCCCCATATAAGCTTCTTATCAAGCTCATTATAAGCCCACAGTAGCTCACATTGATTCTACATATTCTTTAGTTGGCCTTCTATGCTGTTTTAGTTTTTTTTTGTGCAATAGCTTATAGCTTATTGGTAACCTTTTAATGCCCTCAAAGTCACCCCCATTGTCTCTTTTATGCTCTGTCACACAACAGCAGACTTGTTAGAGTCTGCTTATTTGCTTTTGTTAATCTTTAGTGCTTATTTGCTTATTGGTGACTATTTAGGATTAGTTTAGGAGTAGTTTAGATTTACTTAGTGGTATCGTTTTTTTTTCTTTAGTCAAGTAATCTAGCTGATTAGGTGATTGTTTAAGTTGTAAGGTCCTGTTTGGTTTAGTAGATGTTTAATAATCAGTTGAGCTTTTCTTGTTGTTTCATTAGAAGATTCTGCTTGTTTTCACTTTTTTTATTTAACTTAAGGATCCCCTAGTTTAGCTAATTATACCAACTGCCTTCCCATATTCTGTTATTGTTTTTTGATTAATTGCAGCCTATTTACGTTTTTGAATTCATGAGTTAGTTGATTTGTGCTTCAAGTACTTTTTATTTGCTTATTGTAAGTTAATTAGTGCCTAAAAAGTGTGTTTGGAACCTGTCCAAACGGTCCCTTAGCTGCTCATAATCCAAACAGCCCCTTTGGCAGCCCATAAGCCAAACAGCCCCTTTGTTTTAGTTCAGCCAAACAAGCCTTTAGTCATTTTTTTTTATGTAGCTTTTGTTCCTTTTTTCTTATTTCTATCAGCGTAAAACATTGCATTTTGATATCTGTTAGTTTGAAGTTTAGAAAGAACACAAAAAAAAAGGGTAGCAAAAAGAGCACTGCCTGGGATTCGAACCCAGGTCAGTCTCTTTCACACGCCAACACACAAGGCATCATCACCATCTAAGCTACTTGTCATCTGGTGTTATATTTTGTACAAACAAGTCATTTAACCAATTGTTTCTCTTTTAACAATAATAAGGTGTTAAGCTTAAAACATCTTATCTCGTTTAATTTTCTTGACTTAGTATATTTCTTTGATTAGTTTTAGTATAAATTATTATTTTTTTTTTTGCAAAATTTCATAATTTTTCAAAATGTTTAATATATATATATATATATATATATTTAATTAATTAGTTTAATATAGTTTTTAATTCGTAATAAATAATTTAAAACTCAAAAAAAAAATATTCCGCTTTTTCCTAAATTTATTTTTAGTCATGTAGGACGTAGGAAAATTTGTTTTGCACTCGTAGGACTTTTATTTCACAAATTTTACGTTTTATCTTGCGCTCCAGCGTAATTTTTGTACATAACGTACGTTTTCATTTTAAGTTACGTTTTTAGATATTTTAAGTTTACGTTTTAGT
The DNA here is from genome assembly GCA_022545495.1 of Chrysanthemum lavandulifolium. Lineage (NCBI taxonomy): Eukaryota > Viridiplantae > Streptophyta > Magnoliopsida > Asterales > Asteraceae > Chrysanthemum > Chrysanthemum lavandulifolium. Next base: position 144,606,061 of record CM040244.1, read on the forward strand.
TAAAATAGTTTATTTAAGATATTTTGTTTTATAAAATCACAAAAACATTATTGTAAAAATAGTGATAGCGTTTATTTAATAGATTTTATCTTTTTAATTTCCTTTAATTTGCATTTAAGCCGTTTTAATTTGTTGGCTTTTCTGTAGTTATAATTAATTCACAATCTCCTTTTTCGTTCAAATCTCCCGATCACTTAACGTTTGATAATCCATTGCATAGCTCGCTGGGACATAACGACCCGGGGAAACACTATACTCCTCAGATCTTCATTGATTTCGTTCCTGAGCCGTTTTAAGGTTGTTACGGTCCGCCATTCACAAGTGGCGGGCTGTGTGATAAACATTGACCGTGCGGGCGCATCAAATTTTGGCGCTTGCCGGGAGTGTGGTGATTATCTTACGTCTAGCGATTAGTAATTTGGATATTCACTCTTTGTTCATACCATCCATACAGATATGTTTATATTTTCTTATCCAAAACCCCAAAATATTCTTCTCATTCCTCTTATTCGTTGATTCTATTTCTCTTACCCTCTTTGCCGTTTAATTCTATTCTTCGTATCCTCTCAACCATTTGATTCTCTTCTTAATCCTCTATATGTTTAATTCTTATGTCGACATTCGTCAACATCATCGTCACAAATGTGTGTGAGCGGTGTGGAGGCCTAGTTCAAACGAATTTTGCAATTCGTGCGAATTATCCATCAAAATTCTTTTCAAAGTTATTTGACCACCGCCACAACCCGAAATACATTCTAATCTTGACAAACCGGTTCAAACGCCGGAGCTACCCTAAGCACCCACCGAGGATTACGAGGACACTTTCTTTGAAGATAGAGCCCGTAATCTAATCGAACAAATTCAAGCCGATGAAAAAGGTCGAGAATCGAATTGACACGATGAACCCGTTCAAACACGGTGACTAGCAAGAATGACTTGCCTAATCTTCACGTTTCTCGAAACCGTAACAGGAGACCATAACGGAAGTGGTGGAAATTGCTAGCTCTCGAGCACACCACTTGTCCCACCTCCGGATTTTTCAAAATGTTCTTCAAGTCTTAATAGTCATTCGGATCACCATGTTGGTTTTGTTGATTCTTTGAATAAACCGATTCCTCTTCATAACTCTCAAATGCAATCGTTTATTCCTTGTGCCGGTTGTGGTGAGCCTCTTTATGGTTCACCTCGTCGTTGGTGTACTTGTGTACAATGTGGTAATGATATTCATAACGGAGTTGTTTGTTTTGTGGTTCGAGGAATTCATTTGATTATGATCCTAATCGAACTCATTTAACGACCCTCAAATTTTTTCAATTACCCACCACACCCGACTTATCTTCATATGACCAACATTCTTCTTTGTGAATTTTGTGGAGGTCCTCACCAAGGATTTGAGTGTCAATCCGGAGACACGTTTGTCTATGAGCAGTTTTCAATGATGCTCGAGTTTTGGCTATGACCAAAATCCATATGATTCACCATTCCAGACTCAACAGTTTTACTATTGTGAGTACTGTGGAGGTCCCCATTTCAGCTCTGATTGTCAAATAGGGAACCCAGTTCCTTGTAACAATTATGACTCTCACATGTTTGAAAATTTCCAACCTCCACAGCACTATACGGTTCCAACTCCACCAGAGCCGTTGTCTCAAGAAATCTCCCAGGATTTTGAAACCGCAATGAAAACACTTGAGGATATGATTCAAAACTTTAAGAATCAAGTGAGTGGTGAAAAGACCATGGGAGAATTGCTAGCCGAAGAGCAAAAGGCCCGCCAATCTAGGGAAGAATCATTAATCCTAGAGCAAGCAGCTCTAAGACGTTCCCAATTTCTCAAGGCAGCACTTTATGATGATGACGAGGAGGGTTTTTATCCTTTTATAGATAATAGTTCTCAACTCCCTCGGTCGGTTGATACCCAAATAGTTGAGATTTCATCTCAAACAAGCTGCTATCACACGAAGCTCCCACTCACTCTACGAACATGGGGACGAGCATCTTGACCTTGTTCTCGAAAAGGAATCGGACGAATTCATAAAGTCTAGTGTTGAGAACCTTGTCCCAATCCCGAGAGAGTCACGGTACTCTCGATCACATGTGTGATTCTCTTTCCCTCTTGAGTGTTCAAATGATCATTTGGAAACTTTCTCCGATTTTAGTGACGATTGTGCTTCTTTTGGAAACATCGAGTATATTGAGGCATCACTTCCATTAACGATGTCGATCATCTTCTTGAGGAGTTCTCCGGTGAACTCACTCACATCAATCCACTCTTTGATTTCGAAGCCGATCTGGGAGAGACTGAAAGTCTCATTGATAATGATCGTTCACTCACTTCTCATCCCAACAATCCAATAGAGAATATTGATCACTTTGTTCCCGAAACATTCAAAACTACTTTCACCAATCCTCTATTTGAATTCGACTCTGAATTCGCTTTAATTTATGAGAATCCACTCTTTGATACTCAGATTGAGGATAGTGATGAGTCTACAGTGGAACAAGAGTTCACAATTTCACCTCATGTGAATGATTCTCTCCATGAAGAGTTCTCCGGTGAACTCTCTCATGACATATCTCCTCCGGAACATGATCATTTCTATTTTGATCTTGAGGATGATATTAGCTCGGAGGAAGGTGTACTCTATCGTATGAGTTTGCTTATTGATGATACTACCTTCACCCTTCCTCCCGATACGTCTACATTTGAGGATGAAGAATGGATCTTGATTGTTATCAAAGTCTTTCTTCCTTTCCTCAAATATCTTGTGATTTCTCTTCATCTTCACTCCTTCGGGAATGAAGACACTATCTTTGATCCCGGCATTTTCATTTATCATTCTTGAGCCGGTTCTATGTATATCTCATCGGTGTGGAACTTTCACGTGCTTCAAATGTTTGTCCAAACATCTTGAATGAAAGTCCGATGGAGATTGTTTCTTCCACTTTGCTTCCCCATGAACCAATGAATTCGGGGTCGAGTCAAGCTAGCGACTCGGTAATCAAAAACAGTAGCTTAACATGGGTTTTCACCCGTGTGTCCCACCCTAGTGTAGGGGAGTTGCCCCACATGTTGTGTATATATGAGTTTAAAAAAAAAAAAAAAAAAAAAAATCTTCTTTCTAAATAATGGTCGTAGTATTTCCCTTTACGTTTTCGCCGGCATAACCGCGGTACTTTGAATATTGAGGGCAATATTCATTTCTAAGTGTGGGGGAATTCTCACGAATTTCATATATTATCTACCCAATTCCCGTTTTTGGCCAAAATTTTTTGGAGTAAGTGTTTTACACTTACTCATTTGGTTATCGATCCGCCATGTATACGTAAGACTAAAGGATTGGCTAATCCGAGCAAGCGGCTCTTGGTAAAGATATCTCAAATCCGTTGACGGCTTGCAATTTGCCCAAAATTGTATGGTATTGATTTCACCATATCCTAAAAAGTGAAGAGTTGGCTAGCCCGCAAGTTTATGGCTTGTGGTAAAGGCGATGGAAAAACCATAATTGGTAATCACTCACCAAAGATAATATTGATAATTTATCTAAGAGTTGGCTAGTCTAGAAGGGTGCGGCTCGGTAAAGACAAAATCAAATCCGTCGAAAGCTAGTGGTTTGCTCAAAATCACATAGTTATCGGTGTACCATGGTTCTTACTTG